>VMOF01000035.1:14849935-15571185 GCA_011764245.1 Trialeurodes vaporariorum
TTTATTTCGAGTTTGATCCTTAACTCGGTGTATTTCTACAGAGAGGGTGGCAAATAAGGCAGTTGCAAGGGTCTGAAATGTTGTATTTTTTATGAAGAAAATTATAGCATATGTATTTGATGACCTGAGAACAATAGTACCTTTGGTGTTTTCCCAAGCGTCCCGGTTTTGGAGATACACACGTGTAAAGTTATAAGAAATCGTGTGCGTCGTGACGTCACTGCGCGGAATTCCCATTTAAAACAATGTATTTTGGGCCAAAAGCTCATCTATGGAACAATGGGTCTTAATTATTAGAAACCTAAGGCATCTTCGTTCTCAGCTCATCAATTACTTTCATTTTTTTTTTATACAAAAACACAACATTTCAGGCCATTTGCAACTACCAAATTAAACCGAAAACTCTTGTGATACCTGCATAGTTCAGTCATCTTTGCTGGCCCTCCAGGACACCTCCGACCTGCCTAAGATAGAGCAAAGATGGCGGAGCCATATAGGAATCAGTGGCAGATCTAGAAATCTTTCAAAGGGGCAGGCTAAGGTTCTAAGAGGGTCGGGGGCAAGGTTACAGATTAAAGAGGTATGCTCATCTGACTTCGCGCAACGAAGTCAGTAGCGCGCAGTTCAAAATCCAGATCCAAGATGACCGAAAAAAGCAGAAAACGTGAATACTCTTTCCAGAAAACATCAGGCTACTTTCTGCTTTTCTGGAGAGGAAGCCAAATGTTTTCTGGAAAGAGTAAATAATGTTTTCTGCTTTTGTAGCGGCTGTCTTGGATCTGGATTTTGAACTGCGCGCTACTGACTTCGTGGCGCGAAGTCAGATGAGCATACCTCTATTACCTTGGGTCAGGGGCTGAAAATTCCCTCGAAAATTCCATTGCAGAAAGTGTACAAATTTTACTCGCGAGGGCGGGGGGACTACAGCCTCTTCACCCCCTCCCTTATATCCGCGCCTTACGGTTATCACAGGAAATTCCTATCAAACAGTTGACTCTCTCTCTCTCCCTCTCTCCCTCTCTCCCTCTCTCCCTCTCTCCCTCTCTCCCTCTCTCCCTCTCTCCCTCCCTCCCTCCCTCCCTCCCTCCCTCCCTCCCTCCCTCCCTCCCTCCCTCTCACTCACTCTCTCGCTCTACAGAAAAACACAGACCACACAGATGGACCAGTAATAGGACTTTTAGGAAACATATATTACGGAGACACAAGCACGATTGCACGGTTTGACAACAGTGTTTCCCGAGCGCGCGGCGCGGTTGCGGTTCAATGTTCCGAATCAGAGTGATCGCTCCGTCGCGGTAAAAAAAAAAAAAACCCACTAGATCCGCACGGTCTCTTTGTTCGTGTAGTTAACCCCACCGCACCTCATCCCCTGCAATTATGATATCCGCAACACCCTTTCCCTCGTTCGATTTGAAACTGTTGCAAGAATAACCGCGAAGTTTTTCACACCGTTATATTGTTATAATCTCCGAAAAGTTGGTTGCCAATTCTACACGACTTTTAGGGAATTGCAGGACATCCCTTTAATCCCGAATAGGTAGTCCCCATTGACACGATTAAGTTGAAAATAGACAAGGAAGGGGGGGGGGGAGACATAAACCACCCCCGAATGGATTCCCCCTCTCCGGAACATGCCCTCCTCAAGTGGTGGTTCCATACAGCAAGTATATGGTCTTGCCGAATCGAATTTTCATCATTCAGTACCGTAAGACAAACGAACCTCAAAAACCATAATAAAGGGGGGGGGGGTCAGGCAGATGAGAATAATTATGATATGCGTCATCAATTAATACAGTGACCACGGACATACTATCACTTATTTTACTCGCGGTCGTGACCTCAAAATTCTCCGACTCGAAGTCAACACTTCAAACAAAGAAAGCAATCGCAATCTCAGGATCGCGCGGTTTACGGGAGGGTGAAAAGAAGCTGCAAAGAGAGAAAAAGAGAGAGACAGTGAGAGAGTGAAAAAAAAGCAGAGAGAGAGAGAGAGAGGGAGAGAGAGAGAGAGAGAGAGAGAGAGAGAGAGAGAGAAGAGAGAGAGAGAGAGAGTGAAAAAAAGCAGAGAGAGATATAGAGAGGGGGAGGGAGGGAGAGAGGAAGAGAGAGAGAGGGAGAGAGAGAGAGGGGGCGAAAGAGAGAGAAAGATTGAGGGAGGGAGAGAGGAAGAGAGAGAGAGAGGGAGAGAGAGGGAGAGAGAGGGAGAGAGAGGGATTGAGAGGGAGAGAGAGGGGGGAGAGAGAGAGAGAAAAAAAAGCAGAGAGAGATAGAGGGGGAGAAAGAGGGAGAGAGGAAGAGAGAGAGGGAGAGAGAGGGAGAGAGGGGGGGCGAAAGAGAGAGAGAGAGAGAGTGAAAAAAAGCAGAGCGAGAGATAGAGAGGGGGAGGGAGGGAGAGAGGAAGAGAGAGAGAGAGAGAGGGAGAGAGAGGGAGAGAGAGGAGAGAGAGGGAGAGAGAGGGAGAGAGAGAGAGGGGGAGAGAGGGGGAGAGAGAGAGAGAGAGAGAGAGAGAGAAAAGCAGAGAGAGATAGAGAGGTGGAGGGAGGGAGAGAGGAAGAGAGAGAGGGAGAGAGAGGGAGAGAGAGGGAGTGAGAGGGAGAGAGAGAGATACAGGGTTATTATAAAAAAAGAGAGGATGCCATACATCCATTAGCTTTGTTAATGCCATTTAGTAATGTAGAACATCTACTACCGGTTGTGCTTGTGACGATTTCTGTCAAACGGTGAGGGGGGAGGGGGGTTGAAACGGATACGTGTATGTGTAGAAGGATATGGCGGTGTACTGTTCATGAGAGGGGGGAGGGGGGACGGAGGATTGGGGTATTACTATAATACGGAGGCAGCTGATTTTGCGTGAGTGTAAGTGAGTGCGAGTGGGGAAACTCGTTCTTTCAAGTTAGTTCAAAACACGGTCATTTAGTGTTTGAATCGTTCACTCTTGGATAAGAAACGCTGTTTACAAACAGTTTTCATATGGTCGCTTGATTTCAATAAGTTTTTCCCTCTAACCTTCTTTTACAAGATACATCGGCCAAAACATCGAGCCAACCCCTTTTAAACTCCAAGTCTTCCCTTTCAAATAGAGAGGCGTGCAAGCAGGCAACGTTGCAGTTTGTCCATCTGAATCCATAGAAAAGATCGAATTGTTGGCCGAGAAGCGAATACTTAGAAATTGTGCACTCTGGCAACGTTGCAGTTTGATATGACCAACAAAAGAAAGTCCTCTCGTCAAAATTGATCTTGATAATTTTTTGTAATATTTTCCAAATGGTTTCAGATTTGTCAATTTTTTCTTTCAAATAACAAATTCGTGTAACTGTGAAGCAACTCAAAATCTCAAAATCTCAAAATTCCTTAAAATTGACCGAGAAATGAAAGAATACATTTTCTACCAGGATACTTTCTTTTGAAAGTCATAGTACATTTAAATGCTTAAAAAAAAGGCGAACTTTTGGGCGAGCACAGCGAATACTCGAGAATTCGATCTGTTTCATAGGTTTAAATGGGCAGAATGCAACGTTGCCGGATAGAACGCATCATCACTGTAATTCTTCCTTCCATCTCGCGCTTTAATGGGGCTCTTGCAAGCGTTTGCTGTAGGGGATTGAAGAAGTGATTCTTACATAAAAACCTGTAAAAATCACGAAATTCACTCTCAGAATCGGGCTTGATGGCGGAGAGACGCAGGTACCGTGGGTGATTCCTATCTAAATTGAGACATATCTCTGTGTTTCCTTAGAGAAAGTGAAATAATAGACAGGAATCTCCCATGATACCTGCGTTGAAGCGCCATTACGATCTTGCCGTTATGGCAGTTATGTGAATTATAACTGAATTTTAGACTTTCTCAGTGTGGTTTTCGTGATTTTCGCTGGTTTTTACAGCAGATTGGATTCTTCATAAGCTCACAGCGAAAGTTTGCAAGAGCCCCACTTACATACTAGTAAATATAGATAAAAACTCCATTATTTTTTCTCAGAAATCATTTTGAACCTTTGATCGATCTGGACTTCGTTAATTTTATTTCAAATATTGATTTCATGATCGACAATTCGATTCAAAATTCAAACTTTCTCGATCCATCGAAGTTTTATCGAGCAAACAACTTCGAGATTTCGACCGAACTCACATACCTACGTATACTATAGGCACTTTCACATCACGACTGACAACCGCTGTGTTTTCAATGTTTTCAAAACAATGCAGAAAGAGTCAAAACATCACTCAACCAGAGGCGGCTCGTGCATTTTGGCAACGTTGTTTTTCCTCCATTTGATTTTATGTTACACAATCGATTTGATATTGAAAGCGCTGCTTCATCAGCAATCGATTGTTTTCCGTAGATTCAAAGGGAGGCAAAACATTGTTATGCCTGCACGAGCCGTCACTGCACTAGTAGCGGCCCGTGAGATTTGGCAACCATGCATTTTTCCCACTTAAACTTAGGTAAAAAATCGATTCAAGCGGAGGCTGGCAGCCTCCTCGAGTTTCGATTGTTTTCCATGTATTTAAATGGGATAAAAACACTGTTGCCAAATCGCACGAGCCGCCACTGCACTGCACTCAACCCTGTGAAACACTATGATGTAAAAGGGGAAAAAGACAGGTGCACACTCTTGGAAAATTTGATCTCATTAAATCGAATAAAATCTAATCAAATTCGCATTCCACTCATTCATTCATAAATGAATCGTTCACAGAAGATGAAACATACAGCTTTGGAGAGGCACGACGGCCGTTGATCTCCGCAAAGAGGGGCGATTCTCGCGTTCGATTGAACGAAAGACAATATAAAACTTGACGTCGAAAAAAAGTCGACAAACTTGCGAACTTACTTTAGCAACACTTCAAGCAGTTCGCCCGACTAATTATTAGGGAAAATTGCAGAATCAACTTAATTGGTAGTACTTACCCAATAAATTAGGTACACCAACCAATAATTGGTACTCGGAGCCAATAAATTAGTACCGAGTGCCAACTCAAATTGATAAGGTACACGAAATTTTAGTGGTTGCACTTACCCAATATTATTAGTATCCGTTACCAATTATTGGTTGGGGTACCTAATTGTTTGGGTAAGGACAGCCAGTTAATTTTACTGCGCAAATTTCATTAATAATAAAATTAGTAGAGCAAACCAATTAATGCCCCCCCAAAAACAACCACCATTCCACCATTCCATGCTTTTTTTCCCGATTTTTTTTTTTTTTTTTTTTTTTTTTTTTTTTTTTTTTTTTTTTTTTTTTTTTTATGCCTTGGGGATGAGACTGACGGCAGGGGCTATTCTGTACACTTGCTAAAATAAGAATGTTCTAATTTTATATTATAGTTTTAGTCTGAGGTTTAAGTTTTTATTGTGGTTAGGGCAGAAAACTCAGAGATGGGTTTGCCCAAATTATTTGAAAAAAGGGGGGGGGGAGAGAAAGAAAAAAAATGTAATTTTATTTTATTCGTAAACCCTCCGGGCAGGTCACTGCCTGGAGAGAACCAAAGAAATAAAAAATAAAAATGATGAAACAAAAATTAAATAAAATGACAAAATTAAGAAGGAAAAATAAAATAAATAAATAAAAAAAAATTTATAAAAATGACTCGCTTGTGGGGCTCGAACAAAAAATTTTAGACACGTTAATATTAAATTACAAGTATGTTTAACTTTTTCAAGGTATGGTTTTTTTTTAATTTTTTTACATTTTAATTGTTTAATTTTTTCCCCCCCTCCACGCATCTTTTACAATTTTATCTTTGTTATCTTTCTTCATTTATTTTGCGATTTTTTTTTTTTTTTTTTTTTTTTTTTTACTAGGAACCTATACATATATATTTTTAATAACCCCAATTTTTTTCAAGGGCTAGAAATCATATTGCTCTACCTGTGTACTATCGGAATTAAAGCTCAAAGGGTTAACAGGTGCGCACTCTAAGATTGGCGTCACTGTGCGCCGAAGAATCAAACAGACAAAAGGAACGTGTCATGTGTGAAGATGATTCACCAGTCGTCGACATCTCATCGGATTTAGAAGTCACGCATTTCACGGCTTCTTTCTTTCTTTCTTTCTTTCCTTTTCTTCTTTTCCATCTCTCTTTCTTCCTTTCATTCTTTAATTTCCCCTTCCTCGCTCAACTATCCCGCTATATTCTTTTTTCCAAGCCCGTGAATTGAATACACACGAATCAAACCAGTTTCTTTAAACCTTGAAACTTTCATCTCCTGCTCCAGTCTCGTGATGACTCGGTTAAGTTTCCAAATCAAACTTCTGGAAATGTAAGGTTGCCTAGGTCAGTTTCTCTTCCACTGCGACAATTATTCCTTCCTTCAATGGGTCTGTTGCATATTTTTGGTACAACAATATAGAACCTTGATTCTTATGTAAAATTCGGCGAAAATAACGATGCGCACATTAAAAACGTTCAAAATCCACTCATTAACTCAGGAAATCACTTCAATTTCAAACAGCCCGCGCTACACTAGACACTATTTGCCCCGGTATACTACTTCATAGACGTAACCACCGTGCATAAGTAAACAACATCGTAACTACAAAATGATGGTTTTTCTTTTTTAATACGTGAAATATAAGCTGGATTTGCTGTCATGGTCTTTTCGGTTTATCAAAGATTGCAAAATGATATCAGAAATGTACGCATCTAAACGAAACATTCCAATGTTTGTAAGTTCTGTTCATGTTTACATAAACGAGATGGTTCCATCTAAGTAGTTATAAGTCCGTGATATAGTGTCTAGTGTAGCGCGGGTTGTTTGAAATGGAAGGTATTTTCTGAGTTAGTGAGTGGATTTTGAAAGTTTTTAATGTGCGCATCGGTATTTTCTCCGAATTTTACGTTAGAATCAATGAGTTTTATTGATGTAGCAAAAGCACGTAACAAACCCATTAGAGACAATGACTCTCTTGCAAAATTTGGCTGAGAGCAAATTAGTCTATCATAATGTAAAAACCAACGAAAATCACGAAAATCACGAGAATCACACTAAGAAAGTCTATAACGTTTAGTAATAAACTCACATAACTGCTATAACGACAAGTTTTTTGTGGCGGCTCAACGCAGGTGTCATGAGAGATTCCCGTCTATTATGTCACTTCCTCTACGGAAACACAGAGATATGGCTCAAGTTAGATAGAAATCTCCCATTTTATACCTGCGTCTCCCCACCATTAAGCCCGATCCTGATAGTAAAATTCGTGATTTTTTAGTGCACTCATCGTCATTTTTTACAGGTTTTCATGCAAGAACCAACTCTTCAATCTCCTTAGGCAAAAGTTTGCAACATTATTGGTGAAACAAATTCTAAAGCAGAAAGGCTGCAATGATTTTTTCGATTGATACGTGAACTTTCCGTTCAAAAATACGATTTCAATAATTACGTGGAATCGGAGTTTGTTGGGAACCAAAGGTCCCCGAAGTACAATATCACTATATCAGTCAGTATGATGTATCCCAAAGGTTTTGAAAGTGCTACCGAAGTGTTTTTCCTGTTTCTTCTGCGTATACCACTGTTAATGAAACTGATTGTGAGTCTGCATATAAGTACCTATACAAGAGCTATACTCATTACCCGGCCGATCCTGTGAACGGGACAGCTCGTGAAATGTACCAACAGAACAGCGCATTTTCTCCGTTTAAACCAATGTAAAATAATCTACTTGGTGAGACAATTGCCTCCCCCAGAATCGATGTTTTGGCATGGGTTTAAATGGTCAAAGCTATGGTTGCCTGATTGTCACAGTGTTAGTTTCCATGGAATTGACATTATTCTTGGTTAGAATCGTATCGTCACATGCAGCTCACTTTTCTGTTGTCTAACTCATTATTATCCCTCTTTATACCTTTTTAACTGCGTGATTAATTATAATAAATAATTATATTTATAAATTGTACATTATAGTTCAGTAATGAATATGTTTAGTGTTTAAGTAAGAACACCCAGCCGTCCCAGCTAACCTGATTGATTCATCAAGTCCACCCCCCCCCCCCTCCTGGAAATTTCCGTAAGAAATACCCAAAAGAATGTAGGTAGAGCTCATCTCACTAGTAGAGGCGGAGCTAAACCAAAAATATTTGAAATTTTTACGACGTCATTTCTCATAATACAATAAATGGAAATGTAGGAAAATAAATTTGAGTCTTGGCTTTTCATCGAAGAATGCTTAAAATCGAAACGTTAGAAGATCGGGCAAGTTTTGTTCTGGTTTGAACCATATTGAAAAAGTTCCATGAACTCGGAGCCAATTTTTCACGTGCACTGAAACAAAAGTAACTGTTTCGCCCTACTAATTATCAGTGAAATTGGCGCAATCAAATTTATTGGTTGTACTTAATACCCATAAATTAGGTACTCCAACCAATAAATTGGTTCTCGGTACCAATAAATTAGTATACCGGGTACTGACTCAAAGTGGTACGGTACACCCAATTTTATTGATTGCACTTACATAATATAATAGGTACCAGTAACCAATTTGGTTTGAGTACCTAATTTTTTTGGGTTATAGTAAGACCAATTAATTTGATTGCGCTAATTTCACTAAAAGTTAGTAGGGCGAACCAATCCTTTCCCCCCCCCCCCCAGTGTGGACATGGAAGTCGCATAATAATTGATTTCCTTGCGTAGACCTCATTGATTGTAAAGAGGTTGATCCAGCTATCATAAGGAATGGGCTATGGTCAAACAAATTTCATAATTTCAGGGTCGATAGAGCTTGTTGAGACGCGTTCAAAAATGCCCAGTTTATAATTTTAGTCAACTGAGAAGGGGGGGAAGGGAACCTCAAAGTTATATTTTCAAAGTCCCATATAACTTTCGCCCAAATTATTATTTTGACTTGCACTTTACGCCATAAGATTCCTCTTTGAAAGGGCTTTCGATTGATGTGTATGAAAGCCCAATTAAAAAAATGTTAAACAAATTTTTTTTCCAATTTTTTTTAATTTCTGGAACAAAAAAAAATTGGTTTTTTGAGTCTAAAAAATACGCGCAACGCACGGAGGAGAGTGAAAAACTAAGGATATAAAAGTCAAAAATGTGTTCTTTCGAATGGTGCAAACCGCGATCCGAGGAAATGATTTGTTCAAAAGTTATAAGCGCTTAAAGTTGCGCACCTCCGAAATTACGGTGCGGGCAGTGCGTATTTTCAATGGCGAGTACCAATCTCTCGGTGCGAGGGTGAAGCTAGCCATTGAAAATATGCAGTGACCGCACCGTAATTTCTAAGGTGCGCAACTTTAAACGTATCATCGTTCAGTTATACGTTTCAACGTATAACTTTAAAACAAATCATTTCCTCAGATCGCTGTTCGCACCATTCGAAAGAACATAACTTTGACTTTTATATCCATAGTTTTTCACTCTCCTCCGTGCGTTGCGCGTATTTTTTAGACACAAAAAAAACCATTTTATTTTTCTCTTTTTTTTCCAGAAATTGAAAAAAATCGGTTTAATATTTTTTTATTGGACTTTCATACACATCAATCGAAAGCTCTTTTAAAGAGGAATCTTTTGGCGTAAAGTACAAGTCAAAATCATAATTTGGGCGAAAATTATGGGACTTCGAAAATTTAAATTTGAGGCCCCCTTCCCCCTTCCCAGTTGACCAAAATTAAAAACTGGCCATTTTTGAACGCGTCTTGACGAACTCTATCGACCCTGAAATTATGAACTTTTTTTGACAATAGCCTATTCGTTATGGGAGCTGGATCAACCTTTTTTTCATGTCGACATGAAAAATTGGAACAGAATTCATGGAACTTTCTTACTGAGGAAAGAATGAGAATGGGTCTGTTGCAAACTTTTGCTACAACGATAAAGAGTGTATCATCGTAGGTAACATCGCCCGAAAAGTCCATTGGTGGCATCAGAAAGTCATGAAATCCGATAATAAACTCACAAGATGAGTTTAATGAAATCCAAGATGGCGGAAAAATATCGAGCAATCTGTATGCATGCACCTTTAACATATACAAGGATTGCCAACGTTGACAATCTCACAGCTCCAGAGGTTATGTGTTTATTTACGTTGTGTTTGGGTGTGATCGATATTGCGAGGTTGGTTATCATTGGATGTTCGCAGTGCATGCATACAGGTTGCTCGATATTTTACCGCCATCTTGGATTTCATTAAACGTCTCTCGTGAGTTTTATACTGCATTTTATGACTTTCTGACGCCATTAATGGAATTTTCACGCGATTTTACATAAGAGTGAACACCCCATAGCGCTGCAGCAAAAGTTTGCAACAGACCCATTAAAAATTCGCCTAAGATTACTATATTAGTTTGCTCCGCCTACATTTCTGAAAAGAGCTTTAATACTGCCTTCGGCGCGGGCGGCGTTGCTGACGACAATAATTTCTTTGTGGCGTTAAGCAGTGAGCAGAAGTTTTTAACGCCAAAAGAGTCGATTGACTTTGTCTATATATGGCCGCGCTTCAAGATATCTCTCGACCGAAGTGACGCGCGAGCAACGATTGCTCGAGCTGCAACTTCTGGATTTAAGTTGCGCTCGCTGACGCCTTGATGGCTGAACTCACCGTGTGCTCAACGGTTATTTATTATTTGCGAGGATTTCACGAACAACCCCTCCCCCCCCCTATCGCCCCATTCCCATCACTACCCCTTACGCCCACCCTCCGTTTTCCCAGGGCTGCCGTTTTGCGTATAATCAATGCTATTTTTCAATTCACCGATGATTCCACCGGTTGAGAAAAGATTACACAGTTCAGTTCGGAGCATGACAGTAATAAACTAAAATACTCGTATCTTTAATCTTTTCTCAACCGGTGGAATCGTCGATGACTTTTAAAAACTTGCGGATATTTTGATTAATCAACGGAGTTTCCACCGATTAAGGAAAGATTACAGATCAGAGTATTTTCGTGCATTACAGTCATGAACTGAACTGAACTGTATAATCTTTTCTCAACCGGTGGAATCATCGGTGATAAGAAAAATAGCATTGATTATACGCAAAACGGCAGCCCTGAGTTTTCCGCAGTAGACGCACATTCTCAAAGGGAATTTCTTCTGAAGCGTCGCGCTGTCTAGGAGATCCAATGACTCAGCATGGGCGAAGCCAGAGATTTGGCAGCTATGGATTCTTCCCATTTAAATGTATTAGAAATAATCGATTAGAAATTGGGCCATGGCCCACTCAAGAATCGATTGTTTCTCATACATTCAAATGGGAAGAATCCACAGTTGCCAAATTGCTGGCTCCGCCCATGCCAATGAGCATCAACGCGGTATAGCAATAGAGAGGCTGATACATGTTTTAAGCAGAGCTGCCGATTTGCGTAGATTCAATGACATTTTTAAATTCACCGAAGATTCCACCGGTTGAGAAAAGATTACAGAGTTTAGTTCAGTGTATGACTGTAATGCACGAAAATACTAGCGTCTTTTATCTTTTCTCAACCGGTATATTTTAATTAATTGACGGCGTTTCCACCGATTAAGAAAATGTTACAGATCAGAGTATTTTCGAGCATTACAGTCATACATTGAGTTGAACTATGTAATCTTTTCTCAACCGGTGAAAACATCGGTGAATTTAAAAATGTCATTAAATCTACGCAAATCGGCAGCTCTGGTTTTAAGTCCTACCTCAAAGTGTGACAGCCTGAGCGATCTGAATCTGGATGGTTAGCCTCATATTTTCTAGCCTTAAATCAAAAATTGTGATTAATCCAGTGGAAATTGGTATTATACGAAAGTGCAAAAGTTTAAGAATGTCTATTATAACGACTATATCCAGGTGAGAAAATTTGGCTTGTTTCTGTTATAAGTCACTTTTTTTATCTTGCAAATCCTTCCAGAAGAAACAGTTATATCAATTTCTGTGCCCAGATAACCACTCTAAATCACTTGCACATTCGTTTAAAACCAATTTCAAGTGGATTTATCACAATTTTTTTTTTTTTTCTAAGGTTACAAAAAAAGTAAGTATGCAAACAAACCGAGCCCCGTGTAAAATGAACATAAGAGATTTCCATCATTTAGTTTAGGGCAGTAAACCCCTGACGGGGTTGGCCCATTCATAAATGTATAATTTTTTTCCTATGTTAATTAAATATAAAATAAACTCCCTCCAAGCAGGGTTACTGCTTGGTGGAAACTGAAAAAAAAAAAAAAAAAAAAAAAAAAAAAAAAAAAAAAAAAATCAGATGGTTACCTCCATGAAGTTTCAAAATCACGTCCCACAAATCCTCTCTACCGCTATAGCTCGTCGAAGCTATCACAACAGAGGGGGTTTCTGAGGCGTGCTTTTGAAACACCGCGGATGCCAAAAAATGACAAAGAAAAATTGCACCATTATAAACATCTAAAGCTCCAAGTTTTAAAAAAACAAGCAATCGACGTATTTTCTTACCTTTTCCCGCTATTCGAATCTTCATCGTCGTTATCATTATCTGACGGCAAATTATCCCCACAATCCTGAAACAAAAGATGGACCAATTCGTGAGCGCAATTCGCAGGATGCACTGATAACGTATAGGTAGGTAATTAAAGCAAACCATTTCGGTCCCACATTTTCAAAAACAACACACATTCTTTTCAAGAGTTTGAGGTATAAGCAATGGCGTACGCAGGGGAGGGCTAAGGAAGCTAAAGCCCCCCCCCCCCCCGAGACCTCCGATTTTTAGGATTGGAGGGGAAGGGGGAACAATTTTCAGTCAAACGCTCATCAGTGCAAGCCCCTCCAAAAAAAAAAAAAATCCTGCGTACGTCACTGGGTATAAGCAATACCGCCTCTACTCATACCTAGAGTCCCTATATGTAGAGAGTTAAGACAAGAGGTCAACTTCTGATTGGTCGATGAATTTTAGGCTCTACGGACGCCACCATTGGATGCGATTTTGCACTTTTGTTTTGTTTACCAACGGTCTTTTACAGATAAAAGAGTTAATTTGCGACGACTCTGTTAATTTTAATCATAATGCACCACAAGAATGTCCATAAATCTCAAAAGAATCATTAAAAAGCGTTAATACATGTCGATCAACAAAAGCAGGGAAAGATTACATCGTTTCAAACTTAGCGGAACTGTAATCTTTGCTGTGTAGCAAAACACAACAACGGCCTCAGAATGTAAACAAATGTGCAAAATCGCATCCAATGGCGGCGCCCATGATTTCTCTTGTCTTAACTCTCTACATATAGGGACTCTACTCATACCATGCTGCTTCTTTTGAAAAAGTGGGGTTAGGGTTCGTCTTGGTAAGTACATGTAAGCTTATGGAAAGCTTATGGCGTTATCGAGGTTTTGGTTCGTTTTTTGAAGTTCAACCAAAATTGGAAAAGTACGTCAGTATAATGAAAGTTTACGGCTCAGTTACTTCCCCAAAGCAGTGTAAGAGTTGAAAATCATGTTTTGCGAGGATAAATCTCGATTTTGCATTTCACCAAAATGTCATTCTCCACAAGCGTACGTATACCAAGACGACCCTAACCTCAAAGAAGCAGCTTGGTATATTTAGAGACGGTATTGGTATAAGCGTAGCATCACAGAATAAATACCTACGATCAGACTGGAACCTTCCATAAAAGCCAATGAAAACATCTTTTCGGTTCTTTTTGGTAAATTTTCGAGATGGCGGACATATGTACGAGGGTCGTCTCAAATGTAAGTATCAATGTTTTTAAGTTATTAACGTTAAGAACACTTTGAACAATTAATTTTCAACATTAAAAAATATCACTGAAAAGTTTTCAATTAAACTTAAACGTTCGAAGACGATTATTTTTGATGACTCTTTTCAGCGGCGAGGCGTGCAATTTGGCAACGTCTCTTTTTCCCCTTTAAACACATTAGAAAGGTCGAAACATCTGGTCATCGCCGATGACCGAAGCATTCGATTCTTTCAGTGAGTTTAAATGGAGAAAGTACATCGTTGTCAAATTTCGCGCCTCGCTACTGACTCTATTCCACTGATTTTTGGCCATTTATTTTCGATCTTCGACCATAGTGCAACGCTGTGGCGGCTCGTGATATTTGGCAACCATGCAAGTTTTCCATTTAAACGTAGGTAAAATAATCGATTCTTGCGGAGGCTGACAGCCTCCGGGAGAATCGATTGTTATACATTGGTTAAATAGGAGGAGGACACGGTTGCCAAATTTCACGAGCCGCCACTGGTGCAACGGTCCTCGGAATGTAAACAAGCGTGCAAAAACACGTCCAATGGCGGCACCCGCCATGGTTTTACTTGTCCGAACTCTCTACAATTCAGAGCAGCCGTTTTGCGTATAATTAATCGCATTTTTCAGGTCACCGATGATTCCACCGGTTGAGAAAAGATTACACAGTTCAGTTCGGCGTATGGCTGTAATGCACGAAAATACTTGCATCTGTAATTTTTCCTCAACCGCAGTGGAGTCGTCGATGACTTTAAAAAAAACTTGCGAATATTTTAATTAATTAACGGAGTTTCCACCGATTGAGAAAAGAAGTTAGATCGGAGTATTTTCGTGCATTTCTGTCATATAGAGTCCCTATATACTATGAGAGTTGCGACAAGACTCTCAAAATGAAGAAGAAGAAGCGGATCAATGGAGCCCCCAAGAGGCAAATTGCAAATGGCGGATGGCCGTTTGCCTCTGCGCTGCACTATTTCGCTATCTCTTGTAGGTTAGATTCAAATTCTCGACAATACCGGTCATTATTGAAAGAGATAATGTTCTCCATAATGACATTCAAGCAGAGGAAAAATTCACAAAAATTACCGCGGTCACTCTTACTTCAGTGTGTAATGAAAGCGAGTTCGCGAAAAGTAAACAAACCCTCCGCCATTTGCATTTTGCCTCTTGGAGCTTTCTTGACAGCCTAAATCTGAGAGCCAATCAGAAATGGATTCAGCAATGGCGCAACTCTCATAGTATATAGGGACTCTACTGTCATACACTGAACTGAACTGTGTAATCTTTTGTCAACCGGTGGAATCATTGGTGAATTACAAAATGCGATCAATTATACGCAAAACGGCTCGATGGCGCACTGAAATGGCTCAGGCGCAGACATCAAGAGCAAGGCAACTATACTGCGGCTCGCGCGGCGCGGATAGACATTAGACAAGGAGCGGAACATGCCCATATAAGGTAAAACTGACTCCCATATTACCACATTAAACGACACCGTGTGCACTATGCACAGTGCACACACAAGTAGAGGTACTGCAAACTTACACTATCTGAGTATGTGCCGGCCAGTCTACGATGTCGACGCGCGGCTAACCAACAGAGCGAAGTCAACGAAATCTGAGGACGAGCAACGAACTCGCGGCGATGCCACATGGCACGAAATTACCGCTTATAAGACTATTTTAGTGTGTAGTCCCTATACAGGGTCAGAGGCGTAGCGTGCAATTTGGCAACGTTTCAGAATGTCCATTTAAACCCATAACAAAGATCGAAGTCAACGAAATCTGAGGACGAGCAACGAACTCGCGGCGATGCCACATGGCACGAAATTACCGGTTATAAGACTATTTTAGTGTGTAGTCCCTATACAGGGTCAGAGGCGTAGCGTGCAATTTGGCAACGTTTCAGTATGTCCATTTAAACCCACAACAAAGATCGAACTCAACGAAATCTGAGGACGAGCAACGAACTCGCGGCGGTGCCACATGGCACGAAATTACCGCTTATAAGACTATTTTAGTGTGTAGTCCCTATACAGGGTCAGAGGCGTAGCGTGCAATTTGGCAACGTTTCAGTATGTCCATTTAAACCCACAACAAAGATCGAACTCAACGAAATCTGAGGACGAGCAACGAACTCGCGGCGGTGAAACATGGCACGAAATTACCGCTTATAAGACTATTTTAGTGTGTAGTCCCTATACAGGGTCAGAGGCGTAGCGTGCAATTTGGCAACGTTTCAGTATGTCCATTTAAACCCATAACAAAGATCGAACTATTGAGTGTTCGGTGAACACCTTCTCATCCGACTATTTACATGGGTTTAATGGACGCAGTACAACGTTGCCAACTTACACGCTACGCCACTGTACTATCGACGAATTAAAGATTGTCGCGAAATTTTCACGCATTTTCAGTTATTGGTGTGCGTGTAGGACTGATCTGCAACGGCGTTGCCATCTCACCCGCTCTGGCCACTCGCCTGCAAAGTGTGAGGAGTATGAAAAGTGACCGATCCGGAACCTTGCGGAGATGAAACTTCATCTCGTGAAAATCTCGCGACAGTCTTTAATTCGTCGATAGTACGTATGATCGTATGTAGAGAGTTAAGACAAGTGAAACCATGGGCGCCAGTGGCGCGTTTTCGGTGCCCCCGGAAATTCGAGAAAAGGCCGGCCTACGCGATACATCAAATGCGACAGCGCGCTATCTTGAATGATTTTCTTCTCTCTTGTTCGTTCTTATGAGACCACTTTAAAGCATATAGACTTTTGCATTATTCAGGAAAGGTTAGGAAAATTTGTAGTATTTCAGTTTTCCAAAAATTTGATCCAAATTTCCAGTTTCTTCCATTAGTTAACCCTTTCCTCCGAAAACCAATGAGCGAGAAAAAAAAGGGTCATCACTCTTCCGGAAGTCGGGGAAGAGTCTTCCCCCGACTTCCGCCCCCCCCCCGAGCCAACGCTGAATTGGCGCCTCCATTGGATGCAATTTTGCACATTTGTTTACATTCTGAAGGCCGTTGTTGTTTTTTGGTCCACTGCAAAGAATACAGAGCCGCAAAGATTTAAAACAGTGTAATCTTTTACTGCTTCCGTTGATCGACATCTTTTTACGCTTTTACAGGTTCCTTTGAGAATTATAGACTATACTGAGGTGCATCCATGATTAAAATTAACAATTTTGTCCACAATCAACTCTTTTATCCGTAAAATACCGTTGGACCCCTTCGTTTGTAAACAATTGTACGTAAACAAATGTGCAAATCGCATCCAATGGCGGCGTCCGTAGAGCCTAAAACTCGTTAACTAATCAGAGGTTGACTACCATATTGTCTTAACTCTCTACATATAGGGACTCTATTTCAGTGGAGCGGATATATCTTATACAGAGACAAATAGAGACGGAGCACTACGCTAAAATACATAGGGAAGATTTGAGGCACACTGAATTTTCGGGGATTCAACAAAATAACATGTAAAACAACAGTCAACACCTTGCGATGTCGCTTGGTGCTGAACGGTGACATTCGGAAAACAAGGGGGGGGGGATGGCCGGGAAGTGAGGAGGAGGGTGCTCACCATTCAACACCAAGCGACGTTGACTGTTGTTTTGTTGGATCCGCGAGAATTCAGAGTGCCTCTGCTGCAGCCAGTTAGTGCTCCGTCTCTATTTGTCTCTGATCTAATATGATTGCCGTCCGAGCACAGAATACTCTAAAATCAGAAAGGAAACTCTAATTCTTTTTGAAACATTCTTTACTTCTGGCCGCCATTTTGGAAAGTGAACATTTCCGGCAATCTTCGGCTACTGACCAGTGGCCGAGTTGTGAGTGGTTGTGCGTCAACTCGGATTGTAAGTATAACCTGAAAAAGCACGTTCACCATCTTGAGAAGTGAGCAGGCACAGTTACCACTTTGTGCTGGTAAATTCCAAATCTTGTTTCCATTGGCTCTTATGGGAGTTTCCGTTCTGATTAGAGTTCGAGTATTATGTGGTCCGAGGACATCTAATAGACCTGCTTTGTGTGACGTCACGAAAAAAAAATTGGTTCCAGACAAATGCGCCATTTCTCTCGTTCTCGCGGGTTTTCCCGTAAGGAACAGGATCCACATTTTCAAATGCAAATTGTTAGAGGAGCTAGTTTGGGTGTCTAAAAGGCCTATATGATAGAAGAAATGCACTTTACTGGACATGAACTCGAGTATTTCTAAAAAATTTCAACACAAAACAGGCAACGAAACATTAAAATATCATTAGTTTAATAGAAATATTGGGCACAGAATAAACTATACACATGAAGAAATTAGAAAAGGGAACAGGACATGGAAGGTTACAAAAAATGTCCATAGTACAAGAACCCAAGAACGAATTCTGAGCTTCTGTATTTTGAATATAGATTAAGTACAGGTGGTATAGGAGAGGAAGTTCAAACAAAATTTGACTTCACAACCACATAAGCAGAATTTTTTGAAAATCGTGGCGGGGAAACTACAGAATTTTAATTAAAAACAAAAACAAACAAACAAACAAAATTAAAATTGGACGGAAAATTTAAAATAGTAACTTGAAATCAAGAAAAAAAAAATTGAAGTTTTTCAAAAGTGATCAAAAGATTACAGAGTAATTTCAAAGAAAAAAAAGCGAACAACGACGGAGATAAAATCAAATCAAACAAACACAGAGGCACAAGAAGCATTCAGCTTTACGTTCATACTTTCATTTGTCTCTTCTTTCCTGAGAGAATATAGGTTAAAATTAGAAGATTTTGGTTGTCCAAATAACTGAAAATGTGATCTTTCAGGTCCAAAGGTAACGACGAGAATAGGTTAGATAGTTTATCGAGACTTTCCCTACCTTTTTCCATTAGCTCGAATCTATGAAAACCTTTATGAGACTGCCAGACCAATATCTCACCAAAGATGGGAAATTCACATTTTAAATCCGTCGAATTCAGAGTTTGCGCGATGGTTTCATTCCTGAAATAGCAGGCAACTTTACGTTTATTTCGAGTCAATAATTCATAGAATGATACACAAGAATTTCCGACATTTCTCGTCTTCATCTTTATAACTTCTTCCTCGCAATCACTCTTGAAACTCTCAAAATTGAAAAGCATAGGTATTGGGCATTCATCTATATCGATTTCATTTTGCTTCACCGCCTTTATCTTAAGCATGTAATGCACCAGAACTTTTAGACATACATCGAGATTATTAAAATCAAGAGAGATCTCCAAAAAATTAGTAAGATCACACGATTTAATTAGACTTAAGATGCTGCTGGTATCAGAAAAGCAGAATTCAAGGAAGAGAGCCAAAACTTTTGAACGCCGTTTCAAGAGAATCGTATCGAGGACACTTTCTCCAACTTCATCTACTGCATCAATGCGAGCGTCAAACTTTAACAAGATCTTGAAAGTATTCAAGTTACCACAGAATGCTGCGATCATTAGAGGAGTGCTTCCAAAGGTAATCAACCTATTACAATATGGTGTGGTCATTAGAGGCGTTCTTCCTCGAAGTTCAGAAGAGACGCTATTAACGCACACCCCATTTTCCAAGAGTATCTTTATTAATTCAGGACAATCGTGCTCAGCTGCTGTACAGATAAATAAAGGATCGTTTTTTATTGCAGCCTTTTTGGCAAGAAGAGCCTTTACCGCCACTAAATTTGCTGTTTCGATTGCATGGTATATTGGAGGCTGCATTATTTTATGTAAAGGATTTACGCCATTAACATCGGCTCCTTTATTGATCAACAGCTCAAGAGTATCTTGCCGTGCATAGCGTGCTGCGACATGTAAAGGCATGACCCTCAACCCATCATAGGAGGTAATGCAATTTACATTGGCACCGAGCGACACAAGTTTTTTTACAATAGCGTAATAATTGTTGCGAATAGCTCCAATAAGCAGCGAGGAATCTCTGACATTGGTAACATCTACGGTGAATCCGTACTCAATCATTTGCAACACCATCCTAGACAAAGATTCTCTGTGCTTTTTAATAATACCAAGAAAAACTTTTTTATTGTTCTTGTCCTCCAGATTAGGGTGATGGTTAAGAATAAGACGAACGATCTCTGGATTACCTGTCTGAACAGCTAACGCCAACGGAACGGTGCGGTCAGAGCGGGGGGCATTTACGTTTGCCCCTCGTTTGAGAAGGATTCCTATAATGTCTGAGTGTTTTCTAAGAAGAGCAAGATGCAACGGTGTGCTGCCACCTTGATTACTGCGATCCAAATGGGGTTCCAGAGTAGCATTCACATTGGCTCCATAATGTAGAAGCATTTCAACCTTGCTTACGATTCCACCTTGGGAAGCTGTATGTAAAGGTGTAAAGCCGTTTATCTTCCGAATATTCACATTGGCTCCGTTTTTACAGAGAGTTTCGACAGTTCCCGTAGTTTCACATAGTGATGCAACATGAAGAGGAGCACTACCTTCATGATTCTGAGCATTTATGTCAGCACCAAGAGCCAAAATCTTGTTGACCCAAATTCCCTGTCGATTGGATGAAGCTGCCAAATGGAGGACAGTGTCACCTTTGTCGTTTGGAGTATCAATATGAGCTCCAAGATTCAGAAGTGAATCAAAAATAGTTTCGTTTGCTTTTTCGCACGCAAAATGCAAGAGAGTACCTCCATCTGGATGTTTGTAGTGGATTTTATCAACACCAAACGATAGAAACCTTTCGATGGCTCTCTGGTTGTGATCATCAGCAGTTGCTAAACGAATGTTTGTCTGTCGAGACTTCTTGACAAAGTGGAACATATGACTATTGTGGAGGAAGCGTTGAAGATACTCTTCGTTGCAACTAGAAACATACAAATAAACTTCGACATCGTCATTGTAACTGACTTCATCAAGCAGTATTTCAATCATTTCAATATGTTCAACATTTTCCAAAGAGGGAAAATTGTCAGCAGTCTCCAAAATTACAACACCACTTTTCCTCAGATCCTGGCAAGCTCCAACGTATTTCGAAACAAAACTGGCGGGGAGCAAAGCGTATCCCGTTCGAACAAAGTCAGACGAGAGATTCTCTGTTCTTATGTGCAAAACAAAAAGCAAACACTGAGATCGCACAGTAGGCATGGCTGAGAGGTTTAACTGTTACTGAAACATAAAACACCGAAACAGTTGATGTTAACTGGGAAGGTCGTAATTATTTGAGCCATATTGAAAAGAAAGAAGCGGACATCATCACTTACAAATCGGGAAAATGTAAAACGTAAAGAAAAAAAAGTTTTAAATTCTACACGTAGGCTGCTGTAAATTAAAAACCTAGTAGAACCCCTTCGAGGACTGGTTTTAGCTCGCCAACGTCGAAAGTTTCGATTGATTCTGTAGAAGTGATTTCCACAATGTTTGCTTGACTTAACTCGTTAAATATTTCCTCGAATTATAGGAGATCTGGGAGGTAGGATTATGATCAACAGGGTGTATCAGAAACATAAGTCGTCCTTGTAACCACATATTCTAGACGTCAAAATAATACTTTTATTTCCTATAAACATGTGTCTGAAAATGCCCGCCTTTTGAGCTGCAGCCCCACTAAGTTTCAAAAACTGTATGACTTTTTTAGAATAGCGACCACCATTGTGAACCGAATGTCCTGAAAATTGGTGTCGTCGGTTAATTTTAACTGTAAAATCCATTAAAGACCTACAAATTCAGAAGTTAGGTCTGACTGAACATTTCAGGAAATCTTCTGTCTTCAACGGCACAAATTTTATGCTACGTATTGGAAATTTGAAGAAAAATTACTGAAATCAGATGGGAAAAACTATTAGCAAGATATTTGGTCCTCCTTGTTTTGTTTTTTTTCCTCGATACGACGCGTTTTAAGCGAGATGACCGCTGCACAAGGTGCAAAAATCAGCGCTTTTACTATAGCGGGCGGCCCGAAGTAGCAGCAAAGTGGCGGGTTGCATACTTACTGCCGCTCTTCATGGTAAAAGCGCTGACTTTTCCACCTTGTGCAGCGAAAACAATAGGGTAAAAACAGAGTAGAAAAATTAAGAGGACCAAGTATCTTGCTAATAGATTTCCCCCTCTGATTTCAGTAGTTATTTTTCAAATTTCCAATACGTCACATAAAATCTGTGCCGTTGAAGGTGCAATATTGCCTGAAAAGTAGTCAGACCAAATTTCTGAATTTGCCGAGGCCACAAATGAATTCTACACTAAAAATTACCACGGGACACCAATTCCCATAGCATTTGGTTCATAATGGTGGTCGCTATTCCAAAAAAACCCATACATTTTTTGAAACTTAGGGGGGCTGGGGCTCGAAAAGGGGGCATTTTTGGACACATGTTTATAGGGGAAAACATTATAATTTTTACCCTTAGAGTACGTGGTTACACAGACGACAAACGTTTCTGATACACCCTGTATTTACTTTCCCACGACATCCGATTCAATCCAAAAGAAGCTATTGCAATACATTTTTGAAGTTGATTACTCATCATCATAGGGTAATAATGCAGGTAATTAGTCTCAACTTACGATAAGATGATGAAGCTTGGGTAAATATAATGAGCTGAGAGCAAAAATGTTGGTTTTACAATTTTTAATCGGAAAAATCTACAGGGTTTCGTAAGAACCAGAAAGAACTGCATTTAGTTAGGGTGGTTAGGTTACCGGTTTTACTTAGATATTCTTCTTATCATCCTGTCCTACTCCTTCTCCCTTCATACACTACTTAGTACTAGTTTTTACACAAATAAATGTTTCTTCAATAGCTATTGATATGAGCTAAAATGGTATATGAAGAGAAAGAAAAGTGGCAATGTTGATTGGCAATGGTAGAATAAGATCAGGAGCTAGGAAGAAAACACCGTTATCGCTCGACAAGTCCTCTCCCCCCGGTCCTCCACGGAGCCCCTGCTATTCTTTATGCCACGGGACAAGGCAGGGGCTCCGTCGCGTCGCCACGCAACGACTGAGTACCCCAGAGGCGTGGGGGAGGGAAGGGGCGGTCCCCCCCCCCCCCCCTACACTTCACTCCACGCTACACTCAACAGTCAGAAACAGCGAACGCGCGCCGCACAAATCCTATTTACTGAAAGACTAATGACCTACATTACTTTTATTTTGCTTGACTCTCTACAGCTCTTTCTCGTGACACCTCCGTGTTCATCCACTAACTGTCCATCCACCCGCATCCGCATCATCACATCCTCAACCTCCAGAGTTCTCTGGATTAAGCGGACCTACCAATCTGGCAACTGTCGATTTTCCTCATTTGAATGTATGAAAAACAATCGATAGTTAAAAGTGCCATGGACCCATTAAGAATAGATTATTTCTCATACATTCGAATGGAAGATTGCGCAGTTGCCAGATTGCAAGATCAGCATGTGTCCTCTGATTATTGCAAGGTGTTTATTTAAAAACAAGCAAAGTGAAGACTTCCCGCGCAGTCAAGAGTCCTCTATCAAAAAAGGTTAGTGAGAGGTAAAAATTGCACTACAGTTGATTTGAAGCTGGTGTTTTTTTGAGAATCGTAGAACTGTCAAATCCAATCTTTTCTGGGATAACCTGTAACTAATTTACCTTTTCGAAGAAAAAATAATTACTGTGCAGTAGGCAAGAGGAAGAAATTTCCTGATTTGACGGTGATTCCATCAAAGCAAAAAAATACTACAGATTGGAGCAGGTCTGAAGAATATTCCCGATCAGGCAATCCCGGGATCGTGTGATCGGTGTGGCAAAGTGGACAATTCTTTCATTTTTGCACAAATGCATGACTCTGCGGCTCATTTACGCGATTCACGTCGATCCGAAGTTAATTTTTTTTCAACTGCGTTGTTTTTGAGCCAAAATATCGAGCGTGCTGATTTTGAGCTAAAATTTCATCGAGCGCGTAAAGTTGGACCTTTTTGCGAAAAGTGTGGCAAAATACAGTTCGTATGACAAAACAAATTGGGATTGCAGGAAAACACATAGATCGTGAAAGATGCTGCAGACCTGGATTGGAGTATTTTTTCGTGATTGTCATTGATTGACGAGCTTGTTTATTCTTTTCGTCACCCGGTGGAATCACCGATGAATTTACTGATTCCATCAAAGTCACGTAAGACAAGACAACCATGACAAGAGCCTGCGACTAGGGGGTGCAAAGACGCTGTAAAATAAGGAATAGGGGGAGGGGGGAGCGGGTCCAATTATAAAAATAAAAATTTATATCGAGTTGCACCAAGCACCAAGCACCAGGCAACCGTCATTCGACGCTCGACAAATTGCAACAGAGTTAATTTCTAGAGTTGTGGATAAGAGAGAACCCCCTCCCCTTCCAATCCTCCGCTTTTCGTTCAAATAACTAATAATAGGACAAATTGGTGCACAGTGAGATAAGAGCTGTGAGAAACGAGGCTTGCCGCAAAAAAAAATGTGAGCGAAACCTATCGAATTTGATGCTTAAAACTATTCCTTGAAAACAACACCACATTAAGCTAGTTTTATTATTCGGTTTAGGGTAGGTTAAGTATGTAGGTCGCGTACCACTGCTACTGACTCGTCCTCTTCTTACACTCGCGTTCAGACGGAAAAAGAGGAGGGAAGGACAAACATTCATGGATCCGCCAGTGGAGTGCTTGCGAATTATATTATTAAAACTAATCCAGAACGTGTACCAACGGCTAATCTGGTCTTTTTGAATTTGCAGCGCTGTAGTAGCTTATAGTAGTTCCCGTGATGGATCACTGAGAAAAATTTCCTGTGGCCATAACCGGATGTCTGTTTAATACTTACTTAAACGAAATTTCTAATATTTTAACAAGAAATTCCTGTTATTTCAACAGGAAAACCGGATGTCTGTTTAATACTTACTTAACCGAAATTTCTAATATTTTAACAAGAAATTCCTGTTATTTCAACAGGAATTCCGGTCAAGTAACAGGAATTCCTGATAAAATAACAGTAATTCCTGATGAAATAACAGTAATTCCTGATGAAATAACAGTAATTCCTGATGAAATAACAGTAATTCCAGTTAAGTAAGTATTAAATAGACGACCGGTTGAATTAATAATAAGAATATTTTTCTCAGTGATAAATGCAGGGTTGAGACTTTTATAAAACGACGACACCAATAGGCAACTGAAAACAATTAAACTAAACAGGCTTACTAGTATTCCGCCGTTGCTACTTAATCTCGACTTTTTAATTTCCTAATAAATAATCTGATGCATAAATTTTGCTTGATTTTTTCAGGACCAAGACCTAAAGTAGAGAAGGAAAGTTCGTAGAAAGTTTCAAGAAGTTCTTTGCACTGAGTCTAATTTTATAATAATTTTTTAGTCAAGTGAAAATGGCAACGTCTTCAGTCGAGTAGGTCCCTTTAGTATAAATGAGTCCAATTCTTCTTGATTTTTTCTGTCTGCACATAAAGTAAGCAAGGGTAGAGTGGTAACTCTTACGGGAGCCTTGAAACAGCGTTTTTAGTTAGGGCGACACCCTATATAGACAGCGCCAGGGCTGTTCAGTTCCCTATCTCTCTCCCACACTTTCAAGCTTCTACATTGAGTTACCACTCTATTCTTGCTTACTTCACGTGTCTGCACCAGAATTTTCGGAAACTCCACATCACTGAAAGTAATAAATTGCGAAAGTATAGGTTTTTAACAATGTTGCCAGATTTTCGTATGAATTCCAACTTTCACGTAATGGTGGGAAAGGTCGGATTTATTTCCATGTATTATGGTGTGACGCACAGTGGATCAAACAGTGTTGTCAGATTGGGGTGAAAAAGCCGTACGTTTTAAATTGATTTAAATGGGGGCGATACGGCTTTTTACCCTCGATCTGGCAACACTGGGATCAAAACCTGTTCCGATCCACTGTGCGTCGAACCAAGATACATGGGAATAAGTGAGCAAAATTACACCGTAAACCTAACCTAAAAATCCTCCACGGTATGGTTACGCTGGTTACTCATATATTATTACTGCCACTCTAGATAAATGAATAGCTCGCTGATGTATTATTTATAATCTTGGTCTATAATTCGTAAAATTAAGTCCATGAAATCCCATTTTTCAATTCACTGTACGGCGACAAACGCGAAAACACGAGTGTTGAGAACCCGAACCAGAACCCAACAATCTAAAATAAATTAAATATATTTCCCCCGGTGAATGACCGTTGACACACGATGGAACTGCAAATCGGGTATACCAGCACCCCCCCCCCCCCTCCCATGAAAAAATAGCAACTGGCGACGTCAATTTTCAATTTGAGTTGAGTAATACTTGTCGCACGATGACTGAACCCCACAGCGCTGCCGTTTTGCGTATATTAAATGGCGTTTTTCAATTCATCGATGACTCTACTGGTTGAGAAAAGATTACACAGTTCAGTTTGTGACCATTAAAGCACGAGAATACTATGATCTATAATCTTTCCTTAACCAGTGGAGTTATCACTGACTTTAAATTAAACTTGCGGATATTCCAATATAATGAACCGGTAATTCCACCGGTTGAGAAAAGAATACAGATGAGAGTATTTTCCAGCATTAGTCATAAACATGAACTGAAATGTGTAATCTTTTTGCAGCCGGTGGAATCAACAGTGAATTGGAAAATTCTATTAGATAAACACGACTTGCCAAATCCATCGACCGCCCTAATAAAAATGTTCCATGACCAAGTTTACATGGAAATCGATTTCCATGGAAAATGATGCAATTAACATGGAAACCAAGTATTTTTCCATGGAAAACGCACCGATTTCCATGAAATTTGCGTGGTTTTCATGGAAAAATACTCGGTAACCATGGAAATTTGAGCAATTTCCACGTAAAATTGGTCATGGAACATTTTTACCCGGGCGGCATAAACACCCGGAAATTAGAATGTTTTTCTGGCGTCGACTTACAACAGTTTTCAGCCAAAGTAGAAAAAATCTCTATGTTTTTGTTCTTAGTTCTCGGTTTTTTTGGCTGCGGCTATGGTAACAACAGCTAATAACGTAGCACTTACTCGACTTTTTTTTTTTTTTTACTGCAAATTCGTTCGATGTCTTCTTAATTATTAGCAAGTTTTACACATTGGAAAAGAGGTTGGATTAGAATTTCAGAATTAAGCCTCTAATCAGAGTTACCTATGGGACCTGAGACACCGCGACTGTGTAAAGACTCTTCCGACCGCGTTTACACGCCATGGGAACCAGGGCTGCCGTTTTGCGTATAATTAATGGTATTTTTCAATTCACCGATGAGTCCACCGGTTGAGAAAAGATTACACAGTTCAGTTCAGTGTATGGCAGTAATGCATGAAAATATTCGCATCTGTAATATTTTCTCAACCGGTGGAGTCGTCGATAAATTTAAAAAAAAAAAAAAAAAAAAAAAAAAAAAAAACTTGCTAGTATTTTAATTAATTTACGGCATTACCACCGATTGAGAAAAGATTACAAATCATAGTATTTTCGTGCAGCACAGTCATACACTGAACTGAACTGTGTAATATTTTCTCAACCGGTGGAATCATCGGTGAATAGAAAAATGCATTTAATTATACGCAAAACGGCAGCTCTGCCATATTGGAACTGTCCTAGTTTTTCTCAGTTTTCCAAGTTGTTGGCGATCTTGCACGCTTTTCAACAAGGTGATTGACCTCTCTTAAGCTACCAACTTGCTAGACGAACAAAGTTTACTGACCTCAGTGCCATGCCCGCCCCTCCCCCCCCCTCCCCCATGCACCCCTGCCCTATACCTCCCTTCAATCATTGAACACCAGCGATGTCAATTCGTCATTAAAAATTTCTCTATGACCAAGTACACCGTTTATGCATGCTCTTATGGTGAATGGGGCTCTTGCAAACTTTTGCTGCAGAGGATTGAAGAAAGGATTATAAAAACCTGTAAAAATAACGACACTAAAAAATCACGAAATTCACTTTCAGAATCGGGAGATTTTAGTGGCGGAGAGACACGGGTATAATGGGAGATTCCTATATCAAAATTGAGACATCACTCGGTGCTTCCGTAGAAAAAGTGGCATAATAGACAGGAATCTTCGATGATACACCAGCGTTGAACCGCCATAATTAACTTGCCGTTATAGCAGTTATGTGAGTTTATTACTGAATTTTAAACTTTCTTCGTGTGATTTTCGTGGTTTCTGCTGGTTTTTACATCAGATTGGATTATTTGTTAGCTCACAGTAAAAGTTTACAAGAGCCCCATTGTAAGGAAAATTTGGCTGACGCTGCCTGAAGCCAGTACGGACTGATTCACGGAGCGAAACACTGAGAAAAATGTTACTGTAACGGTTAAAGTACAGTACTTCTGGATGCCATTCTCTTAGGCGCTAAGAGAGTCTCTGGTAGCCATCAAATTATTGAACTGCCTCTACAGAAGTACACTTTTGACGGCACAAGTTCAATTCCGGCATCGGCAATTCTGGTGGCGATCAAAATAAATTCAGGCGTTGGTCAAAATAATTCTGGTAACTGATAGGTCTAGTGTAACACACCGTAGACGTTTAAGGTGATTCCAGGCGAAACTTTTCCAGATTTCAATCCGATGGATAGCGCCACTAGTCGCTTTTTGGAAAAGTCGTGTTTTTGGCGTTTTAAACTGAAACCATAGATATGACGCAAAATCCAATAACGTCAGCACCTGCAAAAATTTTTTATGGATTTTTTGAGCCTTAAATGAGCAAAATTGGTTTAAAATTAAAGCCGTAAATTATGAAATTCGTTTCGCCATAAGCTTAGTGAGTGAAAGTGAGCGCGAGTGATGATACGTCTATCTGCCTCACTCGCACTCATTGCGGCTTACGGGATGTTTCGTTTTTCATAATTTCCGGCTTCATTTTTGAGTGTTTCAGTCTGAAACTTTCAGGGTATCTTCCTGATGTATGCTCGCAGGTGCTGACGTTTCTCAAATTTGTGTTTTTAGCGTGAATTCGTCAAATTTAACAAAAAACTGTTGACTTTTTGAGCAGCGCGACGTGGTGTTCACAGTTGGAACTAATCGACCCTGGAATCATCTTAATGACGTTCTGGTAAGCGCCACCAGAAAGTTAGGTTATGGAAGCCGAGACTTAATATATTACGACATCACACTGTTAGAAATAATTTCTTTACGAATTGAAAGCTTTTAAAATTACTTCCAATAAACACAATAAGAGGTGGGGGATTCAAAAGAAATAACGGAAACACTTTTTGTTTGGACAAGTACGAAACTGCAAATGAATACCTACTTGTGATTCCGGATTACTTTCAATAGAATCCATCAGCGAACTTTCAACGTCCAAGACTTTATTCACTTAATGAGCTCATGTCGATCCAACGACGAATTTTTGAACCTGATTTAGGTAAATGATATTCTGTCAAGAACATCATTAATCGCCAAAATCAAGATTCAAGCTAACGGAAAGCAAGTTTCAGTGAACTGAAGTAACGATAAGAGTTGACGAAACCAAAACACGTCTAAAATTTAAGTACGCAAATCTCACACTCCCATCACACGTTTGCGAACACTAGTAAATAGTAGGGAATCGAATATTAATCAAGAAGCTTATAACACCAAACAAACAAAATTAAAACCAACTGATGTGAGCAGAAGCAGAATACAATGAGGCACAAACTTATAGGCTCTGCTCTGCACAGAGAATCCACGCACGATCACTGTGTTGAATTGAAAGTATTTCCAAATATAATATCCATTGAAATGAAATACCAAGACACATGTAAGATTCACTACATTAACGCCTAATTATAAACAAGAAAAACATTACAGTTCAACTAATTGTAAGAATCATTCAAAGCACGAGATACAGATCCGAGAGTAACAAGACAAAACAATCAGTGCAAGCCAAGCCGCCAACTAAGAGAATGAGATGAGAAAATGACCCGCTCGCAGTAGAGAATTGTTACCAATCGCGCACTCATATATTGTCAAATTAGCACCTTGTGTCAAGAAGCGCGGAGTACCGAAGTGACAAAGTACTGGACCGCGGCGACGGAAAGCAGGGTTCGATCCTTGACGCGGCCGCATACTTTTTAGGTTTTTTTTTTAATTTGTGAAAAAAAAGTACCAGAATTTCCGGCCGTGACTAAAGTATTTTCTGGTAACAACTAAAATAATTCCTGTAGCGACAAAAATAATTCTGGAATCAACAAAAGTAAATTCTGGTAACCGTAAAAGTAATTTCCTGCCGATGCCTGTACCAGAATTTACTTTAATCACCACACATAGAATTTCTACGGAATAGTTAAATGTTCCATACTTTGGTGGTTACCAGAATTCCAGTGGCGCCGGCGGTAAATTTTTCTCAGTGAATCCGATACAGGGTTTGGTTCTGAACAAAGTATATTAGCAAACTTAAAATTGGTCGTCCAGAAGAGTAAATGCTGTCAAAGCCGATACAGGGTTTGATTCCGAACAAAGTATATTAGCAAACTTAAAATTGGTAGTCCAGAAGAGTAGATGCTGTCATGATCAACGAGCTATTCATTTATCTATAGAGTGGCGGTTTAATGGATAACCTGCGTAACCACCATGGGGGATTTTTAGGTTAGGTTTAAGCGAGTAATTTGTCCGTTTGTTTCCGTGTATTTTGGTGCGGCGCGGCCCAAAATGGATCAAAGCATGTTCCGGTCCATTGTGCGATGGCACCGCACCAAAATACACGGAATCAAATGTACAAACTACTCGCTTAAACCTAACCTAAAAATCTCCCATGGTGGTTACGCAGGTTATCTATTAAACCGCCACTCTGGATAAAAGTATAGCTCGTTGGTCATGATCAACGAGCTCCAGCGATAGAGAGGCTGATACATTTTACAAGTCCTATCTCAAAGCAGTAGCGCACCGAGAGCTTCTTCATCTCTCTCTTTTCTCCATTAAGAAACGTATGTTAGACAAGGATGGACAAGGGGATAAAACCCCCTCCTTCTGTCTTTTTCCTACTCATACATTCAAATGGGAAATGAGAGAGATGGAAGATATCCTGGTTGCGCCAGTGTCTCAAAGTAAGGCAGCATGGGCGATCTGATTCTGGTTTGTTTGCCTCATATTTTTTAACCTTAAATCGAAAGTCGTAACTAGTTATAACGTTGCATTTTGTCCATTTAAACCCATGCAAAATATCGATTTGAGGAAATGCATCACCTCCAACAGTTCGACCTTTATCATGCGTTTCGATGGATAAACTGCAGAAGTGTTGCTGGATCGCGACTGCTCCGCTCCTATCTCTCTCATTTCCCCTTTGAACGTAAGAGTTGGAAAAGGATAAGTGGAGCTTTCATTCTTCGTCTATCCTTGTATAACACACATGTTTTTATTGGAGGGTGACTGAGAAAAGAGAGAAATGGAGAACTTCTCACACGGAAAAAAAACCGTCGGCAAATTTTACTAAGCTTAGTGGTAGCTGTTTAGTGGTTAAATTCAACGCGTGTTCGGTTAACGCCACCAATCTTTGTGGTTCATTCAACCGATGGCTCGGTTAAAGCCACCGACACTCCAGGATTGGCTTGGTAGACAATTACCGAGTTTTATGGTACATCTAAACTGGTAATAATGTCCGAGCTCATCGGTCAATAATACCGAGCAACGCGGCAAACACGAGGTATTCACAAAATAAAATAAGCCTCCCGGCAGGCCGGTAAGACGAAGTAGATTCCATGCTTGGTTAAATCATTTTTTCACAAATTTAAATATAGGTTATAATTTTCGTTGAATTTTTCTCTGAATTTTTCTTTTTTATTTTATCAGCTGCTCAAAATCCAAATATAATTGTGAAAAAGATTATATTACCAACAGAGAAATGTGTAATCTTTACAATGCAAGTGAGAAATAAAAGCTAGGTTATATAAGTTTTTCACAAATTTCAATAAATAGGTTATGTTACGATTTTCTTGGAATTATTCAATTTTCTTTTTTTTATCAGCTGTTCAACATTTAAATAAAAATGACCATGAGAAAAAGATTATAGTACAAAGATTGAAAAATGTGTAATCTTTGTAACGGTAATGAGGAATAAATCTGAATAAGAGCAGCTGATAAAACAAGAAAATAAATAAATAACGTACCTAAGCAACAGTGTACGTGTAAAACAAAGAAAGAGCAATTATACCAATACGCCATCCTTGTCTTTCACTTGTAAAATCCCATAAGAAACTAAATAGCTCGTAAAACACGTAAAACACAAGGAAAATTCAAGGCAAAGATTATATGAACTAAAAACATCCTCCACGATATATACTAAAATTTTTAAAACAAAAAACAATTTCTTCATATAAAAACACTGCCAAAAAACCCGAAAAACACATCGATATAACTCGCTTACAACGCAAAAAACGAAAAAATGACTCGAGTAAAAAAGCTGCGTAACAAAACGGCCAACATAAATTTTCCCAAAAAAAATACTCAAAACAAACACTCCTAAAAATAAACCTCAAAAACACATTTTACGACTCAAACACGGCCCATAACGCGAAAACTAACTGTCAGATTTACACCATCTTCGAACTCATCCAAGAAATAAACCCAACAAATAGTTGAGAAAAATTTCAAGAACAAAAACCAAAATTACGAACAGGATCGTGGTACATAAAAACGGTAAAACTGGCTGAAACATACATATAAATATATATATATATATATATATATATATATATATATATATATATATATATATATATATATATATATATATATACAATTTTCAACGAGTGGTATTTTCTCACTCAGGGGACCATGAAACGTGCTCATTTGATAAAATTTCCCGAAAAATCCAACATCGCACCCTCCGCAATAAGTAGATTCATGGAATCTACTTAAAAGAAACGTTAAAAAATATCCGGCCGCGGCAAGGATCGAGCCCTGTCTTCCATCGCTTCAGTCCAGTACGTTGCCACTTTGGTATCACGTGCGTCTTGCATGCCACCGTTCATTTCACGGTTGGTACCACTTCTCTAGCGAGCTAGAGTTTGGCGGCCGTGCTTTGTCGTTTTTATTTACTCTCGTGTCTCGTCTCGTGCTTTGAATGATTCTTAGTTGAACTGTAATGTTTTTCTTGTTTATAATTAGGCGTTAATGTAGTGAATCTTACATGTGTCTTCGTATTTCATTTCAATGGATATTATACTTGGAAATACTTTCAATTCAACACAGTGATCGTGCGTGGATTCTCTGTGCAGAGCAGAGCCTATAAGTTTGTGCCTTATTGTATTCTGCTTCTGCTTTCTCACATCTCACATCAGTTGTTTTTAATTTTGTTTGTGGTGTTATAAGCTTCTTGATTAATTTCGATTTCCTACTATTTACTAGTGTTCACAAACGTGTGATGGGAGTGTGATATGTGCGTACTTAAATTTTAGACGTGTTTTGGTTTCGTCAACTCTTATCGTTACTTCAGATCACTGAAACTTGCTTTACGCTAGCTTGAATCTTGATTTTGGCGATTAATGATGTTCTTAACAGAATATCATTTACTTAAATCAGGTTCAAAAATTCGTCGTTGGATCGACATGAGCTCATTAAATGAATAAAGCCTTGGATGTTGAAAGTTCGCCGATGGATTCGATTGAAAGTAATCCGGAATCACAAGTAGGTATTCATTTGCAGTTTCGTACTTGTCCAAACAAAAAGTGTTTCCGTTATTTCTTTTGAACCCCCCCCTCTTATTGTGTTTATTGGAAGTCATTTTAAAAGCTTTCGATTTGTGAAGAAATGATTTCTAACAGTGTGACGTCGTAATATATTAAGTCTCGGCTTCCATAACCTAACTTTCCTCACGGACGACCAGAATTTTTCTGGCGGCGCTTACCAGAACGTCATTAAACGTCTACGGTGTGTTATACTAGGCCTATCAATTACCAGAATTATGTTGACCAACGCCTGAATTTATTTTGATCGCCACCAGAATTGCCGATGCCACAGTAACATTTTTCTCAGTGTAAGCTGATAAGCTGTAACTTTATAATGCACTATTTTCGCCGCGTCCCCTCGGCAGCAGACTTGGCTCAACGGTAAGGTGCTCGACTCGCACCCGCGAGGACCCGGGTTCAAATCCCGGATAATCAGGTAACTTTTCGTCTTCACAATTACGTTTCATGTGTTCATTCTATGTATTTCCATGTTTTCCAGTGTCTAATAACTACTTCTGAGTAGCGAAAGTTGTAAAAACAAGTGAAGAACTACTAAGTAATCGACTCAAACGACCGCATATTTCTTTTTATTTATCTAGTGGCATTCTATTTATTCTATACCGATGAAGTCGGCATATTGGACCAAAATTATCGTTATTATCATCACTCACATCGGAAAAGTTCTCCGGTCGCATGAAGAAATCGGTTGAAATTACTGTACGCCTCAGTTGTTTCAAACGAGAGCTCGGTAGATTTAATCGTTAAACTCGGTATTTTTAACCTATGGGCTCGGTAACATCGGCCTGGCAAATCTAACACTGAGGCTTGGTAAAATTCACCGCTATTAGTGGTGATCAATATGAGCCACTGTTAGTGGTTAATTTCACCGATATTAGGGCGAATTCGCCGGCGGTTTTTTTTCCGTGCATTGCGCTACTCAGTAGCGCACCGAGAGTTTCTTCATCTCTCTCTCTTTTCTCCATTAAAAAACGTATATATTAGACAAGGATGGACTACTCTTTCTGTCCTATTCCTACGAATACATTCAATTGGGAAATGAGAGAGATGGAAGAGATCCTGGTTGCGCCAGTGGCGCTACTAAAAGTACAAATACATGAGCTCAGGAAGCGTGAAGGACGAGGGAAAGGTAAGCACGCAACCTTTTCGGCTCGTGCCCCTTCAATGCGCCACGACGTGAACCCGCAAAGCAAAAGCAAATCTATAGAACACCGAGGTTGTCGACCCCGTCTTACTATACTGGGTGACGTCACTCATAAACATTGCCTGACCTGAGGTAAGCGACATTATAATAAGCTGCCTGAAAGCTCGTCTATTCGGACGGATAGAGGGACCTTTTCATCGTCAAGATTTTATTTATCTTATCGTGACCTAGACTATGTACTCACTTCACATCACACATATACACACACACACAAACCTACTTACGAGAACAGTGCCTAAGCATACTGAGACAGACTTTCACGCACACGCCGTTCGAAGATAGAATAACTCCAGAGCAATTTTTTTTTCATTCATATCAACACGGAAAAAAAACTACGGTGAAAATAACCATACGGATACCTGATTTTGGCACCTGCTAGATGTTATGGTAATATTAACCAGAAGTATACTATATTTTGACTAGGTACTAGGTGATGTTACCTGATTGCACGTCGAATTTACTCGAAGTATCGGTAAATGTACCATACTTCTGGTCAAGTTTACCATAAAATCTAGCAGGTGCCAAAATCAGGTATCCGTATGGTTATTTTCACTAATATTTTTTTTCCGTGAATCAAATATTGAATGTTTTAAGGCCTTTATCCAATTTTAAGCAGTACGGGCAAGTTGTGATTACAAAATAATTTTCTTTTGATGGATAGGATGATTCCAGGATCGATTAGTTCAAACCGCGGACACCACGGCACGCATCTCGAAAAGTCAACAGTTTTTGGCAAAAATTGACGAATTTACGGTACAAGTACAAAGAGAAACGCCCAGCACCTACGAGCATACTTCAGGGAGATACCATGAAAGTTTCCGGTTAAAACACTCAAAAATACAGCCAGAAATAAAATTATAAAATACGAAAATTCCTACAAGCCTCAATATTTCAAATATAGCTGTTAGAATTTTGATTAAAATTTGCAAAAACATTCTGCAACTAGCCTACTGTAAAATTAACCATCCTTAAGGAGAGTCTAGGGGTCTCCCCCAGAATATTAAAGGGGGTCTGGGGAGGGGGGGAGGGTCCCCGGAATAATTTTTTTGGGAGAAAGTGTTCGAGGGGTATTTCCTACATTTATTTTGATAACTCATTCAACCTTTCAGATGAAATTGGTTTAAGAAAATCTAATTTAAAATGGCAAAATAATACGTAACGAAGTATTATTTATTTTAATTCTTCATTGCCCTATTGGATACTCATTACTATACTAATTTGGAATTTCTGCATTCCAAATGCAAACATTCTGCAACCAACCGACTGTAAAATTAACCCCTTAAAGGGACGGGGCTGTCTGCGGCCTCCCCCAGAATATTAACAGGGAGTCTGGAGGTTTCCCCCAAAAAATATAAGGGGGTCCGCCCGGTCTGCACCAAGGTCAATGTATACAAGGTCTGGCCGGTAGCTTTTGGCTCCCCTCGTTGGTCCACAGTTTGGGAGCCACTTCTCTATTTGAAACCATTGATCCAAGATGGCGGCGAACTCGGGAAGAATGTTAAAGTAAATGGGAGTATGGGTTCCCAAACATTGGATTTCCCGAGTTGGCGTGGGCGCTACCGGCCAGACCTTATATTTATGGACCTTGGTCTGCACCCCCAGATTATGTTCGATGTTAAAAAAAAGTTAGTGGGGTATTCCCTATACAGTCTGTTTTCACTGATTTTTGGCCATTATTTGAAGATCTCAGCATAGGCGGACCGTATCAGGGGCTAGGGGGGACTATAGCTCCCCTCTTTTTTTTTTTTGTCGGAGGGGCTAAAAATCGGGGAAAAGTCATCGCTTGTGACTTGAAAGCAAAAAAAAAAAAAAAAAAAAAAAAAAAAAAAAAAAAAAAAAAAAAAAAAAAGTAATCACTGTTTAGCCTCCCCCCACTTTTTTTGGTCACGGTCCGCCTATGGATCTCAGGCCAACCCGGTCTGTCCGGTCATCCAAACTCCACAGCCGCGGTGCGGTGGGTGGCGTTAGCCGTCCCATTGCGTTATATTTGCTCCATCTTTGCCGCAATCGCGACTTTCCCCTTGGGCGGGCGCGAATGATTCTTCAATTACGACGAGTGTTCCGAGCTTTGTGTTGGGTACTCTTCAAATCCTCAGCCATATTCCCCGTTCCAATCTGTTCCTGCGTTCAGTTCAGTTTAGTTCCTTCCTTATCGCTCACCGGTGAAAAATAAAGCTGTGATCGGTGAAATTCACAAATTGATTCCGGTCCGCGCCCCGCGACTGAGAACGAGACTGGACACGATCAGCGGCGCTGGACGAAGGAATATCGATAGTGATCGGACGGCGCACACTGGGCAATGGCGGCTCATGAAATGCGATATATCGATATCCACTCCATTTAAAATAATGGAAAAGTATCGATCGTCAGGGGGTGCAATTGAACCCTCGAGAAATCGACACATTTCTAGAGTTTTAAATGGAGTGGACGTCGATAAATCGCATTTCACGAGCCGCCACTGACACTGGGTCAAAAACCGATCTGCCCGACAAAGACATTCATCGTCCGTAGCGAAGATCCCGAAAAAATCCTGCACGGAAAAAAAAAAAGACTGCTAGAATTTACCATCTACGTAGCTGATTTTGGCGTCTGCTAGCAAGATTGGCAAACTTCACTATAATATGGTAAATGCAACGTACCTTGTGGTAAATTAAGGTAAGATATTTGTGCATTTCACCATAATCTGGTGACATTCAACATACTTGATAACTGACTCCAACTTCAGCGATGCAGATGGTAAATTCTACCTGTCTTTTTTTTCCGTGTATGACGGTCGGGTGAATACCCGGATAAATAAGTATTAACCCGGACAAAAATCGGGTAGTGGTACCGATCTTTTGAAACTGGGGCCGTTTCACTGACAACTCATGGCTATGGAACATGAGCAAAAAGGTGATGTCACCAAAACCCAGCTTGTGCTCCCTCTATCGATTCAGCTTGGAAAATGGAGTCGATCGCTCTCAAGGGTTTTCATATCTTTTGAAACTGGGGCCGCTTCACTGACAACTCATGGTATGCAACATGGGCAAAAAGGTGATGTCGCCAAAACCCAGCTTATGATCCCTCTATCGATTCAGCTTAGAAAATGGAGTCGATAACTCTCAAGGGTTTTCATATCTTTAAAAACTGGGGCCGTTTCGCTTACAACTCATGGTATGCAACAAGGGCAAAACGTTGATGGTTCCATAAATCCCAGCTTGTGACCCCTCTTTCGATTCAGCTTCACTCTGATTACAATAATTACTCTGTAAATCATCCTTTTTTAGCATATAGAGAGAGAGAGAGAGAGAGAGGGAGAGAGAGAGAGGGAGAGAGAGAGAGAGAGAGAGAGAGAGAGAGAGAGAGTCGAAATTAAGATAGGAATCTCTCAATATTACTGCCCTGCGCCACCTTTACAATCGCGCAAATAAAAGCGTTTATTGAGTTTAGGAGTGGATTTCGAAAGTTTGCAGTGCTGCCATCGTCATTTTTGGAGGTTTTTACATCAGAATCGACTATTAGTTCGCTTGTATAGCAAAAGTGTACATCAGCCCCATCAACGGTAATTCCAACCGGTTGAGAAAATATTATAGATGCAAGTATTTTTTTCGTGCATCACAATGGGGCTCTTGCAAACTTTTGCTACAGGGGATTGAAGAGTTGATTCTTGCATAAAAACCTGTAAAAATGACGATGAGAACACTAAAAAATCACGAAATTCACTCTTGGAATCGGGCTTGACCGCGGAGAGCCGCAGGTATCACAGGAGATTCCTATATATCTAAATTGGTATCTCTTGTGTTTCCGTAGAGAAAGTGACATAATAGACAGGAATCTCCCATGATACCTGCGTCGAACCGCCATTACGCCGTTTGCCGTTATAACAGTTATGTTAGTTTATTACTGCATTTTAGACTTCCTTTTAGTGCGATTTTCGTGATTTCCGCTGGTCTTTATATCAGATTGGACTATTTATTTGCTTATAGCAAAAGTTTGCAAGAGCCTCATTCCCAATCATGCAACTGAACTGAATTGTGTACCTAATCTTTTAGTCCTACATTATTCACAAGTCAACCCACTGTGCGTCGAGACCCGCGGCAGCAGCGTCGCGTTGCCGTCGCGGGTTCTGTTCTTCGCCGACTTCCACTTCTCCTGGTCAGACTCAACGCGACTCGACTCAGCTCAGCTCTCTTTTCATGCACGATCGGTCTCGCACCTGCACTTGAATTGGCACCGTTCGGTTCGTTCGGTCGTTGCTGAGGCCGTCAGAACTCCTTGTCGGAGATTCAACAGACAAACAAAACAATAGACCTGTATAGTGATGACGTCACGATCAAAATTGGATCCAAACAACAATGCTCTGTCTCTCTTTAAGGTAAGTGACCCAAAGGTGGCCATACCTATGCTTGGGGCCAATATGCACATATGAGGCATGAGAGATAAAAAAAACTAAATATGTCAATTTACTATTTAGACAGTCGGTCATCATATGGTAATTTCATTTTTTAAAATTTGCTTGTTTTTGAGGGTTTTTTTTGCGTTTGAAAAAAAGTAGAGTTTTGACATCGCGCAAAACATGCACCTAAGGTGGCCAACCCTCATATTTTTGATGCACCTAAAGGTGTACACCACCTTTTAAAGAGCTTGATTCAAAATGGGGGTTTTTCTCCCCCCCACCGATTTTCCTGAAACTTTGTATTTCGATAGTACTTGATAAAGGTAGTCTTTTTTTTCAAATAAATTTTTTCCAAAAATAATTAGGGGGGGAGTTACAGTGTTGCAAAGTCGCACCTTTCAAAAATTCATAACTTTCGCGTAAATCGTCCAATTGAAACGCGGTTTTCACCAAAAGATGCGGATTGTAAAGCACTTTCATGCCATTTAAACGGAATTCAATTTCAATAATTTTTGACTTAGTTATCGTCATTTTTGTGATTTTTAGGCCACTCAAAATCTACTTAAAGTGAAATAAAAAAAAATGGTATTTTTTGATTTTGACCGGGTCAAAATATGTTATTTCTCTTTAAATTCTGCGTAAAATGAGCCCAAGCAGAATGCAGGGCGATTTTTTGTTCCGGAGTTATGCATTTTTTAGTAAGCGAAAAACGAGTTTTTTAGGGTGCCCATGAGCGTTCGAGAGAGAGGCTCAAGTCAAATAAATGGAAACGGTATTTTTTGATTTTGATCAAATTAAAATATGTTATTCCTACTTTAATTCTGCGTAAAATGAGCCCAAGCAGAATGTGGGGCGATTTTTTGCTGCGGAGCTATGCGCGTTTTAGTAAACGAAAGTCGAGTGGTTGAGGCTACCCGGGCTACCGGCTACCCACGTCTATCAGCCTCTCCATAGAACGCTCGACTTCATTTCCATTTATTTGACTTGAGCCTCTCTCTCGAACGCTCATGGGCACCCTAAAAAACTCGTTTTTCGCTTACTAAAAAATGCATAACTCCGGAACAAAAAATCGCCCTGCATTCTGCTTGGGCTCATTTTACGCAGAATTTAAAGAGAAATAACATATTTTGACCCGGTCAAAATAAAAAAATACCATTTTTTTTTATTTCACTTTAAGTAGATTTTGAGTGGCCTAAAAATCACAAAAATGACGATAACTGGGGTGGCGGACTGGGGCAAAAAGGCCCGGGGTGCTGGGGCCCGGGATTTGGGGAAAGGGGCCCGAACTATGTACTGTTCCAGAGAGGAGGGGGGCGGACATGGAGGGGCCCGGGGTGCTGCAGCATCCCGGCACCCCGGCCCAGTCCGCCCCTGGGGGGGGGGGGGGGGGTGTCTGGAATCCTCCCCCAATTTCAATAAATATGAAACACCAGAATTCGCCCGAAAAAAGGTCATTTTTTTGCGTTTTCAGACAAATTTTACGAAATTAGTATCTTTGGACCCCCCCTTGACAATTTTCGGACCCCGGACCCCCCCCCCCCCTAGAAAAATTCCTGGCTACGCCACTGGGCCGATACATTTAATAAGTCCTAGCTCAAAGTGTGACAGCATGGGCGATCTGATGCTGGTTTGTTTGCCTCGAAATTTTTAACCTTAAATTGAGATTTGAAACTAATCCAGTGGAAAGTGGTTTTAAATGAAAGTGCGGGTGTTTAAAAGTGGTTATCTGATGATCACAGAATTTTAATACAGCTAGCCCGGTGAGAAGAAGATGTTGCTTGTTTCTGTTATTATGTGTCAGTATTTCTTTATCGAGCAAATCCTTCCAGAAGGAACAGTTATCTCGATTTCTGCGTCCATATAGCCACTCTTAAACACTTGCACTTACGTTTATAACCAATTTCAAATGTGTTGAATGTGTGAGAATTTTAATACAGCTAGCCCGGTGAGAAGAAGATGTTGCTTGTTTCTGTTATTATGTGTCAGTATTTCTTTATCGAGCAGATCCTTCCAGAAGGAACAGTTATCTCGATTTCTGCGTCCATATAGCCACTCTTAAACACTTGCACTTACGTTTATAACCAATTTCAAATGTGTTGAATGTGTGAGAATTTTAATACAGCTAGCCAGGTGAGAAAATGTTGCTTGTTTCTGCTATGTGTCAGTATTTCTTTATCGAGCAAATCCTTCCAGAAGGAACAGTTATATCGATGTCTGTGTCCATATAGCCACTCTAAAACAATTGTACTTATGTTTATAACCAATTTCAAATGTGGTTGACATAATTTTTTTTAAAAAAATTAAAGGTTAAAAAAAGTGGAGCAAACAAACCGAGCCTGCGTGCACGGAAAAAAATCAGTGGTAAAATTAACCATAGCATAGTTGATTTTGGCACCTCCTACAAAGTATGGTAAATTTCACCTGATGTTTGGCATGATGAGGTACACTTTTGGTCAACGCATCCATCTGCGCGTTATATTAAACTAGTAGTGTGCTTCATCGTACCAAACATCAGGTGAAATTTACCATACTTTGTAGGAGGTGCCAAAATCAACTATGTTATGGTTAATTTTACCACTGATTTTTTTCCGTGTGGAAACGTCCATTAGAGATTTCCAACATGGCTACCTCCTTGGAGTTTCAATATCACGTCCCACACATCCTCTCTATCGCTATGGCTCGTTGGTGATGGACACTTTTTAATTCACCGACTATTCTGCCAGCCAGGCAAAAAGATTACATAGTCGAAAGAAAAATTCCAAAGATTATTGATTGGGCAAAGCCTCGGCTTCTAAATCGAGCTGTAGCAGAAAACGTCTGACATCTATACAGCAAAGAATGATATTTAGTAACGAAAGAAAATATTGGACTTTAATCTTTGGAATCAACGCAACAGCAGACACGCCTCGCCTGCTTCATCTATGTCAATCCATTGTTCCGCTTCCGGGATGAAATGCCAAAGGATCACGAGTGCGGCATCGATGGCACTCAAAGAATGCGGAAACACGTCGCGATGAAAAGTCAAGACGCGTGGCTTTTCGCTTCGCAACGGTCAAATGTCTCCGTTTTGGCAAAGTATAACAAAAATCGATTGATATTTACTAACACTTCCCGAGAGCAGTTCGAGAGCTTTACACACACAAACATATACATACGTACGTCGAACAGTATGTCCCATCAGAGGTCCTTTTATTAAGCTCACTACGTCGAAAAACACGCAATGGGGCTCTTGCAAACTTTTGCTATATAGGGGATTGAAGAGTTGATTCTTGCATAAAAACCTGTAAAAATGACGATGAGAACATTAAAAAAACCACGAAACTCACTCTTAGAATCGGGCTTAATGGCGGAGAGACGCAGGTATAATGGGAGATTCCTATCTAAATTGAGACGTATCTCTGTGTATCCGTGGAGAAAGTGACATAATAGACAGGAATCTCCCACTATATACCTGCGTTGAACCGCCATTACGAACTTGCCTTCATAACAGTTCTGTGAGTTTATTACTGAATTATAGACTTTCTCAATGTGATTTTCGTGATTTTTGCAGGTTATTACAACAGTCTGTACTATATTTGCTTATAGAAAAAGTTTGCAAGAGCCCCATCGACAAATTAAAGAATGTTAGATGACGCCTTAAATTTCAGAGACAAATAGAGACGAAGCACTAACTGGCTGCAGCAGAGGCACTCTGAATTCTCGCGGATTCAACAAAACAACAGTCAACGTCGCATGGTGTTGAATGGTGAGCACCCTCCTCTTCACTTCCCGCCCATCCCTCTCCGTGTTTCCCGAATGTCACCGTTCAACACCATGCGACATCTCAAGGTGTTGACTGTTGTTTTACATGTTATTCTGTTGAATCCCCGAAAATTCAGTGTGCCTCAAATCTTCCCTATGTATTTTAATGTAGTGCTCCGTCTCTATTTGTCTCTGTTAAATTTATGTTCAGGTAGGCAACCTGCAATACTTATCACTATGAAATTAAGAATTGCAAGTGGCCAGTGTTGCCAGATCGAGGGTAAAAAGCCGTATCGGTCCCATAAATCAATGTAAAGCGTACGGCTTTTTAACCCCAATCCAGCAACACTTCCGGTGGCCCACCTATATGACAAAACCTTAGGCTTCTCTGCGTTGACCGTTTTTGGTGAACATGCAAAATACTGCCATAGTCAGTGGCGAGGCGTGTGATTTGGCAACGTTCTTTTTTCCCTCATAAACTCATTAGAAAGGTCGAAGTGCCTGGTCATAGCCGATGACTGAAGCATTCGACCGTTTTGGTGAATTTACATGGCGAAAATACATGGTTACCAAATTTCACGCCTCGCCACTGGACATAGTTTGCCTTGTAAAACTTGTTATGCAATATGCACTCCGTCTACATGATTTAATGCGTTTTTGTTCTAAAGCCGTAACGTCAAAAACGGCACATTTGAGAGAGCAAAAGAACGGTACGATTTTTTGTATTTATAGACGATAATGTCAACGACTCGTATAGATATTTGCGAGCGAAGTTTATTTTTAGTTTCGGTACTATACGATGTACACTCGCGACCTTTGGCGTACTGACAATAAGCACTAACGTAAGGCCATCGAAAGAGAGACAAAAAAAAAGAAGTAGAAGAAGAAGAAGAAGAAGAGGAAGAAGAAGAAGAAGAAGAAGAAGAAGAAGAAGAAGAAGAAGAAGAAGAAAGAGAGAGAGAGAGAGAGAGAGAGAGAGAGAGAGAGAGAGAGAGAGAGAGAGAGAGAAGGAAGTTGACGAATGAACTTTTCAGTACCCAAGATATAAACTTTGCAATTTTTAAGGATGTGCGATTAATTCGATAAATCGCAATGCGAAAAGGTACCCCCCGAAAAAGCGTGACAGCATATTTTTGACGCATCGCATATTGAAAGAGCACGCGATTTTCTAAGCAAATCTATCTTCTTCAGCAATGAGCAAACGATGCATTTGGAGGTTGGAATTAACCGAATGCTATTGTTGTTGTTGTTGAGGAATGGGCGAGAATTCCGAGTAATTTTAAGGTCCAAATACATAACTTAATCTGGAACATCGTGTTGAGTTCGGCAGTTTTAGTCTTGGAACCAGGCATATAGTTAAGCATTTTCGAGAACGTAGAATACATAATCGCAAGAAGGTCGCATTAATTCTTAGATTTGATAAAGCCTAAATTTCCGTTCAAAATGCGTTAAAGGGAAAAATACATAGAATCAGAGTTTGTTTGGAGCCGGGGGGTGGGGGGGGGGGGGGGGTCCTCGGACGGCAATCGATACGACACACCGCTCAACAAAAAGTGAAACTGAAAGTACCAAAAAATGAAACATCGCAAATCGATTCTTGTATCGAAATGCGACATTTCATTTTTTGATACTTTCAGCCTTATTTTTGAAGTTATTGACGAGATTTTTCGCAGACACTCTTCAGATGATTATCTAGTAACTGACACTCCGTTTTCTTAAAAATAAATTACTTTCGGCCTGTAATTTGACTCTAATCGAACGGTCGCGCTCTGGTGGCAGAAATCGGCACTAAACGCTGAGGAATCACCTTAATCAACGTAACAAGCCCCTTCTTATTAATCGATTTTTACGAAATGCGGACATTTGCTAACGAACTTTCCTTATGGACAAGACATAATGCTAACAGATTCTCCTTAAGGATAATTAAGAAAAAGTTTGACAAATTATCCTGAAACCGATGGGAACCTAATGTGTATGACTGACTAATTAAGTTGTATTTCAGTCGAGGAATCCGAATTTTTCATAATTTTTGCTCCAGCTTCTACGGTTCTTCCTCAACTTTCCTAGTTTTCACTTGGTGTCCGTTGGATCGTAAATTTGAGGTTAGGTGCAGATAATTTCAGTTTTCCGAAGGAAAATTGAGACTAGAGGGAAAGTAGAGACACAATTTGAATATAGCGTGCTAGATTTCACGCTCATATGCAAAATTTTAGATTAATTGGTAAAAAAAATTGAAATTTATCGAAGAGTTATGCGTGGAGGAATTTCGTTACCAAATGTCTGCAGAACCGTTCACTTCTTCTTCTTCTCCTTCTTTTTTTTTGTAAAAAACACACGATCCATCACGATAACGATAAATCGCATGCATTTGCGACATTCAAATCAAGTTCACGCTCACCCCTGAAATCCGCGATTTCCGGATATTCTACATCTTCAACAGAGCACGGTCGTCGGTCAATGACTGTGCGTCATCGATCGTCAATATCGCGCGGGGCAGGGCGCAGGAGGGTGGGTGGGGCGGGGCGGGGCCGGGTCGGCTGGAGTCATCGCACATGGCACTAGGCCCACTCTTCAGTGAAAGTGACGTACGGCACTCCGCTGCTTGCCGCAGCAGCCCGGTGCGGCGCGGCAGCGTCGGCGCGCGATCCGCGTTCGCAGTCACTCTCAATACACTGAGTGTGCGCACTCCGCGGACTCCGCTGCGCTCGTGAGTGACTACGACTGTGTGCGTCGCGTAGCCAGCTGCCGCGGCGGCGGCCATGTCCTGTCGAGCCGCCCAAGTGTGTTTTAGAAAGTAAACTCTGTGACAATCGAAGTCCACGACCCCATCCACAATGGGCAAGATTGCAACATTTTATGGAAAAGAAAAAAAAAAAAGTAAATGCAAAATACAGTCGAGCCCCGATTATCCGCGGCCGGATTATCCGTGATCCGGATTATCCGCGGTGAGCTCGGAGTTTTTTTTTTTTTTTTTTTTTTTTTTTTTTTTTTTGGGCTGAATGGAAAGTGTTGAGACCTTTTGTTTCCTTGGTTGACTGGGGAAATGAGTCAAAAAACCATCCAAAGCTACTTTAAGAAATAATTCTCAGCATTACAATAAAAGAAGGTAATATTTATTTACTGTGCAAATAGCAATAAAGTTACTCTACTTTTGTACTTATTTCGAAAATACGTTATTAACGTCAATTTTCCACGGTTCGAAAGTTCGGATTATCCGCGGTTTTCGATTATCCGCGAAACCTCCAGTCCCAATTACCGCGGATAATCAGGGTTCTACTGTACAAATGAACTGCTAATGGAAGGAAATAATGCAATCAGCATGGAAACTGCGGTAAGAACCAATGGAAACGCTTTTTTTTCGGTCTGTTCTCAACGTAACATTTTGACCATTTGAAAACAAATAAAAGGTCGAATTTGATGGTCATCGCAAATCACTAGATAGTTCGATATTTTGCAAGAGTTTAAATGGACCTCAAGCCAAAGCTGCAATCAGCCGTGAGCAAGAGTGTACAGTCTAATCTTTAAGTGATTAAGAAAACCAAATCCAGCACTTCATAATCTCATTTGAAATCAGGGGTTTGGAGCACGAGCACACTTTTCGTTTTATACGCACTTTTACCGAAGTGCTCCTCAATGGGGCTGTTGCTTACTTTCGCTAGAGGCGATTTAATAGTCGATTCTATTAAGCCCCATTCTTCTATTATTTTGTAATCTGTGATAAACCAGGAAAGTCCAGACATCAAATGGGCAGCCATTATGTCAAGACATTAGAGGGAAATTCCATCAGTTTGTATTTTTAGTTTAGTAAATGGCAGTGCAAAAAGTGTCTAGTGTATAGCGCGGGCTGTTTGAAACAGGAGTGATTTCCTGAAATAATTGGTGATTTTTGAACCTTTTTAATGAGCGAATCGTTATTTTTGCCAAAATTTACGTAATAATAATCAAGGTTCTACATTGTTGGAGCAAAAGTATACAACAGACCCAGTATATACGGGAAACGGCAGCTCTATGACCAACAGACCCTCTCGTCATAAAGCTGCAATCAGCCGTGAGCCAAACACGATTTTTATGCGATAACATCTTTCAAATACAGGAAATAAAAGCCATTCATGTACATACACTGGACGGATTTCAGCCACTGTGCGCTTATCGCCTCCTTCATTCGGACTCCAGTATACAAGTTGCTCTCGCAAGTCTGTGAGGCCAGGCCTCTCGGCCTATGTCCTTTTCCTTTATCCTTTATCCTTTATCCCTTCCTTCATTTCCAAATAAAGAGAGAGGAAGATGAGGAAGATTCACAACGGCCGACATCCAACATCCAACAACTATAATGGGACCGGAGGCGAAATAAATGCCCGTTCTTGCAGTTGGTGCGCCACACTGCGTGGTCTGAGATCGTAAAAAAGTGGCAAAAGAACAGAAAAAAAATGGCAACGTTGCATTGTGTCCATTTAAATCCATGTAAAAGGTCGAAAGCGAAGGTGTTCACCGAACACCCAATAGTTCGATATTTTTCATGAGCTTAAATGGACAGACTGCAACGTTGCCAAACGCTACGTCACTGGTCAATATAGGTCTGCTGCGTACTTTTGCTACAACAAATATAGATCCTTGATTCTTATGTAAAATAGACTGTTTTAGTAGAGCGATATATCGTATCGATTGCCGTTCGAGGGCCTCTGGTTCCAAACAAACTCTGGTTCAATGTAATTACCACATCAGCGAACCTTTGAACGGAATTTTAGGGTATTAAATCAAACAATTAATGCAACTTTTTTGCGATCGTGAATTCTACGTAGGCCTGTGCCTTCGATCGAAATTTCGATCGATTTCGATCGATCGGTCGTACGATCGAAACGAAATTTTTCGAAAATTTCGAAGTTTTGGACCTTCGATCGATCGAAATCGTCCGATCGATCGAGAGATTCGGAAGCTTCGATCGACCGAAATTTTACGAAACTTCGATCGATCGAAAAATTCTGAAAGTTCGATCGATCGAAAATCTTCGATCGATCGAAATTTTCTGGCATTTCGATCGATCGAAAAATGTCGAAAATTCGATCGAACGAAATTTTTCGATCGATCGAAATTTTTCGGAACTTCGATCGATCGAAATTTTTTATTATTCCGATCGATCGAAATTTTTCGAAACTTCGATCGATCGAAAAATTTCGGTCGATCGGAATTATCTGGCACTTCGATCGATCGAAATATTTCGAAACCTCGATCGATCGAAATATTTCGAAACCTCAATCGATCGAAATATTTCGAAACCTCGATCGATCGAAATATTTCGAAACCTCGATCGATCGAAATGTTTCGAATGTTCATTCGATCGAACAATCGAACAATTTCGAGCGTTTGAATAGCATCGGTTTTTGTTCAGCCCTCTGTTGATGTTATGGTTTATTGGGTTCATTTTGTAAACGAGAAAGTCGTGCATGGCAAGCTGGGCGTTTGAGGGGTATGTGTGAAAGCGAGGCAAGCAAGATCGAATTAAAGAAGTGAGAAGTGGGAGTGAGAGAGGGGGGAAGTATTGAGTAGCTTTGTTTCCGTGAATATGGGGAAGGACACCCGAAAGATTCGAAGGTCGAGTGTGGCCTTTCACGACCACACACACTCACACACATTCATATAGGGGCACGGCACGGGTTCCGGGGCTCGATATGGTTTCTTCGTTGTTTACTTGTGTCAAATTTTTCGTTAGTTTGAGCTAATTTCCGCAGAGATGAAAGGGTTTATATCGGAATAACACAATCCGTAAGAATAACACGTATACTCGATCATTGACTGGATGGCATTACGATACAATTGCTCATAATCACCTGCGGAAGTAATTTCGAAACTTATATTTTTCTTTTAGCCCAATGAAGCAGGGGCGTAATTTGATTTTGAATTTGATTTTAGGCTTTCGGCCCAAAAAATCCTACGAGCTATGTTGGACCATCATTGCACATTGATGTAGATAACCCCCCCCCCCCCCCCCCCGCCTTACTCTCGTGGTGCGAGGGGCACAACTGCGACTCCTTAAGAACTTTCTATGTTACATTTAATAGGCGGGCGGGCGTAACAAAATTTTAAACAGTAATTATAGGGTTGGAACAAGACGATTGCGCTATATCATCATTGTTGACTGATGTCTCTCTTATTGACCGGATGAAGAATTTCATAATTTTTCCGAAGCATTGAACTGAAAATATTCCTTGAAACAGTCATTGATAAATTTTAAAATCTACTTTATAGTTTCACTTGATCATCTAGGTCACGCTGATTTTAATTTTTGCATTTGTTGACGCAGAAAATAAAAAATTACAAAACCAAAATGATCATTTCAGCTATTTTTTGGAGTAAATGACAGCATGAGAGCCCCCCCCCCCCTTGGAATTCAAAATAATCCTTTCACGATAAAAAAAAAGAACATGAAATGTTAATCGAAGGAGTAATAGTTGACGAACTTTATTACTAATTTATTTTGTAACTTTGACTAATTTTTTGCAAGGAATAGTATACATGTATACATTTGCCTTACTAACATTATCATCTGTTGTCACTTTGTTCATAACATCAAACACGTAAAAATTACTAATATTATTTGATACACCTACAATAGCTTGAAAATTGTATACAGCTGATTTGACAGATGTAACCCCCCCCCCCTCCGATCGATCTTTGAAGTTGACGCATCAATTGCGGTTTGCGCCAATCTTCATATTTTTTATACATTTTTTTTTAGAGTTGTTTTTTTTTTGAGGGAGGAGGTCAGTCTCCAAATGTCATCGTTGTTGTGAAGGGCGTTATTGACCTCCAATTTGCGCCATTCTACCCTCTGCGGACTGCTTCGGAGCCGAAATTATGGATTTGGACCGTTTTTCGAGAAAATAGCCTACATTCAAATCATAATCAAATTTTTCCATAATTTTGAAGGAAGCGAGACGAACACGAACGACACTGGGTATTCGGGGGAGGGAATTCGAATGTCTACCTCTATTTCCTCTCCTCACAAACATTTGACTGAACCATTTTCTCGTCTCCCTCCTGCTTTCCCCGCCCTATACCTTCCGACTCTTTCTCTCTTTAGGTCACATTCCTTCCCTATTATTTTATTTCACTCACAATCAGTCACACACACGCTGCCTCTCACGCTCACTCATTTACACACCTCATCTGTTTACGAGTCCTGTTGCTTCTTCTTTTGGACGCCGCAAACATTCATCATTTCACTCGTGCTTATCCATTCAATAGTCATTATTCCTTATTATTGTATCACTTCGTTACTTTCTAAATAATAGAGAAAGAATGTGATCTAAAGAGAGAAAGAGTCGGAAGGTACAGGGTGGGGGAGGGAGGAGGGAGACGAGAAAATGGTTCGATCAAGCGTTTGTGAGGAGAGGAAATGGAGGTAAACATTCGAATTCCCTCCCCCGAATACCCAGTGTCATTCGTCTCGCTTCCGAGTATATGAACTCCAGTTATACTGCTATACTCTGTTCACGATAAGAAGGCGGGTGAGAATTCAAATGCACTATTTAGCAACAGTGCGGCTATACCGGCTACTCCAACCCATGATCTAACTACACAGGTCAGTCAATGCGCACACCCTCCACTGCCTCTCCGTCTGCCTGGCTCTATCACCGGGTAGAGTGAGGAAGGGGATGACGTATAGCTGGCGCAGCCGAAGCGCGGGCGTTCAAATCTACATGCTTTCATATGGGGAAAATACCATTTTTCAAGTGCGAAATATAAACAATTTACGACAATAAAACTTGGTTTTTATTTATGATAGACCACGAGGAAGGTTTCAAGCTTTGAGAAAAACAGTCTGATCACACTTCAATGTCTTATTCCTGTATTTTCTGGCGGTTAGTAAAAATCCCTCTTATGGAGAAGGTAGGTTATGTAATATTCAATGCATTCTGCCCACTTTTCTAAAACTGCCCGAAAATAGAAAAAGCGAATTTGCGTACGATTGCATTGGTTTTCTCAAAGCTGGAAACCTTCCTAGTTACTTCTTATAGATAAAAACCAAGTTTTACTGTCGTTAATTGTTTATAATTCGCAGTTGAAAATGGGTATTTTCCCCATATGAAAGCATGTACTTACATTTGAACGCCCGCTCTTCAGCTGCGCCAGCTATACGTCACGAGCGGAGGTTGCGCAGATCGCAACGAAACTCGTCTACCGGATTGACTGACCTGTGTAGTTAGATCATGACTCCAACCCTTCGCAGTGGACGTTGTTCTTCCGACTTCTCTCTTGGCACGGAGGATTTCCAAGAACCGACAGACTCAAACATTTACACACGTCCAGTAAAAATTGCGAACGGTCAAAATACGAAAAAACGGACGGAATTTTCGCACTAAAGGGCCAGAACTCGACAAAAATAGTCGAGTTTGCATATTGATGACTCTCATGAATTCGATAGTAGACGAAATATCCTGACTTTAATTCGGGCTGAAAAATACGAATTTCTGAGAGTCATTCAAACTCGACTATTTTTGCCGAGTTTTGGTTCTTTAGGGACAACAATTTCGTCCGTTTTTTTCGAAAAACTGACCGTTTGAAATTTTTACTGGACGGGTATAAATTTTAGAGTCTGTCGGTTCTTGAAAATCCTCCGTGCCAAGAGAGAGTTTGGGAGAACAACGGCCACTGCGAAGGGTTGGAGTAGCCAGCAAAGCTGCACTGTTGCTAAATAGTGCGTTACTACCTGAATTCTCACCCGCCTTCTTATCGAGAACAGAGTATAACTCACTTTTTTCACATCATATGCTTACTTTGACGATATCAATCCATCTAATGATTAATCATCTGATTGAAGGATCACTTTCTAGATTTCTTCTGAAAGGAAATGCCGAAATGGTTCCCGTACCCGATGCATAGGTATTTGATTCCTTTATATACACACTGTGATTCTCCAAATGATGCTGAGCCAAAGCCGTCATGTCACAGCCCAATTCGATCGTTTGATCAGGTCGCGAGCTCTGTTCGCAATTTTATTGAGGTTAGCGTTTTTACTTTTTGGTGTCATTAGAGCCCAGGGGTGCCCAACCCCCCCCCCCCAGGTACCGTACGAGCTACCCACCTAATCACGAGGATTCCCCCCTCCCCCCACTGGAAGGTTCGAGGTGAATCCCCCAAGTAGAATGGGGAGTTCGGGGGTCTTCCCCCGGATTTTTTTTTTTGAAAATTTGACCCTCTATAATACGTTTTGGAGGATATTTAAAGGAGGGAGGGTTTTTGGGAGCATGGAGTACCCTGACAGAGAAGGAGGGTTTGTGGGAAATTTTTTTCCCGGAAAATTTTTGGGATTTTGACTTTTTAGAAAACCATTTTGGAGTCTCCATAGATGATTGAATGAAAGAATGAACTTCTAATTGTTCACCCATGGAAATTTTTGAAAATTTGACCTATTAGAATTCGTTTTTGGGGCTTTTTAAATCGAAATGGGGAGGGGTATACATTTCTGGAAGGAAATTGATTGGGGGGGAGGTCGATAGAGGGAGGAAGAGGATTTTGGGGGGGGAAGTTTTTTGGGTGGGGATGTGGATAGCAAAGATGGACTTGGAGGGGATTGTACAAAGGGAAGGAGGATTAAGGGGGTGGAGTATAGATGGTGAAAAAGGAGATAGAAACTGAGTATTTGTGAAGCTAGTGATTAGAAAACATTCATTGGTAAGCGAAAAAACTGATTTTCTCAAAAAAGGGGGGAAAAAAATCTTCACCCCCCCCCCAATTTCGAAGTATACGAGTTGCTCGTATGATTTCTATTACGTGGGCACCTCTGATAGAGCCAAAGCCGAGTACTGACAGAGCCAAATCGTCTGCCTATGCAGTGTCTGGCTCGAGAATCCAGTGTCAGTAAATGCTCTCGGCTTACCCTTACACCTTCACAAAAACGAAAATAGCATTCTATTCATTTTTGGTGAAAACGAATGCGTAAGAATTTCTTAAATAAGAGCTAATTGTAAGACTATGCAGCACCTACGAAAGGAACGACTCGACGCGGTGAGTGGGTCGGGGTCGGGGGAAAGAGGGTGCGAGAAAAGCCGAGAGCTGCAGGTAAGTACTGTGGATTCTCGTGTCAAACCGGCAGTCAAATATATTTCACACACTACTCAGCCGGCAGCCCCTCTCGACCACGAAAACAACTCGGAAACTTGTGTGAATAAGGATGAACAGGAAAAAAGAGCAGTAAATAAGGAAATAGAAAGATATTGAACTCATTGAAGAGGAGACAGGAGATAGGGAAAAGAGGGTGTGTGACTTTCCTTTGTGAGGAATAAATGTGAACATATTCGACAAATGAAAGGCATGGTGGGTGGTCATGTGAAAGAATCTTACAACTTGGAGAAAAGCAGGTAACTCGGAAAACTGCACTCCCGGGTGTAAAACACGTGAGGACTCGCCCTCCGCAGGCAAGAGAATTGGGATCACTGCGGATGTAGACTGATTATGAGCCCCACGACCGTCGCGTCGCCGTCGGCCCACTTGAACGGCAAAATGCAAACTTCCAAAATTTCAATAAGTAAATTACACTTCGTCGGCTCCCAATGAACAAAACATATGAACCATCGATAGAATGGAATCGTAGGAAATTCAAAGGAGCATTAATTTGCCCATGAAAGCCTTTCATGGGCAAAGGGTTTTCATTGAAAGGGTATGAGCAAATCTCACTTATTTCATTCGTCCAAGTCCTACGTCCTCCCCCCCCCCCATTATTGTCATGTGATGAGTCATTGCTTAAAAAAAAAAAAAAAAAAAAAAAAATCAACGCAGGGGCTATTCCGCTAATAACTCCCTGCCTAACGGTCGCGCCATCGCTTCATTTGCTCATTTTCGAGATAATTAAGTTCAAAGTTTCGAGTTGATTCAGTACTTGATTTGACTCTATCATGGGAATTTTGAACACTTTCGCTAAAAGCGATTTAATAGCAGATTCTGGTAGAAAAACCTCCAAAAACAACGATGGCAGCACTAAAAACTTTCGAAATCCACTCCTAAACTCAATAAACACGCTTTTTTTTGCGCGAGCGTAAAGTTGGCTTAGGGCAGTCATAATGGGAGATTCCCATCTGAGAATACTATAACTCCGTCAAGAAGTGACAAATAAGAGACGACTTTCATTTGACACGGGTGTCACGGACGTCACGGTACCATTCATCGGATGAGGATCACTACTCTGATGACTAATTACTCTGTGAATCATCTTTCTTAGCATAGAGAGAGTGACGAAATTAAGATGGGAATCTCCCATTATTACTGCCCTATGCCACCATTACACTCGCGCAAATGAAAGCGTTTATTGAGTTTAGGAGTGGATTTCGGAAGTTAAAAGTGCTCCCATCGTTATTTTATGAGGTTTTTACAACAGAATCGACTGATGAATCGCTTTTAACAAAAGTGTGCAACCGCCCCGTTGTAAGTGGACAGCGGAGTTCATACGCAAGGACACTGCACAACACTGCATGGGTATTCGGGGAATGGAATTCGAATGTTTACCTCTACTTCCTCTCTTCACAAACGAGTTACCGATCCTTTTTGTAATTATTTCACTCTGTCGCACTCTGTCGCACACTCTCTCTCTCTCTCTCTCTCTCTCTCTCTCTCTCTCTCTCTCTCTCTCTCTCTCTCTCTCTCTCTCTCTTTCTTCTCTCTCTCTCTCTCTCTCTCCCCCCCCCCCCACTCTCTCTCTATCTCACACACTCACTCACTCACTCACCTCTATTTTTGAGTCTCATAGCTCCATTCTTATTCATTCAATATTTATTATTACTGATTATTGTTTCATAAACAGAGAAAGAATGTGACCTAGGCTAAGAGAGAGAGAGAGAGAGAGAGAGAGAGAGAGAGAGAGAGAGAGAGAGAGGAGGGAGAGAGAGAGAGAGAGAGAGAGAGAGAGAGCGAGAGAGAGAGAGAGACAGAGAGAGAGAGAGAGAAGAGAGAGGGAGAGAGAGTCGGAACGAATGGGGCGGGGGAGGGAGGAGGGAGACGAGAAGAAGGTTCGGTCACTCACTACTCGTTTGTGAGGAGAGGAAGTAGAGCCGTAGAGGTAAACATTCGAATTCCATTTCCCGAATACCCACGTATCCTCCGAGTATTTCGATCGATCGAAATTTTGACTTTTTCCGATCGATCGAGACTTCTGAAAATTTCGATCGATCGGAATTCTGAAATTTTTCGATCGATCGTCAAATTCCGATCGGACGTAATTTTCCCACATTTCGATCGATCGAAACCACGGAAAATTTTGATCGATCGAAATTCCGAAATTTTTCGATCGAACGAAACATCGGAAAATTTCGGTCGATCGAAACTTCGGAAAATTTCGGTCGATCGAAATTACAATTTTTTTCGATCGGTCGAAGTTTCGAATATTATCGATCGATCGAAATTTCGGATAATTTCGATCGATCGGATTTTTGGCGAATTTCGATCGCTCGTAGTGTCAACATTTTTCGATCGATCGAAATTTCGAAAAATTTCGATCGATCGGAATTTCGAAAACTTTCGATCGATCGGAATTTCGAAAAATTTCGATCGGTTGTAGTTCCGATTTTTTTCGATCGCTCGGAACTTCCGAAAATTCCGATCGATCGAAAAATTTCGTTTCGATCGATCGTATGTTCGATCGATCGCACAGGCCTAATTCTACGTCCTCGAAAATGCTTAATTATGCCTGGTTCCTTAACTAAAACTCCCGAAATCAGTAAGTGAATACAGATTAAACGCTGCATTTGTAGGTTAGAATCGCCCGAAATCCCGCCAATTCCACAACAACAACAATAACATTTCGGTGATTCCAACCTCCAAACGCATCGTTTAATCTGTAATATCTTATTGATTTCGGCAGTTTTAGCGGTGTAACCAGGCAAAATTAAGCATTTTCGAGGACGTAGAATTCATGATAGCAAAAAGGGGTCGCATTAATTGTTTGATTTTATAGTCTTTTCCGTTCAAAAATCCGCTTATGGGGAAAATGCATTGAATCAGAGTTTGTTTGGAACCAGAGGCCTTCGGACGGCAAGCGATACGATGTATAGGTATCGCTCTACTATAAACAGTATATTAGGCGGAAATAACGATGCGCACACTGGCGAAGCGTGCAATTTGGCAACGTTGTATTATGTCCATTTAACCCTCTAAGGACCAGATTAATTCAAAAGAACGCAACTCTTCCGTTTACATAGGAAAGGTAGTTAACTGTTCGCACTCGCGGGAGTTGGAATTGCATATCCGATGAATTGAAGGCGAACCAACGATGAAACCTAAACTTGTCAGTGTTATCATCGGCGATCGCGTTTTTCCAGAAAATGAAGACGGAAACAATATGAAAAAGACTACAAAAGAGAGACGAGTATACTCGGTCTTGGCCCATAAGGGGTCTGTAGTTAAATTTTTTTTTTCTTTCTTTTTTTTTTTACTTGGCCGGGGGCTACCGCCCCTTATGATTGGTCTTGATAGACGATAGTTTATAAATGATGCAATAAATTGATAAGAAATTTACTTTCTGTTTTTGCCACTTTTTGACGATCATAGACAATGAAGCTCTTGCAAGGTTTTGCTGTAGACAAATTGCCCATCTATTCTGATGTAAAATGCTGCGAAAATAACGATGAGACCATTAAAAAAGTCTAAATAAACTTACTCCTCGCAGAGAAAACTTAACTTGAGGTTTCGGATGGCCACCCTAGCAAGTATGCACCAACCTCGGATTCGGAGCCCACACAAAAAAACAGGACATGAAATTAAGTGCCGTCTTCCTCGTTTATTACGCAACGTAGAACTTTCCTGTAGATAGTTATCACCGTGCTCCTCGTGACAAAATGTGTATAAATGAACCTTAAATTCCTTCAAATTTACTTTTTGAAAGCAAATTCATTAATCTCATTGTTCAAATTCGTAGGTTATGTTCTTTTGTTTGGGGTCCGAATCCGAGGTTGGTGCATACATGCAAGGGTGGTCACCCGAAATTTCCAGTCGAGTTTTCTCAGCGAGGAGTGAGTTTTAGACTTTTTAAATGGTCTCAACAAGCAAATTTTAGCGATCGAATATCATTCACTTAAAGAATTGATGATTGCTAACTGGTGCCGCTGATCGGTGAAAAATCTAGCCAATGAGAGTCGAGAATGAACTTCTGGATGATATTCTCGTGAAAATGAAAAATTCGATGATAATAATCAGTAACATAACCTCTAAATCAGCTCTGAATAACATGGCCATTTTTAACAAAAAAACTAGCGTTTTCGAAGCTAAAATTATGTTTATCTCATAGGGAAAATGACTTCTACGCATGGTCTGTACAATAAACTTTATTCGAAAAGTTCGTTGTATCCGAAATTATCGTGGCAAAAGGAGTCAAAAAGGATGGAAGATGAGATTTCTGACACCGGTTGCAACAATTTAAAATCGAATCTACCTCCGGTGGTGAATTCGAAATTTCCAATTGTTGGAATTCAACGGTCTCCGGTGAGACCAACGAAACAATCGAATATCATCAAAATAAAATGCAAATCCACCGAATATCATACGACGGTGAATGAAATTCGATCGCTAAAATTCGCCTAACGTTATTTTCGCAGCATTTTACATAGGCATTGATACTCCATAAGCCTACAGTAAAACCGTGCAAGAGCTCCATGGTGCGCCGGAGAGGTTGCGCACATGCGCATGGGGACCGAAAGAGGATCCATGATCCATGATGGAACTCGATGAGGCAAACGGCCTCCGGAGGGGGGGGGGGGTTTAAAGGGGGTAACGGGGGGGGGAGGTTGAATGACAGTGACAATGCAGGGAGGAACCGAAGGAGGGGGGAGGGGGTAACTAAAGTAAACAATGGATCATAATCGGATAATGCAAACAAATTGAGCGCTAATTTGAATACTTAATTTGACGTCGCCTTTGTTTACATTGTAAGTGCATTGTACTCCATACTGTGCGCGGAGTAATGAGTGAGATAGAGTACTTACACTCACAATCAGTAGGTAAGTACCGTACCGTCCGTGTGAGACCGTTCGTTGGTTGTGAGTTCGCGTGCCCCGTCATGGAAGGACATGGAGACAACAATAACAATACCAACAATGCAGAGCTGCCGATTTGCGTAGATTTAATGACATTTTTAAATTCACCGATGTTTTCACTGGTTGAGAAAAGATTACATAGTTCAACTCAGTGTATGACTGTAATGCACGAAAATACTCTGATCTGTAACATTTTCTTAATCGGTGGAAACGCCGTCAATTAATTAAAATAAACCGGTTGAGAAAAGATAAAAGACGCTAGTATTTTCGTGCATTACAGTCATACACTGAACTAAACTCTGTAATCTTTTCTCAACCGGTGGAATCTTCGGTGAATTTCAAAATGTCATTGAATCTACGCAAATCGGCAGCTCTGCAACAATGGTCGGCGAGAGAGCTATCGTTTACCGAGGGCATGCGCGGGATACTACGGCAATTCCGTTACGATGACGATAAAAATCCCCGCGACTCTTCTCAGCTAGCCTATGGATGCGAGTAAAGAGCTCGTTTCAGAAGTGTAGGCGCAACTGATTGTAAACAATAATCTTTGGCGAATATTCAACTTTTGTTCGTTTAAAGCAAAACAAAACTTGCCTACGATTTAATTATTTTGCTTTTAAAGTGTTTCTTACAGTGAACACTCGAATTCATTTTCTTTCATTTTCATTGAGTAATATCAAAAAAAATGATGATGAATTCCAAAGATTATTGGTCTAGGTGCGCCTACATTTCTGAAACTATCTCTATGCGCGCGCATACGGCTATTACTTCGATTATATGGGGTCATCGCTAAAAGCGTTTTTATTGTTTGTTTTTTTTTATATATATATATATATATATATGTATAGCCCCCTTCTCGACACGTACTAGCGAGGACAACGAGCTGTACCTGTGGAGGGTCTAATACATGTTTTAAGGCCTAACCCAAAAATGATCTGATTCTGGTTAGTTTGCCTCATTTTTGTAACCTTAAATCAAAGATTGCAATTAATTTGCATGGAGACATTTTACATGGAGCCTTATGGAAATTCGGCAAAATTGACTCACACATGAAATCATATGAGAAAAGTTCGTTCAATTTAATGGTATAGGTTTCATAATTCATGACAGAAAGGGTTAAAACGGTTGGTTTCGAACGTTTTTAGTGGATGCATTGTTATTTTCGCCGCATTTTACGTAAGAATTGATGAGTCATACTGTAGCAAAAGCACGCATCAACGCAACAGACCCATGGCGAGACAGTATACACCCAAGAGAAATTTAATGCGAATCGGACAAAATCCTTGAGAGAGGCCTTGGAGCAACGAAAATCGTGGAGATGGGTTGATCGTGCATGCGAGTTGACTCGAGGTCGAGCAAAAGAGAGTAAATAAACGACAAAAATAAGCTTTTCGAGCGAAGTTTACACGGAGACAGAGAAAGGGAAGAAAAAAAGTGACATTTACGGACCGACTGCAAACAGCTCCGTAAAATTGCCATTTATAAAATAAACCAGACGAGGCGCAAGAGAAGAGGTCGGGACATAAGGGGGTGGGGTTGGGGGAGGGGGAGGGGAGGAAGGCAGAGAGAGGATGCTGCAGGCGTAAAGCCAAAACCTTATTTGTAGAAACAAAAGAGCGGTTCTGAGACCCGGGGGGAGACAATCGATTAATCGCCCTTCTCTCATTTGAACCATTGCTACAGTATCGATTCATTCGAGATTTACCACATTCGATTCTTTGCGTGGGTTTTTACGCGCTTAATTCATAGTTTCGGCAACGTTTTTAACACACGCGCGAGACCGATCGCGATCTGGCTCAGGGCCACGCCAAATTATTTAACTTTCAACAGTCGTAAAACTCTACTGAGTGGCTCGACGCATATAAATGCGGTGAAAGGTTTCAGAAGTAATCAAGAAAGAAGTATTTTGAAACATATTTTGAAACGGCAAATGACAAGATTTACAGCGAAATAAAAGATAAATGCGAAAGGAAACGAAAAGAAATTCATAATTGCAAGATCTTGTATACTTACATTTTTATAGATACAAAACACATCATAAATACAAGATCTGGGCATAGGGTTTGTTGCAAACTTTTGCTACAACGATTAAGAGTGTTTAACCTGATGTGAAATCGCTTGAAAAGTCCAATGGTGGCATCAGAAAGTTATAAAATGCAATAATAAACTCACAAGAGGCGTTTAATGAAATCCAACATGGCGGATAAATATCGAGCAATCTTTACGCATGCACCGTGAACATCCGAGGATGGCCAATTATTGGTTGTGATCGATATTGTGAGGTTGGCTATCTTTGGATGTTCGTGGTGCATGCATACAACTTACTACACCGCATACTTACTTACTTATGCATACTTTCTGATGCCACCGTTGGACTTTTCAGGCGATTTTACATTGGATTGTTAGACTCTTAATCGTTGTAGCAAAAGTTTGCAACAGACCCATTGTGAGTTTATTTTCAGTTCTATCGGTTAGTATTTTAAAAGAAAGAATAGTAGATCTAAATTGAGACATATCTCTGTGTTTCCGCAAAGAAAGTGACAAAGGAGACAGGACTCTCCCATGATACCTGCGTTGGGCCGCTATTACAAACTTGCCGTTGTTACAACAGTTATGTGCGTTTATTACTGAATTTTAGACTTTCTTAGAGTACTTTTCGTGATTTTCACTGGTTTTTACAATAGATTAGACTATTCATTTGCTCGCAGCAAAAGTTTGCAAGAGCCTCATTATTACTTTCTCGCTCCCCCAGGAGGGATGTAAAGAGAGAAAGTAGATATATTATCATCGGGTCATTCCATGTCAAATCATACCAAAAAAGAATAAAATTTTTCCTTGACCCCTCAGATTTTCATGAAATTTTGTGTGCTTATTCTACCAACTGAAAATAGGCAAAATCCAAATTTTCAGAATTTTTAGGTCACCCATTGCCGTTTTATTCAATTTTGAAAATTTCAAAATTTTGCCAATTTCACCGGTTTCAGCAACATTCAAGTGGCCATAACTTGAGACACATTGGGAATTTTCCAAAACATGTGTATATCATTTGAAAGCTCTTTTTATGCTCTTTTTAATGGTGTTTAGTAAAAAATAAAATTTCCCAAATTTCTTGGGGAATTTTTTTTTGAAAATTTGAAAATTTCGAATTTTCAAAAAACGGCAATTTTAAAAATCTGAAAAAATCAGGAAATGTGGGTTGGTCCTATACAAGCCCGTCCCCGAAGTTTCATTATGGGCCGACGATTCGTCTCCGAGATATGATTGATCCAAAAACTGAGTTTTTCTGTAAATCAAAAATATCCCTTATTCTACAGGTGAATGGAAGGGTGCGATATGGGCCGTATCCGGCCCACACAAATTTCACATTTTCAGGTCCCATTACATGTTCTAGAGGTAAAAACAAGTGAAAAAACCTCTATTGACGCAACCCCTGAGATGCATCCCTGTTGAGCTGTAGCCTCTCAAAGTTGATACTTTTACGTTGAATTTTACCGACACATGAGTGACTATATAGCATGTAGAATTTGAAAAGTATAGACAATTTATCCTTCAAAAACTTGTTTAAATGTCTTAAGAGAGTCATTGGCCATGGTAAAGGCCCAGGTTAGACTTGTTTTCCTGAGATTTCACCGGAAAACATTGAATTTTACCCAAAAAGCTTGTAGAAGTCATGCACGCTTTTTTCCAGCGGTAAATTGCAAAATTGACATTGATACCAACAAGTGTCAGACATTTTTTAAGCATGTTATGTACGAGTATATTAGGGAAACATATCGAAAAATTGAAGTTGCACTTGCTTGCGGCATGTTCCTCAAATTATTCCTGGTAGCACTTCTAACTGATGCTTTCGAAGAATATGGATAGTTGCATACATTTAATCATTGCACGACCAGTCGACCGAACACATCCATATACTGGTCATTTGGACATGCTTTGATTCGCGCTGCTACATCTAGTTACGGTCAACGAACCACAAGGAGACTTCTAACCACAAACAAAAGCAAGTGCAACTTCAATTTTTTGATATGTCTCCCTAATATACTCGTTCATAACATACTTAAAAAATGTCTGACACTTGTTGGTATCAATGTCAATTTTGCAATTTACCGCCGGAAAAAAGCGTGCATGACTTCTACAAGCTTTTTGGGTAAAATTCAATGTTTTCAGGTAAAATCTCGGGAAAACAAGTCTAACCTGGGCCTTTACCATGGCCAATGACTCTCTTAAGACATTTAAACAAGTTTTTGGAGAATAAATTGTCTATACTTTTCAAATTCTACATGCTATATAGTCACTCATGTGTCGGTAAAATTCAACGTAAAAGTATCAACTTTGAGAGGCTACAGCTCAACAGGGATGCATCTCAGGGGTTGCGTCAATAGAGGTTTTTTCACTTGTTTTTACCTCTAGAACATGTAATGGGACCTGAAAATGTGAAATTTGTGTGGGCCGGATACGGCCCATATCGCACCCTTCCATTCACCTGTAGAATAAGGGATATTTTTGATTTACAGATAAACTCAGTTTTTGGATCAATCATATCTCGGAGACGAATCGTCGGCCCATAATGAAACTTCGGGGACGGGCTTGTATAGGACCAACCCACATTTCCTGATTTTTTCAGATTTTTAAAATTGCCGTTTTTTGAAAATTCGAAATTTTCAAATTTTCAAAAAAAATTCCCCAAGAAATTTGGGAAATTTTATTTTTTACTAAACACCATTAAAAAGAGCATAAAAAGAGCTTTCAAATGATATACACATGTTTTGGAAAATTCCCAATGTGTCTCAAGTTATGGCCACTTGAATGTTGCTGAAACCGGTGAAATTGGCAAAATTTTGAAATTTTCAAAATTGAATAAAACGGCAATGGGTGACCTAAAAATTCTGAAAATTTGGATTTTGCCTATTTTCAGTTGGTAGAATAAGCACACAAAATTTCATGAAAATCTGAGGGGTCAAGGAAAAAACCTTGGTATGATCTGACGTGGAATGACCCCATCACGAAAAATTTTGAGTTGGGGCATTTTTTGGTGTTTCATGTCCCCCGAGTTGGTTCTTTTTTATTTTCTTTTTAATGCAATACAAAATGCGTATAATGCGAATAGTGCAGCAAAAATAACCGGAAACCAACACCATTTTTTTTTTTTTTTTAATTTCCCATCGATTTGCAAGGAAGTTTTACTTTTTTTGCTATACACTCACATCTGACAACCCTGGAGCATGCGTATAAGACTCAATTGGCATTAGACGTGCAAAGATACATTTTTTGAATTTGATTTTACTGGTAAAGGAACACACACAAACATACACTATGCCTACTCCCAATAAAATAAAACCAAAATAAATTCGGACGAGATCCCAAGACTTTCGTAAGTCTTGGACTCAGAACAGGAGCTGGGAGAGTGGTGTTTTTAAGGGGGGGGGGGGGGGGGGGTATTCCCCCGGCTCCCGAATCGGAGATCGAGCCAATTTAACCAACATCGAAGTTTCAAGGAGGAAGAGGGGGGAGGAGGGAGGCTGGGGGAAGCAAAATTTTGAGCGAGAAATCAAATCAAGTCAAAAAAGGTCAACGACACAAATCCGTCTTCGCCGCTGGACTTTTATGGAAAGCTTTGGATTTTATCTCATGAAGTTTTTGAAGCTCAATATGGACAGATTCAGTAACGGTCCAGAGAGGCAACTAATATACGACTCCGCGACTCGTGAATTGAAATGCATCCATTCTTTAAGTAATCGTATGCGGAAAAGAATCGCGAGCCTTGAGGGATTCAACTGAACTTCCAAAAAAACGATTTATTCGCCTGAGCCAACCAATAAGCAAGTTGGCAACGGTGTATTCTGTCCATTTAAACCCACGTAAAAGGTCGAATGAGAAGGAGTTCACCGAACACCCAAAACTTCAACATTTTTCATACGTTAAATGGTAGAACTGCGACGTTGCGAAACTGCACACTACACTACTACTACGAGCATTGAGCAACCCCCCATAAACGTCTAAATGAAAACCCGATCACTCTATGACCAAACCATAAAACAGCCTGAACCCTCAGCTGCCCAGTGTCGACAGCTTATACAAGGTATTCTATGAAAAAAAGTATCCGCACTCAGAGTTTGGGATGGTTGCCGCTTGAGAAAATGAAGGGGCTTTATACAATTTGAGGGTCATAATTTCTATACAAACCTGCGATAAAGTCGACTTGAACGTATAGGTAACACATGCAAAAAAGGTATAGTAATAAGGAACATCAATCTTGAGGCTTGTGTTGAATAGAGTCCCTTGATGGAAATATTGTATAGGGAGTACCGACACGAGCGCAACGAGTTGTGATTGGTCGTTAGTTTTAGGCTCTCACGGAGTCGAGCAGGAGTCGACGACATCGAAGGCTCCACACGAAAGGAGTCGATTCGTAGAGGAACGTATGGGAACGGACCGGAATGCCGGCAAATCCGCCAGTCCACCACTGGTCCACTGTTGAACTTAACCTTCGAATTCGTTCAGGCAGTCGACTAAATCGACTCCTGTCAAAATGCATTAAGCGTCGTGTCGGTACTCCCTATACAATATTTCCATCAAGGGACTCTAGTGTTGAAAATCGAAATCATACAGTAAATGGAAGAAGCTCCTTCAATTTTTCGAGCGGCAACCACCCTAACTTCTAAATGGGGACTATATTCATAGTCACCCGTTACATTGTTGTAAAAAAAAGGGCACGCGTGCGGCGTCAATGACGGTCCATGGCCCGTGGGTTCAAAAATGAAAAATGAGGAAAATTGATAAAAATTGATCATTGCACATTAATTTATCACAATGGTTTGTTTGTTTACACTCTCGGTAGAGGTCCCGCGATGCTTTACGGATAAAAGAGTTGAACCTGTTAAATAATCATGGTACACCTCAAGAATGTTTATAACGCTTACAAAAATCTTTCATAAAAGAGTTACTAGATGTCGATCATCAAAGGTATAGTGAAAGACTGAAATATTACATCTTTGGAAACTCAGCGGCACTGTAATCTTTGCATCGGACATAAACACAACAACGACCCTCAGAATGTAAACAAATGTGCAAAAAAGCATCCAACGGCGGCGCCAATGGTTCCACCTGTCTTAACTCTCTGCATATAGGTACTCAATTAAGTATACACTGAAAAAAAAGATTACCAGAAGCATGACAATATGTGAACCTAGGTAAGGGATCGTACAGTTCCAGAATTCTAGTTTTAGTACCATAATTTTTGAAAATTGTTAAGAAATTCTAGTTCTACGACCATATTCTGGTATCAACACCATAGAATTTTCTGGTCAAAGTACTCGACTTTCTGTCGTTCAAACATCGCTGTGCTCTTGGTAATACGACTAGAATCTGGAATTATTTCTACCTATCGCTTTTTTTCAGTGCATGAGATGAGCGGATACAGGAATTTAACTTTCTCTCTCTCCTTCCATTTGAACTATCGACGAATCAAAGATTGTCGCGAGATTTTCACAAGCTAGGTTTCGCCTTGAAACTTAAACACTTGTTTCCCCCCCCCATACCCCTTCAGGGGATGTCGCGGTCGGGGGCTTTTAAAAATATCAAAAGTGAAAAATGTTGGGTCAATTCCCTGCCTGGATGTTGTTTCAAATCATTTGATTCCACAGTTTTCGAGAAAAAAGCCCCATCCGGGTGGACTGGTAGGTACACTCTGTACAGTATTTTCATCAAAGGACTCTAAGCAACCACTGCCGCAGCTGTGCACGTGAGTGTGAAACAGCTGACCCCTCGCCTGCAAGGTGTGAGGAGTATGAAGAGTGGCCGAACCGGAACCTTGAAGGCGAAACTTAACTCGTGAAAATCTCGCGACAATCTTTAGTTCGTTGATAGAACATATAATGTGTTAGAAGAGGATAACAAAGGAGGCAATCACGTGCCTTTAGTCCCTTCCTCCATCCTTTTTTAACGCACGCGTTCAAATGAAAAGAGAGAGAAAGATTTGTATCCCCCTTTGTATCCCCCTACGCTAGTATATGGTACTGTAGCGAACTTTCGGAACAGTGTGTTACAACAACAATCATTCAAATACAAGAAAAAAATCTCAAACTCACCCTCTTTTTAGATCGTATCCTGATTTTGGCAGATCTCGCTCTGCTACTCGCACTACAATACGTCGAATTCTTCGTTTGAATCGCGTTGAGCCATGCTTTCGTCGCATTACCGCGGGAGCGAGTGGTACACTTGGGGAGGGTGGGAGGGCTCGACGCACTCCCCGAAGAAGAAGAAGACGATGACGAAGAAGAGGAGGAGGAGGAGGCAAGGGATGATGACGAAGAGGAGGCAGAAAGGGCTGCAAGGGACGAAGAAGATCCACGGTGACAACTGATGTTACTTATGCTGCCGTTGCATTTACTGATGTTACTTATGCTGCCGTTACATTTACTGATGTTACTTATGCTGCCGTTACATTTACTGATGTTACTTACGCTGCCGTTACATTTACTGATGTTACTTACGCTGCCGTTGCATTTACTGATGTTACTTATGCTGCCGTTGCATTTACTGATGTTACTTATGCTGCCGTTACTTTTACCGATGTTACTTATGTTGCCGTTACTTTTACTGATGTTACTTATGTTGCCGTTACATTTACCGATATTACTAATATTACCGATGTTACTGATGTTATCGGATTTGTGTATTTCGTTAGTCGAAGACGAAGTAGAGGCTGCGGCGCCATTGGTCGTGCAAGAAAGTATCGTCGTCCACGGCGAGGGTGGCGCCGGCGAACTCGGGGGCGGCAACACGTACAGCATGACCGGAAACACGCGGAACGGAGACGGAAACACTTGGCTACCGCCGGAACTAATACCGGTCAACTGTAATCAAAACTCACGGCCGGCGATGCGTTAAAACAGCTGATTGTAGGACACCGAACACTCTTCTACCCATTGTCATTTCCGATGACTCCGCTTTAAAATAACTATCGTAGCGATAGTGGTAACTGTCGTGAAATACGATTTTGTCAATTTCTTACAAACCAATTTAAAGAGAGAGAGGGTATATTATCTCAGCACGTGTTAAATTCGGAAAACCCGCGGATCGCAGTATGTTCTTTAACGTGCCTCGAAATGATTCGCATAGACTTTTTTCGGTGAAAAAAGTAAAACACTAGGCGGGCAAACAAATAATTTGGGTTTAGTGACTTAGATGTGAAGTGTACGGATTTTTTACGATTTTGTTAAACCGACGCTTATCACTTTGAATTACAATTATGAATTTTCGTTGAGTTTCCAATCACGCTAACGTCACAAAAAAATAAAACAAAAAACAAATTAGTACCAATCTTGGTAAAAACTTTCTAAATTTTGATTTAAACAAATTTCGCGATTTGATCAAAATAAACGAGAAAACTCGCGCACCGTCACTTTCTTCGCTGTAAAAAAGCAAAAATTAAAGGCAAAATATTGCAAAAAAATCGTAGGAATAAACTTTGTCAGCGAGTACAAATTGGAACAAAGCAGAACGTAGAAAACACGGATTTAAGAGTCACGTTAACTTTTTCAAAAATGCACCTGTTTCAAACAGTCAGCATCGATCAGGAGAAAACTTAAAAAAAAAAAAAAAAAAAAACTAAATATAGAACGGAACAAACAAAAACAAACTTAAACAATTGAGACAATTGAAGCACAACACACTTTATGGGTAACGAAAAATTTAGACCAAACGCACGAATCAAGATTGATGAATCGTGAGAATTTAATAAACGTTCTTCGTAAGCAAAAAAAAAAAAAGATTATACAAGAGATTTGAAAACTAAACAAAACAGGGCAGCAGGACACGACGTAAATCCAGGATCAGAACGAGGAATCAGTCGATCGGAGGGTACAAAGGTAAATCACGTGGGATCGTGGCGTCTCCCGATCCGATCCTCCCGGCACGCGATCGCAGACTGGAGACCACTTGCGCGTTCGCGGGCCAAAACAATCAGCGGTCGTGTCGCGAGTCGGCGGGCAGAGATCCGAAAAGAGCTTGCTCCGCGGACATAAAACGCAGACACACCGCAACTATCGCTATCTGGCGGAACGTCGCCGAAACCGTTCGATGGTGCTACGCGACGCCAAGTGGGGAAGAACGCGACGCTAATCAGACCAAAAATTATTTTACAACGACTCCAAAAACTCTGTAATCCAAAGATCCCAGGTTCGAATCCCGAGATTTTTCACTCGTATTGTAGCTCGGTCTCCTTAAAAGGCAAAGATTACAGAGGACATCTGATGGATGTTTCAACTTGAAACTTGAAACTTTCAAGTCGCTGCAGGTGTCTTCTGACATTAAGGAAGCAAACAAACAAAAACTGTCCTTCTTATCAATTTGTCTATAGTGGCTAAATGCTCCAAGTAGGAGCATAAGCCAGTAATCACACAGGGGGAGAAAAAACAAAGAAAATGTGGAAAAAAACACTGCAGACTCGATCAAACGGGGCTCTTGCAAACTTTTGCAACAAGTGATTGAGAAGTTTGATTTTAGCATAAAAACCTGAAAAAATGACGACGAATACACTAAAAAATCACAAAATTCACTATCAGAATCGGGCTTAATGGCGGAGCTGTGCAGGTATCATGAGAGATTCCTATCTAAATTGAGACATATCTCTGTGTTTCCGTAGAAAAAGTGACACAATAGAGAAGAATCTCTCATGATACCAGCGACCAGCGTAGCTTTGCCATTACGATGTAGCTGTTACAGCTGTTTTCTGAGATTATTCCTGAATTTTAGACTTTTTTCGTGTGATTTTCGAGGGTTTCTACTTCAGACTTGACAGTTCTTTCGCTTAAAACAAAATTTTACAAGAGCCCTATTCTGAACAAACTATGCAAGCAGAGAGATGAAAGGTGCTCACCAGAGACAAATGGAGACCCAGCACATGCTATTGATTCTTCCCGAGTTATGATAAAGTTAGGTGAATGAAGAAGGTTTATTTTTGTTCGGGAGCTCAACGAAACGACAGCCAACAGTCCGCTACTGTTGAGAGGTGAACAATGAACATTGCTCCAATGGAAAAGCGAATTTTCGCGATCGAACATGTTCACTTTTTTTTAACAGAATCATTACCAACCTTGCACGAGAACAACGGGTAACGCCATATTCGAGGAGACTCAATTGTGTTTTTGGGTGTTTTCAGGGCATCAATTCAATTTTGAATTCAAGTGCGCAGGTGAATTCAAAATAGTTTAGTCAAAAACAGGTTCATTAGAGGGAGAGGGCAGGGGGAAAGAGAGAAAAAATAAAAGGGAAGTCACAGTAGGGGCGAAAATCCCAAGATTGCCCCCCCCCCCCCCCCCAATCTGCGAGGGCTACATTCTCCGATATCAGCAGAACCTTTCTTCACAGGCGGGGTACAGAAACCCCAATATTTATAACGAAACGCCCCGGCCATCACTTCTGATTAGTTTTTCAAATTGTAAAATTAATATTGACAATATTGTATTAATAATAATTATTATTAACTCTGTCAAATTAATACATTTTCTGTTAATTTGATTTCAATTTTTGTTTCACTGATAATGTCTCCGTGAAATATTCTTGGCCAAGATTAATTGCTACAGTCGCTACAGAAAGACAACCTTGACTACAACTGCCGACACAGAGGGGTGACTAAAAATCCCACCATTCGGTAATCTTTGATCCAGTAAAGCACAATGAGAAAGTCTCTATCCCTCTCATTTCTCTATTAGAACACGTATGTTAGACAAGGAAAGATAGTGGGCAGAGTTGGGCAAATGGGAATGTAATCGATTACACGATTACTGGGTAGTCGGTAATCGCCAAACCTTTGGATGGTAATTAAATGTAGTCTTCACAGGTAGATAGTAAACTTTAGGTTCTTATCGATTACATCTAATTCTTCTGCAACTAATGTGATGGGTGGCTTGTAAAAAATCAGCTCTGATTACCGTAAAATCACCCTCCGAAAAAACCACGATTACGATTACTAGGTAATCGAGTAATCAATAACCACCGTCCCCATTTTCCCAACTCTGATAGTAGGATGCAACCCCCTCTAACTCTATGCATCCTTTTTCATCTTATACAATCAAAGAGGAAAGAAGAGAGATAGAAGTTCAACACTGAACACTTTTAAACCAGAATTATAAACACGACAACCCGACAAACCTTCACCGCACAATTTTTCCTTTTTTTTTAACCAAATATTTTTATTCAGAACACACTATGGAGTACTGAAATAGGGAAAAGTAGTGATTTTTGTTTTCATTATTTTTTATTGATGAGAGGGTGTAAATTAATTATTTCAGATATGACAAATGACCTATCGCACATATTTCAATTCCTACCAGTTTAAATACACTTTAAAAGAGTTTGTTCCTAATGGAGCTGTTACAAACTTTTGCTGCAGGCTTATAAATGGTTGAATGTGGAGTGAAACCCCGTAAAAATGACAATAAGTGCACTAAAAAAACACAAAATCACCTCCCAAACTCATAAATTGCTTTCAAACACGGGAGTGTAATAGCAGTGATTACCGCCTACATCTTATGGCTACTGTTGGCTTCTTCTTCTTCTTGTGTGGTGTCGCGAGAACACCTCCTGAAGATGGAGCTTATTGAGATAGGGAAGAACCCAATGAAAAAGGCTGTATTCTCCGCCATAGCAGTCTCTCGTTTGACAATATTTCTTGAGTTTGGGTTGGATTTTGTGATTTTTTAGCGCGCTTTAGAGTCATTTTTAAGGAGTTTAACCCCTTAATCAACTATTAATAAGCCTGAAGCAAAAGTTTGCAACAGCTCCATTAGGGACAATGGACCATGGTGCAGTGAAGGGTTAAATATATCTAAAAATCAGCTTTGTTGCCTTGTTTAGCACGAAGATTATGAAACCAAAATGAAGCACAATACAGTTTCCTTCCTCAATCAGAGAGAAAAAACTCAACGGTCCTACAAGTTAACAATAAGTTAGATGATTAAAAGAATCGCAGCTCTTCTCTTGGTAAAATTTTTTCCAATTGTTCAAAGAAAAAACTCAAGGGCTCAAAAATATGAAACATTCTTCATAGATGCATATAAAAAAACGGTACTAAGTAATAGTAATGCAGTTCAGTCGCCCAAACTTTTATTGGTTATGCTGGTCTATCACAGCGAACAACTGGACTGAGGATACAAAAAGGGAATCAGAAAGAATGGAGGAACCTACCAAGGTAATACGACTTTCAAAAGAAGGTACCACTGGCGCAACCAGGATATCTTCCATCCCTCTCATTTCCCATTTGAATGTATAAGTAGGAAAAGGACAGAAAGAGGGGGTTCTATCCTGTTGTCCATCCTTGTCTAACATACGTTTTTTAATGGAGGAAAGAGAGAGGTGAAGAGAGAGTCTCTTCACCTCTCTCTTTCGGTACCCTGGTCAAAATTTTTACTCTTTCAAACATATCAGTAAGCTTTGAGCAATTTTTTGACTTTCAAGTGTTAAACGACTAAGCAGAAAGCCCATTTTAGAGTACGTTTTGAAAAATTGTAAATTATATTGAAAACAATGAAGCAATTTAACAATGAGAATTTTGACCGCAGGGTGCTTTCTTTTGAAAGTCGTAATACCTCACAGTAAGGTAAGAGGACAAGGATACCTCACCAAGTGTGACAAACTGAGGGAAGGAGGACTCTCAAGAGCACACAAGGACTGGTATGCTCTTGGAAATTTTTCTTCTTTTTATTTCTTTTTTTTCCCCTCTCCTACTATCTTCATCTCAGCAAGTGTCTATCTCTCTGGCTCATTACTTCTCTCCATTTATTTTTTTAAATGTGGAAAAAATCTATTCCTCTCATCTTAGGCAGAAAAACACAATCAGCCCCCTGACTATTGCACTCATTTATACTCATTATACCGTTAAAATGTGAATGCACGAATAGTTCTTGAGTGCCTTCATTGACAAGACCAGCAACACTGACTGTCAATGGTAGAAAAACAATTTCACCCATTCACCCAACAAACATTTTTAATTTTAGTCATTTAAAGAAAATTTGTATACTTGGATTTGACCATGAAATATATATTTTTTTAAGAAGGTGGTGACTGTGGCACAGAATTTCAGAGCATCACTCCATTTTTCTATCGCAAGCTTTTGATGATAGGACAGATCTTTGTCATCCAACACTTGCAACAGGTTTTCCAAGAGCCGTATTCAGAGGGGCTTGATAAGTTCTCAATGGTGGTCCATAATCCACCGACTGATGTTTCTGATGAGCCTCTCAAACTTTTTGATTACGACTTGGAGTAAATACAAATGCTATGATTTAGACTTATTTCTGACGTCCAAATCCAAGCATAAAAATTAGCTTTAAAAAAACAATTCTAATTTAAGTTTGCACCGCAATCAACTTTTCCAATCAACACAAAACAATTTGGCAGATCTCTTTGGCTAAAAATATAAAATTGTGGGGGGAAAAACAATCATATTGGCAAATTAGGTTCAAAATCTCAAGATGCAACCATGAGACTCCATGTAACAACCCTGAAACAGCACTCTACACAACAAACCTAAGAGCGGTTATTTGATTCAGCCCATTTGCAAGGGTAAACTTCAAGTCAATCAACAAGCGTAAAAGAAAATGTTCCACATGAGTTGACCGATGAAAGCTGCCATGTTATGGGCTCTAAAACATTTCCGATTACTTAGTGAAAAGTTGATTACATAGCATTTGGTCGAACATAAAACCAAAAGTCCCAAAAGAACAAACTGAGACCAAACACTATAATTACAAGAATCATTTCGTTTGGATTTTATTACCTACACAAAGGACACAAGCACTAACCATTGCAAACTATCATCAGCAAACACATCGGAAACAATTTCGATCAAGCTGACTTCACAGTGTAGCACAGCTGTTTCAGGTTATCAGCAGGCTTTGTTTAATTGCAAAAAAAAAACAACAACAAACCTAACACTCAATTTCTGTTCACGAAAAATATTGAACCAATTACTCTCTGCTGGTATAGTTTACTCAGCTTCCCAATGATCACAAAAAGGGTTCTTGCAAGTTTCCTTTGTGTACATTAGAATACCTGAAGGAACGTAATGCCAGAGGTTATGTTGATAAACAACACGTAGAGGTCATTACATAAGAAATGGCAGATGACAGCTTGTCTTAATTCCCACATCATGAGTTCCTTCATGTCTCTGCTCAGAAAGACACAGTCGCCCTCTGCGCAGTAGACAAGCCATTCTGTCATCAGCCAACTCTTGTGAAACAACTACTAACCGCACTCGGCAAAACAGCTCATCAGTCAGCGCAGTTTACCACTGGCATGCGGTGTAATTGCACTAGCTAAACAGTGGTCGATTATATTTCAGTTAATAAAAGTTAGACTCACACAGAGAAAATAAAAAAGATATGATCTATTTCAATCATGTGTAAGTAGAGAGACAAGAATAGAAAATGGAAGTTTGACGAGCAGTCTTGATACTGTAAACCCACCGAAAATGCATGGAAACATAATCAGTGGCTAGCAACAAGATTAGACTATAGAAATCTGTTCACTCAGAAATGTGTGTCGATGCATTTTTGGGCATAATTTACATTACCGATCGGTCAAATCCTAAGAAACAGTAAAGAGAGACTAGCAATAGTAAACATTTCTTGGCAGCACCAGCATCTTTCGAATCGACACCGCACTTGGATATCATTCAAAGCACATTGATCAGTGCTGAATCGCTAGCTTGCCAACGTTAGAGCAGACCCATCAAAACAATCTAGCAACGGTGCTCTCATCAGTGCGTTAATCTTAAGCATTCAAAAGTAGGAATGAAGTCCAGAATTTGAACAGTGTCAGCTCAAGATAACCAAACAAAGAACTTTCCACTAACAATCTTCAGTGAAGATAAATCAAAGAGACAGAATACCGTTTAGGATAAAATAAATTATGGTTCCTCATTAAGAAACAAATTTTAACTGCTACTGACATGACATGTTCATTAATTGACTTGACAAAGAACTTCAATTCCGTCAAAGGATGGCAATGTGAATGTGACTTGCAAGACTTTGCCGTCTCAATAGAAAGTTTCCATAGCTAAATGGATACCCGGAGTGACAGGAAGATACAAGAATAAAATCCTAACGATTCTGACAACCCATGACTTCCTATCAACGGCTGTATGCATCAATTCCGAGAGCCAGCCAGTAATTTTCTATCTCTCTTTGACCACTTCAACAATCATTCAGTAAAGCGACAAATGTGAGTTACGACTTGTCTTCCCCCTCTACATGACTTGTCGATTAGAATAACTAGCGCAAGTTACTGATAAATTTCTGTCCACGCCACCAGGTCAACAGAAAATTACGCACTTACTTGAGGTGGTTAAAGCTAAACACTGACTTTAAACAAAAAACAAAGATGATAAGGTTGTATTCTCACCAGAAAATGATGATCAAGGAATGTTGATCACGAAGCAAAACTTGTAAAAACTTCAGATATTGTTGACATGGGGCTGAATAATGGGGATGTGATAGATGTAGTTAACCTTCCAGGAAGTGCAGTTGAGGGCTAGATAACTAGTGCAATGTTCCGCCTAAAAGCCACGGAAATTGGATTGATTGCAACTGAAAATCGCCACAGTTAACGGAGAGAAATGTGGAAGGATAATTCGCCGCGCTTTTTCCCCCAACAAAGGATAATATGACAGGAATGAACCTGCTCAAGACAAGACAGCAGGAATGTATGTATGATAGTGTGAGACATGCAGATAAGACTTACAGAATTTTGAGGAGAGTTTCCAATGCTAGGAGATCTTTGCACAGTAACTAAAGCCATATCACAAGACACTTCACAATATAAAAAACAAATAACGCACTTTTGACACGAAAATAACGACGACTTTACATTATTATCGACATAGATACATACACACTCACACACTAACACTACAAAGCAAAATAATAACAGTGTCAGCCATATTGGTAATCAAGCAGTCGTACCAGTCGATCTCGGAAGAGAAAGAATTTTAGCACCTCTTTTTTTTTTTTTTTTTTTTTTTTTTTTTTAATATATATTTTTCCTCAATTTTTTGCGGCAGCTCCCAGGACAAGGGTGCTTTTAACCTTATTTCAATTGCATAAAAAAAAAATTACACATTTATTTTCTCAGAGTTAGAGACTGAGAAAATCAGATAGTTTTTCCACCTTGATGTACAGCACAAAATTATTTTAGCCTAGTAGCAGTGGCATTCCGATATGTCATTGACCGCCAAACTAGAAAAAATCGCTCCTCAAAAAAAAATTATCGGAATAGCAAATTATTAACCCTCCCCCCCTTCCACGGTGTGCTAGTTTTTCCTCAGTACAGTTCGTCTGAGGTCGACTTTCAATAATCTTGGGAACTTTTCAATGACATTTCTCTTCAGGCTTTATGAGATTAAAAACATGTAGGTTAAGGAGAGCTTTTCTTTTTTAATTTTCATTGAAAATTTTTCTTGAATAACATTTAAAACTCAAACAGCAAATTTTACCCATTTCTTCGTTCGATGTAAATTTGGAACGATTTATAATCCCAATCCAAAATTTGGGCAAGATCACTTGTAGAACCATCTTCCACGACTGAAATTCTTTAATATGTGTGAGATCTCCCAATGTGCTCTACATAATATATGTGTGAAATATCTTGATGGGTCCTTTTCACCCTATCAACGCACAGTGCCTTGAGAAAATGGCCCCAAAATCGCTTTTTGCAGCTCTACTCGGCAAATTATCGAGTTAATTAAAAACTGAAGAAAACACCCTTCTCCTTCGAAGAAAGGAAGCGATAGCCTTTTTTAATTCTTACTTATACATATTTCAATTATTTACCGTAAGCAATCCTCTGTACTTCAGTGAAACGATTTTGGTAAACGGACTACACCACCATAAGACCCAATGAGTGCGAGAGAGAAACCGTTTAAGGTGATTCTTCAGCGTTTAGTGCCGATTTCTGCCACCAGAGCGCTACCGTTCGATTAAAGTCAAATTACAGACCGAAAGTAATTTATTTTTAAGAAAACGGAGTGTCAGTTACTAGATAATCATCTGAAGAGTGTCTCTGCAAAAAATCTCGTCAATAACTTCCAAAATAAGGCTGAAAGTACCAAAAAATGAAATATCGCAAATCGATTCTTGTATCGAAATGCGATATTTCATTTTTTGGTACTTTCAGCCTTATTTTTGAAGTTATTGAAGAGATTTTTTGCAGAGACACGCTTCAGATGATTATCTAGTAACTGACACTCCGTTTTCTTAAAAATAAATTACTTTCTGCCTGTAATTTGACTTTAATCGAACGGTAGCGCTCTGGTGGCAGAAATCGGCACTAAACGCTGAAGAATCACCTTAACGCAAGCGGTCTCTCTCGCACTCGTAGTCGCTTACGGGAACATTTCGGGAAACGGACCACACCACCATGAGACCCAATGAGTGCGAGAGAGAACCCGTTTATCGCAAGTGGTCCCTCTCTCGCACTCGTGGTCGCTTACGGGAACATTTTGGGAAATGGACCACACTGCCATAAGACGCAATGAGTCGGGATTCCATCCTGGAACTTCAATAGCAGTTGGGATCGCTCTTGAACCTTGAACATTAACCACCGCTATGTCGAGTGTAATGATACGTTTAGATTATCACCATTCAATCGATTGAACCTGATGTTAATCGGTGCGCAGTGCCGAGCAAAATAAATACACTTGTTGAACGTGTCGCGTCGGGTTCATCGAAACAAGTAAGAGAGCATTTAATTGATGGTGCAACTATTGCTTCCTTTTCGCGCTGGTGTAGTATCACCAAAAAATGAAGGCGCACCGATGAGCCTCACTCGACAATTCGTCCCAACTGAAGGCAAATACGGCCGCTCTCTTTTCTCTCGGAAATAATCCGAATAATTTTCTTGTGAATAATGAGTCTTGAATTTCTTCGAGGATTTTATCTGTTGCTGGAGGATTCAGATCAAAGCCTTTGGTAATTGATACCGCGGTAAATTAAGAATGCTGTCATCAATGCGGCAAGTTGGTACCGACACCTTTTCTTAAATGCTCACTTTTCATTTCATTATTGGGATCAAAATAAGAGCTGAAAGTCGCAAGTGCGGCATAGTAGAGAATCGGATCCCCCCCCCCACCCACCCCGCCGTGCTCCTGACTTTGGTAGAAGTGTGCGGACGTCTGCAACTTTATTTCGTTTCGATTACATTTAGTTGCGTGATTGGGGGGGGGGGGGGGGGGCTGCCAAGGGGATTAACCTCTCCGGAGCCTCTGACGATTTGAATCGGTAAACACGGAGACATATCTTCCAGGCTCCAGCCTCTATTCGACTGATAGTTATGACATCCCCTCCCCCCAAAAACAATCGTCACTCACTAACTATATGACATTGATAATAAAAAAGAATAAACAATGCATCACTTTCAAGCCAACTCCCCCTCCCCACCCCCAAACTTTGATCCCCAAAAGCTGTCCATAGGCAAAGGCGGGCTGGCCCTCCGGGAAATCGGGAAATTTCCCGGTGAGCCGCTGCCCAATTTGGGTCGGCCGAGCCGCGAGAGGCGTAAAAGAGTAAGAAAGGAATGAAACGAAAAAGACTAAAGAGAAATGAAGAAATGGGGAGTAAGATAAAGGAATTCATAGAACAGACCAATTTTATTAGATTTTGGACCGTGTGGTCCGAATTGATAATCAGTCGGGAGGAGGTATGTAATATGTATGGATCTTGAAACGGGTGGTGAGGGGCAGAGCTGGGCAAACGGGGTGGACTTCCCACGAGTACCAGTGGCGAAGCGTGCAATTTTGCATCGTTGATTTTTGTCTAATTAAACACATTTAAAAGGTCGAATGCCCAGGTGTTCACCGAACACCCAATATTTCGATTTTTTTTGTGGGTTTAATGGACAAACTACAAGGTTGCCAAATTGCACGCTACGCCACTGGTAAGTACTCGGGATCCGTAAATTTTTTGAATCGTATTTCAACTGTAATGAAAGCGGATTTTTAACTAATCCAAGTTCATGACGGTTCAATTTAATTACTTTAGACATGGGGTCATATTTGTCCACTCCAGTTACCGTTGAGACACGATTCAAAAAATTTGCGAATCCCGAGTATACATGACTCGCAGCAGAGTTGGGCAAATAGGAGTGTAATCGATTGTACGATTACAAGGTAATCGGTAATCGTCAAACCTTTAGATGGTATAATTAAAAGTATTTTTTCACTGACAAATAATAAACTTTAGGGTATTTTTGGTTAGATCGAATTCTTATGCAACTAATATGAAGGGTGAAAAAAATCAGCCCTGATTACCATAAAATCACCCTCCAAAAAAAATTGACGATTACGATTACTCGGTAATCGGGTAATCGATCACCACCCTCACTTGCCCAACTCTGACTCGCAGTACTCGAGTAGGTACAACCCCGTTGCCCAACTCTGATGAGGGTTCATACGTCAATGGCGACGCAACGAATGTCGACGCACAGCTGTAGCTATAATGCGCCTTCATTTAGCAAGGTAGGCTAAAACGGTACAGTCGCGTACGAATAATTAACTAACATAGCAAATAAGCAAATTTTATACAGTGACCGGGTTCGGTCACGGTTGGTCACATGGTGACTGATAATCTGTATAATATTTGTCAGTTAAGTTTTGAAGGTGTAGGCCTGTGCGATGTTCGATGCATCGATCGAAGTTTCGATGTTTTCCTGACATCGAGTGGGTACGATGCTAATTGTTGATGTCAATCGATGCATCGATCGATACTCTTTATCTATCGATATTTTGACTAAAAACAGACCTGAGAGTCATTTTTCCCTCTTTAACTTCTCAAAAGCTTAAAAAAGTATCATGATATCCAGTGATTTCTCATTTTTGACTTGTTAGAATTTGTTTCGGTGCATCGATATTTCGATGTTTTTTGGACTTAGAACTTCGATACACAAAACTGGTTATCGCACAGGCCTATTTAATATTTGTAGGTAAGAAGAAGTTCTAAAAACACAATCATCGATAACTTAAATAAAAGATATTTAGGTAAAAAAATATGCCCTCAAAAATGTAAGAAAATTTTATTCGTGAAAGTAGACTCACAATAACTTACACAGTGCCTAATGCTGTTTATATTTTCACGATCGTCACATATTTGGCGTGACCAAGTCATTTAATTGTGTTTGTACCGTTATACTGGAGAAGATTGAAAACATAAATACTGCTTATTGCAGAAATAATTATTTATCCTAACTTGTCAAGTAGATTTTGGTAATAGAATATCCATCCAATGATGTCAAGCCGAATGACCGAAAAGTTTATGGTTTTTAAAACTCGAAGTTTCGAGCTTTCAATAGACGTGGTAGTTGATCGCTGCACGGGTGGATAAGCAGTCGACCTCATCAAGTTTGAGCGAGTTGGTTTTCACGTTGATCTCCTCTTCCAGCTGAACTTGCGCTTTCTGCAAATGCTGTAATGATTTCCTGGCCTGCAAAAGACAAATTGCGAGTTTCCAATTTATGAATGGTAGGATTATTTACCACAGTACATTCTATGTATACCAACGAGCAGTGGCGGAGCGTGGGGTCAAAAAGTGGGGGGGGGGGCTTGAGATTTTTTTTTTTTTTCTCTTCGAAAATTTGAAGTTGTATGGGGTATTCATATATTTAAAAATCTGTAACTATGACAACGAAGAAGTGAGGACATTTCGCAGGATTGTTGCAGATGTTCAAATTTTGTTTCCGTTTTTTTTTTTTTTTTTGCTTCTCCCAAAAAAGTGGGGGGGCTTAAGCCCCAAAAGCCCCATACACGCTACGCCACTGCCAACGAGGTAAAGCAATGGAGAGCAGTGGCGTAGCGTGCAATTTGGTAACGTTGTACTGGGTCCATTTAAACCCACGAAAAAGATCGAAGTATTGGGTGTTCGGTGCGAACACCTTTGCATTCGACTTTTTACATGGATTTTAATGGACAAAATACAACGTTGCCAAATTGCACGCGACGCCACTGATAGAGAGACTAATACATGTTATAAGTCTTATCCCAAAGTGAGGCTGCATGGGCGATCTGATTCTGCTGGTTTTTTTGCCTCATATTTCTTGACCTCAAATCAAAAATTGTAATTCATTAAATGAATATTGGTTTTAAATTAAAGTGCAAGTGTTTTTCATCAGAGTGGCTATCTCAAGATACAAGATTCCAATTCCACTATCCAGGTGAGACAATTTTTGCTTGTTTCCGTAGAGTCAGTTTCTTTATCGTGCAAATCCTTCTAAGAGTAACATTTATTTACATTTCTGTGCATAGATAGCCATTCTAAAACACTTGCACTTTCGTTTAAAACCAATTTCAAATGTGTTTGTCACGATTTTTTTTTTTTTTTTAATTCAAAAGGTTATAAAATATGAGGCAAACAAGCCGAGCCAGGGGCGCCATTTCAGATTTTCTTTGGGGGGGGCAAGGCCCTCCAAAAATTTGAATGACTTTTTTTTTTTTTTTTTTTTTTTTTTTTTTTTTTTTTTTTTTTGGGCCATGCATCTTCAAAAAAAATCTCGCTGACTTGATTTTTCGGCCACATTAAAAATCCTTTGGGGGGGGGGGGCAATTACAGCCCTGTCCTCCCCCAAATTGCGCCACTGAGCCGAGCATGTGATGTGAAAAAGGTCCATAAGAGATTTCTTTTATGACTGCCTCCATGCTGCTTCAACATTACGTCCCACGAATCCTCTCTCTATAGCTATAGCTCGCTGATGGATATGTACTATCGACGAATTAAAGATTGTCACGAGAATTTCACGAGCTAAGTTTCGCCTTCAAGGTTCTAGTTCGGCCACTCTTCATACTGCTCACAGCTTGCAGGTGAGAGGTCAGTGCGGGTGGCACGGGAAAACCTTTCCAGATCAGTCCCACACTCACACCTATAACTAAAAATGTGTAAAAATCTAGCGAAAATCTTTAATTCGTCGATAGTACTTACATACGAGAAGAAATGGCTAGCGGCGACACGAATTCGGCGATCCTATCGGCCGAAAGTAGAAGATAACAACTCAAAATTTCAAGGAATAAACTGAAGCTCTCATCAGAATCAGAGCCTCAATACACACAGATTTGACCTTATCGATATTTATGGAGTGTCAAACTTAAAATTATACGTAGAAGAAAGTTATAAAGATTGGTACATATTCGGACATTGCTTTGTTTTCATCGATGCCTACTCAAAAACTTGCTGCTTCAAAACGCCAAAACCCTTTGTAAATATTCGAGGTCAAGTATTCTTACTTTTTCCCAATATGCCTTGATTTTTTCCGTCCAAGGAAGGGGGCGGTAGGCAAGGGTTCGCGTTCACCCCCCCCCCCCCTTCCCACGAAAAAATGTCCGCGATGAGAATTTCAAGTGTCGAAGTTTACCTGAGATACTCGAGTAAATCGGGTTCCTAATACTCCAAATTTTTCGATAGAATAATTATCTAGAAAAATTTAAAATTTGCTCCTACAGTAGTATGATATTTAAAAAAAAAAAAAAAAAAAAAAAAAAATAAAAAAAAAAAAATAAAAGAAAATCTGAAGCAGTGGCGCGGCGCGCGCCGCGCCACTGCTTCAGATTTTTTTACGCCGCGGCGTAGCGTGCAATTTAGCCACGTTGTATTTGGTCACTTATGAAAAAGATCAAACTATTGAGTGTTCGAAGGACACCTTCGCATTTGACTTCTCACGTGCATTCAAATGGATCGAAATGCAACGTTGCCAAATTGCACGCTACGCCATTAGGAAAAGGGGGGCCAAATTCCTTTCTTATGTAAGAAACCTTCAACTTACTTCGTCCAACACCAGCTGAAGCTTCGAGACGCAATCCTCTATTTCTTTAATTTCGGCGATGAGCTGAATTTCCACATCATCTCTGCAACAGATTCAAGAGAATCAAATGGGAACAGCAAAACGTGCGTTTCTCTAAAAATGTGTCTAAAGAAAGGTACTTTCGGAGGCGTGAGAAATTACGGCATGGGCAGATCCAGCAATAGAGTTCTTGCCAGGGGTGGATTTACATCTCTTGAGGCCCTACGCAACCTTGAATTTGAGGCCCCCTAGCAGCAGGGTGGGGTGTCTGGAAGATTTTTCCCTCAGAAAGAGGGGGAATAGAAGGCCTCCACCTTGTCAGCGATTGAAAAGCACCACCATAATGACAGGTCTACTCGTGAGTCTGTTCTCCCGTTTAAAATTACATTGGCGGTGCCCCGGAAGAGCAGAGGGGATATATGTTTTGAGAGCACTGCGCCTTGTCAGCGATTAAAAGCCCACCAAAATGACAGGTCTGCTCGTCAGTCTGTTCTCCCGTTTAAAATTACATTGGAGGTGCCCCGGAAGAGCAGAGGGGATGTTTTGAGAGCCCTGCACCTTGTCAGTGATTAAAAGCCCACCAAAATGACAGGTCTGCTCGTAAGTCTGTTTTCCCATTTAAAATTACACTGGCGGTGCCCCGGAAGAGCAGAGGGGACGTTTTGAGAGCCCTGCACCTTGTCAGCGATTAAAAGCCCACCAAAATGACAGGTCTGCTCGTAAGTCTGTTTTCCCATTTAAAATTACACTGGCGGTGCCCCGGAAGAGCAGAGGGGACGTTTTGAGAGCCCTGCACCTTGTCAGTGATTAAAAGCCCACCAAAATGACAGGTCTGCTCGTAAGTCTGTTTTCCCATTTAAAATTACACTGGCGGTGCCTCGGAAGAGCAGAGGGGACGTTTTGAGAGCCCTGCACCTTGTCAGCGATTAAAAGCCCACCAAAATGACAGGTCTGCTCGTAAGTCTGTTTTCCCATTTAAAATTACACTGGCGGTGCCTCGGAAGAGCAGAGGGGACGTTTTGAGAGCCCTGCACCTTGTCAGTGATTAAAAGCCCACCAAAATGACAGGTCTGCTCGTAAGTCTGTTTTCCCATTTAAAATTACACTGGCGGTGCCTCGGAAGAGCAGAGGGGACGTTTTGAGAGCCCTGCACCTTGTCAGTGATTAAAAGCCCACCAAAATGACAGGTCTGCTCGTAAGTCTGTTTTCCCATTTAAAATTACACTGGCGGTGCCCCGGAAGAGCAGAGGGGACGTTTTGAGAGCCCTGCGCCTTGTCAGCGATTAAAAGCCCACCAAAATGACAGGTCTGCTCGTAAGTCTGTTTTCCCATTTAAAATTACACTGGCGGTGCCCCGGAAGAGCAGAGGGGACGTTTTGAGAGCCCTGCACCTTGTCAGTGATTAAAAGCCCACCAAAATGACAGGTCTGCTCGTAAGTCTGTTTTCCCATTTAAAATTACACTGGCGGTGCCCCGGAAGAGCAGAGGGGACGTTTTGAGAGCCCTGCACCTTGTCAGTGATTAAAAGCCCACCAAAATGACAGGTCTGCTCGTAAGTCTGTTTTCCCATTTAAAATTACACTGGCGGTGCCTTGGAAGAGCAGAGGGGACGTTTTGAGAGCCCTGCACCTTGTCAGTGATTAAAAGCCCACCAAAATGACAGGTCTGCTCGTAAGTCTGTTCTCCCGCTTAAAATTACATTGGCGGTGCCCCGGAAGAGCAGAGGGGACGTTTTGAGAGCCCTGAACCTTGTCAGCGATTAAAAACCCACCAAAAGGGCAGGTCTTTGGAGGGAGTTTGATTTTAACATTTCAAGTCGATACAAACCTGCACAGTTCGATCCCTCGCCGATGAATTCGATTATTGAAACGTGTTCGAGCGAGAGCAAGATACGCTTCTTTATCATAAATCGCTTTCTCCAGCCGATCTATGTTCCGCACCATCTCGTTGGCTTGCCTCAAAGTCTGAGCCAACAAAATAGAAAAGAAAAAAATCCATTTGAAAATGTATAATTTGATCAGATAAATAGTTGACAAGAGTAATTTATATATAATTCAACTACTGAAGACAAAAAGAGCTGTAAGTAAAATCAATATAACACCAGGGCTCAGTGGCCAGTGGCACCGCGACCCGAGTGCAATGTGACAACGTTGCAGTTCGCCCATTTACACACACGATTCAAGGGAGAGCACAGTGCACCCACAATATTTAGACCTTTTCCGTGACTTCAGATGTAATTGCAACATTGCCAGTTTGGACACGCCGCACTATGGTCTACGCGAGCCAGCTAGCTAGACAAAAGTCCCCTAATGCAGTTGCGGTGGTGAAAATTGGCAATTGGTTATTTTTCTGGTTTCTCAGCCGTCAGTGCAATAGAACATGTGATTATCAGACCGTTATCCTCCATTTTGACCGTTTTTTGAAAAAAAATCGGGTATTCCAATTTTTTGAAAAATCGAAAAAATTTTGAGGGCCCAGAAATTAAGTAGGGGCGAATTTTTGGGAACTGTCGTATTTTTTTCCTTACAGTGCTTGTTTAGTAGAACATTTTGCACCCAAAGTTTATTAAAGTTGGTCCATTTAAAGGGGAGCAACGACTTTTGGAAAATGGGTGGATATCGAAATTTGAACTTCGATATATCGAATACGACAAAAGGTATCGAACTTTGGTTCGTGCCAAAATGCTTAGAATTTTATGTTCTTTCTAAGTATGCGAAACAACATGGGGTCCCTGTTTGAAATATTCGATTTAGCCCCCCCTGACCCCCTGACCCCGTGACCCCATCCCACACCCCCTAAAATGAGGGGGGCACCCTACATAGCCCAACAGATTAGCCCCCTGAATAATAAATATTGGCAGAAACCGATTCTCAAAATATGAATCAGGAAAAAATTTTGAGGGAGGTTGTGCGTTACTTTTGCCCACCTCTGTATAAGATGCCAATATTTTAATGTGGAGGGTTCAGCTAGTTGATGGCAGTGGGGGAAAGGGGGGGGGGTTGTGTTCCCCGCTCAATATTTTTCTTGAGTTGGAAGTTTCAAGATTACAGAGTATCTATGTAGTGTAAAATTTTACGAGTTCCAAAAGGTTTTCACAGTTATTAGTTTTTTACTGTTTTGATGATTGAAGATTGTTCGTCCACGTCAACGGCAAAATTCCCCATTATCCGCTCAGTTTTCAAAAGAAAAAAATTCATAACTTGTAAAGACGACAAAAGACGACATTCGCATATTGAAAAACGTGTTCCCAGAGGTCTTAGGAACATTTCCTTGCCACTCTAAACGTGGGCATCCGTGGGCCAAATAACGTAGGTGGCCTTAAAGCCTAAAATTCTCGTCAATTTTGAGTAAAATTGGTACCGACCTTATACATTCTCTAAAAACTCCAAAACATTGACTTAAATGAAATATATATAGATGAATGTATTCGCCTTATCATCAGGAAGGATCAACAAGTTCTAATTTTGAACAAAAAATAAAGTAACTAAGTAAAAATCGTACTTTTTGTCTGGGGATTGCAATGGCTAAAAACCAATATTACCTAAAAGTATACAAACCCATCTTGTGCGCGTTGCTTTAAACGCATGTTGCAACCTTACCAAACATGATCGGTCGGAAAAATTTGAGATACAGATGCACTAAGATATGGGGAATCACACTACGTTGTCAGATTTCCGTTTTTCCGACCTCCAAAAATCGACTTTTGTCTAGCTAGATACCCATCGTAGACCATAGTGCGCCGCGGCCGTGCTACTACAGAACTTACTGACGAAGATGCTAACAATAGGCTATAAGTTATATGTTTGAACTGACCCATTGCAACTGCTCGTATAAAAGCATGCAGCTATTCCTGCTTACGGGATGTGGATTTGCATACTCATATAATTGCAGGCGCTTTTGAACAGTTCGCCGTCTATCGTTAAAAGGACCAACTACTGTGGATTGAAAAGTGATCTCTAGGAGATAAGTAACTATAGCTTGTCCCAGAAAAGATTGGATTTGACACTTCTATGGTTTTCATGAAAACATCAGCTTCTTACGGCTCCTAACCAATCAGGTTGCTCTATCTGAGGATGGAAGCTGATGTTTTCATTCAAAGTTCCAGTTGTGAAGTCCAATCATTCTTGGGACAGCCTATAGCTCTTTGCAAAAAGAAACAAACAAAAAAAAACAAACAAACAAAAAAACAAACAAACAAACAAACAAACAAACAAACAAAACCAACAAACAAACATTTTTTTTGGTAGTTATGAGCCTCAAATGAACTTATTTTAATTAACAGGGTTTTCAGTAAAATCAAACAAACAAACAAAGTTTTGGGTTTGGGTTCATTTTGCGTGCGCCATTTGGAAGGTTTGGGATGAATGAGCCGAAAGTTTGTATCCATATCACGAAACTGAATGGGGCTATTGTAAACTTTTGCTACGGGGGATTGAAGAGTTGATTCTTGCATAAAGACCTGTAAAAATGACGATAAGTACACTGAAAAATCACAAAATTCAGTCTCAGAATCGGACATAATGGCGGTTTAAAGCAGGTTTCATGGGAGATTCCTATCTAAGATGAGACACATCTCTGTTTCCGTAGAGAAAGTGACAAATTAGACAGGAATCTCCCATGATACCTGCGTTGAAGCGCCATTACGATCTTGCCGTTAAAGCAGTTTTGTGAGTTTATTACTGAATTTTAGACTTTTTCCACGTGATTTTCGTGATTTTCGCTGGTCATTCCATCAGATTGGACCACTTAATTGCTTATACAGCAAAAGTTTGCAAGAGCCCCATTGCAGGATTGAGACACGGTGGCTTATGATTTTTTGAGTACATGACTGAATTTGACCAACCTCGAAATGTTGATTTTCTAGTTTTGCCTTGGCCTCTTTGTACTCGTCAATCCTTCTTTGAAAGGCGCGGTCACAATTTTCATACTGAGCTTTGAGGTCATCTGTGCTTCTCCTTAGAATGATGTCAACGTACGATCGAAGCGGCCGCGATTTGTCCATCTCTTTCCGCGCTTTCCCGATATTATTGTGAGTGAACAAATCCCACTCCTCCATAGTCGAACTCCTGAATTTCAACAAAGACCATCTCTATTAAAGCCCTTAACGGCACCATGTCACCCCTGAGGCACATAATATATTTCCTCCATTTTGAACTCTTAAAGTTAAAATATCATTTTTTTCCATGTCGTCATCCCTCCGGCACATATCGAGGAAAAGTTACGATTTTTCACCGAAGTCTGAAAAAGCGAGGCCCCTCGTTGGGCGCCATCTGAGCATTAGAAAACATATTTAACAGTTTGACCTTGATTTTCTCCCTATACTGGCCCATGTTAAATTTAGTACTTTTCAGATCTCTTGGGCGCAAGAATTAGTGCTAGGAATTTTTTCACTATTGTGTTGCAAACTTTTGCTACAACGATTAAGAGTGTATAATCTAATGTAAAATCACCTGAAAAGTTCAGAAAGTCATAAAATGCAATAATAAACTCACTAAAGAGGCGTTTAATGAAATCCAAGATGGCGGAGGAATATCGAGAAATCTGTATGCATGCACCGTGAAGATCCAATGATGACCAACTTAGACAACCTCACTAGGAGGCAAAGGTTATGTGAAGTTTGTTTACGTTGTGATTGTTTGTGATCGATATTGTGAGGTTGGCTATCCTTGGATGTTTATGGTGCATGCATACAAATTGCTCGATATTTCTCCGCCATCTTGGATTTCATTAGACGCCTCTTGTGAGTTTATTATTGCATTTTATGACTTTCTGATGCCACCGATGCACTTTTCAGGCGATTTTATATTCGATTAAACACTCTTAATCGTTGTAGCAAAAGTTTGCAACAGACCCATTATCTAGATCCGCCATTGTTCCCGTCAATACTTTTATTTTACGAAGGGACTTACTCCGCTTTTAGGGCGACAGGGGCGTGGGATGAATCCAAGTGAAAACTGGTGGGTTTGAGCGATGCGTTGTACTTGTCGATCATGAGCCCGCTCATTTTGTTCTCGAGATCGCGTCCAATGAAGAAGACGCACGATCTCAATTTCCTTGCCTGCTCCAACAGTTGAGCAAACAATTCCTTCAGCAACAAAATCACTCCTTCTATCATCCTCAACTCTTTCAGAAGCTCCGCCTCCACCTCGTCGTGACAAAGATCGATCCCTACCCGACCTTTCCTAAAATTAAAACATTCGAGAAAAAGAATAAGAAAAATCATGGATACCAATAAGCCTCGTGGATACTGCTGGCCGCATGGGCGGAGCCAGCAATTTGGCAACTGTGGATTCTTCCCATTAGAATTTATGAGAAACAATCGATTCTTGAGGGGGCCATTGCCCAATTTCTAATCGATTGTTTTTCATATATTCAAATAGGAAGAGTCCGCAGTTGCCAAATGGGTCTGTTGCATACTTTTGCTACAAGAATACATATAGAACCTTGATTCTTATGTAAAATTCGGCAAAAATAACGATGCGCACATTAAAAACGTTCAAAATCCACTTCAATTTCAAACAGCCCGCGCTACACTAGACACTATTTGCACCGGTATACTACTACATAGACGGAACCAACGTGCATAACTGCATAAGTAAACAACATCGTAACTACAAAATGATGGAATTTCTTTCTTATAAACTTCATTTGCTGTCAGGTCTTTTCGGTTCATCAAAGATTACAAAATAATATAAGTAATGTACGCATCTAAACGAAACATTCCAATGTTTGAAAGTTCTGTTCATGTTTATATAAACGAGATGGTTCCATCTATGTAGTTATAAGTCGGTGATATAGTGTCTAGTGTAGCGCGGGTTGTTTGAAATGGAAGGTATTTTCTGAGTTAATGAGTGGATTTTGAACGTTTTTAATGTACGCATCGTTATTTTCGCCGAATTTTACATAAGAATCAAGGTTCCATATTGTTGTAGCAAAAGTATGCAACAGACCCATTTGGCAACTGTGGATTCTTCCCATTAGAATTTATGCGAAACAATCGATTCCTGAGGGGGCCATTGCCCAATTTCTAATCGATTGTTTCTCATATATTCAAATAGGAAGAATCCGCAGTTGCCAAATTGCTGGATCCGTCCATGCTGATGGGGCTCTTGCTAGTTTTTGCTACAAGCTATTGAATATGATCAAATCATATTGAGTGAGATCCAGTGAAAATCCAAGCACCACAACTCTTCATATAAAAAGCGCCTTCGATTGAAGGTATAGGCAAAAACAGCCACAGCGGAGTAGGGACCCTGGTAAAAATGGTCCATGCTGGTCCATGTAAAATTGCATGGATATTCATACTGGTCCATATAAAGTCGCATGGACATCCATGCAGGTCCATGCACACTCTTATGGACCCGCATGGACCTCCATGCACACCCCTTTGGCTGTCCATGGACCTTCATGGATGTCCATAACATTTTGCATGGACCAGCATGGATGTCCATGGCTGTCCATGAAGGTCCATGCAGGTCCGTGTCCCAATATACCATGTATGGACCAACATGGACCATTTTTACCAGGGGATATTTATCTTCTGACTTGATTTTGATGGAGCGCACGGGCCAGGTAAGGTAAGATGATTTTGTTTGACTATAGCTTGGCCCTGCGAAAGGTTTATAAAGTGCGTCTTCGCATAAGAAGCGCCTTCAATTGATTAAGCAGGCAAAAACAACTACAGCAGAGTAGGAATAATTGGACTCATTTAAACTATAGAGGGACCAACTCTACTTTAGATGTTGCCATTTTCACTTGACTTTTAATATTATTATAAAATTAGACCTAGTGCAAAGAATTTCTTGAAACTTTTAGGAACTTTCCTTCTTATACATCAGATTATTTTTTAGAAAATAAGAAAGTCAAGATTAAATGGCAAGTCTGAATACTAGCTCTGTTTGTTGTAAATGTGTCCAAGGTTTATAAATTGCTCAGTAGCGGCTCGTGCAAGTTGGCAAAAACCTATTCTCTCTATTTAAACCTATGTAAAACAATCGATCTTCAGGAGGTGCAATGGCACCCCCAAGATAACGATACTTTTGCATATGTTAAACGGCAAATAAGCATGGTTGCCGAAGTGCACGAGCCCGCAACTGAAATTGCTTGATTTTGAATGAGCGCACGAACCAGGGGGCACGGGCCCGGGCCCAATCTAGTTCAACCGATTGTTTCAAGGTGTTTTCGTTTAAGGTGATTCTTCAGCGTTTAATGCCGATTTCTGCCACCAGAGCGCTAACGTTAGATTTATGTATTTGTATCAAATAACAGGCCGAAAGTAATTAATATTTGAGAAAACAAAGTGTCAGTTACTGTTTAGTCATCTGAAGAACGTCTCTGTAAAATATCTCGTCAATAACTTCAAAAATAAGGCTGAAAGTACAAAAAAATGAAATATTGCGAATCTAGGTTCTTGCATCGAGATGCAATATATCATTTTTTGGTACTTTCAGCAAAAATCTTGCTTTCAGCCTTATTTTTGAAGTTATTCACGAGATATTTTGCAGAGATGTTCTTCTTCAGATGATTATCGAGTAACTGACACTCCGTTTTCTGGAATATAAATTTTATTACTTTTAGCCTGTAATTTGACATTAATCGAACAGTAGCGCTCTGGTGGCAGAGATTGGCACTAATCGCTAAAAAATCACCTTAACCCCTTATGGACCAAGCCCGAGTATAATCAGTTTTCTCCTCTAGTCTACTTCACATTGTTCCAGGATCATGATTCCGAATTAATGCAATTATGGATGTCGACACTTGCATTTGCAAGGAGAGATTTTGTCGGGCGCCTGCAATTCGTCGTATAGGCAATTCCAACTCCCCCGAGTACGAATAGTTAACTACCTTCCCTTTATTTTAAATGTGGCGATCTTTTGAACAAACCTGGGGGGTGATCACGGAGGATACGATCGTTCTGGTATCGTTATCGTTTACATATAACCTTATGGGTGGCTCAACTGATCGAATCGTTTTGAGCCCCTCTTAACGATTGAAACGGACGAAAGGAGGCGATGAGTCGGGAGCTGTCAAAGTGTCGATCGTTTGAAGTAGGAAGAGGTGAGGAGGGGATCACCTGCGCGATCGAGTTGCGCAGAAGCAAGCCCATTTGATTTAATGCAAACGATATAACGATAACGATATCAAAACGATCCGATCCTCCGTGATCACCCCCCCCCCCCCCGGTCTGTAAAGGGTTAAGAAAACAAAATATGCTCACCTTAGAGAGATGCACTTCCCGCAGAGCTTTAGCGCGCTCTCCTCTAAATGGGTGAAGGCATCGCGGACTCGGTCCCCGTAAACTTTGAGCGTCTCGATCTCCACGTCGCTCACCCGCTTTTGGTCCTCCAAGAGTTGAGTCCGATACTCGATATCATTGAGCTTGACATCGAAGACGTGATCTGTGGACTCGAGATTCGATTCCACCCTCCTTTGAGCCTCATCGGTCATCCGATCGCTCTTGGCAAGCACTTGGCTCGCCGCTCTCTGCTCCCGCTCGGCATTGTCAAACTGAGACGAGTTCTCTTTGTACCAATCTTTCATCGAGTAAATCTTCATTTTTCTTGATTTAATCTATATATCACTTCGCTTTACTCCGTCCTATAGGAATTAGAAAGAAAGTGTTAGCTCAGAATACCTACTGCAATCAGAACGGAAACTTCCATGAAGGCCAATGGAAACAAGATTTAGAATTTACCAGCTCAAACTGGCAACTGTGTTTGCTCATTTCTCAAGATGGCGGACGTGCTTTTCCCAATGAGCTATAACTTTTGACTGGCAGCGGGCTGGTCCACCTTGTGCCACACAGAGGAGAAGATATACCGGGAAAAAGCGGAATTTGGACGGCAGATTCCAAGGTTTGAGGTTAAATTTTGTAGGTCGTTCGGAATTTGGCGGGAATTTGGACGGCAGATTCCAAGGTTTGAGATTAAATTTTGTAGGTCGTTTCCGGCTATGCCCGAGTTTGTTTACGAAACGACCGAAAACCACCTACAAAATTTAACCTCAAAATCGATTTTTATGGCAAGATGGCGGCGCCCTAGGTGACAACAATGAACCAGCGGAACGTTCCTTGATGTGCCACTCTCAAGTTATAGCTCATTGGCTTTTCCAGGTTATATTTACAATCAGATTTGACGCACAACCAATCACAGCGCAGCCACTTGCCGAAGATTGCCAGAAATGCTCACTTTTCAACATGGCGGACTCGAATGTACTGCATACTCAACGAGCTATAGAGGGTTTTAGTAATGGTGGCAGTCGGTGATGCGCGTTCCAAACAAAGACAGTTTGTCTCTCTCGCTCTCACGTAATCCTGATGCATACTGCCGTCTCACTCTAATTTCAAAAATCGTACATAGAGACATCATTCGTGCAATTTTTTGACTAAAATGAATTTCTCGATGCATTTGAACGCGATTTTGTTAATAATATGTCGTAAAATAAGGCCCTGTGTGCGAATTTCGAAACTAGAAAGAGATAAGTATACAACATGGGTGTCACGGGAGAGTGAGTGAGATAGTTTGGAACGCTACGCTTTTTTGTTTTTTGGTTTGTTTTGTTTTTTGTTTTGTTTTTTTTTTTTTACAATCGCAGAATATAAGATTTTAAATCCGCAATCTTTAACCCTTTCCGGTCCAATGTCGGATACATCCGACAACACAAAAAAGCAGTTCCGGTCCAATGTCGGATATAATTCGACTCGTCCAGCGTGTGGCGGGCTCTGGTGAACACTTAAGGAACTAGTCTCGCACTACTCGCAGTCGGCAACGGTGACAGCTGGCTTAACCTTGTTTCCCTTCGCATATTTTCACTTTTTTCGGGATAACCCGAAAAAGGCCGAAAATCGGCAAAAAGTACGCGGACCCGCTACGGCGCACTATGTGGTATTTGACCGAAAAAGTTGGCATAAACTGTTTCTACTGTCCAAATAACTTGAAATTTGGTATTCGGGGGTACTTTTTAACGCTGAATTCAAATTTCACATCAGTTTTTCAAAATTTGAAAATCCAAGATGGCCGCCGACAATTTTTTTGGCTAATCGGTCGGCAGCCATCTTGGATTTTCGAATTTTGAAAAACTGATGCAAAATATGAATTCAGCGTTAAAAAGTACCCTTGGATACTGAGTTTCAAGTCATTTGGACGGTGTTGCCAAATTTCACTCTTGTAGCGATGTAGCCCTTACAACACGTAAAAACGAGAATTTCGTGCAAAAACGCAAAATTCGAACTAATTTTCTCGGATAAGCCGCATTTTTCCGCAACTTCTGACTTCAAGGCCTATTAGTACGCACTAAGGACTATCATTTCTCATATATATACCCGCGGGATGTGGCAGGATAAATGAACTTAAGTTCTCTTGAAAATCGGAAAATTTACGTTTTTAGCTAAAAACTTTGAAATAGCAAAAAAATATCAAATTCAAATTAAAATTGGATAAAATAGGCATAAACTGATTGTAAATACCTTCAGGAAGACGATCCATGTACAAAAGTTTTGTTCTGACTTCATTTGAAACACTTTTTTTTTACTTTGATTATAGTCTCGTGCTGAGGCTAAATTTAATGGTGGTAAAACTGATTTTTCCCCTGGTGGATTCTAGTTAAATTAATCTAGTTTAGACCCGCTAAATACAAGTTTCTAATGCAAAAATCTATGTAGATTCCGAATATCACAACAGTTTTTCCCAATAGCGACTTTTTTTTTTTTGGAGTTTATGCCAGCTTTTTTGGTCAAATACCACATAGTGCGGCGCGGGCGGCCGGGTAAAACGGCCGTGGACCGGTAAGGGTTAATTGTGACAAATCTCTAAATAAACCAAAACAGTTACCGTAGATACTGACCCAAATTCTAATGAATTTATTTTTTACATTGTTCTAAATGGAAACAATGAGATAAATTGGTGATTTTCGTCAGTGATTTTGGGTAAAATTCAGAACAGCGTGAAATTTTGCTTAATAAACCTCAATTTTTTAAAATTGTCTGTGGGTGGATAATCGGACCCCTGCTAACTGGGGAGAGGGGGGAGGCAGACTCCCCTCAAGAGATCTCACATCTCCCCCCCCCCACCAAATGCGAAAGTCTAATGACGCCACTGAACCAAAGGCATCTTTGTTTTTAGCTCATCAAGTACTTTCATTTTCTTCATAGAAAAGACAACATTTTAGACCCTAGCAACTGCCCCATTGGCGCTATCGGCAAGACCTGTTGTTTATGGACCTATTTCTTGTCTCAAAGCAAGGGGGCACTTTAAAAAGACGAACATAATTTATGATAATGATTGTAAAAACATTTCGCGAAATAAATGATGTTACTTACTCTGCAGGCGGGTCTTACAAATCGTTTTCACAGTACTTAATGCTGTTATGGAGATCTTATATCTTTGATCTCTAACTTAGCTCCTCGGATTTTTTTGTTTGTTTGTTAACGACTTACTTAGCCAACACAAAATATTGTGAAGAATAATCACAGGGGAAAATAATTTCATTTTGTAAGGTGGTAGATTGATTCAACAAGCAAATCTCCATGGTTACCGGGACTTCTTTGCAGAGCTCTGGTAAAAAAATAAATGAACGAGCTTGCCACACCCGATGAAGTATAAAATCCCCCCGACAACCGACAGTAAGGGTGCCGTAGGGGTACCGGGGGAGGGGGGAATTAGACACATCTCGAAATTTGAGGAAAATTCGAGAAGCAAACAAAATAGGTTATCTTATTTTGCGCGTTTTGGAAAGCTTTCAATTTCAGCTGGGGAAGAATGCTTACGAAATGTGTTTTTGCCCCAAAGTTCTACGAGAAAGTTTGGACATCAAGGTTATCGCAAGGAACTTCAGAGTTTGCAGGGGTGAAAAGCAAAAAAAAAAAATCATAGGAACCCCCCCCCCCCCCCCGGCCCACCAAGCAAAAGTTGATGTAACGTTCCTGCCCAAAAATGTACGATTTAAAAGGGGGAGCCGTCGATGCCGTTTTCGTGTTTTATACGTCATACCGCACTCGCGCAAAGTCCATTAAAACAGGTCCGTCTGATAGCGCTGAATTCTTGCATTTACATTTGTTGGCGGGATGAGGAATAAATTTGTCACCTCGTCACGTGGGCTAATGAAGGGAAACTCTAGAAATTCCTCTAGAAGGGTTCAATGCAAAACCGAGCTGCAAAAGTTTATCAAACTCCTCAAAAAATCCAAAACAAAAGTATTTTTGAATATTGATTTTGCTGACTTTAGAGACACCCTCCCGAACGAAACCGCAATGATCTACGTTTTTAAATGGAAAGTGGGAACTTTTAAGAGTCTTTATTTGATTCAAATTGCTGCTTTGTGATAATGGTTTCCTCTTGACTGGTTCTAAAGTTTTTATCAAAGGATTCTGCCCAAAACAGGACTAGATGAGGCTTAGTAGGTACTTACATAATTATAGTTCACTAGCGAGCCCGCTGATTTGATCTGCGCGCGCAGTAAAACAGCTGTATGAAGTTTTCTGTAGACTACCAATCTTGACATTTTCAGCAGCGCAATAACTAGCCTCTGTTTTCGTTTTGTTCTTGGTGGGAGAGTAATGTGACAAAAATTAAAACGTATATCAAAGAAGCGATTAAAGAAGAAGTTGAATGGTTTAAGTAAAGTAATATATTTATATCCCGACCAATGACGACTCGTGCAAAATTACAGTATGACCTCTAAAACTTCCAGTGGTAGGTGGCATACCTGAATTTTGTCACTAATTTCTCATGGTTGCCGTTCTGAGCAACAAGGGTATTAATTACCAAAGATCGATTTATTTTCGTTTCTTCGGATGATAGATTCGCTAAACCATTAATAAAAATTTTTTTTCTTGGCAAATTTACATTTCATTGATGAATACTTACTCCAAAAGTACATAAAAAATAGTAACTTGAATTGCAGTTTCTCAAACAGACAACAGCGCTCAAAACTTCACATATTTTCCCGCCACATTTCGCGCTCAATTTGAAGGTTAGGTCATGTTGTTTTGTTTGGAACAGAATGTCTTGCTTTCACACTTTCGTACTATTGCTTTCTTTGTGATTTTTATTAGAACCGTGCAATTTTAATTTATTAAAACGAAATAATCCTCGTGAAAATGTTTCGCTCATCCCTCACTCCGTTTAGCCCCTAAAACCCTTTCAAATGCGCTCCCTCGAACTTTTGTGATAAATCGTCGAACCATTTCAAGATGGTCCTGCAAAATACTGGCAAATACAAGCCAGACCCCTCACAGAATCAGCTCGCCTACAAACAAAAGTACGATCACAGTTCATAATTTAAAGTTATCTTTTTTTTCATATTCTTTAGTGATTAATTTTTTTCTGGTACTTTCTTGATCACTTATCAATATGATTGCATTCCAAGTACTCTTATCAATTGATTGACGGCCATGCCATCTACCGCAACTTCCCTTCTTAAAAGCCACACATTGTCAACTTTTAGATTCTATCTCTCAATTTATTTATGAGTTTAATGAAAGGAAACTCTGTTTAGATCCCTGATAAACAATATCAGTGTTTTTCAGTAACTACTTGCATGAACTCAAGCCTTGGATTTGACCGAAGTTGATCGACAAACTCTTGTTGAGATTGGTGGTTAAACTCTTTCTGTCAACTTCAAAGTTTTGTCAAATGGCATCGATATAGGCTGTCCCAAAAATAATTGGATTTGACAACTCTAGGTTTGAATGAAAATACCAGCTTTTTCACTGCTCCTAACCAATCAGGTTTCTCAATCTGAGCTTTGAAGCTGATGTTTTTATGAAAGCCGTAGAACGGGGCCCGTGCAAACTTTTGCTGTACAGGGGATGGAAGAGATGATTCTTGCATGCAAACCTGTGAAAATGACAATGAGTCTGCTGAAAAATCACAAAATTCCCTCTCAGAATCGGGCTTAATGGCGGAGAAATGCAGGTTTCATGGGAGATTCCTACCTAAATTGAGACGTATATCTGTGTTTCCGTAGAGAAATTGAGAAAGTGACATACTAGACAGGAATCTCCCATGATACCTGCGTTTAGCCGCCATTACAAACTTATTGTTAAAGCAGTTATGTGAGTTAAATACTGAATTTTAGACTTTCTCATTGTGATTTTTGTGTTTTTCACTGGTTTCTACATCACATAGTGGACTGTTCATTTGCTCACAGCAAAATTTACAAGAGCCCTACTGTCAAATCCCATATTTTCTGGGATGAGCTATACCATCACTACAGCATGATTATCTTGAAAGCAATTGAGGATGGCTCCAGAGAAAGAGCTACCTAATAAAATGATGGGTATGCTCATCTGAGGTAATTCTAATGAGATCGTAAGGCTTATTTTCTCGAAAGAGCACACCTGTTGTTTTGTGATTCTTTCTTCTAGTGATGGCTCCAATTTTTTGATTCCCTTACTTGTGTCAACTGGCATTGACACTTATTGCCTCATTGTCACCAAGAAACATACTTGAGGCAAACTTAAGAGAGCTCGTTACATGACCCATTATGTCCTACGGTGGGCTTACTTTTGCAAACTTAGTCGGATCAGAACAGGTGAAACAAAACAGTGTTCAACGTGCGCTCACAAGGTTATAGTCTGATTGCAGCTTTGTCTTGGCTAATGGATGTCACCTCAGTTTGCTGCAATGACTCTTAGATTTTAAGCTGTACATTTGGTTCGTTTGTGCATTCAAACCGATGAACAAACCGAATATATACTGTCTGCAAGAGTGACTAACCTAGGATTTGATCTTTATTAAAATCTCTAATTTTTAATGTTGTAGGGAAGATACTTCGGACTTACGACTACGGGTATCTCTTGAAAATGATGCGACTGATGCAATGTATGGTTTCAACCGGGTCTCCGACCATCAAGAAAGAACTGGATTTCTCATTAACATGCACAGTGTAAGTATTTTCAAAAGGTAGCAATTTATCAATTGCCTGTGAATGACAAATAGTTTCAAATGACTCATTGAACATGCACGAAAAATTCAAAAGTTGAGCATTCTTGAAGCGATGATCTCAGATCTCAATAGCTGAGTAAAATTGCTCCCTTAATTTTATCTTCATTGTAACCGTCCCAGCTGCAAAATTTTGATACTACATTTTTCATAGTAAAATTTGGAATTCTTAGTGGTAAGGTGAGTAAGAAATTGAAAAAATATAATCGGTATCTCACCTTTTGCATCACTAAAAAATGTAGAAATTGAAATTTTAGTTTGATAAATGTAGTTGTAAGATGTTGTAGAAGGGACAGTTACGATCAATTAACCCGAAAATAACGAGATGTTCTTTGCCTGAATGATGTAATCTAGAAAGTACTATTATTGCTGGGCTGTCAAATTTCGCAGAAAAATGCACACTTTTCTGTAAATCGAATGAAAGATATGTTCATTTTTTGCTGAATCCGGCCTTACTGCATTGTTGCAATTGGAAACATGTGTCAAATTTTCTAGAGATTTCGATAGAAATTCTCACACGTCAAGTTAGAATGTCAGCCAATTTTCAATTAAAAGCACTGGTCTTTTTGATCGTGTAATCTGATAAAATCCAGATATTTATTGCAGAAAAATTTATGAATATTTATAGAATACATACAGAAGAATTTTCTTTCTTTGAACCATCAATTTTTTGTAAGTATGTGTGAAAGTTTGATGAGATATTGTAAAAAAAAAGAAAGTTATGGACGTGACTCATTAGTGTCCCGTCCGTAACGCTCTGTTTTTTGCTGTATCTTCTCGAGTTTTTTGTTGCACCATTGAGCCAACCGGTTGTTCTTAAGAGACAATAAATATTTGTCTACTTTCTGTAAGCTTTCGAGATTCCTCTGACCATAAGTGGTTGAGTTACGACAGTCATGTCAGCTTCTTCAGACATAGTGTCTTGTCCGTAAAAAAAAGAATGGCTGATCCATGGTTCTGAATCAGTATGAGGTTCACAGTTAAATGTGTTCATAATGTAATGAATGAAATCTCATATTCTTGGTTTCTGATTTCAGACTGAAATACCAGATGAAGATAGAAGATTGATCAGTGCTGTCGATTACTACTTCATCGAAGAGAATGGAAATCGTTTCAAGGTTTCTCTACCGTTCAATCCTTACCTGTACATCCTTGTGAGGAAAGATTGCAGTCAAGAAGTTTCGACTTATTTGAGCAAAAAATTTGGAGGCTCTATTACCAGTATAGAAACTGTTGCAAAAGAAGATTTAGACTTGGTAAGCACCTCTACGCTTATTCATTTAATTCTTACTAGCATGGTGATTAGACATAAAAATCCTGTTATTTAATTTAGAACTGAAAAAATGTATGTGACATGCTGTGACAAAACCGTCCTTAACTTTATGGGACAAAACTCTTTTGGGCAGGCCAAATGGGGCTCTTGCAACCTTTTGCTGTGAGCACACAAAAATCACTCTAAGAAAGTCTAAAATTTAATAATAAACTCATTACTGCTTTAATGACAAGGCCGTAATGGCGGTTCAACGTATGTATCATGGGAGATTCTTGTCTAATTTGTCACTTTCTCGACGGAAACATAGAGATATGTCTCAATTTAGATAGGAATCTCCCATGATACCTGCGTTTCTCTGCCATCAAGCCAGATTCTAAGAGTGAATTTTTTGATTTTTTAGTGTACTGATCGTCTTTTTTACAGGTTTTCATGCAAGAATCAACTTTTCAATCCCCTGTAGCAAAAGTTTGCAAGAGCCCCATCAAGAGGTTTTAGTCAAAGTGAGCTCTTTCCATTTTTTGATGTCAAATAGTCTCTGGTATTTCCAGAAAAAAGTTTATGAAAGTTTTCATTGGTATTTTTGGTGCTAAATGGCCAAATGGGTCCGTAGCAAACTTTTGCTTCAGCACAATGGAGGATTGGTTCTTTTGTAGAATCTCTCGAAAAAAACAATGAGAGCATCAGAAACAAAGAGTAAACAAGAGTCGCAATTGAATGTAAGGCCTGCGTGGTCAACGTAGATAAGGGATCCGAACGCGGGCTGGCCTGGGCTGGCCTCTGATTGGCTGCAACGGGTGGAGCAAAAATGACTCGGGGTATAGGGAAAATAACACGGGATTTTCGTTCCGGGGCGTTTATCTCGAAACCTAAGCAAAATCGTATCTAAACAATTTATGCGAGTCAATTCAGCAGATTTTTCCGAACAATTTGATAGGTCATAAGTGCCACTTTATTGCAAATTCGAAAAGACTGTTTCAGTTTAAAAGTACGCACAATAGTGTGATTACATGCTTGCCGTGTGTTCGAGCAGTGTTTGAGTAACTCACTATTGTGCGTACTTTTAAACTGAAACAGTCTTTTCGAATTTGCAATAAAGTGGCACTTATGACCTATCAAATTGTTCGGAAAAATCTGTTGAATCGACTCGTATAAATTGTTTAGATACGATTTTGCTTAGGTTTCGAGATAAACGCCCCGGAACAAAAATCCCGTGTTATTTTCCCTATACCCTGAGTCATTTTTGCTCCACCCGTTGTAGCCAATCAGAGGCCAGCCCAGGCCAGCCCGCGTTCGGATCCCTTATCTACGTTGACCACGCAGGCCTTCCATTCAATTGCGACTCTTGTTTACTCTTTGATCAGAAAATTTCAAGATCCACTCACAAGCTCAATAAATGCATTTAACAAAATTACAAGATGGCGGTTGAATTAGCGAATGAGACTGCAGCTTTCTATGCCGAGAAAAAGTGATTCATTTTCAAGAAAGCTCTTCAAGTAGAAGGGACTCTCTCATTATCACCCGCTCATTGGACCGCCATTTTCTAATTTTTTTAAACACATTTATTACGTTTGTGAGTGGATTTTGGAACTTTCTGATGCTTTCAAAGTTATTTTCAAATGATTTTACTTACGTAGTGACCTTCCATAACGGTATTGCAAAAGTTTATAACAGACCCATTACATATATCCAAGACTTCAGAATTCTGTAATGCTGTACGTTTTCTCAACTGTATCTCCGGTTTGTCCCAAAATTGCAATTATTGTGGTAAAACTTCAAATTGCTCTCATCTTATCAATTTTTAGAATGTTTGCACATTTTTTTGTCTCGGTGAAGATAAAGTAGGTTTTGTCAGAACCGGTTACCTTTTGTGAAACTTACCTAACACCAACCGGAACAAAATCATGCCCACTCCATACCTAGGGTTGCGTCCATATCTGGTAAGAAAGCAAGCATACCAACCTCATTAAACTTTGTCTCTATTTTTCTATGTACCTACCCTGTGTATCAACTTTCACACCAACTTTTTTGATTTTTTCAGCCAAATCATCTAATCGGACTAAAGCAGAAATATTTGAAAATCTCCTTTCCGAATTCAAGTGAACTTCAGAAAGTGAAGCAAGCCGTATTCCCTGCCGTTAGAAAAAATAAAGAGCGTGAAAGCAATAAATCATTCTACTCAGAAATGCTTGCTGAGAATATAGGTGGAAGCTCTAGTGGTACCTCAAATATTGCTAGAAAGAATACTGATCAATTAGAAAATGTCATTGACATAAGGTGAGCTCATTGTTTACTCGTGTTTTTGCTTAAATCATTTACTTTTATCTACCCTTAGGTTTAGAAGTGAGCATTTGATTATTACTTACAGACTATGGAACTACGCTTTGATAGTTTAATTGAGTTGAAACCTAAACGATTATTTGAAATATTGAATTTTAAACTACAAAGTCAGGATATTTTGAACTCATCTAATTTACCAGAGCTGAAGGTCAACTTGAGTCGGCCGCTGGAGGGAAAAAAAAGTATTACTGATGAAACCAATTGAAATGATGTAATTTGTCATTGAAAGGCATTTGAAGTTGAAAATTAGTTTTTGTTTCATTCGACAGCCAAGTCAATGTACCAAAGACACAGGTGAATTGGAATATACTTCAGAAGTGCAGGCACAGCTTACCAATAATCTTTGGCGAATTTTCAAATTTTGCTCCTTCAAATCAAAACAAAATTTGCCTCGGATTTTGACCTTTTGATTGTAAAGCATTCCTTAATTAGAAACCAATGCTCAAATTCATTTTCATTCATTTTTACTGTGTGATATGAGAAATAATGTAGGAAAATTCAAAAGATTACCTGTCGAGGTGCGCCTGTAGCCTGCACTTCTTAAACAATCTCTAACATTCTGAAAATGAATTATAAATATAAGCTGAAAAGTCTCATCAAAGTAGCTGGAATGTCTTTTTTATACTGAAATGAAACAATCCTTACTGTCTTTAAGAGATTTTCTTGCTAATTTTCTATTCCTCAGATTATTATTTCACCAAAGTTGATTTACCAAGCAAAAACATTTTATAGAATTTGAAGCGTAAAAAAGTGCCTGATTCTTCATTTATTTATTTATTTATTTATGCCACGTGTTTGGGCGGCTGGACTTTACTATTACTACTACTTATTTATTTATCTATTTATTTATTTAAATAACAGGTATTAATGGCTACGTATAAACTTACAAACTATAACAAATGAAAGTACGAAACTAAGAAAAAGAACAATTTATAAAATTACTAGAGTGAAGTAAATGAAAATGTACCAAAATTTAAATTGAAAAATTAAAAATTAATACAATCGCAAATCAGAAAAGGGCAAGTCAGCTGGGATAATAACAACAAAGCAAAGCAAAAGAATTAAGAGTCAATTAAGAATCTCCTAACACCTTATTACGTTCTTTATTAACTTTTTCTTTGAAAATAACAGTCTACGAACATTTAAATAGGCTTTTTGTTGTTCCTTCTTTTGCTCATAAAGAATTCTATTTTTTCAATTTCAGAGAGTATGATGTACCTATCCACGTAAGAGTTTCAATCGATTGCAAGATTTTTGTTGGATCTTGGTATTCTATCAAATCTCAAGGTCAATATGGAGCACCCATCATCAAAAAACGTGACGATCTTATTGATAGGCCAGACATGATTGTTCTTGCTTACGATATTGAAACAACAAAATTACCCCTGAAGTTCCCTGATGCAGCCACCGATCAAATCATGATGATATCGTACATGATTGATGGCCAGGTATATCATCAAATAAGTTTCTATAGATATAGAAAATGTTAATAAATAATTCATAGATTGTTCCAGTCGAACATTCAATTGAAGCCGTTTTCGGAAAAAGGGCCTGTAACATAAGATGTGCGCTTCTCAGACATTAAGTCTCTATTCAATCACAATGCTGATTTTTCAGCAAGAGGGCATTTGTTTATTTATGAGCTCTTTTTCCGGAAATGGCCTTAAAATGGTGGATTTATAGATCTCTTCCAAATAAAAGCTGGTAAGGTCGGGTCGGACCAGTTTTTTTTGTCAAAATTCAAACAGCAAAGCAAACTAGAAATGAAAATGTCTTCTGACATTTTCTAAGCCTCAAAATTACAAAAGAGAGCTCTTGACCTCCTGAGCCAAAATAGGTCCATAAATTTTCCAAAGCTTTTTTATCCATTTAACTTTATCAGTCTGCGACCGAAAATAAAAACTGAATCTTCTTTGTTTTCAGTCTATTTTGTTCTTTCACTTTTAGTGTGTATTAATTCAAATTCTATACTGATCCATTAATTGCGCTCCAATCAAGAAAAATTAATGTTTGACCTTGTGGTACAGTCAGCAAATTAAATAATGTCATTCAACATCTTATATTTTGGCTTAGGTAGGCAACTCGCAATGCTTGAATTCATTGCGATACATATTGCAAGTATGGTACTCAAACCAAAATCTAAGGAGCCAACTGACGTTCTATAATTCGTTGACAGTACTTCCAGAAATTTATGGTGTTGGGTTTTTTTTCCTTCGTGGGTTCAACATGTCAAAAAAAAAAAAAACATTTTACTTTCGACCAGTCTATCTCAACAATTTTTGTTTCATTTTTTTTTTTTTTTGTCTTCCCCCAGGGTTATTTAATAACGAATCGGGAAATTATCTCTGCTGATGTCGACGACTTTGAATACACGCCCAAACCGGAGTTTGAAGGATTTTTTACCATTTTCAATGAACCAGACGAGGCATCGTTAATAAGAAAATTTTTCGAACACATTATGGAAGTGAGACCACACATTTTTGTCACTTACAACGGTGACTTTTTCGATTGGCCGTTTGTTGAAACTCGCGCGGCATGTTATAACTTGGATATGAAGCAAGAAATCGGGTTTTCCAAGAACAAAGAAGGAGTTTACTCTTGCCGATCTGCCATGCATATGGACTGTCTCTGGTAAGTGAGTTCAGAGTAGTGATGGGTTGAATCCAAAATTTTACCGAACCCGAATCCAAATCCGAATCCTAGATTATAACACCCGAATCTTCGAATCCGAATCCGAATCCTGAACCATCGCGAATCTTCCTCATTTGCAGTATTTTCAAATAATTTTCTTTAGAACCCCTACTATTTACTTTTCTATCTATGTAAAATCATCAAAATGCATACATTTTTTTTTTTTGGTTTGGACTCAGGTTCTGTGTTAAGTATATTACCAAAAAGTGATGGTAAAGACAGTTTTGATCTGGTAACTCATTGACTCATTCATTTACCATCATATCTCATGAGTAGTCGGTTCATTGGAGTCAACATTGTCGGGAGGGGTAGGACAGTAGGTGTCATCTAGAGAACCATTTCTAGGGAGCAGTAATTTGCAAATTCCAAGCGGAATGGACAGAAATTGAAAAACCGTTGAACGAAGCCATTTTCTCGGAGGGTCCCGAAGGATGGACATTTCGGTAGCGTGTCTCGGCAGTAAGTAAACTTAGAGCATTGGGATTTTGATAGTCCGTTTTTCGATTGGATGCACTGCCGGAATACCCCCGCGGGTCATATTGCCATACGCGGAGAGTACGCGCGCGGGTAATCTCGCCTTACGCGGAGAATACGCGCGCGTTCGTATCTACGCGACTTTTTGAAATCTCGTTCGGATTCGGGATTCGGATTCGGATTCGAAGTCGTGATTTCAGCGGACCGAATCCGAATCTTCATGAGGATTCGGTCGAATCCCGGCTCCATCACTAGTTCAGAGTTATTGCAATGCCTGATTTCCAATAGAGGAAGGGGGAAGGATGGTTTGGGAGTCTTTCTTCTCAATAGAGGGGTATGAAGTTTCTTATTTTTCAAGTTTCAAATTTTAAGGAGGCCCATGTCTGAAAACCTGTTTCTTGGGTTGGGAAAATACTCATTCAAGAATTTTATAAAATAATATATTTTTACATTGTGCTCGAAGGACTTGAAAGACTGTGATTGCTGAAGGCTACTGAAAGAAACAGATAAGAACAAGCATTTGCAAAAGACCTGCGAGAAAGATTCAACCCAACTCGCACTTTTCCTAAAAACAACAAAATTTTTGTTTTGTTTTCTAAAACCCTAGAAAAGTCGGGTTAAGTACGTGTAATGCGTATACTGTCAAATTGCTGATGCAGGACTTTTGCAACAGCTTGTACCAAATTAACAACTGTGAAAGAAAAAATTTGGTTGAAAAATGGATGTCCGAAGACAATTATGAAAAATTAAATACAATGGGGCTCTTGCAAACTTTTGTTACAGGGGATTAAAGAGTTGATTCTTGCATAAAAACCTGCATAAAAATGATGATCAGTACCCTAAAAAATCACTAAATTTACTCTCAGAATTTGGCTCGATGGCGGAGAGAAGCAGGTATCATGAGAGATTCCTATCTAAATTGAGATATATCTCTGTGTTTCCGTAGAGAAAGTGACATAATAGACGGGAATCTCCCATGATACCTGCGTTGAGCCGCCATTACAAACTTATCGTTATTGCAGTTATGTGAGTTTATTACTGAATGTTAGACTTTCTCTTGTGATTTTCGTGATTTTTGCTGTTTTTACCATCAGATTGGACTGTTCATTTGCTCATAGCAAAAGTTTGCAAGAGTCATATTGTTTTTCATCAGAAGATTGTTCTTGGAATTTGATTTGAGTCCTTCACCAACTCCTATTTTATTGTGATTTAAATTTTTTGTTTGTTTTGTTTTGTTCTTTTTTTTGCAGCTGGGTAAAGCGTGATTCATATTTACCAGTAGGATCTCAAAATTTGAAGGCAGTAGCCAAATCTAAACTTCGCTATGATCCGGTTGAACTCGATCCTGAAGAGATGTGTCGTTTGGCTGCCGAAGAACCTCAAGTACTCTCCAACTACTCAGTTTCTGATGCGGTTGCAACGTATTACCTCTACATGAAATACATTCACACATTTATCTTTGCCTTGTGTACCATCATTCCAATGGAACCTGATGAGGTACGGAAAGAATTTATCCGGTTTTTTACTACCTCTACTTGTTTATTTCGGCCCATTAATCTTGGTTGATGTGATTGGAGTAAGCATCACTCCAGGAGTACTCTTTGAGTAGAATAATAATTGAAGCCATCTCTTGAAGAAGGACCTTTAAAACAACAGGTGTGCTCTTTAGCTAAAAAACCTCCATTTGCTCACAATGCAAAATTTTTGGTAAAAGCACACCCATTGTTTAATGGGCCCTCCTTCCGGAGACGGCTTCAATTTTGAGAAGTGAGTGACTGCTTTTTATTTCAATGACTGACGAAAAAACTATTCTTCGCTAGCTCGTATTGTATAAAACATTGAAACAATTATTGATGGTTTTTCCAAATGATTCCGAAGAATTATTTTTAACTGTTTTCTTAAGAATTCGAAAATCGTTTCATGTTCATTTTTGACATTACTCATTTAACACATCAACTTTTACTGGTTGTTGAATTCGAAAATCGTTTCATGTTCACTTTTGACATTACTCATTTAACACATTAACTTTTACTGGTTGTTGAAGGTGAATATTTTTGAAATCACGGAGAGGAAATCGAGGTGTTTCCATTTAATATTTCTCCATTGTCAATATTTTGTGAGTTATCAGATATATATAAAAAAATGCCTAGTTATACTATTGACTATTAGGTTTCACTGTCTTTCTTATGTGTCTAATGATTTGCACTAACTAACTCAATCCTGATATAGGTGTTAAGAAAAGGTTCCGGAACGCTTTGTGAAACTTTGTTGATGGTGGAAGCATTTCACGCGAAAATTGTGTTCCCGAATAAGCAAGAAACAGTGTTCAACAAAATGACTGAAGATGGTCACGTCCTTGAGCAGGAAACCTATGTAGGAGGCCACGTAGAAGCCTTAGAATCGGGCGTCTTCCGTGCTGATATTCCATGCCGGTTCAAAATGGTAATGAATTTCTATTAATTCCAATGTACAACTTATGAATTTATTTTTTTAATTTTATACAGGAGCCTTTCAAAGCACATGCACATAGCTCACACAATGTCATAAACCCATTGTTACTGGTACTATGGTACAAGTCAGAGGTAACGAGCAATATAGGTAATAAAACAAATTTTAGAATTGAAATTTTGATGATGCAAAAATCATAACTTGAGAAATCATGATGAAAATTTTGATTTGTAGTATTTTTGAATGATGAATTATAATCTTTTAAATATGTGCATTCTAGGTGAGTCAAAATGGGCGTAATGAACGGGACATCTGACTGCTATTAACTGGAAAAAGCTGGTGAAAATGTTGAAAAAACAAGTCAAAAACAGGCTTAAGTTGTGCCAAATGTTGCCTATTAACACCTTAGGAAATTTCGTTTTTTTTCTGTTTTTCCATTAAAGAAATATTTTGACTAATAGGGTGTAATGAACGGGACATCTGAGCTCCTCCCAGTTGTCGGGTTTGTAATACCCTAAAAGTCAAAATATTTCTTAACCGGAAAAACAGAAAAAAACGAAATTTCCTGTGGTGTTAGTAGGCACCGTTTGGCACAACTTAAGCCTGTTTTTGACTTGTTTTTTCAATATTTTCACCAGCTTTTTCTAATTTTTAGGAGTCAGGTGTCTTGTCTGTTACGTGCGTTTTGGCCCTTATGTATATTCCAAAATTCAGGCTGAAATAATACTTACAACGCTAATTATATTTTTATGTGTCTCTTTTAAACCTTTGAAATACATAGGACCTTCCACTTTGAATTGAAGTTTTACATGGCAAGACGAAAGAGTAAAAAGTCTCTCTGTAATCCCTTTGAGTTTCTTCACGTTTGTAGGAATGATTGATCGTATTAAGATCTTATTTAGAAACCAGATAATTACTACAGCATTGACTTTTTTTTTAACGCAACGATCATTTGTTTTTATTGCAGGTTCCTTCAGCTTTTGACTCGCTGATAGAGACAGTCGAACATGCTCTGCGGCATGCTATCGAAGAAGAAGAAAAAATTCCTCTGGAAACAGTGGAGAATTTTGATGAAGTTGCCGCTGATGTCAAAGCCAAGTTAAGAGAGCTACGTGACAATCCTTGCCGTATCGAAAATCCAATTATTTATCATTTGGATGTTGGTACGTGTCTCATAAGTTGACGTTTTACAATTTCTGTCTTTACTTTTGAAGCTGAATGGTTTTTTTTTTCTCCTCAAGTCCAGTTATTTGATTCTTTTACTCTTCTTGTTTCCTCTCAAATAAAATCTCAATCTAAAAGCAATTTAGCTATATTTTGATTCTTAAAAAAATTGATTTGCCTTGAAAAAATTTGAGTCAGTTTTTAAAAAAAAATGATTGAATCAAGACCTACATTGGATATTTTATTTTATTAGAGTGGACATTGTTGCAATGGGCATTTCTTGTCGGACATTTTGAACATTGGACGTTTAAAATAGGGCATTTCCACCGAGCACCGTAGAAATGTATTTGACCTAGGCTAGGTGTTTTCTTTTTTTAAAGTTCTTGTTTAGTTACTAATTTTTTTGGCACCTCAGTTGCTATTAAATTTTCTATTTTTCTATCTAAATACCTTTAAACTTAGTCTTTAGTCTCTTAGTTCTTTAAACTTAGTCTTTAGTCTCTTAGTTCTTTAAACTTAGTCAACTCTGCTTTCTTGATCTTTTCAGGTGCCATGTATCCAAATATCATTCTTACGAATCGTTTGCAACCTTCTGCAATGGTAGATGATACAATGTGCGCTGCTTGTGACTTCAACAAACCAGGAGCTCAATGCCAGCGGAAAATGACATGGATGTGGCGTGGTGAAATCAGTAAGTACAAATAGTGACTCCAAAATTTTTCTCAAGTCTCGTCATTACAATCTCAAAAAATATCATTTTTTATAAAATTATGACTGTAATTTGGGTGGTTAGATCATTGTTAAGGGGACTGGAAAGTGCCTATCTCCGCAATGTTATTTGCCCCAGTGGTACAATTTTCTAGGGAACAGTTGAAGATGTTCGAGCGGAGTTTATTTTTTGTTTGAAAGCTTAACCTCTTCTGCATACTTTATCTCAGCCGTGTTTGAAAATTGTAATTTCGGTAGCAATTTAAACTTTACTGCTAAAAAATGACTGAAAATTAAATTTTAATGACAATAAATCATGTTTGAATCAAAGTTTTCAAAAACCGCCATACTGAAGTGTGCAGAAGAGTGATAGCTTCCAAACAAACAAAAACCGACAGCATCCAAATATCTTTACTCATCTCTGAGAAAAATGTACCTGAAGGAAGAAAAAATTAAAAAAAACCTAATTCTTGTAATAGGTGTAGTCTATTAATATTATGAATGCTGAATTCGGTCATAATTTTGAGGCTAATTGAGGCAAAAATTTGGTATTAAAATGAGCCTAAGATTATGGAAAGGAAAAATAGTTGAAAAAAAAAAATGTCAAAATTGACAAAATTCCTATTTTCCAGTCCCCTTAAAGTTTTTTAAAGTCAATCTTCATGTCAAATAAATCAAAGGAAAAATCAGATAATTTAAAAGTGAAACATTGCCAGATGCCCTGATTTCAAACCAAGTAATGAAAACTTAAATTTATTAAATGTAGCATTTTTTTTTATTCTCAGTGCCGGCCAGTCGTAATGAATACATCAGAATACAGCATCAGCTTGAAACAGAAAGGTTCCCTCCGAAATTCCCCGGTGGTCCTTTCCGCGCCTTTCATCAGTTGACGCAAGAAGAAAGAGCAAATGCTGAAAAGAAGCGTTTGCAGGAATACTCGCGAAAAGTGTACAAAAAAACACACACCACCAGAATCGAAGAAAGAACCACTACAGTTTGTCAAAAAGAGAATTCATTTTATGTTGATACTGTTCGAGCCTTCAGAGATCGACGATACGAGTACAAAGGATTGACCAAGGTAACTTTTAGTCATTAATATTCTTTTTAAGCTTGTGAGGTCGAACAATCAATTTTTTTCTTCTTTGTTTGTTTATTTTGTGCCAATAACTTGACGTCTATTGAATTGTAGCACACTCTGGTGGAAGAAATCGGCAATAAACCCTGAAAATTCATCTTGAGAGGGAGAATCCGTCTTAAAACTGTTACAGTTTCGTTAAGATAAACAAAATAAATTTAAGTTTAAAGTGTAGGTATTAGAAACTGCCTTAAGTTGAGGTGATTCATTAAAACTAAAGGCTTTTGATTTTTCTCTCTTCTTTTAACCTTTTTACTCCAACCGGTGTATTTATACGCCCGCAGCAGACAGCTTCCTGGGACTATGGGCGTATATATACGCTTTGTGATGTCACTCTAGGTTACCTTCTGGCAAGGGTGAAGCAGCAATCTGCTTTTTCCATCATATACTCTATCTGTCGGTGAGAATGTGAACTACTAATTTTTATGATTGCTGATAGAGTGCGGGCGGGTATCAACTTTGTGCGGCAGTGTAAAGAGAAATTATCTCGATTTGTCTACTTTTTCTTAGTCCAGCGATGCTACTGCTGTTGCAACTTTTTCATTGGAGTGAAAAGGTTAATGTTTCAAACAAACTTACTTTACAAATTTACGTCAACAATATTTCAATTTCCAGGTAGCAAAGAAACAAGTTTCTGAAGCAATAGCCAAAGGCGATGCGGGTGAAATTAAATCTGCCAAAAACAGAGAGGTGTTGTACGACTCTTTGCAAATAGCTCACAAATGTATTCTCAACTCTTTCTATGGTTATGTCATGAGGAAAGGGTGAGTAAGCAGTTTTTTTTTACCGACAAGATTTGCTTTTTATTACTAAATTTCATGAACCTTGTTTGCATGAAAAATCTTTGGAATTTTTGTAGGCCCTCCTTAACAAGTTGATGACGTCGACCAACATTATTTCTGATTTTGGGAACAAATGTTATCCCAGAAAATTGTATTTTAAGAATTTTTTTTTTTCAGAAGTGACCGTATAAGTAATGTTGATTACTGTATCCCTTGTGCTTTGTTTGAACTGGAACAGCAATTTAACCAATTTACCGGTTTAAACCAAAGTAAACTCTAAATTAAATAGCAATCTCTGAACAGTGGCATTGCCAGGAATTTTTCGATGGGGGTTTAGGGTTCAAAAATTGTAAGGGGGAGGAGATATAAATCTGGTAAAATTTCTCTAAAAATGCAATAAATTACCTTATTGAGGACAAATCATGGTGTTTAAGGGGGGGTTCAGACCCTTCAGATCCCCTCTTAGCCACGCTACTGTTTCTGAGCTAACCTGAACTGATATTGAAAAAACCCAGCGAATCCCTTTTCCAAAAATAAATCTATTTCAGTCGTAATCTGTAACTTACTCCTTCGAACTTACTCCTTTTATTATTACTCCTTCGAAGTTGCTAGATGTGCAGGAAATATTTTCTTCAGCTAGGTAATAAATGTGTAAAAAAATGCATTAACTGTGTGCAAAAACAGGAAATAAATAAACGTTCACAACTGTATTAGATGTATAAAGTGTACAAAATCTGAAGTAAATTAAATTAATTCATTTTTAATTGTTGCAGTGCTCGCTGGCATAGTATGGAGATGGCGGGAATTGTCTGTCATACAGGTGCGCACATCATTACCAAAGCTAGAGAAATCATTGAGAAGGTTGGTCGACCGTTGGAATTGGACACCGATGGTATTTGGTGTGTCTTACCGGCCTCTTTTCCAGAAAATTATGAAATTCGCTCTTCTCATCCGGGAAAAAGTAAAGTTACGATTTCGTATCCTAACGCTGTCCTCAATTCAATGGTCAAGGTAACCTCAATTTCTTCTTATCTACACTTTTCTTCTGCTATTCCAATGTTACAAATATTGTAAAGGTATGAATCAAGTGGCTATTGTTTTGTCATGCATGTACTATCGACGAATTAAAGATTGTCGCTAGATTTTCACACATTATCAGGTATGGGTGTAAGTGTGGGACTGATCTGCAACGGCTTTCCCACCATACCCGCTCTGGCCTCTCACCAGCAGGTGAGGAGTATTTGAAGAGTGGCCGAACCAGAACCTTGAATGCAAAACTCAGGTTGTGAAAATCTCGCGACAATCTTTAATTCGTCGATAGTACTATCAAATCCAAAAGTTTTAGCTGTCAAGAATTTGAGACAAGTGGCTAATCTTAATGTAATCAAAGCATTACTCTGCGCTCTATGTGTGTATTGTGTGTATTTGATTTTCAATACTTTTGCGTCTGCTAGTACTAGCCTCATCAAAGATATCTGACTAGAGTAGGCAATACACAATGCACAGAATACCATTCAACACAGAGAAAACAAAGACCATGCGCCAGCTATCTCATACATGTCAAAATTGCATGGCCACTTTTTTTTTTTTTTCAGGGACGCAACAAAAACAATGTCCAACAGTTCCTTTGTTAACTGATAAGCAAAGATGTTGTTATCAGCAGCCAATCAGAATGAAGCATCAGAGTTTTTGTCCTTGGTTTTTACGTAATATTCATTTGATATCGTTCCCTTTGTTATTTTGGAGAGTCCCTGAAAATTATATTGCCCACCTTGCAATCGGCTGATGTGTGGTCTCTGATGTTTCTGATTCTACACATGCATCAGAGCTTGGGAAAGAAAAGAATGGACAAATGTCAGAAGGGACCGAGTCACATCAGTAACCGTAAGCGATCAACAAATGCAGCGAGTTCCAAACATACTTACTTTTCCAAAACATTCCACACAATGGGGCTCTTGCAAACTCAGATGAGCATACCCGTCATTTTAGGAGCCCCTTTTCCAAAGACGGCTTCAATTTTATAACAAATTTACATTTTTTTTTTTTTTTTTTTTTTTACTGTTTTATCTAGGCGAGAGTGATTGTGCGCGTTTGTTCTTTTATTTTCTTCGTCTTTCAATATCGTTCTGTTAATTCATTCCAGGAAGAATTTACGAATCATGTGTATCATGAACTGATTGATCCAAAAACCCTCAGCTATCAAACTCGAAGTGAAAATTCCATCTTTTTTGAAGTTGATGGTCCGTATCTTGCCATGGTGTTGCCTGCTTCCAAAGAAGAAGGTAAAAAGCTCAAGAAAAGATACGCCGTCTTCAATTTTGATGGCTCCCTAGCTGAACTCAAAGGGTAAGTAATCATTTCAATTAAGATAAGGAGAAATTGAGATGCAAAGTTGAATGAATATGTACTTCACTCTCTCTGTCCCCCTCAATAAGGACTTCTCCTTTAATCACAAAGCATCCATCACTCATTTTCTCCTCAGGTGCCTTAAAGCATCATGAAAACAGGTCTGAGAGTCATGTGAGTCATTCCGTAACAAATCAGACCAAGCTAAAAATCTTGACCTCTCCCATTTCCATAAAACCTGGTCTTGTTCTGCTGATAAAGGAAGAGTTAAAACCAATTTTTTAGATTTTTATTTTTTTGAGCTCCCCAATTTTTTTTTATGAAATTTCAAAATTGCCAAATTTTTGCGGAGGTTACCAGCTTTAATCAAGCATAACTCAGTCATCGTAAGTCGTAGAATATTGATGTGGTCTCATTTTAAAGGTCTTTTTAACAGCTTTAACTTTGTATGTGAACAGTATTTTTAGAAATTGCATACTCACAATAACTTGGGCGGTAGACCTTCTATCTATCTATCTACCTATCTATCTATCTATTGCATACTCACGATAATTTCAGTTTTATAAATGCTTGGGAATAACTTTTACTTTTATATTTTACTTACTCCCTGTGTCCTTGACACGAGTGCTCAGTATGGGTCAGTTGCACTTCCAACAGATTCCATTTTTGGTGGTTCATTCTTTTACGAAATTTTGAGAAAATTATCTTAGTTATAGTTCCATTGCGATTCATTTACTTTTATCAGAGACCTTTGTCGGAAAATTTTATTTTACCATGCCCAGTCCTTGTCAAAATTTTATATCCTGCCACTTTACTTCATGCTTTTAGTGATGCACCCTGCTCTTATTTTCACCAATTTATTTCTGACAGCCAAGCACAAGAACCTTCATTTTCATTTTTCAAAATATTTCTTTTCATCGATCCAATTTTTGTATCCTGTAGTACATCTATTCTTTTGCCACATAATAACTATTACTGTCAAAACTAAATCATTTTCATCCTATTCTCTCCCTTTCAGTTTTGAAGTTAAAAGAAGAGGTGAATTGCAACTCATCAAAATTTTTCAGTCATCTGTCTTTGAAGCATTTTTAAAAGGAGACACTCTAGAAAAATGCTATGAGTCAGTAGCTAAAATAGCAGATTACTGGCTGGACGTGTTATTTAGTAAGGTATGTGTTGTTTCGAATTCCTTCTTTATCTTCCTTGACAATTTCCAGCAAGTCCCCCTTTTTTCATGGTTCTGCTTATCTGGAATGAATTTTAAAGGTGAATAAGTATGTTGCACGATCTTCAAATTACCAAACTCAGGGTTTCTTCAGACTGGAAAAACTGTTACAACCGGAAAATATCAGGAATTTAGGCTTGACTAGAAAAAATCGGGAAAATCACAGGAATTTTTTCTTACTATGACTGATTTTTTCTCTGTTTGTCGTTAAATAATGGCTTTTTTTGTGTAATGGACTTTTGAAAGTCCGATAAGTAAAGTTCGGTTTTGGTAATAGACACCATGATTCCTGAATTGCAACATTCCATCAAAATGTCGCGTAAAATTTACGTTTCAAATGGAAACCGATTTTTCAAATTTTTAACAACTTTTTTGTGGTTTTTCCTATCAAAAAATATGCAAAAATTACTGAGACTTTAGCTAATTTAGTACTTTTTAATCCAAATTTTAAAAAAATGCATGCTACAATATTCATTCTGAGTAAAAAAATGTCAAATTTAATTATAAACACTGTGGAATAAGTTAAAAAATGGTTTTCTTAATTTGACGGTTTAATTTTTTATACTTTGAAATTTTGAAGTTTCTAACACAGCTCATTGTCCTTGCTAAAATTCTCTTGTTATTAATGTTATTATTTATTTACCATCGATTGATCAAAAGCACTATGGTAGTATTTTGACTTCAAGGAGAACTTGCTCTTTAAAGTCATCAGAATGACCTCTTGTTAATTATGGAGTAAAAAATTATTGCATTTGGGTTCCTTTCAAACTCATTGTGGCTACTAATGCAAGAATAAATTGTTGATTGTTTCAGGCTTGTAATATGCCTGATTCAGAGCTGTTCGAGCTAATCTCAGAAAACCGATCCATGTCTAAAAAACTTGAGGACTACGGAGCTCAGAAGTCAACCTCGATCAGCACCGCCAAGAGATTAGCTGAATTTTTGGGAGATCAAATGGTTAAAGATGCTGGACTTGCTTGTAAATTTATCATTTCAAAGAAGCCTGAAGGTTCTCCTGTCACGGATCGGTACGTCATTGACAGCGCCAATTGAGACTTCTTATTTTATTTTTACTTTCTCACAACTAACAAAGTTGGAAACTGAGAAAATATTGCGATGGGGCTGTTGTCTGTCTGTATCTCAGCATAACTTTTGAACCATTCGTCTTCATGCGTCAACATTTTGCAGAGAAGTTGCTTTTACCATTCCCCCAAAAGGCTTTCTTTGTTTTCAAAGCCGTTAATAAAAAAACAAAGAGGCATTGAGACGAGAGAGAGAGAGAGAGAAAATATCGTAGAAAGAGACACAAATTGCCCCAAAAAAAAAAAAAAAATTCCAAGAGCATACCAGTCCTAGTGTGCTCTTGAGATATCTCCTTTCCTCGGGGTGTCACGCTTGGTGCGGTATCCCTCTTGTCCCCTTTCCTCATAGTGAGGTACCTTGGTAGGTATCTCCCTTCCTTCCTATTCCCTTTTTGTATTCTCAGTCCAGTTGTTCGCTTTGAAATACAAGCATAACGAACGAAGGTTTGGGCGGCTGGACTTTACTACTACTACTACTACATTTTTTTTTTAATTTTAAATTTTAGGCAAGTTATGGACGGTAAAAGGTTTTGACTAAAATCAATGGGAAAATGGGAAAAATGGGTGAACGTAGGGGAAAATTGGAACGTTTTAAATACAGCAATTTGAATTGTGATGGAAATTTGCAAAGACATTCTACAACCAGCCCACTGTAAAATTAAACCCTGAACGGGGGGGTCTAGGGGTCTCCCCCAGAATATTAAAGGGGGGTCTGGGGGGTCCCCCCGGAATAATTTTTATGGGAGAAAATGTTCGTGCGGTATTTTCACACTTATTTTGATAGCTCATTCAACCTTTCAGATGAAATTGAGTGACAACGTAGAGTTTTGAGAAAATAAAATCCCATTTAAAATTGCAAAATAATATGTATGTAACAAAGTATTATTTATTGTAATTTTTTATTGCCCTGTTTGCTCTGTTGGATACTCATTACTACTATTTTGGAATTTTTATTCTTAAGTTCTTTTATTTCATCTTGCTAAATGTGAATGGAACCAACCAAGACTCTTAAATCGGAAGTTTTATTTGTTCCATGTAGTGCTGTACCATTGGCCATCTTTCAAGCAGAACCAAGTGTCAAACGGCATTTTTTGAGGAAATGGCTCAAAGATGGTACATTGAACGATGTGGACATCAGACAGATATTAGATTGGGACTACTACATTGAGCGTATTGGCAGTGCTATTCAGAAAATCATCACTATTCCCGCCGCTTTGCAGGGAGTAAGTACAATAGCTCTTCTCAAAATTCTATTCATACTTATTGCATTCATTCCATCGGAGTATAGTGAGAACGTGGGTCATGGATACCCATGAGCCTGATTTTTTGAGAAGTTGTAAAGGCTCTGTGTCTTCATAAAATTTTATTCAACCACGGCCAAAGTTTGATATGTCCTTGTTATGATGAAGTAACAACTGAAGGGTAGAGTGGATAAAAGGGTTAAGTATGTGACATTTTGGAAAAAATCGAGTTAGCACAGTGGATGAAGGATTTATGATGGTATCTATTTATAAATATTCCAACTTGGTTCAAAAAATAATGGATATGACCCTACTTTCAAAGCTGTTGCGGTTGATGTTCAGCTAAAATGTCGAAAACGTTCATACTTTGAACTTTAAAATTGATTTTCTCAAAATCAAAAAAGTGTCACATAACTCCTTTATCCACTCTACCCTTCAACTATTTTAGAGAATGAGATTTAAAATCTTGGTAATTTTCTACTCTAGAGCAAAAGAGAGAATGGAAGTTCTGGGAAGTCACAAGCTTTGGCCACTGTCTGCAAGGGTCAAATGGCAATCAATTTTATACATTGTTTTCTCCTGGGAAGCGTGTTTTCCTACTATTATGTTTTTTATTTTGAAATTGACATATTTTTTGCCTACCAAGCATCATACATCATCATTCAACACTTTCAATTTTCATATTGTTTGTCAGTTGGCGAATCCAGTACCAAGAGTTCAGCACCCGGATTGGCTCCACAAAAAAATCCTGGAGAAAAACGATGTTTTGAAGCAGCGGAAAATCAGTGAACTCTTCAAGCCACAAACCAAATCTGCTTACCTGCAAACCAAACCTGCTTTTTCTGCTAACACTAATAACGATGACAAGGTTTGTCATTTTGTCTTATTCTTATTTCTATTTCTCTCTCTCCTCTCTCTCCTCTCTCTCTCCTCTCTCTCTCTCTCTCTCTCTCTCTCTCTCTCTCTCTCTCTCTCTCTCTCTCTCTCTCTCTCTCTCTCTCTCTTTCTCTCTCTTGATTTGATAGCAAAAAAATAAATTTAATCTTGAAAGTGTAAATAGAAGCGAATTTTATTTTGAGCGGTTGTGCCTTTTACTATCTCACCCGAAACTGTTCGGTAACGATGGATGACACTGATGCTGTACCGGAACCTCGGACGTTATACCCGTTTCTCGAGGTGGGAGCGAAAAGAGTAATTGAACGGTGAAAAATAACTTTAAACAACGCTCCTGATTGGCTGGAAATGGTTTTATTGGCTTTGACGTTCAGTGTTCCCCGAAAAGTTCCTAACCGGATTGTAAAATTTGCTTTAGGTCAGTGAGTTCTTTATCAAATTTGGTTTTTTTTTTCAGGATCCCGATGATCCAGATGAGCCTGACGCAATTCAGGACATTGAAGATACGGCAGGTCCCAGTTCGCGTCCATCAAGCAAACCTATCATAGCCAAAGTAAACAAAAGAAAAAGATCTCAATCCCCTGTTCCCGATGCACTTACTTGGCGAGATGCTCTAGGACCTCCACCATCAATGACAAAAAAAAGCAAGGTAATGTTTCTCAGACAGATTTCAAAAGTAGTATCTCTGATGTATCTTCCTAATAGAAGTGCTCAATCAGCAGTTATGAATTAAAAGAGGCTATCTTAAATCATCTGCAGTCAAAAGTTATGAGAAAAAGGAGATACCTATTGTTAAGGCAAATGACTAAAACTTAAGTTGAATCTTCAGCGTTTACCTTTTTTCTCTTGAATAGAACCGTCTCATTGGAAAATTTTCGCTACGAAATTATCATGGTTCGTGGCACCTTGGAAAGTCCTTGAATATCCTTGATTTTTGTTTTTCATATGCTTGAATATCCTTGAATTTTGATGAATTTGGTAAGTGCACTTGAACATCTTTAAATATGACCAGTGTCAGCTCGTTAGCTTGCCATTTTGTTGATAATTTTGTTTGTGTGCCTGAGAAATGTCAGGTCATTTTGGTTGCTGTAAGCCGTGAGAAATAATGCAGGAGTTAGCTGGAACTTTTTATTTTTATTATTTTTTGCATACTGTTCTCCTCTGGTTAGTGCTTTCTTATGTGAGAATCACCATGTGTTTTTTCTGCCTCTGGAAAATTGGTTTAGGAAATACTACGTTTTTGTTTAACACTTGAAGAATCAAGCAATTGATTTGTATCATACGTGACGGTAGCTACCGGGCCAAGTTCAAAACCCTCCCAGCAAAAAGGTAGCGTCCGTGGACTCTTACCATTCACAAAACAGAGCTCGTTTTCATCAATCTGTGCGTTATTTGAATTTTATCGAGTGATTCCAAGAAAATAGCTGATTGAAATCCCATAACACCTGGTACTCATTGATTTTTCTGGATATGTTGTAAGTGCGCTCACTAATTTGATTTCCATCTTTTCTATAGGAGCAATTTGTTGTATGGTTGAAATATATGAAGAAAAAATGGGCTTGGCAGAGGGAAAACCGTCGTAAATATATGGACGTTTCAGATGTAATTCACAATCAGTTTGGTCAAGTGGAAGAAATGACCAGTAAGAGACCCAAGATGAAAGGCCCAGGAGGATCGTTAGGCAATTTCTTAATGAAAACGCAAAAGACTTTGGTGGATTCTGCTTGGCACATTTTACAGGTTTGTCTCATTCATTTTGAGCGTTTGTTTTTTCTTTAAAGTGCTGTGCTAGTGCGAGAAAGATTACTGATAGTGCCATTTTCTTGGTGTATAGATATAGTGTAACACTAAGCTATCTAATCTTTCTTGCACCTCACAGGTGGGATTCTCCGCTGAATTAAAAAATGCCCCAATGAGTCCTCCGTAGCAAACTTTTGCTACAGCGTTGTGGAAAGTCACCATCTAATTACAGCTTTCGATGTTGAGAAAAGAGATTCTTCTTAGAGAAAGCTGCAATTAGATGACTCCCCTATCGTCATCAGCTCATTCGACCACCATCTTGTAATTTTGTTAAACGCATTGAGTTTGTGAGTGGATTTTGGAACTTTCTGATGCTCTCAATATTATTTTCAGGTGATTATAGGTAGAAAATAACCCTTTATAACGCAATAGCAAAAGTTTGCCACTAACTCATTCTCAGTCACTTTTTGCTCTTACTGTGCGAGACATTTGCTGAATAAAGTTGAAGCATGACAAAGCGAAGCTGCTATTTTGATGCGTGAAAATTTAAGCTTATTAATAGTGAACACCCACAGTTGGAGAACATGTTTGAAGGGCATTTTTTCACTCTGATTTAGTTGTTTCTTGATATTTTGGGCCGTTTTTTTCTGTCTCAGGAATTTACAACTTGGTGAGTACTTATGTTGCTACCAGCAACATGTTTGGTAGCAACATGTTTGTGTCAGAAAAGCTACAGCTTGATGGTTTTAAACTTTAAGCAATCCTGAAAATTAAAATTTTTGTTTTTTCAAGAGCCCATGTAAAATTGTCAACTTTAGAAGCAATGAAACTATGATATTGAGTTCTCAATATTAATATGAGTGGGTAACTTTTTCTTGCTACAATTTGATTGGTTGAATTTTCTTCTACCATCTAGAAATACGTCAAAGACAAACTGATAATGACAAACTTTATGAAATGCCATTTTTATGAGTTAAAATGTGTCTCATAGCTTTCACTGCTTCAGTATTTAATTAGGTAATGGGTCTGTTGCGCTATTTTGCTATAAAGGCAAAATTTATCTAATTCCACTGTAAAATATCAGGAGAAAACCGATCGAAACATCAACAACTCCTAAAACTTCCTCTCTAATAGAGAAAGAGTAATAGTAAGTTGAGGGTCACTTTGAAACTAATTTAAAACTTCCGATTGCGGAACAGTACAGATCTGTCCCAGTGTTGCCAATTGTTGATTAATAAGTCCCTAATACCCAAATGTATACTAAGTAGACGGACGATAAATGGAACAAGTTCCTTAAACCCAAAAACTTTTCTATGGTTGCAATGGCTCGCAAATTGACTGCTCCCGAATACCCGTCACCAGTAATGTCCTGTTTTATTACACAGTTGGCAGATTCCCGTCAAACGCAAATCTTTTCAAATCGCTCGAAATTTGTGGAACTTTGAAATTGTTTTAATTCATGATCTTGAGGTAAAAAAAAAATGATAAATAATGCCATAAGTTCCTTTCATCTAGGACTTTGAAAAAATAAAATGTAGAAGAAGTGCGCAATAGACCCATTATTGTTTTCCACTCTCACTAATGGTCTGCATTTTGTTCTATCTACAGTTGCAAGAAGCTAATGAGCCAGGTGTGTTGAAAGTTTGGATGCTCGTCAATGGTGAGATGCATCAAATCAAGTTGAAAGTCCCGCGAATATTCTACGTCAATCAACGCACTCCAAGAGAAGAAACCCCAAACTGCTCTTTCAGAAAATGTCATAAAATTCTCCCAAGAGCTCAACCAGCTTATAACTTGTATCAGTATAAAATAGAAGAATCAAAGTTTCAGAAACACTCAAGGTTTGTACTGTAGTAAAATTTTGAAGGATTCATTCTTTGCCGAGAAAAGCCTAATACAACAAAAAATTTAGAAAATCTTTCTGTATGAAATTAAATCTGTGAAAGATGCCATTATTGCCTTAATTGCCTTGACAAGGGTCAGCTCCACGCTGCGTTGCCGCATAGTGCAAACCTGCCTGATTCTTCAGGTGTCAACTTATATTGGCCCGACTGTACTCCACTGTTGCTTGGGAAATTTTTGACCATTCCTTGTATAGGAAGAAAGTAAGTAACAGCAGGGGTAGAGAGAATATTCTTCGATTCCATGATGGGGCTTTTGCTAGTTTTTGTGACTTGCGATTGAAAGGTGTTGATTCATGAGTGAAATCTGGCAAAAATTACGATGAGGATATTCAGAAATTACGAAATTCACTCACAAACTCTCAAAATGACTTTAAGGTTTAAAGCATAATGGCAGAGCTACGCAGATACCTTGGAAAATTCCCATATAATTTGAGGCTTTCCTCTGTGAGTTTCTATAGAGAGAGTGACAAATTAGATAGGAATCTCCTATGATACCTGCATTGCTCCGCCACATTTGCTCTTAACTGGCTTAGCTATGCAGGTGACATGGGGGAATCCTGTCTAATTGGTCACTCTCTCTGTAGAAACACACAGAAGAAAGTCTCGAAATAGAAAGGAATCTTCCTTGGTACCTAATCTACTTCCGTAGCTCCGTCATTGTAAATTTTAAAGTCATTTTGTGAGTCTATGACTAAATTCTGCAATTTCACATGTGTTCATCATAGTTTTAGCTGGATTTTACTCAAAAACGTACCAATTAATTGCTCATAGCAAAAAATAACAAGAGCCCCGTTCTCTAGCAAGCTTGGAATTTGCTTCCACAATTTTCACACAAGCCAGCATTCGGACTCACACTCCCCCAGCTTTCACTGTTTAAGCTATGTACGCTAGAAGAAGAGTCTCTATATGCTATGATAGCTCTGTTATTTCAAAATCCACTTCTGATTGGCTCTTAGATTTAGGCTCTTGCTAGTCGTGGAAGCCCCAGAAGACAAAATGCAAATGGCGAACGGTCCTTATTAGCAAAAACAACTTTTGAAGAATACCATACAAAACTCTCATTAAATAGGGCTGTTGCACACTTTTGCTGTAAGCTATTTATTTGTTGATTCTGGTGTAAATACCTCCAAAAATAACGATGGCAGCACTAAAAACTTCCAAAATCCACTTCTAAACTCATTAAACGTTTTTATTTGCGAGGAGCATAATGGTGGCACAGGGCAATAATAATGGGAGATTCCTATCTTAATCTTGTCACTCTCTCTATGCTGACAAGGATGATTCACAGAGTAATTAGTCATCAGAGTAGTGATCCACATCCGATGAATGGTACAGTGACACCTAGTGACACCGGCATCAAATGAAAGTCGTCTCTTATTGGTCACTTCTTGATGGAGTTACAGTATTGTTAGATGGGAATCTCCCACTATTGCTGCCTTAAGCTACCATTACGCTGGTGCAAATAAAAACGTTTATTGAGTATAGGAGAGGATTTCTGATGTTTTTAGCGCTGCCATTGTTAGTTTTGGAGGTTTTTACACCAGAGTCGACTATTAAATCGCTTATTGCAAAAGTATGCTACAGCCCCATTAAACCAGGAGCCGGTCTTACATAAGATCCGTGCAGGGTCTTTAGTTACAGAAATGAGGGAAGCATCATTTAAACCTCATGTTCATTTTTATTCTTCAGGCAATTCATGAAGGATTTATGCAATGTCAATATCGAGGGCATTTATGAAACGCAGATCACTCCAATTCTTCGTGTAATAATTGAGCTGGGAAGTGTCTGTAATGTTGATCGTGACTTTGCGAGGCAGTTACTTGCTGCCGGTGTCTCCAACTTTACATCTTTTTCTTTAGAACACATGCGCTCTAGCCCCTCTATCAATTATCTTCCACCGGTAAGTAATTAAGTAATTAATTATTCTTGTTTGTATTGTCTGTGTATCGCTTTCACAAAACCATCAAAGCTAAGATGGGTTGCTAAACGCAACACTGATGAATCATGAATTAAAAACAATCAATCATTAAGATAGCACTTATTAATTAAATTTCTCTGAGAATAGGACATTACAAGGGTCTAAATTTTGGTATTTTTTGTGAGCAAATGAAAGTACTTGGTGAGGTGAAAACAAGGATACTTAAGGTTTCTAACTAGGTTTCAAAGTTCCAGAGATGCAATTTTGGTTTATAATACATTGTTTTAAGTGGGGATTCCACGTTGTGACATCAAACACGCACAATTCTTTGCAACTTTCCACAAGTGCATCTCCAAATCCGGGACACTTAAAAATAAAACAAAGAAATCTCTGTTTTCCCCTCTTCAAGTTTTCTCATTATTTTGTAAAAAAACATAAAATTTTAGATCCATCCAACTGCCAAATCGTGGATTACTGTCCTGTATGCCTCCATGAAACTCAAGAGCAACCAAGATTCTGAATATTGCTACTGGATTATAATGCCCTTGATCCATAGCCAAGGATATTTTGCTTATTTTAAGCCAACGCTGAGGCTTAGGCGCCGGCAGAAAATTTTCTAATGGGGCAGTTGCAAGGGTCTGAAATGTTGTGTTTCTTATAAAGAAAATGAAAGTACTAGATGAGCAGAGAACAAAGATGCCTTTGGTTTCTGATTAAGTTCCATTGTTCCGGAGATGCCCAAAATACATTGTTTTAAACGGACATTCCGCATAGTAATATCAATACGCACGCGACTTTTTACAACTTTACTTGTGTGTATCTCCAAAACTGGGACACTTAGGAAAAATTCAAAGGCACCATTGTTTTCAGTTCATCAAGTACTATCATTTTCATTATAAAAAACATAAAACTTCAGACCCTTGCAACTGCTCCATTGGGGCAAAACCTCAAATTCAAATTTTTGGATGGGTCAAACCCTTGATTTTCAGAAAATTTCAAGTGTCTTCTGATAGCTTTAAAGAAAATTGACATTCTGCAACTTCCAGGAGGGGGGGGGGGCAACTGCCATTAGATTTAACATATTCAATCAACTTCAATCCGATTACGATAATCATTACTCTGATCACCCCCTGGGTCTGAAAGGTGCGGATTTTGTTTTTTTATTTTTATTTTTATTTTTAGGGTAGACCACTCTCTTGAACAGGGAGCTTTTTATGAAGCTTAATAAGTTAGAATAATGTCTGATTTTGCGGTGCTTACTGGAATGCCATGTTTCTTTTTCACAGGATTATTATTCTCGGTTAAATCACATTTATCTCTACTGCCACAAAGCTCCAGCTGGCCCTCGAGCAATGATTGGATTGTTCTTATCACCAAAGAAAAAGGCAGAAATTTATGTTCTGGATAGTGCGCAGAATAATCGAATGCCCAACCTTACAAATCTTTATGCAGCCGAACGGAAAGCTAGGTAAGACTCTTTTACGTTTAATAAATAATGAAAACCTTCCATTAATGCAATTTGTATGCTTCTTCTTAATGATTACAATGTATATTGAGAGTTATACTCATCGGTTGTGTGAATAAGGAGCTCTATTACCCTGTAGCAAAACATTTTGAGAGCGTGAGATTCTTTAGGGATTGAGGGAGGCTCAGCGGGGGTGAGCATTGCCAGTCTGGTGACAGCTAGTAATTAAGCTGAGCACGAATTCGGTCATAAATGCTGGCCAGTTGGCCAACACCAACAAATCTGCACTTTACGTTATTAATTGCAAAGATACTTCATCCCAAAGGGGAGAAGCCGTAAGATTTACTCACATTTCAAAAGGTTGGAGGGACTCATTGTCCCATAGTCCGACACTCAGAACAACTAGAACAGTAATGGTACATACGTTGTCCACTGGTAGCTGGGCCAGCGAGTCTCTCCATTTTGGTCCGCTAGAGAGCAGCACCTCCTGGATCTGGATTGGTTGGAGTCGCTGACATGGCTATTTTCGAAATACAGACCCATTACAATATAATCACATTTGGGTCATGATTTCAGAGTTATGAAAGGTGGACGAGAGGAGTTATTACCATCCGAAGAGATGTCATTCGAAGTAAATATTGAAACCCAAATCATACGTGCTTATCGAGCAATTGGACGTTCGTTGAGAGCGTACAAGGATGAAATGAAAGGACCAACTCTATTGATTGTTCAATCTTTGATTGGTAAGTGAAGGAAGTATTTACAAATGAATGTCTTTCTCTGCTTTAAGAGAAGACTGGTGACACTATCTAGTGGATTAGGAAATACCTTAATTTAGAGCTAAAATTCTATAACATATGTATTGCCAACAATTTAGATACCTGCCAAGTATGTAGTTGGAATAAAATCATCCATTACCAATGTTTTTAGTTTTGGCTTTGTATGTAGCTCTCGCTCACTTTTCGTCTTTTACCTCTATTTGTTTATTTATTAATTTATTTTCCAGTTGGTACAAGCAGAGCCATTAGTCCTGCGTCGACGATTCAACGCAACCTGCATTACATGTAGCCCGAACCTCTCTCGGTCTTGAGAGAACCAAAGGAAAGGAAGATAAGAGAGCATTCCTTGTACGTGTAATTCGGGTTGTATCGAATCTTCAATTCAGGACTTATAGCTCTGCTTGTACTTATACACCCTGATTAGGGTTTGTACTGGTCAATAATTCAGTTTTCAATCTAGAATTCTAAAATCTCAAAGTGACGTGTGTCTTATTTAGATAAAGGTAAAGGTTGAGTCTTTATAGACAGGAGCTCATCAAATTATTGATTTCACACTTTTTTTCGCTAAAAAACTATGGAGCAAAATCAATTTTATCTTTATGTACTAAAAATTTACCCTTTTACTTGTTCTCAGCTGTTACATTTCATCATTTTTCAGGTATTGATAAATGCTCGAGCATTATAAACCCCCTCAAAAAAATTGCTCTTTTATATTTTCATGACATTGATTCCTGGTTGTTTTTTTTTTTTTTTATAGACGTAGCGGTTTTAAAATCGAATGTGCCGGACATGTCAGAGTTTCCTGTCGTTCAGTTTGCAATAAAAGACGTTGAAGAAGATCTCTATCTGGATCCTTTCAATTGGCAACGACATAGCAGCCGAACACTGCTTAAGTACTTTTTAAATAGTGGTGCCAACACCAGCATTGCTGTCGAGCAGGCTCGGTGAGTGTCTTTCTCCTCTGGCTTCGATATTGATCAATCCATTCATTTTAGCATAGTTTTTTTTAAGCAGTGTTGTCAAATGTAAATTCATTAGTTCATATCATAAGGTGAAATGTTTCATAAATTTTCAGCTCTTATTTATAATTAGAGAAGAAAAAGACAGCTTGGTTCTCTGCCTGGCTATTGAATTGTTGGATTATTGCGGTTTGTCTGTTTATTCATTTATTCAATGTACAAATAATTTAGCTGGGTACTGAATGGGGCAGTTGCAAGGGTCTGACATGTTGTGGTTGTGTTTCTTATAAAGAAAATGAAAGTCCTTGATGAGTTGAGAACAAAGATGCCTTTGGTTTCTAATTAAGTCCCATTTTCCCGAACATGAGATTTTGGCCCAAAATACATTGTTTTAAATCGGATTCTGCATAGGGACATCACTACGCCCAAAATTTTTATAACTTTACATGTGTGTATCTCCTAAACCGAGATACTTGGGAAAACATCAAAGGCACCACTGTCCTCAGCTCATCAAGTACTATCATTTCCTCTATAAAAATCACAAACTTTCAGACCCTCGCAACTGCCCCATTGTAATGAGACAAAAAGTTATTAATTCTTCCCTCCTGGAAAAGAAAACAGAAAATTTATCTCCTCTGAAAACTTGAGGAAGTTAAAATAAGAATAAAAATAATGCTTCTCCTATTATGTTTTAACTTTAGGAGTTGAAAGCTTAATTTTGAAAATTTCAATTTTTTTTTTTAAATCATTATCATTTATTTAATTGTTTTTGTTCTCAAAGATGTTCCAAGGCCAATACTTTCATTTCTAATCTTTGTGTGATTAAAATGTTTTTCAATTTTTGCTTTCATTTTCAGCTATACCAAAATACCTCTTTGCAATATTCCTTCGGCAGTGGACAAGTCACGGCTATTCTCAGCTGATATCTTGTATGCTCGACAGTTGATGGAGAATAACTTTGTCCTTTGGATATCCGGAAGTGATCTGACAGCACCAGATTTTGGTACAGGAATTCTGTCTGAAGATAACAGGCAAGTAAAAAAAAAAAAAAAAAGAGGTCATCAGAGGTCATCAAGAAGAGGTCAAGGTCAAGAGGTGGTCAGCAACCTCAATGACCCACCGACCGCCCATAAAGGCAGCCTCACTGCCTCATAGCTGAAATCCATTAGAATATTTGCTCACTTCCACAAGAAAATAAAATATATAAGATTCTAGAAATGAATGGTGTCTGGAAATCCTTTTCAATCTATTTTGTTGAGCAGCTAGGGCAGTAGATCTTCCATCTATCTATCTATCTAAGTTTTCAGATCATTTAAGATTTATTTAGAGACCGTCTAGCTTTTAAACTCTTGTTTGTAAATTAAAATTTCACTCTTTCAGTTCACTGTTTTTTCCTTAAGATGATTCCAGGGTCGATTAGGTTCAACTGTGGACTCCATGTCGCGCTGCTTAAAAACTCAACAGTTTTTGGCTACTATTGACGAATTCACGCTAAAAAACAAATTTGAGTAACGTCAGCACCTGCAAGCATACTTCAGGAAGATACCCTGAAAGTTTCAGACTGAAACACTCAAAAATAAAGCCGGAAATTATGAAATACGAAAGTTTCCATAAGTCTCAATGAGTGCAAGTGAGGCAGATAGACGTATTATCACACGTGCTCACTCTCACTCACTAAGCTTATGGCGAAACAAATTTCATAATTTACGGCTTCAATTCTTAACCAATTTTGCTCGTTTTGGGCTCAAAAAATTTTGCAGGTGCTGATGTTGGATTTTGTGTTTTATCTATGGTTTCAGTTTAAAACGCCAAAAACACAACTTTTCCGAAAAGCGACTAGTGGCGCTATCCATCGGATTGAAAGTTTAGCCTGGAGTCACCTTAAGTCATTGGAAGGCAAAAGACGCATTTTCTGATTTTTATAGCTTAGTCTATCACTTTTCTGCATCAGTCATCTATTTAGTTAAACATTTAGACTGACAAATTCTTAATTTTGCGCCAAGTTTTTACAAATTATCTGCATGTTTGTACACATCTGTCTTCTGTGATTTGTTTTTTATAAATATAAGTTATTACGCTTTTGATCCATCCCTAACCATCAATTATTTGCTTGCGATGTAAACTCATTTACAAATGATGATTTCAGGAATCGCACAGAACTTGAGGAAAGTTGTAATATGATGCTGAACAACTCAGGCTGTTATTCGTTTATTAGTTTGGAATTAGATATTGAAGGCTTGGCTGTGAACACAATGCTCCAGTCCCATCACGTCCAAGATGCTGAAGGTACGGTTTTGAAGCTCATTAATAATTGGGGTGCTTGAGGCTAATTTTTTTATGCATGAAACACGATGGAACACAAGGGAGCGTTCTAGAATTCTACGAAGTATTGCACCGGTGCAGAAAAGATTATAGTATCCTGTGTTGTAGTATATTTATGTGCGTTGGAAATGATTGTTATTCATTACCTTTCCTGCATCGGTGCAATACTCCAGAGAATTCTAGAACGCTCCTCAGCAGAACAGGGTACTCTTGGTTATTCTTGGTTGAGTGTGATTCGTGTAGCATTCCGATGTAAAAAAGGGACTATACCTATTCAAATTCTCACTTACCCTCTTTTCCCACTTTTTTGAACTGCACTGTTTATTTATTTTCTGTGCCATCTTTTAATCCAGATACAAGTCTTTTGTAGAGGGTTTTATACATTTTTTTTTTTTTTTTTTTTTTTTTTTTTTTTTTTTTAAACAAATTAGATTCTCAGATTTTCTTTTGTTAACAGGCAATTTGTAAAAAAAAAAAAATTATATCCAAAGTTTATAAAAGAATATTTATCCCACTTTAATTGTTGTAACTGTAGTATTTTCAATTCCATTCTAATGAGGTTTCTTCCATTCATTTTTTTTTTATCTATTAATTTATTTTCCCTGGTTAAAGGTACAAATTTTGCAATAGCATTTGACCAAATGCCTCAGTCATCGCTTGAAGACATGGTTACTGCCGTGAAACATTCTCTGCCCAGCTACGATGAGTCAGCCCTCTGCAGCTCTGCGTTCAGGATTCTGAGAGCGACTGTCAATACGTGGTTAAGAGATGTAGTACAGCACAAGAACGCCTTTGCTGATTTACAATTGGTTCATTTTTACAGGTACTGTTTACATTGCTTTTCCTTTCAATCTCTTTGTTGTACAACAGTTGTGCAAAGAGTCACATCACTTCATTTCCTTCTGAAAAAATTTTCGATTGGAAATTATTCTCTAAACAGTAAGAAACATAAACATTTTTTTGGTTGGTCAAAATTTCAAGGTTTTTCCCTTTCAAAAAATGTTAAATTGGATTTCTTTTTACATTAGTCCTATGGGGAATTGTCAGGACTGATGGAAATCAACACCAAATTAAGAAAAACGTTATATTGGAAAACATAAAATCAAAATCTTACTGTATTTGCTATCAAATACCTCCATTGAATACTCTTTCATTACTCGAGAGCTTCAAATAGAAAGTTTTGTAAAAGTGTTTCTGAAACTCTCTTTCTAAATGGCAACTTTCCTCATGGTTTCATTTGTGTCTTAAAAAATTGACACTTTTGCTCCTGCATAATAAATCTGTGTGAAGTGAACAATCATGACCACTTTCTATTATTAATTTAATTTTGTTTTTCTAGGTGGATTTCTTCCCCAACATCGCTTCTTTATGATCCGGCGATTCATCGAACACTCTACAAATTAATGAAGAAACTATTCATGCAGCTAATTGCGGAATTCAAACGTCTTGGTTCGATCGTCATAAATGCTAATTTCAACAAAATTCTGATCTGCACCAAAAAGCGTACGTTAAAGGATGCTGTTGGATACATCGAATTTGTCGTGAGAAACATTAGGAACCGGGAAATTTTTCACTACATTGAATTAATGTATAGTAATAGTGCTTGGGATTATCTATTGTGGTACGATCCCTACAATTTTGGAGGCGTCAAAATTTCAATGCCGCAAAATTTGATGAGTGTCGGTGAGAATGACAATTTGGATGACATATTTTTCAAAGATGATTCAGAAATTTCTAGTCAAACGTCGAATCTGAGCTCCGCTCGGATTCTCCAAGAAAGAGGTAATACTGAAGGACCAAACGGTGAGCAGGAGAACAACCGGAAATATAAAAAAATAAGAATATCTGATGAAGGTAAGAATATCTTTGCCCATTCTTTATCCTTTGTTTTTACCTTGATTTGTGGGTCTGTTGTGCACCTTTCTTCTATTTTCTTTTCTTAAAGTGCTAGATGAGAGAAACTTACAGTATTTTTTATAATTTTTTTTGATTATGGGATCGTGATCGTGAATTAAAACAATTTAAAAGTTGCAAAAATTTTGAGCAATTTGAAAAGGTTTGAGTTTGACGGCAATTTTTTTTTTTTACAAATTAGCACGTTGGAACAACGTGGTGTTATTGTACCAATCAGATTCATTAGTAATAACAAAAAGACATAACACAATACTTAGTGTTACCTTATTAGCTCATAAGCTCATCTAAAGAATAAAAGGCTTCAACTAGAAGAAAATCCCTGGGCTTGGCCAAAAATGCAGGATAGCTTTCTTCTTTTTTTATTTTCTCCGGGAGTTTGTTGTAGACTTTTTTTTTTTTTTTTTTTTTTTTTTTTAAACTCTCGCAACTCTAGTTCTTAATCAAGAGCTAAGAGAGCTGGATCCAAAAGAGGACAGTTGAATTTCATATCCCCTAACTTCTTAAACTTCTTATCCCCTATTATTTTCAATATTTTTGTTGTACTTTAGACAGTATCAAGGATTTTACTAAATTTAAAACAGTTGACCCAATAAATGCTCCATGTAACTAAGCAATGCTCACCGTGTAGAAGTGGGGAGCTGATTCATCTGATAAAAATTGCACCAGAAGCTCTCGATTGACCAGAAAAATCATTGCATTCTCTCACATTTAAACACTGTTGTTTTTGGAATTAGTAAATGGTATAAAAACTTCCAATTTATATGAGATACTTAAATTGGCATTAAAACCTCTTGTTTCATGTTTTAAGCGTAATTTTCTGAACTCAGACTGAAGCAATGATGCGTGATATCCCGCAGTAGAAGGATGATTCCAAACTTTACTTTTGAAGAAAAAACACTGAAAATAAAAGGAAATCGAATTCATAATTTTATTACTTTTGTTTTTTTATTAAGTTTTATGTGTAAAAGATTAACTGCCACTGATCCTGATCTAGGATCGAAAGGCCTATGGATCTTGACGTAAATTTTAATTTAGTCACAAGATTGGCTGTTTATCATGAATTTGATATCTCAATTTTTCTTTTTATCCAATACATCTTGATATTTGCGATGTCTCAAAATAAACTTGACTTTGGGTTTTTTCCTGGTAACTAATTGTACCATTTGATTTTAACATCATGTTGTTTTTTCTTTTTCCGTCAGATGGTGATGGCGAAGAAGATGATGAAACAAGCAACAACGAAAACGAAGAAGAAAATGAGAATGACGATCAGAACGAAAAGGAAAATCACTCGGATAACTCGGATGATGACAAAAATCTCGAAATGTATTTCCACATGGTTGAATTCTTGCCAAAGATCTTTCAAAGTCATTTTCACAAAATTGTAGCCGGTTATATTGGCATGGTGTTCAAGTTCATTTCTGAAAACACAGAGTCACACACTTCTGACGATCTTCTCAACAACAGAAGACAGCAATCGTCTCAAATAAGTCAGATCACCCAAACTGTTCCGCTAGGTACAAACTCCTCGGATGCAGCCAAAGAATATGCAAAGCAGTTGATCAACGAAGAGCTTATGTCAAAACTTCTCGCCTTAGTACAAAAGTTAGACAAAAAATTTCCTAAATTTATGATTGATGAAAACCAAGTTCCCGGAATCAAACTCAAAGAGATCAAACCGACATTAGAGTTTGTCAAAGCCGTCATGAAAGTACTGAGCTTGGATGTTTCGATAACCGACGAAATTCAGAAATTACAAAGGTTCTCTTTCCGAATGTTAGGAACAAGTAATTTCAGCGATGAATCGCAATGGTTTGACCCTTTCATTAATATTGTTATTCCGGAAATTATCTGTGATTATTGTAACTACTCTCGAGACATTAATGTGACCAAAGAAATTCATCGTAAGCAAAACGACGATGGTTTTTATGTATGGTTTTGCCCACTATGTAAGTCCAACTATGACATGGATACAAGGATTCAATATACTCTAATAGATTTGATACATACAAAATTAATGACATATTCTTTGCAGGATTTAATGTGTGGGACCTGTAAACAGATCAAGATGGATAATTTATCTGAAAGTTGTGAATGTGCAGGAAAATTTAACTTGCTCTTTCCGTATAAAGACATTCATCAGTTCTTGTTCACTCTGAGCAACATAGCTTATCAATTCAATATGCCTTTATTGCAGGAACTTTGTCAGTATTATTTGGATATGAATCTAGAAACGATAAGTTAAAAGTTTCATTCATTTTTAATTAGGTCTTGTTTCCTATCAACCGTACTTGTTCTCAATTTTACGTGATTCTCATTATTAGTCATTCCCCCCTTTTTTTTTCTTGTTTGTTGAATTTTACATTCTAGACCTGTTAACCAATGGGGCAGTTGCAAGGGTCTGAAATGTTGTGTTTTTTATCAAGAAAATGAAAGTACTTGATGAGCTGAGGACAAAGATGCCTTTGGTTTCTAATTAAGTCCCATTGCTCCGAAGATGAGATTCTGGCCCAAAATACATTATTTTAAATGGAGATTCCGCATAGTGATGTCACTGAACACTCGGTTTTTTGCAACTTTACACGTGTGTATCTCCAAAACCGGGACACTTAATAAAAAACCAAGGGCACCATTGTTTTCAGCTCATCAAAAACCACCATTTTCTTTATAAAAAACACAAAATTTTAGACCCTTGCAACTGCCCCATTCAGATTGGTAACTTTTCAGGATCTTGCAAAAGTGCAAAAGAGGAAAACTGACTTTTACCCTCCAGCCTAAAATAAATTTTTACTTGATAGTCAGCTATACTTGCGTCTTTGTGAATATTTCTATCTCCGATGTATTTTTACGCTTGTTTTTCTGAGTAGTTCAGGTTTGTAAGAATTCATTAAACATTCATTAAAAGGTGAATTAAAAATTCCTTCATTCACTGCTCAGAGCTTTTAAAAAAATACCATAACTTTTTAGTTTTTACTTAATTTTAATATACAGAAAAACCAACCTAAAAATTACGTATGTAGGAAAAATGTTCTTAAAATCTTGAATAACTGATCACCAAAACTGTTTGTCTTTTCTTTTTTAAGCTAAAATATTGTTAATGCTCCCAAATGATGTTAAAACAAGTGTCTAGTTTTAAAGCCTGGTTCTGAATGAGATGTAATGCTAGCCATGCAATGGAGTTGAACTGACTGTAAGCAAAGAATGAAATCGTTCCTAATGCAACGAAAGAGGCTTCACTAACAACGCGGCAAGGTTAAGAAATGGCCAACTTCCTGTTTCCCTGTGCAACAGAGAGCTGGAGTAAGATCACATTTGCTCCATTGAGTGGGTCTTCAAATTGATGCGTGCATTCTTAAATCTTGGATGCTGATTGGTCAGTCCTCGTGGTCAGTGGGAACAGTTTTTATTCTCCCTTCCTCACAGGCCAAACTGCAAGTGAATGCAAACCCTTGCGTCTCATTGAAACAGCGCCTAATCTATAGTCCGTTTCATTTAAATAGAAGCTTGAGCGCGACTTGTTCCCCTATGAGTCTTACCCTCACTCTCATACCTGTGATGACTTGAGACCTGTCCCACCGGTCGGGGATTCTGTCCGTCACAATGGACAGTCAGCAATCCAAAGGACAGTCTATTGTGACGGAGCGGAATCCCCGACCAACGGGACAGGTCTCGAGTCATCGCAGGTACAAGAGTGAGGGTAAAACTCGTAGGGGAAAGAGTCGAGCTCAAGCTTCTATTTAAATGAAACGGACTTCAGTCGATCCTTGGTTTGACCCAGATTCTCATCATTGTTTTTCTCTTGTTTCTCTTACTTTTTCTTTCATTCCCGGTTTTTAATTTATTTTATTTCTATTTATTACACTCAGAACACTTTCAGGTGTGTTAGGGTTTCCGTAGCACAGGTTAAACTGTACAACTCATACTTCTAGATCCTTAAAATCCGATTTTTATATTGTTTTTAAATGTGTTTTTACTTTTTAGTTAATTGTTGGTTTGTCTTCCCTGAAGAAGTGCCTCTCTTTGGTTTTTTCCAATAGAATAGTATTTTGACCAACACCCATTTGCCTTTCATTCCATTTAAAGATGACACGGAAAGAATGTGGTTAGTCACTTCAGGCGGTGTCAAAATTTGGCAATCAATTCTTCACTTTATTCTCCTTGTGGCTGACTTAAAAAATTATGTGAAAAAGGAATAAAAATTTGGGATATTTTTCTTTCATGTCTACAAAAATCTCTTAATTTTTTGTTGTTTTTTAATTTTTTAATCTCTTTTTTTACGTTTTTAAAAAAAATGAAGTCAGTTGCCAAATTTTGACAATGCCTGAAAAGACTTACCATGTTCTTTCGGTGTAGTCTTCATTTTCTTTTCATTCAACAGCACTCTGAGAATTCTATAGCAGTGCCTTTATTCAACTAGATTCAGTTTTTAGTTACTTCAAAGTTTTATTGTATCTATGCGATAGTTCTCAAGCGGAACGTGCCAAAATTTTCTATGAAACTGAAACTGTATTATTTCAGGAATCTTAGACCATTTTTACAACATTTTTGTTGAAAAGTGCAACTTGATGATTATTAAGATGGAACTAGACGTACCTCTAAAGAAATTTCTCAATAAAGTACTTTAACAATAATTTTTAAACCAAGTCTAAAAATGTTTTATTCTGATTAATGGTATTAACCCTTTCGCTGACTCTGTTCCATATAAGGGACCACATTTTTTATTAGGTGTTATGGAAATTCGAAAAAATTGACTCGCACATGAATTCATGTGAGAAGAGTTCGTTCAATTTAATGGTATAGGTTTCAAATTACATTGACACTTTTCTTAATTCAAGTGCGAAAGGGTTAAACTCCTTCTAGATTCCCTAAGGATTCCTGGTTTACTATGAACGTTTCTGAAATGCAATTTTTTGCTTGCCTCAAGTTTAGTCAGTCAATGTGAATTTTCGTCCAAATTTCCAAATTGCACCCTAGATCCTTCTAAAGAAAGTCATCTTTTGATATTCTTCTGTTTTAAACCTCTGCTTTTTCGACCCTTTCTGTCTCAAAATGCAAAGGAAAATTGGTCACTGAAAATCCTCTGCTTCAGTGATTACTCCAAGATAGATAAAACAAGGTATGCGCAATAAGCGATATTCACCGCTAGAGTCGTTCCAGTTGCTAGAGGGCAATGATGTAGGCTGGTCAACTCTCATGTCAATCTTATGGGAGAACTGGCTACATAAGCTGGTAAATGCAGGTCAACGGAGTTCGAAAATCCCGCTCCCTCGCGGGAATCAAACTGCACATACCTGATTTCATCTACCTTGTGATTGCACATTGATCCCATGATGATAAAATGAAGTCTAGAATGAAATTTTTAAGATTTGTTTAATTCAAGTCCAATTTTAAAATACACGGTCTTTACAATTAGATACAAAAGTAAAAAAAAAAGGTGAAACTAACACACAAGAACACAAACAAATAAACTTGAAATTTTTACTTGCCGCCAAAACGAATGAGCAATTAAACCATCACGCCAGTTAAGTCTGGAGTCTCTGTATATGAAAGAAGTTTGCAGTACATGGCATAACTTCTGATTGGCTGCAGGAGTTTTGGCTACCATGAAGCTGAAGTCTGCGTTCTCTTTTTCTCTTTGCTTTTGCACCTTAAGGTAAAATGCCTCCTTGAAGGCAGCTTTTTTCAAAATTAAAGTCAACTAACTTTCACGACTTTAATTGGGGTTAACCACAACCATTGAACTGTTTAAATTTTCTTTCTTTGCGTTGTTTGCAAAAAGATTTGATTTTTCTAGAGAAATAACCAACTCTTTCTTGACACAAGCCATGAGCAGATACAGGAATTTGTCTTTCCCTTTCCTTCCATTTGAATGCATGAGTTAGAAAAGGATGGAAATACGGGCTACACACACGTTACATGATGATTGATGGCTGCCCCCTCTGCTATCCTTTTCTAACACATGTATTCAAAAGGAAGGAGAGAGAAAGACAGATTCCTGTATCCCTTCATGCCACAAGCACCATGTACTATGACCTTCAAAAGAAAGTACCGTGGTTGAAAAGTTAACTCTTTTGATTCTCGGCGACCTTTGACAATTATGCGGTTTTCAAGTGTTTAAGGCCTAATCAGAACTCCCCTATTAAATTTGTCATAAAAAATCGAAAGTTTCATTGAAATGAAGGACAAATTTAACAGTAAGAATTTCCACCATAGTGTACTTTCTTTTGAAAGTCATAGTAAACGGACTCCTCCTTGGGCTGTTTTCTCTTCATCATGATGAACCTCTTTTATGTACAGAGACTCTAGTGGAGTCATTAAGTGAATGATTCTGTACTATCAAACGCAAAATTTTCGGCAGTCAAGGATTTTTACTGTGCAGAAAAGAGGCATGGAAGGTTTCATTGCGGTTGAAAATTTATCCTAATGTTTCGACTTGCATCTTGGAATTAGTGTACATAAGTCTCCTGTCGTCCAAATTCGACTATCTGTGATTTTTTGCAACCTTCCATACTTGTGCTAGGTGAAAATTCTTAACTGCCAAAACTTTTGCGTTTAATAGTACATCTCTGTTGAAAACAGTATAAGTAATGATAGCTGTCTGAAATATTGGTGTTGTCTAATAAGCCGGAGTAGCTTAGTAAAAAGCTTCCATTGCAATAATTAAAACTGTAATAATTTAAATCAATTTCCGTTTATGCGAGGAATTTTTGTTTTCAGTTACTAAACAATAGAGTGTAGGTCTAAGAATTTGTTCCATGGTTTTCTGCTGAGAGCAGAGACAATATATAACAGAGACCAAGCACTATCTATCTTGCCCATGTTTGCGTGCAGTGGCAACTAATTTTTTCGGGGTCTCAACAAAACACCGCAAACATAGTCCATACGCTGACTGATGAGAAAAGTTGTTGAGGTTTTTGCCAAATGAGACCGAAGCACCAAAATTGCATCAGTCAACGTATGGATCATACTGGATGATGCTTCCTATGTTAATCTGTTGAGTTCCGAAAAAAAAAGTCTGCCACCACACGCACGGCTAGTGCGTGGTCTCTATTATAAATTGTCTCTGGCTGGGAGAGACCCAAAATTTGAACCGTGGCTCTGACTCTGGGTCCTTGCTTGGAGAAGAGGAATCTTGAAAATGCAACATTTTCTAGTCTCTAGACAATAGACAAAGCATACTTTGTGAAAACTGTTGTTCATACAATCAATCGGAGAAGAAAGGGGGAGATTGTTGTTACCCACTGAATTTGACAGAAGAAAAAAAATCATTTGGACAAAAAAGGAAATCGAAAAAAGAAATAATCGTATTCAGTGCCAATACAAATCAACCTAAGGATGTATGAGAAAGGATGATTGTATTAAATTGGAGTTGAAAAATCTGTGCTTGAAAGGGAAGAAAATTAATTTAAGAGTTCTTTAAAATAACCATGTATAAAAAAAGCGAATATGCTCGTCCTAAAAAATGCGAACTTCAAAGCATTAATGCGTGTGTTTATGATGCATTAAATGGGTCGTTCTTTTCCACCCGCCAATTAGAGCTTAGTTTATTTGTTAGATACAAAGAAAAACCTGGAGGGTGATTACAAAGGATCGGATCGTTATTTTTATTGCAATCAGATCAAAATAGGTACATTATAACCTTATGGGTGGCTTCACTGATAGAATCAATTCAAGCCCCTCATAACGATTGAACGGACGAAAGGAGCCGACGAGTCAGAGGCTGTCGTAATCTCAGTTGTCTGAAGTATGAAGAGGTGAGGAGAGGGTTACCTACGCGATTGAGTTGCGCAGTAGCAAGCCCATTTGATTTAGCACATTCCATCCGATTACAGTCCGATCCTTTGAAATCACCCTCCTGTTCAACTAATCATAAACACACAATAACGCTTTGAAACATCAATTGTTGAGGACTTGCAGACCCTCTATGTTATAAAAGGTTATTCTAATGAGCTCCTCAATTACTTGGAGGTAGGCAGGCCAAGAAAAATTTGAAGTAGGGACCTTTTTCAGACATTAGCAAACTTCCATTTAAATAATTCCTTAACAAGGGCTCAGCACTGTCTTGCCTTGATAAGAATAAACTCATTTTTTTTAAAAATTTCCCTTCAGTGAGAAATTTGCAAACTACATATATATAAACCTGTGGTAAGCGATCTTGTAAAAGTTTCTAGACTTGACAAATCTAGACATTTATTTAAGTCATGAAGCGACCAAAAACTCATTATAACAATGACAAAATGCCAAGTTCAGTCCTTTCGAGCAAAAAAGTTTTGGATTTTCGATTCTTTCCAAAATCTGTGTAATTATTTTACAGTTGAAAATAAAAAGAGAGTATTGCAAAATTGAGGAAAACCCCAAGTTGCATCTCTGATCAAATAATAGCTTGCAAGGCAGTAATGTTAAATTACAATTATTACAGTCACAAATACAAAATATACAAATATAACATCGAAAGATGAACAAGGATTTACAACAGATTTTACAATAAGTATTTTCTCACTACGCATAAAAAAAAAAAAAATCGAAATTCATTTTTATTTACACAATCAAACAAACTTAGAAACGATAATATTTTACTTTTTCACTTCAATTAGATTAGGTTTCCAGAAAAAAACAAAAGTGTAACCTGCTGTCCTTGTTGGCAGCTGTTCCTGGAATTTTCTGGACAGTCCTTCACTCAATACTTTAATAAAACTCAGAAGTGAGAAATACTTGATCCATTAAAAAGGAAGGTCCTGAAAATTTTTCAGGGAAAGGGGACAAGAAAAGCTGATTAATACTCAATGTGAACAGATTTCAGATTAATTCAGATTATTTTAGTCCAAACCAAAATCTCTAAGACACTGAAAAGTACAAGGACATTCAATTCATTTCAGGTAGGTGCATCCATGAGAATTCTTTCAGGCCATGTAACGTCAAATGATAAATAAAAACTCATGCAAAAATACTGCCTGACAAATAAAGATTAATTTAGATTATTTTAGTTCAAACCAAAATCTCTAAGACACTGAAAAGTACAAGGACATTCAATTCATTTCAGGTAGGTGCATACATGAGAATTCTTTCAGGCCATGTAACGTCAAATGATAAATAAAAACTCATGCAAAAATACTGCCTGACAAATAAAACCATCTAAAAAGATGAAAGTCCGCAACGAAAATTGGTTTTAGAACAGTAATTATCTTTCACTACATCAATGATTAGCTTCAGTACAAAAAAAGAAAAACCATTATAAAGGCATAACTAACAAGGGTGCAAGATGTTCTAGACCTCTCTTCCCCTGAGTATCAATAATTATGCTAAAACAAGGGGAATTTCAGCCAAATCGCAGCATAATTTCAGAATTGAGACCCTTAGACATTCCCATTAACAGTAAGTTAGCCTTGGACACTCCCCCCCCCCCCCTTTGCTTAAAATTTTTTGATAGTATCATTGAAGCACTGTTGTACCTTTGGACCAATTCTTCCCACTGGAGGTTTAAACGTTTGGACACGGGATTTCATTTATTGATAGGTCGGTATTATATACCTATGGACATTTTATTACTGCCAAGAAAAATTCTTACGGAGACACCTGGAATGGACCTTCCTTTTCTGGATATTTCTGCGCAGATATACAAACATTTTTGGACAGTTAATATGAAATATCAGAGCCTAGAACAAGTTTTGAAAGAGTGAAAGACCTCAAACATTGTAAATAGGCTAGGTTCCAATTTTTGAGCAATAATTAGGGGGGGGGGGTAGTAGAGGCTGGGGTGAACTACAGTTTTTGGCCCATTTGACAAAAACATTTGAAGCAATCTTGCTAGGAATTAAATTTCCTATGAGAGAGGAGGAACGTCTTTGCCAGATAACAGCCAAACTCACAAAATTGCAATTTTTTGAGCTTTATAAGCATTGAGGAGCAGGGTTTTTTTTTTTTTTTTTTTAATTTTTTAAGAGGGTCTGAAACAGGAGGAAGGAGAGAAATTACTCCCCCCCCCCTCAAATGGCGCCACTGCATTAGCACACACAATTACATCTGATTTACATCAAATTTAACACCTTACTGCAAATGGTGCTTTGAGTAATTACTAAGAACATAAAACAGATCTACTAAAAAAAATTAAATAAAGGTAAAAATAGACAGGCAATTATAAAATAAAACTTTCAACGATCTTTAAGTATTATTTCTAATGCTAAAAATGAATTATTTTTAGCAACCATGTTGGCAGTGGTTCAAGGAATTGTTTGGTTAAGAGTTATTGCCTCCAACTTTAGCTGTTAGGTATATTCCAATTTGCACCGTAATCACACGAAAAATCTCACAACAGGGGGTACAGGAAATTTTATGAAAATCAAGCGTACACAATTTATGGACAGAAGACATTTTGTTGGCTAGTCACATTTTTCATTTGATCCTGCGAGCAAAAAACTTGTCAGAAAGCTATTTGATCATACCTCAAATAAAAGTAGAATTAAAAATAATTGGAAAGTCCAGCAGCCCAAAAACGATGAGTTATATTTATAGACGTTCTCCTCAGTAGTTTGTTAAATTGATGAAGCTCCAAAAAAACACAGAAATTAAGGATAGTTTGAGGAAACCTTAATTGCAGTGTTGGGCCGAGAATGTAGTTTTGAGAAAGAGTTCAGGATACCTCCCAAGCTACCTGTTAACTTATGTGAAACCTAATCAAATAATTATTGAAATTTTTGATTACTTCCAGAGTCAATTATTTCGTTTCCATAAATTCATGCATTCAATAATTTTTATTCACTTAAGTATCCATAAAAAATTCAAAATTGCTTTTAACCCTTTGCACTCATGTGTTGGGTGTCGTCCAACAAAAAAAAAATTGCCATTCCACTCGTAAGTTAGATGTGGTCCGACAAAAAATTGCAATGCTTTTATGACTCAATTGCCAGACCACGTTCGACACTTACGTATGTAGAAACTCGATTTTATAGAACAATTATTTAGGTTCAAGTCTCTAATGTAAATAAATACGAATATAATTGAAAATTGCTGAAACACTCAAAATAATTACGAGTTGATGGGGGGGGGAGGGGGGGGAGTGGTCAGGTAAAACTTAATCAAGTACAAAGGGTTAGTAATTTCCTCAAACCTCTATTTATACGAATTAAATGGAGCGCCCTCATCTTGAGGAGTAGTTAGAAAAACGATTATGACTTAGGCAGTGGCGAAGCGTGTAATTTGGCAACAGTGGTTCTCTTCCATTTAAACAATTAAAATAATTAATTCTTGGCATAGAAGCAATTACTTCAAGGAAACTCTGTTTTTCAACGCATTTATCAATGAATGAAAACCACTGTTGCCAAATGGCACAGCTCTAACACTTACTAGCTAATAAAGTATGTATTAAAGAATTAGTTATTAAACTCTTGTGTTTCAAAGCTAGTGACTGAGCAGAGCTGCCTTTTTACGTATCATTAATGCCATTTTTCAATTCACCGATGATTCCACCGGTTGAGAAAAGATTACACAGTTCGGTTCAGTGTATGACTGTAATGCACAAAATTGCTCTGATCTGTAACCTTTTCTTAATCGGTGGGAACGCAGTTAATTAATTATAATATTCACAAGTTTTTTAAAGTCTTTGACAACCCCACCACTTGAGAAAAGATTACGGATGCGAGTATTTCCGTGCATTACAGTCATACACTGAACTGAATCGCGTAATCTTTTCTCAACAGGTGGAATCATCAATGAATTGAAAAATGCCATTAATTATATGCAAAACGGCAACTCTGTGACTGAGCTGAGTAAAAACAGAGGACTGATGAGACTAACAATAGGAGGGCTACAGCTCAGTGCAAGACATGATCCGGTTAAAACAAACAAACAAATTTTTGAAGGTCAAGAAAGTATTCCACTGCTATTACGTCCATTTACAACTAAAATTTGTCCTTCTTTAGGGGTTGAAAACAATGATTAAGATGGAAGAAAATAGGTAATTGCTAAACAACCTAAATTAAACGTTGAACATTTCCTGCGGCAAGAGAGTGACATCTAAGTTGCTGGGTTTTTGATTACACAGCTACTGACTTCACCGACGGAAAATAAACCTAGCCTCCAAAAGAAAGCGATAAATGGTTTCAGGCAAGCATTTTGAAAGATTGCAAAAAATAATTTATTGATCGAGGTCATGATTTACCTGTTAGGGGTAGACCTCTATTTTATCAGTCGCATTGGCTATCAAGCAATGTAAATCATAGGTTGTCCTAGAAAAGATTGAACTTGACAGCTCTCAGGCTTTCATGAAAACATCAGCTTTGCACTGCTATTAACCAATGGCGTTATAGTATTGGTAGTGCGAAGTTGATATTTGCATGAAAGCTGCAGGACTGTCAAGTTCAATCTTGACTGAGACAGTCAATAAGAGCTAATCCATTTTATAACTAAGTATAAAACTCACTGAGCTCCCAATAATTTGCCAAACTTTCAACTCCACTGAAAAAAAATTGAAAGATTTCTATTGGTTGTGGAATCTAAGTTCAAGAGAACATTTTCATGCCCATTTCAATTAAAATTCAATTACTAAAGTTCAATCATTTACACTCTACTCATTTAAAGCTTTCAATGAGGTATGAGGAAAGATTGCTAATCTTTACACGATACGGAAGAGAATGACTGGATTCAATCAAAGCTTGACTTCAACTCCACTGCACAAAAATGTAAAGATTTTGATTGGTTGTGGAATCTAAGTTTAAAAGAATATTTTTATGTTCATTTCAATTAAAATTCAATTACTAAAGTTCAAGTTCAATCATTTACTACTCAGTCAAAGCTTTCAATGAGGAGTGAGAAAATATGGTTAAAAAATCTTTACAGGGTACAAGAGAATGACACGATTCAATCAAAACTTGACCTTCTCCTTTCATCTATCTTTTAAACAATAGTTTAAAGAAATTGAAAAAATATACACATTTACTAGGAAATTCTAAAAAGTCAAATTAAATTAAATCAAAGGAAAAAATGGAGGGGGGGGGGGCTATGATAAAGATAATGAGATAAAAATTGTCTAAACTTCAACTTATGAACATACAATCAAATCCTTAGGATAAGCTCATTATTTAAAACCGAAAGTATTGACAAACATACACAATTTACATTTACACACCCTACGATTTTACGAAAATAAATAAATATAAATAAATAATAATACCTATTTCATTTTTAAAACACTGCTGAAATAAATGCATGGAAAATAGAATAAATACAAAATACGATAAGTTTCAGTGAATATTACAGCTATTCCTTAGCTATTTTAATTCAGGTACAGAATCCTCTTTCGCGAACACTAGTTTTTCGATAAAATTAATTCTAAATAGAAAAAAAAAATTCGTCATTCTAGAAAGTTCTGCTGTGATACTTACATGGTTGCTTGGATAAATTGTATGAATGACATGGTAATTTTGAAATGAGGAGCTTTGACCATAGCGGGACCAATTTAAGAGGTTCATAAGGAATTAGGAACTTCTTGAATCTGTTCCTATATCAGCGCTTTTCATATCTAAACTACACTCAGAATTGCTTCCTGTTTCTGATGATGCTGAACTAGACTCTGAAAGAGTTGTTTTCACTTTAGCTTTGTATTCCGTTATCACAACCGTTACATTGTTGACAGTGACTTCCCTCGTCTGAGCAGAGCTCCGGTCAATGTTTTTTAGTCTTGGTCTGAAACAATTAAAAATAAACTGTAGAAAATACCCCACGAACACTTTCTCAAATCAAAATTATTCCTGGGGGACCCCCCAACCCCGATCCCCCTTTAATATTCTGGGGAAGACCCACAAACCCCCCAATAATATTCTGAAGGAGACCCCCCATTAATATTCTGGGTGAGATCCCTGACCCCCTATAATATTCTGAGAGCGACCCCCAGACTTAAGGAGTTAATTTTACAGTAGTCTGGTTGCAGAATGAATTTAGCAAATTTTCATCAAAATTCAAACAGCTACATTTGAAATATTCAAATTTTCCCTGCGTTTACCCACTTTACCCAATTTTCCTATTCGATATTAATGGAAACCTTTTACTTTCCATAACTTGCTTACAATTTAAAATTTCGAAAAATCCAAAAAAGACCCTCTGGGAAATGTTGAAAGCAACTTCTCTGCAAAATTTGGATGCATAAGGAGTATTGGTTTACAAGTTATGCGGGGATACAGACAGCTGTGCGATCACAATACTTTCTCAATTTCTAACTTTGTTAAATGTGAGAAAATGAAAAAAACCAAATAAAATTCGCATGAATACAATACAGTAATCCCTCGTTATCTGAGAGGGTTACCTTCCTGAGAAACTTCACAGATACCAAGACCATTGACTTCATGGAAAAAGTGAAGTTAGGGGAACGCAGATATTAGAATAAATCATTCCTAAAGCTTGGGAAATACCACAAAATTTTTTAACACTCATACAGTGTTCTAATCCCCATTGGAGTACTGGTTATGACTTCCTGGTTTTATAGATATGCAGAGCGAAATAAAGCAAAATTCGGCCTATAGAGAATTTTGGGCAAAATTGGCATTTCCTAACAAGATTTCGCAGAGAATCGAAGCGGGAAATGCAGCGAAATTGACAATTTGGCACACTTAGGTGCCAAAGCGTGTAAAATTGCGTCTTTATAAAATGCGTCATTTTCCAAGGTAGACCGGGCCCCTTTTTTTATTCTTTCTTTTTAAGGGAGTTTAGCCTTTTTTTATGTAAACAGACAGCTACATATTTAGAATTGACCTGCTTGATCAAGTGAAAGAAGCCTAAAATAAAAATAGGTCAACAAATCCGGCAAAAAAATAGTGAGTTGATGTTTACTTTGAACATCAGCATCTTGGCTCAACAGTCAAAATAGGTACTGTTGGACATCGTTTAGCAACAACCCTGAAGGAATAAGTTGCCACTAAGGGATCTTATAGGCGAAATAGATGGTGTGCGGTCTCTGTTGTCTCTAGACTGGACCGAGTATGAGATAAAAAAGAACTTACGGGCGCCATGATCTTTTCGTTGATTTCCGATCATGAGAACTTTTTCTATCTGATTTTTCTTTAATACTGCCTTCTTTCTTTGGGACTGACTTAGATACTGTAACTGGATGTAACTGTTGAGCTGTCACTTGCTGAGCTACTAGCTGATGATTGATCCTAGGTTTCCTGCAAAAGTAAATACAATCGTCAGGTACTATGACTTTCAAAAGAAAGTACTCTGGTCGGAATTGTTCTTGATGAATTTTTCTTTTATTTTCCACCGTTTTAAATTTTTTTGAGGCATAATGTCACAAGTGGCAGTAGTGGGAGACTCTGAAATACCTGAAAACCCTAAAATTTGCAAATTGGTCGAGAAATGATATAATGAAAATTTCTATCAGGATACTTTCTTTTGAAAGGCATAGTACGTTCAGCAAGAAATTAAATTATCAACACTGTTCTGAAGATGATTGAATGAGTCTGGAGAGCAGAATCATCTGACATGCTGGTATCATTCATATTGCTCGTTGGCTTTGATATAAAGGGTGTCTCAGGGGCACAAAAAATGCCTGATTTAGCGATCCATGGATGGCATAAAAGAGAAGCTATTTTTGAGAACTTGAGGAATTATTTTTGGGAAAATGGAATAGTTGACATGTATAAGAAGAAAAGAGGGGTCTTTAACATTATTCAAAAGGTTCATTATTCAAAGCTGAGAAATTTTGCAAAAGTATAAACTCATTTCCGGGACACCCTATATGGCTGGTTCCAAACAAAATTATTACCTCAAAATTGAAGGTCTAACTTTGGATGGAATAAATTTGTGCCATAAATTTTAATGATACATGCACTGGTGGATATGAGAGATTTGTAAGACATTACCTAGTAGAGGTGCCTTTCCGTACGTCACACATGAGGCATTTAAATGCTTCAGCTGTGTTTCGGTAAGTACACACACTGCAGTCCCAATAATTTTCTTCTAACACTTTTGCTTGACGTTTAGTGCTTCTGAAAATAGAGAACGAAAAGGAGCATTACTTAAGTCACGAAACACTTCAAAATTGACTAATTCAACAAAAATGCACTCAAATTGTTGCCTCTACTACATTTTACGGTTCCCGCCATGGGCGCCCGCAGAAAAATTTCTGGGGGGGGCACCATTTTTTAACCCCAATGTGGAAGGTTTCAGCCCCCCCTCCCCTAAAAAAAGGGAAAAATTACTCTTTCTTCCAAAAATGATCCAATTTTAAGTTGTAGTAGGACTGAAGGTGCATCAAATAATAATAATAATTTTGACGGGTTTCATTAAATAAAAAGTTATTTGGTTCTTTTATTTTCTTGAAAATTAAATTTTTCTACAAGCTACAGTCTTGATTTTCTGAAACTTTTCAGTCTTCATTCAGTCGGGAAGTGAGTCTAGCTTTCTTCTACCTTGATTCAGGCTCTTAGAAATCATATTATTTGGTATTTTTTATTTCTATCAGTTACATATTGCAAACCCTACCCTGTTATCTTGGTCTATGTCAGAACATTTCTAACAGTCACTAACAGCAACTAAGCTGAGGTCTATTGCTGTTTAGCTTGAAAATTAAATCTTCCTTAAGCTATTCAGCTGATGAATCGATAAATTTCAAGCTCTTGAGAATGAGGTTTTCTCAAAGAAACTTGCGTTTTCAGATTGCATCTGGAAACTGATAAGACAAGAAAAGTGGATCCAGCGAGCCAAATAGAGTGGCTTTGAGATGGAAAATTGCAACTGATTCATATCACCTTTTCTTGCTCTCATTAAGTAGGTAGGCACAATTAGGTTAGGTAGAGGTCATTTCAGCTAACTTTTGCTCAGGCTCTTGGTTCTCAAACGCGGAAGGACTATTTTACATCCTCAGAGCAAGCTCGCTCTAGTGTTACTATCAACATGGAAACATCGACCGTGCTCTGACGAATCACTGCAGTTGCAAAATATACTCTTTTAATCTTTGTAAACAGTGAATGATTCACAGTTCACTATTAACAATCATCCTAGTCTATTAAGCGGCACAAAGCTCTAGTGATTCAAGTGAGCTGGATCAATGTTTTCAAGCAGATAGCAGCGCTGGCGCAAACCAGTGTTGAAAATATAAAATCGTCTTTCTGCTACTCTTATTATCTGCTTATCTCATAGCCATTAGCTACTCTTAATGACCGTAGTAATAGTATGCTATCGCTTAAAGAGGTCTCATCATCAAAATGAACCCAGATTTCAAGCATTACAACAAGCAGTTCCTTGCAAAAGCCCTTCGAACACGCTCAAAGTACGATCGTCAAATTGGCATCGGTGAGCTGAAATCCACCGCAAACAATAGAATTGCCAACCTGACATTTCTAAAATTCAAACATAACCTTGACCCAAACACCTCCAAAACGCGTTTGTTTGCTCTGTTGACTGTAGAACAGTGAACAGATAACACAACATTCATCGTCAAATAACTTCTGCAGTTACACGGGTCGTCATATTGCACAGTTGTTTGACAACCTTTTAACCAACGGAACATACAACGGTAGGCTCACCTGCCATTTTGTGGAGGATCTCGGCTCTTATCGATGTCAATTTGACGATCCTACTTTGAGCGTGTACGAAAGCCTAAATTTAGGATAGATTGTCAAACCTGCCATTGACTGATAAGGCTGTATCTCTGGAAGCTGACTGCACTGTAACATTAAATGTATCTCTACAGCTACTGTTGACTGTTACGGCAGAATCCTAAGTGTCTGGACACCTTGGTCATTTGGCACAGCTCAAGCAGCCAAAGAAATGGACTGATAAGAAATAGAAGAAAGCATATTTGATGCCGAAGACAATTGACAATCAGTCTTGAAACAGTTAACCTAAAAGGAAGCAAAATTCTAAAACCATACAGCAAATGCCAAATCTGACCTCACAGAGATAAGGGTGAAAATCTTAGACGAGGCAAACGAAAATTTGTATCTCAAGCATTTGAAAGAGAAGCAATGTTAGAGATTTTTGATTCTTTTTGAGTTTGAGATCAGTTTCCTTTGAAATAAAGCAATGTTTACAGTAATCGAGTCATATCAGTCATAGGGTTTCGAAACCTTTTTCTAGGGCAGATATGAATGTGCCTGAGATAGCTTAGTAAACTAGAAATGATTGGAAATTAGTGTTATTACCTATTAAAATTCTTCTTGTGATCCATTTCTCAAATACATAAACGAAGGGCTCGAGAGGCGGGCCCCTCGGCTTAGAAAATTACGCACTTCAATCACTGTTTTGATGAGAACCCAGCCATGATAAGATTAGTAAAAAATTGCACTTCGAGTAACTTTGACTTCGATGGATTGAACGTTTAGAACATCATAATTGTCTTAAAATTAAATCTGAAACACATAAACAGAACATAACTGCCGAGATGAAGGACTGATTTAGTTAGTAAACAGGACGACTGACAGGCGGCAGCCTTGAATTTTTATCAAATTTTTTGGTAATAAAAAGTGAAACGAACGGCAACGGGAAGCTGCCCGGTCCAAATATTCCAAATATTCCCGTTTCAGCAAGATTTCCTTTCTCCGCTTTTTATATCGGCAAGGAACTTTACGATGGAACATTTGTAAACAAACATCCTGACTAACCTAAAAAAAAACTTACGCCGAATCTGCTGGATTTCGGATTTCTCAATTATTTTCTAAAAGTTAAAACTTTATAACTTTATTATATTTAAGTGCTTCACCTTCAATAATTTTCGCTCGACAACGTATCCGAATGCAGTGGTGAATAATTGTATTAATTTTATCCGTCAATTCATCTAGAAAAGTTTTCAAATAAGTTTGAAGTATTAGAATAGCTTGAACTAACTCCGGTCGTAAGACCATGGACAGATCCAATTTCTGTGGCTGCAAAGGCGTACGCACTTGTATTAAATGTGAAGATGTCTATGGCCTTCAGAACTCAAACTCGAGTATTTTAGATCAAGTAAGTTGATTTGATCTTACTTAAATATTCATGTTAAGCTGGGTCCACACCTGAGCATTTTGGCGCATGAGCCTGCACCCGCATGCTCATGCCGTATGGGCTTCGTGGAGAGTTTTTTTATTACGACGAACAGGCCGCACCGAATGGCGCACGAAGACCGCCTCGGTCGGTTTGCCGGTGCTCAAGGAATATTCGTCTGTATATTAACAGTCCACGAGCTACTGAATGCGTCCACACCTGCATTCGCGCCGCACGGAATTTCCTTTGACTCGGGTCAAGAAAACCGCCTCACTGAGCGAGCACGACTGAAGAGTCCGCACCGCACAACGCATGGCTCATTCGGTGCGGCGCGACGTCCAAACTGGCGCGCATTTGGACGCATGCTGTGCGGTGCGGCGAAATGCTCAGGTGTGGACCCGGCTTTATAGTTCTAAAATTCTGTTTGATTCCAATGAAAGAGAATGTAGAAACATTTCTGCCTTGGCTGCATGGTGATAAATTTGTTTTATACCACAAAAATGGCATAGCTCTACAACTTTTTATAGATCAAAATAACAAGCATGCACTTTTCGCTTCAAGTTAACACAATTTTTTCTCTTTCATTCATTATTTTTTGTAAAACTTACGGTAAACTTACGGCCTTAACTGAGGGCCCCTGTAGATCTCCTTTGGTCAGGGCAGCCTCCGGTAAACCTCTGCGTATTCTAGTTCATCTACGCGGTCAGGGAAGCCTCCGGTAAACCTCTGCGTATTCTAATTCATCTATGCTCAGCCTAGCAATCTGCTGCAATGCTTAGATTATTACGTTTGGTCTTTTACCATTATACTTTAGTTATAATCGTTGCAAACTTTAATTTGCCAACTCATCTGAAATGACCCATATGACTTTTACCTGGTGGAATTTAATTTCTAACAGTGTCGATTCATTACTTACCTATACTCATGAATTGACTTCTTCACAGGTCAACGATTCATACGTCTATTGTTCAAGCTGCGATCTGTGTTGGCCAGGCTGGGACGCAGATTCCGTCAAGACTCATCCAAATCACAATGGAGAAAGTTACAAAGTAGAGGGGATTTTTGTAAGAAACAATTTTCTATCCCCTATGGAAGAAACTAGATTGATCCAAGATCTAGATAATATTCCATGGGATGCATCGCAAAGTGGCCGAAGGAAGCAGGTACAATCCTATCTTTTTCCACTTATTTTCTCATTTTTAATGTTCGAAAATCTGCGTTTCATGGTTTGTGGCACCTTGAATAGTTCTTGAATATCCATAATTTTTTTTTTTTTTTTTTTTTTTCATATGCTTGAATATCCTTGAATTTTGACAAAGTTGTCAAATGTACTTAAAAATCCTCAAAAATGACTGGCTTCAGCTTGTCAGCTCGACATTTTGTTGACAATTTTGTTTGTGTGCCTGAGGAATGTCATGTCGTTTTGGTTGTGAAGTTTCGAGAAAGAATGCAGGAGTTAGCAAAAATTTTTCTTTCTTTTATTTTTGTGTCTACTATTTTCTTCTGGTTAGTGCACCCTTGAGTGGTAATCACCATGTGCTTTTTCTACCTCTGAAAATTGGTGCAAAAACGACTACGTTTATGTCTGTTGGAAGTCCTTGAAATCCGGTGAAAAGTCCTTGGAAAAAGTCCTTGAAAATCCTTGTTTTATTTTTAAAAAATCTGCCATGAACCATGGCATTTGTTTATCGCTTGCAATGACTCTCTCTAGAGCCATCTATTTTTATCTGTTCCTGGTTTGCAGAATTTTACGTGGAGTCTCATGGATGACTGTGGATGGTTGTGGATAAAAAAAAAATTTTTTGGCTTTTCGGGGTTCTCCGGGCACAATTCGTTGAGAAATTTGACTCTGAGCAAAATTTGCCGCATTCAAGTCGTAGGTAGAAATCGGCCACACAGGGCCTGAAGCCTCCTTGAATGTGGACGATAATCACTCACAATTGCCCGCAGTGGTTTGCACCGTTCGTAAAACTCCACAAGGTTCTGTGTGACCGACTGCAAACAAAAAAATACGGCTTACTAGAGCTGAGGCAAGCCAAGTTGGCCGGTGAACAGGCTCCATTGATGACTCGAGGAGGTGTGGTGTGGGCAAACATAAAATGAATGGTGTTTATGATTGGTGATGTCTGGCAGTCCTTAATATGCCTTGACCTAACAACTAATATATCTATTTTTTACTAAGTTTTGCCCTCAAGTATTATGTTTGATTTGATTTTGAATTTTTACCTCGAATATTTCTGATTTGATCCCCCGCTCATAGAATACTGCATTTCATGAGCTCTATTCCGATGTTTTTACTACCTTTTTTTCTGTTTTTTATCATATGAATAAGCATCTTATATCCCTCTACATTCTGTCAATCTAACCATTAAAGACCAAAGGGTCTAAAGGCGTATGGCCTAGAAACATTTTCGACAAAAGCACTTTTGAAATTTTATAAGCGTAGATCTCCGGGACAAATACATAAACGCTAGCATAAATGTTTTCTAATTTTTGACGTGTTGCTGGAAAATGAATCTTTTCTTCCTAGAGCAAATTTTTCAGTCAAGCGGTTTTAAGAAATAATTTTCAATTTGAGATCATAAAAACAATTAACTTCAAACCAACATATCTCTTGCGTTAAGAAATCTGGGTGTTTTTGGCACTAAATCGTTTGTAATTTACCCCTCTTTGCAATGGTACCGAAATCTCATCTTCCTGGATCAAATTTTTCAAGAAAGCAATTTTTACTATTCATTTTGAATTTGAGATGAGGAAATAGACTATGGGTGTGTAAAAAAGCATTTTACCTTATCAGTGGCGGTTCGCGGGTTCAAAAGTGGGGGGCTTCTAAAAATGCGACGACCTTTTTCATTTTTTTCTTGCGCTTTTCACTTTCTCTTCTCCATATTTAAGTCGGGGGCTTGAGGTGTTACAATGTTTGTTTTTCCCTTTTATTAAGCCCTTTTTCAAAATAGTGGGTGAACTTGAGCCCTCCCCCCAAACGGACCGCCACTGTATCTTATTTTGAAGTATGGCTCAGTTCTTGATTTTTTCCTTGTTTTTACTATTCTTTTGAGCTTGTGAACGAATTGAAGAAATAAATAAGTAACTTTGATTTCAGAACTTTGGTCCAAAGTGCAATTTTAAGAAACGAAAAATGAAACTCGGAAACTTCAATGGCTTCCCAAAAAGTACTGAGTTTATTCAAAGTCGGTTCAAAGAAGTCGATCTGATGAGAGATTATCAAACAATCGAGCAGTGCTCGCTGGAATACGATCCTCTCCGAGGTGCATCAATTGACCCACATATTGATGACTGCTGGGTTTGGGGCGAAAGAATTGTGACTGTCAACTTACTCAGCGATTCTGTTCTCACTCTTAGAAGGTATTTTGGTGATACTTCCAAGTATAATCTAATTCATGCGCCATATCAGTTATCAGAAAATAAAGCCAGTGATCGCTATCCTGTGATTAGAATACCCATGCCTAAAGCTTCGCTTCTAGTCTTGTTTGGTGAAGCCAGATATCAATGGGAGCACTTAATTTATAGGGAGGATATCACTAGTCGAAGAGTCTGTATAGCATATCGTGAATTTACACCAATGTTCTTAAAAGACGGCGAATTTGAGTCAGAAGGCTGTGCTGTGATTCAAAAAGCTGACAATTTTTTTTAAACCTAGAACAGAAATCTATCTGCATTTTTGAACATTTTGTTATCAATTTGTGAAAAATTGAGTGAAAATTTCATCTTTTGCGGGTCGATTATTTACTTTATTGTTAAACCGATTTTTAAGACTATTTATGAGTGACACCATTGGTCAATAATTGTAAAACTTGGCTGTTGCTATGGTAAACATTGTTAAAAGTGCTCGTTTCCTTAAGGCCATCCACAAATAGCCTTTAAAAAATGAAAGCTTTATCCATGGTTAGGGTTACTATAGTATGTATTATCTAAGATTTATAAATATGGACCAATAGTGTCACTCATAAACAGTCTTAACAATCGTTTTAATGATCAATTTAATGACTGATTTAACAATTGATTTCACGATCGATTTAACGCTCAGTTTAATGATCAATTTAACGATCAGTTTATCGATCAGTTAAACGATCAATGTAACGATCAGTTTAACGATCGATTTAACGATCAGTTTAACGATCGATTTAACAATTGATTTAACGAACGGAGTTTAAAGATCGGCTTAACGGTTAAGTAAATGATCGGTCCGCTGAACTTATCAGTCTTGAACTGTGAGAATCAATTCCATTTAATGAATTGTAAGATGCACCGTGATCTTTGTTGTCTTCATTGATTGGTTCTAATAAATGGAAACCATGAAACAGAACACAAACAAGCGTAGAAAAAATTATTCCAGTAATTTTAAATTACAGACTTTTGATTGCTTTTTGAAGATTGACAAATTTGTCATGTCTTTTTGGAGTTTTTATCTTTTTAAGGTTGATGTTAAGAAAATAAAAAATTTGCATTTATCGTAAAGATTTTTTGTTTATTCATGACTTCGTTCATTTCTAATTTTATACAGAAATGGCTGCTAGCTTTTCTCATTTGTTGGAACTATTTGCCAAGTCTGAAAGTAGTTGTTCACCAGATTTGCGCGAAGTTCGTTATAGGCCCTGTTCTTGTCCTCCCTTTGTTGATATATCAAACGCACCAAAGAATATGAGAACATCAATCCTAATGTCTGAAAAAAAAAATTATTATCAAAATCATTAAAAATTAGTAAACCATTTTAATTTTTTTAGTAGTACGCTTCAATCATCAGAAAGAGTTAAGACAGTAAACGAACCAGTGGCAACTTGACTTATTAGGAAACAGGTGTTGCAGGAAAATGCTAAGCATCGCGAAAAAACAAATTTTCAGTGAGGGCGTTTTTGTTCAAATCAAAACTGTTTTCAACTAAAAAAATTTTAAAAAATAATGAAAAGATTTCAAAATGTAGAGAAAGCCACTGCTCCTTTGACAGTGTGTAGAAGGAGTGGCTCTCTCCACTTTTTAAAATTATTTTTTCAATTTTTTTTTAAATTTTTGTGTTGAAAATGGCTGAAATTTGAGCCAAAATGTCCTCACCATTAATTTTTTTTGCAGGTTGCCCATCATTTTCATGTTACACGTGTTTCTTTTAAGCTTTAAGATGATTCCAGGGTTGATTAATTCGAACCGCGGACACCATGTCGCGCTGCTCAAAAAGTCAACAGTTTTTGGCTAAAATTGATGAATTTATGCTACAAGCACAAATTTGAGGAACGTCAGCACCTGCTGGATATCCTGAAACTTTCTAGCTGAAATACTCAAAAATAAAGCCGTAAATATAATTATATATATATTATATATATATATATATATATATATATATATATATATATATATATATATATATATATATATATATATATAATTAAATATAGCCGTAAATAAAATTATGAAGTACAAAAATTCCCATAAGCCTCAATGAGTGCAAGTGAGGCAGACAGACATATCATCTCTTGCGAAATAAATAAAAAAATAAATAAATTTCATAATTTAAAGCTATAATTTTAAACTATTGTTGCTCGTTGTGGGCTCAAAAAATCCCTAAAAAAAGTTTCCTGGTGTTAATGTTCATGGATTTTGTGTTTTTTCTTTGATTTTAATTTAAAATGTCAAAAACGTGACTTTTCCCAATGGCGACTAGTGGCGCTATCCATTGGATTGAAATCTGGAAAAGTTTCGCCTGTTTCGCCTTAATCAACACATGGATTTTTTAGGCTTTAGAGTTTTGAGGGTAATAGTTAGTGGATCAGACAAGCAAGGCTGTGCTAAGTGCTTTCTGTATTTTTTTGGGGAGATCTATAAACAGAAATATTCCTTTCATTCTCTTAGTTTACTCGAAAAGGTCTCGTTTGATGTGAAAACTGCCTCCAACAAAATTTATCAAATGAAACTTAAAATTTTGAAAATAACTTTTACAAACTTATGAAACTTGATAAACCACTCAAGTGCACATATTTAATTAATTAGCTTTTAAACTGCGCAAGTGAGTGTAATTTTTAGTAATTTTTTAAAGTTTACGTTTTACTAATCATGTTGCACTTACATTGTTTAATCCCTCCTCAAGTAAAGTCTCCTTTCAAATTTATCTAAATTTAAATTTCCTTCAAACTAGTACATTCACTTTTTCCTGAAAAATCCCAAAGTTCTGCAATACTCGGATTTTGGATTTTCAACATTCTGAGAATTATAAATTGGCATTTTCAGAGCTAAGAAAACGCACATGATGAATAATGAATATTACATCCTTAAGTAAAATTTAAGCATGTCAGAAATGCTCAGTTGAGTTTTTATAATTTATTCAGCCTTTTCTATTGTAAATGCAAAAATTTGCCCAGAATTGAATTACAGATTTTCACGCACTTGTTGCTACTGTTTAAATTTTACTTAATCCTGGGTGACAAAGTGACCTTATCAAGACTTTGAAGCTCTTTTTCAATGCTGTGTATTTTAGCTTTGTTAGTTGTTTGTAGAAAAATATTGTTTGAATACTTCTGCAAATTCGACTCGATTTGGAAAACAACTGTCGGATCTGTTTAATTTTTACCTGTATAAACAGAATGAAAGCTACAGAATTAATGAGTAAGTTAGCTCTTCGTTTGATCAAGAATTCCAGTCTTGGTAAACAGCCATGGTTTCTAACAGACAAGCACGCGCCCTCCTCATTTAAATGTCCGCAGCAAGAATTAGGCAAATTCAAAGTGGTCCAATTTGAAGGTGACAAGACACCCGCCCAATCTTGAGAACTTTTCACTCCACAACAATTCAACTAGAAAAAAAAAAACGTAAGGTTGTTATTTGTCACTTCTTAAAACTATCAACCAATCTTAGGTATCTATTCATTTCCTGTTTTAAATTATAAATGCATGCGCGTAAGCAGGAGTGGCATAATCAGCCATTTTTTGAGGGGGGTTAGGTTCTTAAAAAGAGTTGAGGGGGGGGTCAAAACCCCCCGGACCCCTCCTGAAGCTGTGTTTCTGGTAAGCAGTGATGTAGAATACCAGGTTATTTACCTGAACTGGGTATTTATACATGCTTTATTTATAACTTTTTTCCCCGAACTCCAAAGACACTCATTGCAGATTTCCAAACCCAAAACCCTAAAAAAAGTCAGTCAGTTTCATCTTGAAAAGAATTCAGTATATTTAAATCTTATTTTATCACTTTAAAAAGCCGACAAAAAATGAGAAATATTAAATACCCATTTTTTAGGTATTTACCCGATTTTTGTTTGGGTAAATACCCATTTTCTGGGTATTTATCTTACATCACCGCTGGTAAATGGCATTCAGTGTTTAGTCCTTTTTCTTGACTTTCAAACACCATAGAACCTCAAAAAAACTGAGAGCGAAAGTTTACAAACTGATGTTTCAAAAAAGTAGAACCATTCATCTCTCCACCGTACGTTATTGTCGAAATAAAATAAGATGTTACCCAAAACTCAGAAAATTACAGTTTAATCTGGCCTGCTTTTCTGAAAAGAGCTCTTCAATTGCTCAGGGACCAATAAATGTTTGGTACAGATGGTCTCCTAAAGATGTTGGATAGTGAGCGTTCATGTGTGGTTTTAAATGTCCGTACGTGCTCACCAATCATCTGCGAGCACGAGCAGGACCGTCGGTACCGAATATTTATTGGTCCCTGAACTATTGGTTACAAGTGTGGGCCTGTGCCTTCCAATCAGAGTACCAATCATCCCTTGCATATCGTAGATGTGAATTGGTTCAAAGAATTTTTCATTTTCTTTCTTATTTACCTGATTTTGTAAATCATCGATGGCGTGCATCGAAAGGGAATCTGTTGGATATTCATGGAGAGTTTTGTTCATTGTATGTGCTAGCGCTGTCCTGATATGCCCTTGAGTCATGTAACCAAATACTGTCATCAGAATCTCTAAAATGAGCACCAGCGCAAAGAAAATGCAGGACTGTAAAACAATGCAATCAGTTGATTATGAAGAAACTTATTATAAGAGTTAAATTTTAATTTCAATTTTTAAATTTCACTTGCCAAGACTACATTTTTTTTTTTTTTAGCGGCTAAGGTTGGATGAACTAATGCCTTTATCAACTTCAAGGAAGTAAATTTAATATTTTAAGCAAATCTAAATTGATATCTGAAAAAGTTCTGATCTTTACGTGTTGTATTTTTAGGTGTGGTCGCATAGCAAAGCACCTTATGCCGTTAGGGCTGTATGTATGTATGTGGCGCTCGGCGCTTGTTTAGTTTCCAGGCAAAAAGTGACTGTAAATATCTTTCGATTTTCACAATACTTTGCAGAAACGTTTATCACTGCCTCTAAGTGCACTTCCGATAATTTGAAAACATTTGGTCCAGACATTTTAAAGTTATCTAGGTTTTAGTTTTCACGCTTCTTCATTTAGAATACTATTTTAAACAAAAAAAGTGCTGCACAACCACAACCTCCACAACCTGCAGAAGTTTGTCACAAAGAGGAACATGTGATATGCAAGAACCACTTTGGGTCTATTCCTAATAAACATGTTGTTCAATTTACATTTACAATTTTCTTTTTTATCATTTACATTTAATTTACATTTTTACATTTTACAATTTTTATATTCTTTAAAATTTACATTGTTGTTAAGGTTTTAAAGAATAGAATAGAATATAGAAACTTTTTTTGAAGATGCTTAGTGGCTCATGGGAGGATACAGGTTTTTGTCTTTCTCTCTCTCTGGCTATCTGAATAAATTTGTCAGAAAAGTATAGCAGAGGGGGCCATTGAATGACTTTAACACCTTTGTCCGTATTTTTCTAATGCACACTTTCAAATAAGAGGAGATTAAATTCCTGTATCCGCGTATGCAGTGGTTACAAAAGTATCTGGGAATCAAGATTAACGTTCGACAATGTCACTTACCAGATTAATCAAATTGTAATTCTCTGCATGAACTCCGTAACAACTGACTGATGAAACCATGAATAGGATAAATCCAACCATAACTACAAGGGCTGTGGGTGAAATAAATTGTGGCTCCACGAATTCCGGAAAATTCCTTTCTATGTCATCAAAAGAACTCCCTGCCTTTATCACAAGTAATCCCGTTATCTGTTTTTTAAAAAATCAAAGTATATAATCATCAAGTTCCTAAATACGAATGTCGAAGAGATGAACAGATGAATGTTTTCACAGCAACAGTCGCAATGAGCTGAACTTTTAAATAAATCGAATGAAGCCTTAAAAATTAAATTTACCAAGACTATGGGTGTAAATTTTACGATTTCACAATTTTTTGTGTACTCTCAACTTCACACAATTATTTTTCTGTAAGCAAGAAGTGCTCTCAACAGTAGATTCTTTCTAATTTTAAAGATATCAACATTAGAAGTTTCATTTCAAGAGACAGTGCTTTGCACCATTCAAAGTTTCCTGATAATAAATATCTAATGGGTCATTTACAAACTTTATTTTCCACTGCAGGATGGAGCTTACATTCCCACAGATTTGACCAAAAAAAAATGGACGAACACACAAGAAGCCCTTAAAATCCACTCTTTAAGTCATACACACCTTTCTAAGATCCGCAAATCCCAAAATCTTTGCCATCAAACAGGCAAGTGATTATTTAAATTATTTTTTATTTATGTACCTGACATATCCCATAGATATGTGTTGTGGCTCATATGTATGTACTGTTATAAATAAATAAATAAAAGTGCTCGTCACTAGTCTAGTACTGAATGTGGAACTGCGTGGAAAGCAACTTCTTGAGTCAAGGGAAACCTAGGATAGTATAGCCTCAGTTCTAAAGTTAGTTACTTATAACCTTTGGTTGCTCTGTTTGATAACTGGACTTGGTAGCCAGTAGGTGCTTGTTTGATGGTATCGAAATTAAGAGAAGTCGTTGGAATTTGCGGTTTTTAAAAAGGCATGTGTGCAACTTTATGAGTGAATTTTGAAGATCTTGAGTGCGTTTGTCAGTTTTTTTGGATTCAAAATTGGAATTCATTCCATATACCGTTCTTGCAAAAGTCTTCGAAAGCCTTATAGCAACGAGCTATAGCAATAGAGAGGATTTGTGGGACGTTATGTTGAGGCAGTACGGAGGCAGCCACGATCAAAATTTCTTATGGATGTTTTTCACACAGCCTCGGCTTGTTTGCCTCACTTTTTCTAACCTTTAAATTTTTTAAAAAAAATTGCGACAAAAACACTTGAAATTGGTCATGAATGAAAGTGCAAATGTTTTAGAGTAGCTATCTGGACACAAAAATCGATTTAACTGTTTCTTCTGGATGGATTTGCACAGTAAAGAAACTGACACTTAACAGAAATTTGCAAAATTTTCTCACCTGGATAGTTTTACTAGAATTCTGTGTCCAAAGAGCTACTCTTAAACACTTGCAATTTAATTTAAAACCACTTTCCACTGGATTAGTTACAATTTTCAATTTAAGGTTAAAAAATATGAGGCAAACAAACCAGAATTAGATCGCCCATGCTGCCTCACTTTGAGGTGACTTATAACATGTATCTCTATCGCTATAGCTCGTTGAGGCGCACCTAGACCAATAATCTTTGGAATTTTTGAATGTTATTTCTATTATGACGTTATAAAAATAAATGAAAATGAATTTAAGCGCTGACTTTTCACTGAGGAACACTTTAAAATTAAAAGGACAAAGTTACAGGCAATTTTTTTTCTTTTATTTGACCGAATGAAAATTGAAAATTTGCCGAAGATTATAGGTTAGCTGCGCCTACACTTCTGAAACTAGCTCTAACACCACATCACAAAGATGTTTTTGGATGAATAATTTCTTGATTTCCTTACCGCAAATAAGACATTGAGAATAATTAGCATGTTTTTGATGAACCAAACGTAATGTAGACTTGGTGATAGCAACATCTTGTCTGTAACTCACTGGCTGATGAAGGAGAAACTTGATCTTTTCGCTATTAAATGAAACACAGGGTAAAAATTAATATTTTATGCATACAATTACCGCACAAAGCTCTCCAGCCTATCGTAATTAAATCTTGAGAATTGCTCCAATTTATATTTTGAATTGTAAACACAAAAAAAAGTAATCAATAATCTCTCGACTGATAATCCACCAAACAGTTCTTTCGAAAGATAACGTTTAATTTGACTCTCCTTATGAAACTGCGTACACTTCCTCCCCCTCCCTCTCACTCTCTCTCTATCTTTCTCTCTTTCTTTCTCTCTCTGTAACTGATTGATCATGCTAATACAAGTGCTTACCTGAAATAAAAAAAACCTATGGGATGCATACATTTTATTCTTTATTCATGTACTTCAATTTAATTTATGATTTCTTTGCAAATGCAAGCACTTACTTTTATTCAAATTTTTGCGCCTCTTCATTTTTTTATTTTTTTTTTGCCCTCTCGCTTCATGCTCATGTGCTGAAAAACTATCTATTAAAACTTTTTCTAAGGGTTTTTACCTTTTGTAAAAACTTTCTGTCCAAATTAATTGTAACATATTATATTGAAAGGATTAATAAGGTTTCGCCGGTTCACGGGAATTACATTGATAGGAACTTTTAGCACACTGTTAACATTATTTAAAAAATCACTGTATTAATTTTTGTTTTTGGGGACTGAGATTACATGCAAATGGCATTTTGATAGTATATTTCACCTCTTCGCCACTGTAATGTATTATATTGAAAGGATTAATAAGGATAAATAGTGATGAACAACAGGCAACATGTTATATAGATCATTGTCTATTCAAACATGTAATACAGAAGTGAAGGGTGACAACCTGATGGGGCTATAGTCTCCTGGAATACATACTACCGACATAATTAGGATATAACATTAATTAATAGCAAAATTTATTTTGCAAATTTATTCGCGGATGCCAAAACTCGCGCAAGTTTTTCCAACTGAGTATTTTTGAGTGTATCGCCAAAACAGTGATACTTCAGAAAGAAAAAAATCAAAGGTACCAATTTTTGCTGTTAACTGACAATGAGTGCTTTTGTTTTCTTCTCAAAAAACACCAAAATTCAGACTCATGATCATGCTCCATTACAACTATTTGTGAGTTTATTCACTGTACTAGGTAGGATGTAATGGATTGTTTACTGTATATCCATACAAATAAGAGCCCACCGACCACAATTGTGGCTTGCTCTTGTAAAGCTGAAGATTTTTTGACCGTTATTGTTAATTATTTCAATTCTCTCCGTCAACATCTGAGATTTTAATTAGATATTTTGATTTACAATTTTTGTGAGTTAGAACGAATGTTAGATACTTGAGCATAGTAGACCTTTTGCAACAGTTTAAAAATTCAATGTTGATGATTCTATGTTTTATGTTGTTCAAATTATTTTAATGTATTCATAGTGTCAGTTGAGCTCGTAACAATTTTCAAAATATATTTCAACTAAAACTTTGCCAAAATCATGCTTACTGCAAGATTTTATTTTGAGTGCCAGTGGTCGCTTTTTTTTCATTTTTTTTGTTTTTTTTGTTTTCAATAACTTATCTGTCAAAACGAATAAAATACTTATATTATTTTGACTCTGTACATGAGTAATACTAAGTTCTTCTTAACACAAGCTTAAATCACCAGTGGTTACTTTACCGCATGATGTATGTAGGCTCTTCTTCAGCAAAACACAAAAACCAAAGCAAAACCTTGTTCCTTGGCAAAGCAAGTGTCAAATGGCGGATCCAGCAATCTGACAACTGTGTATTATTCCCATTTGAATGTATGAGAAACAATCGATTAGTAACAGAGCCATGGCCCCCTCAAGAATCGATTGTTTCTCATAAGTTCAAATAGGATAAATTTGTGGTTGCCAAATTGCTAAATCCGTCCATGGCAAGTGTCTAGGTCGAAAAATTTTTGGTGAAAACCGCGTTTTTCTAAAAATTATTGGTAATTTTTAGAAAAAAAGCCCCTCTGGGGCATGTTAAAAGCAACTTCTCTGCAAAATTAGGATGCATATGGACCATTGGTTCAAAAGTTATGGTAGGGATACCGACAGACAGACATCTTCACCATCGCCATCGCAATACTCTCTCAATTTCTAACTTTGTTAGATTGGAGAAAGTAAAAATGCTGCATGAATATGGTCCATTGCATAGAATAATGGCCTTAGCATTTGTGTCATAATCAGAATATGATCTTTGGCTTCGGTCTGTAGCATTTATTAAGGCCCATCTATCAGAAATTCAAGTGATTATAGAAATAACAACAATGCTAATAATGCACTATTTGAAGAAAGGAAATTCAGTTGAGACAAACCTTTAAATTCAGTCAATGAGTATACAGTCTGATGGAAGGTATAGAATTTCTAAAAGAACGAAATATTGATGATTAATAAGCATGATTCTTTTGTGCGGCAAAATGGAAACTCTTAGCAAAACGGCGCTCTGTAGACTGAGGGTGTTAAAACCTAGAACGAGTCCCCTCCTAAACTTTAGAATGGATTCAAACCCTCCAACCGCTACCCAACTTGTTCTAATGTTTTCTGGTGAGGGGGAAAAAATAAAGAGGGGAAAACTTGAAAGTGTCTAAGAACTTCAAACGAATACATAGTTAGCTATTTGTAATTCAAGATAACTGCGTATATCTCTTGAAAAAGCAATTAAAAGTAACGATTTTCAAGTACCCTGGATGATAAGATAAACTGTTATGCCCAAGAAGAGAAGTCTTGCTGTTTGATGATAGTTTAGCAAGTTCATTTTGACTTTCTAAGTTATGTGCCAGAGTGTTGCCCAGGGAACTGTTACAATTTAATTTCAAGTGAAGAGAAAACATATATGCTCCAGTGGAGCAACGAGTTTCTTCATCTCTCTCTTTTCTCTATTAAGAAACGTATGTAAGACAAGGATGGACAAGGGGTTAAAACCCCCTCTTTCTGTCCTTTTCCTTCTTATATATTCAAATGGGAAATGAGAGAGATAGAAGAGATCCAGGTTGCGCCAGTGATATGCTCTCATTAAATGACAATCCATCCACGCTCCTTGTATTTGAAAATATGGCAATGTTCCTAGTTACAATTGAGGAGTTGCTTGTGTTGAGGGGATCAGCTTATTTCACAGACATTAAATTTTTACAGAAAGTATTTTATTTTTATTTTTATTTATTTTTCAATTTAATACATAGAGCCTGTACAGAGGATTATGGTACAGGTCAGAAACTATTACATTGAATAAGAATAAAAAATAATAAGAATAATAATTCAATTTAAATCAATCAATTTAATTTAAAATTAATTTGAATAAATTAATTAAACTTCAAATTAATTTGAATAAATCAATTAAATTTAAAATTAATTTGGATAAATCAATTAAATTTCAAATTAATTTGAATAAATTAATTAAATTTCAAATTAATTTGAATAAATTAATTAAATTCCAAATTATAATTTAAATAAATTAAGTAAATTTTAAATAATTTAAATAAAATTAAAATATAATTTAATTTCTAATCAATATTTTAACAAGGAACTTTTCAAAATTAGCCTACACATTGATGCATGAGCGTTCAAATGAAATCAGATACAATTAAGTTAAAAAAAATAGAGCTCTCATCATCATGCTTCCGGATAAATCAACACGGCAATGTGTCAATCTTATCCCTTTTGTGAGTGGATAAAAAATTTGTCCTCTTTTTCTAGAAATTTTAATGTTTTTCAAAACATCAAATTCTTGATCTAATTTTCCTTAAATGTCTTTTCAAAATTTTATTTTCTACTTGTCTTAAAACTTAAAAATTAACAAGAGGTTTGGTTATTCAAAAGCCTCAAACACTTTCATAGTGTGTGCGAATACTCCTTGCTAGAACGCAACAGCATCCAATCCCGAGCAACTGCAACAGAGTAATTATTGAATTTTTTTCCCTTCAAACTAAAAAGTATATTTTAATTTTTGTTTCTTAGACTGAGATTGTACCATCACATGCTAATTTTTTATTCATCAAGCAAATTTTATCATGAGTTCTCCTGAACCAACGGTTGTGCATTTTATTATCTCACCGGAGCTGTTGATTTGGTGACAATGGATGACACCGATGCTGTGCCTGAACCTTGGACTTTGTACCAGGCTCGCAAGGTGGGGGCAAAAAATGTAACTCGACGGTGAGAGATAAAAATAAACAATGCTCCTGATTGGCTAGAAATGGTTTTGTCGCCTTTGGTGTTCGGTGTTCTGCGAAAAGTTCTAAACTTAAAATCTTCATCCAAACCTCTTAATAAAATTTGCCAATGGAATGTGATGAAACAAAATGGAACGGTTTGCTCTTGCCAAAACTAAAATAACTGTGTTTGATGGACCGGACCGACTATTCATAATGGTTAGTTTGTTCCGTACTGATGAAATAATCAAACCGGGCTGGCTAGTCTCAGTGAAAAAAAAAACGTTGTTCCATAGTGTTTGAGTGAAAAAAAAAGCCTCATGGCTTGATGTTTCAAAATATATTTATTTCTTTTAACTTCAGAAAAATTGAAGCATTATTTGAGCATATTTTATGCAGGTTGATTATAAAAAAAAGTCTCCACTTAGAAGTTTAGATGGTTGCTGCTTGAGAAATTGAAGGGTTTTTTTACCATTTGAGGAATAGATCTGTAATTAGAAGAAGCACCTTCAATTCCTCGAAACGCAATCATTCTAACTTATTTTTTTTAGTTACCCTGTGTAATTTTCGGTCCATTACTTGGAATCGTGCCAACCGAGTCGGTTAACACGATTGAACCGAGAAATCTTGGACGTTGCGCTTCGTGACTCCTTGTCTCATTATCATCTCGCTTTGGCTCAGAGAGTGCAATTTTGAACAAAGAAATTCCACTCTTAAAGAAAGATAGAGACAAATTCAAAAAGATTGTTAGAGGGGAACTAATCGAGCCTACTGGCCGAATTTCAATACGTTCCTCAAAACTTCCTCGAATCAAGAAAGCTTTTTGAAATGTACAGGAGTACAGGACCCTATGGTGTTGAGTCACATTGCGATCATTGTCACAGCTTGCTTCTGGCAGCATGCTATAAACTTTGTTGTACCCTTGAGGAAACCTAAAGTCTGGTTCGGCTTATTCAAAAACCCAAACTTCGTAGTGAAAGAAAATTTCTAAAAAATTAAGTTATTGATACTATCTCAAGGTTTATAGTCCAAATATTCAAATATTTTCTTTTTTCTCATATTAGTCTGAGTTTTTTTGATGTTGGGTAGCCTGCATTGTAAAACTCGATAATTTACTGCAAACAATTTTAAAAAGTCTGTGTGCAAACCTGAAGGAAAGAAACGCCCAGACCTGTCGCACCGAGCATTATGGCATTTTCCCTGACTGTACATGAAATTTTCTCCAGACATGATTCATGATATAGACCTGGCTCTTTGTAGTTACACCTGATTAAGTTAGTAGCTCCTATTTTTTCTTCACAACAAGACAGTGGAAGTGAATTATGCAAAATGTGGAACCAATCAGAGAAAGACTTTACCCCGCAGCATTTAACCTGTAGAAAATCAATTTGTTAGATGGATTGAGGCAGAGTCGGGCAACCAACTAATGAAATATAATGAAATGAATCTGGCAAAACTGAAAATTGGGTTTGCTATCTGAGCTGAGGTAAGGAAAACACACGGAAAGTATAGATCAATTATAGAATTATTCGTAGATTAATTCGATTGACTCGGCGTTGCCTGACTCACCAAATAATTTCCGAATAATTTTTTGCCCAACTCTGGATTGAGGAATGTTTACTGTCTATTAGTTTCTGCCTGCCTCATAGTCTATAAATGGAGAACAAAGAATAAAGTACGTAGTAAGATACCTTTAGAATTTTATTGATGAGATACCTTTAGAATTTTATTGATAAGATACCTTTAGAATTTTATTGATAAAATACCTTTAGAATTTTATTGATAAGATACCTTTAGAATTTTATTGATAAGATACCTTAAGGCTGAAATTGATTATTATTGATTATTAATCCCTACGTAAAGATTTAGAAAGATTCATACAGGGTAGTGTATTCAAAGTAATCGGATAGTTTCCGTCCCTAAGTACTTGAGTAAGTTATACAGGGAATCAATATAATCCAGGAATCATATGGGTCTGTGATTTTTGGAAATTAAATTGGTAGTTTCAACTTCAATTTTGACAATTTTACAACATTTTTAACTTGAGTATCCTGTTAACTTATCTCGAAGGCTTGCCAATCCAATTTTTCAAAAAGTGTCTGTAGTTTACAGGTATTCATCATTAACCAAATGGTGGAAAACAATCAGCGTCATCTATTGGCGAATCTAGAACTACGGCAGTGAGGAGGCTTGTTAATCGGAAGAAAAGAAAGTTGGCACCATAGTGAATTAGAATTTGACAGGTCATTTTCTGAAGAAGATAAAAAAAAAATTCTCTAAAAAAATAAAAAAATGAGAAAAAATAATTTTAAAATGTGAAGACAGCCACTACCTACTCCTATACCCACTGTAAAGTGTAAACACAGGAACCAATCGCGTCCTTGCCAAAACTTTTTTGCGTGTTTTCCAGCATTTTTCCGCACTTACATCTGTTTTTTTTATGTCAAGACATCGCTGATTTTCTATCTTGTTTTTTTTTAGTTTTTAATGGAGCAGTTATTTACGCTCAGTAAAAAGTGAATATTTTTTAGAAATTGAAAAATTGGATTGTTCACCAACTGCTGGATTGTGGGGTTTTTCTCTTGAGTGTTGGTGAACCACTGCGTACTTACTCGTCGCTGAAGCGAATCCCATATCTCCGTTGTTTTCATGTCTTTGTTGTAGTTGTAGATTGTTTCATTCAATTTAATTGATAGAGCTTCATTGGCTTGACTTGAAAGGATATATGCTGCAAGCCCTCCCGTTAATTCAATGACAAATATAATTCCGAGTAAAATGCCAAACTGAAAAATTAAGACATTCAGTTTCTTTGTTAACGAGTCAATTTCTCTTGTGACTGTTTCTTGTGACTTTTTTTGTCGGTTCTAAATTTTTTTTTCATTAAATGTAGAAACTGTTTCCGTGAAAATCTATCCTTGTATATCTCCCAGTGCTGCTTCGGCACAGTTATTCTTTTCTTCAATCATTGCCTTTGAAAGCTATGCTGAGGCTATCAGTATCTTGGACAAGGACGTCCATCTGACGTTTAGGCATAGGTCGGGAATTTTGACGATTTGACTTTTCCATCGACACCGTTGTAAAAAATGACGCTCTTTCAATCTGAGATGTCAAAAATGTCAAACTCTTAATAATTTTAAGTTATAACAGAAAACATATGGGCGTAAGTAAGTCATTAAAGCCGAGGAGTCAGTAAATTTGTTGCTCTCCTGAATTGCAAAAATCGACTTACGCCTGTATGTCAGATGGATGAGGATATCACGTGATGGATTTCTCTAAGCCCCCATCTACTTACTATTTTTCTCAGCCATGACAAATAAAAGCTTTGCACTCTAAGGCTGAGCCTGTAAAGTCTTAACATTTTTTCCTCGGATTTAAATAGGATCAGTTTCTATGATAAATAAATATCTGAGGTTGCATCTTAACTCTGAAGGTATACTCACAATCATGATAATACAATGATTTTCGTTTGTAATTCCATGAAATCCAAGTAGTGATACGACCATTATAACTGTACCAACACTGAAGAATAGTTGAGTTGCTGAGAAAAAGTGATCATCTAAAAAATATTTGTACTCATAGTAAATATTGTTTATCTCTACTCCTAAATATGTTAGAACCAATCCACTTCCCTGGAAATAAGGAGAATACATTCTTCAGAGGAAATATGGCTTAAAATTATAAGACAAGATAAAATTTAATTTAATTGATTATGAGAAGCGGGTAAAGTCTGACTGATTTTGTTTGAGCAAACCGTTTTTTAAAACGTTTCTTAGAAAATAGTTTAGGTATCTCAGTCAGACTGACAATTTTTGATAAATTCATGAAATAAGTTGTCAAAGATTACTTTTAACAATAGTTACATCAATTATGGATTGTGGATGTTATCAGGATTGTGAAAAAATGGGAAGGAGCTTTTTCGAAATTATTGTAAACAGGAATTTGTCAGGGTTAAAACTGGATCTATGACACATTTTTTCAGTTTGTGAGTGAATTTTGAAACTTTTTGATGCTTTTAATGTAATTTTCACACAGTTTTTCAACGAAATGAACCTTTCATAAGACTGTAGCAATAGTTTGCAACAAACCCGTGGTTTGTTCATCAGCCAAAAGTTTTATTTATCAACACCGCTTTCATCAAGGAGAAAAGCCGGAAAACTTGCAAGAGTTTTTGGAGGGTTTCAAATGATTTTTAAGTTGACTTTCAGAGCCAAACGTTAGGAAATGTTGAAAGAACACTGACTAATCTCTTTCATAATTTTTTAGTCTCTATTATTTTCTGTAGAAGGAGCAACAGTTTAAAACCTATTCTTCTAGAGTTTGCTTCTTGTAATGTAAGCATTGACGATAGAATGACAGTTGAGGCAAGGAGAAAAAGTACTTACAAAGTAGATGACATTTAAAATAAAAAGTAGGTATTTAATAAACAAGGATGGGACATTCAACATGACTCAGAGATTAAAAATAATTGTCAAAACTCATCACTTTAATTTTCAAAGGTTGGCAAATTTGTTTTTTTTTTTTTAGGTATTTAGGTCGAGTTTTTGCTCTGAGTATTAAATCATGATGCCTACACAGTTAGTTAAATCAATTAATCAACAGTAGAATAAATGAACTAAAAAGAATCGGTATTCAAAATAAACATGTAATTTGACAAATAAGTAATAAACAAATGAACATTTGGCAAAGTTCAATAAAAACTTGACTGCAATAAAAAATTATGAGTAAACAAATTGGAGAGTAGTGATAATGAACAACATTTGTAAGAAATGAATGACACTCCAGGTCGTCATAAAATTATATCTAGACAGCAGTTGATAAGATTATTTTTAAAGTAATTTATCACTCTACACCACTGCAACCCAATATTTGCTCGTAGTTTTTAAATTCATAGCAGTTTTATTATTTTTTCAGAGATCATCAGTAAACTACGTCATATTTTTTGCAAATTCTTGAAACAGTAAATTTCACTGTTAAAGTTGATTGATTGATTACTCTTTTTTTAAAAAAATGGTGTTTCAATTAATTACATCGAATTAATTAAGCAAATCCTTCCTTCTTTGCAATTCAAAAAGTTTAAACCAAATGCGGTTTTACCCCCAATCTGCTCCAACTGCATTGATTTCAGGAATTTTTTGGACTGTGCAAAGTGGTGCTTTTTTTTATTCTCCGGAATCTGCACCGGTGCAATTATTCGGAGCTTTTGGAGCTGCACCAAAGCTGTCTGGTGCAGAAGCTCTGGAGCTCCAGCTCCAGTGCATCGGTCTTCAACTCCGATACACTGGAGCTTGCACCGGAGTTGCACCGCTAATAAAACAACACTCCGGTGCGATCCGGTGCTGGGGCACCAGAATAAAAGAACATTACTGTGCAGTGGAGCTGCACCGGCGCGCGCACCGGTGAATAAAAAAAAGATTGTCTAGAACGAGCTAGAGCAATAGAGAGGATTTGTGGGACGTGATTTTGAGGCAGCACGGAGGCAGCCCTGATCGGAAATCTCTTATTAACGTTTTTCACACAGGCTCGGTTTGTTTGCCTCACTTTTTTTAACCTTTAAATTTAAAAAATCAAATTGGGACAGAGACATTTGAAATTGGTTATAAACAAAAGTTCACGTGTGTTAGAGTGGCTATCCGGACACAGAAATCGATACAACAGTTTTTTCTGGAAGGATTTGCGCAATAAAGAAACTCACACGTACCAGAAATATCCAAAAAAATTTCATCTGGATAGTTTTATTAGAACTTTGTGTCCAGATAGCCACTCTTAAACACTTGCAGTTTCATTTAGAACCACTTTCCATTGGATTTGTTACAATTTTCAATTTAAGGTTAAAAAAAATTAGGCAAACAAACCAGAATCAGATCGCCCACGCTGCCGCACTTTGAGATAGGACTTATAACATGTATTAGCCTCTCTTTTGTAATAGCTCGTTGATCAATCCATTGAATCATTTCCATCATTCTTGGTTCATAAAATTTGCACTAAAGAGGTTAGGAAATTTGCTATTGAGAGAACTTAGAATTCTCTGGACCGATAACCCGGTGAAATGCATCAGAAATTCCTGACAAAGTTTACGATAAAGCTGATAAAGGCTTATGAAGTTCATCGGTCCTCCGATGAGTTTTGAAACGATCATAGCCAAAAACCTTTGTTTTTCAATAACTTTTTCTCTGCCTGTGCGAAAGATCTCATCATTTATTTCAGGCTAACTTCAGCAACAAAAATAATTGAATGAAATTAATGTTTTTTAAAAATTTAAAAAAAAAGAGAATGAAACAAGACGAATAAATACCGAAGTATTTAGAAGAAGAACAAAAGTCAACTATTCACAGGAACCATTTTAAACGAGCAGTCAATAGCTGTTCAGAGTTTAATTGATAAGACATGATCTCGATAGTTGAAATTAGTGCAAAGATCTATTTTCGGACTGGAACCAGCAATACTCATGACCTGAAAAAGATTAAACTCAAATGTGAATGCTACTTAAAAAATTCCACGACTGCTTGCATGATGGAAAAACTTCAAATTATAATACTTTTAACTGTACGTGAGAATCCTTGTCTGAGTAGAACTTGTTTCACAAAAGAAGGCCAAAGACGGATGGGTTTGTTTACTACGCGAAGACGTGTTCGTGTTCCTGAACATGCGCAAAAAATGCATACTCATCTCTCCTAATACTCTGTAAACAAACCTATCTGTTCACTGTCACAACCACTGCAACCAAATGACTTTGTAGGCGGAATCCACATTACATTTGCAGTTTGCGTTTGCAAAATCATTGTGGACATAAAAAAAGACGGCTTGTGCAGCTGTGGTTGTTCAAAATAGACAATTCTTCACAGCAATTTTCTTTGTTGACGTGCAGATTTTGAAAGTTTTGAATGTGCATTGTTACTTTCGCATTTTTAGAATCAATATGTTGTATTGTTGTTGAGGTAAATCCGAGTAGGATTATTGACACAAGAAAGCAGCAATTTAACACGATAAATGGTCAACTTTATTAATATAAGATTCCAACGAATACAGGGACGAATACTGGACAAATGCCTATCACAATCATACAAAATACAATACATTAATAAGGCTATGCCGGGTAGAGTCCAGTCCCTATATGTAGAGAGTTAAGACAAGACGGTAGTCAACTTCTGATTGGTCGATGAGATTTAGGCTCTATGGATGCCGCCATTGGATGCGATTTTGCACTTTTGTTTACGATCGCAGTTGTTTACCAACGATATTTTACGGATAAAGAGTTAATTTTCGATGAATCTGTTTATTTTACTCATGATACACCTCAAGAATGTTTATAAATCCCAAAAGAATCTTTCAAAGCGTAAATAGATGTCGATCAACAAAAGCAGTGAAAGATTACATCGTTAGAAACTCAGCTGCACTGTAATCTTTGCAGTGGACCAAAACACAACAACAGCCCTCAGGATGTAAACAAATGTGCAAAATCGCATCAAATGGCAGCGCCCATGACTTCACTTGTCTTAACTCTCTACATATAGGGACTCTAATGCCAGGAACCCGCTCTGCTCGACTACACTACGTACACTACGCCCTCTGACGGCCAACGCCAGCACCCATTCAATTGCATACTCTACAGTTTTATTGTTGTTTGTTGTATTGTTGATTATTTTATTTTTGCATATATTGTATGCATTGAAAAAATAAGGCACACTTTACAAACCTTTCTTGGTTCAAATTGATGAGCTACTGAGTAAACTGTGATTTGAGAAGTCTCTATTTCGGCCCGAATCTTGTCGTTGTAGTTTAGAAGGGAGACACAAGGAGAGGCACCTGCTCCTAGAACTTTATCGTCAATAAATTTTGAGACATGGATACCTTTGTCTTGTGATGACATGAATACAGTTCCTACTGAAAGTGTTCTGATGTGCCACATAGAGAGACGGGGTCCACCACCACACAACTGAAAAGAAAAAAAAGATAAATAAAAATGATCCACAAGTAGATCTTAGAGATCCGTTGATTTTACAGGGGTGTAAAATGTGCCCGATCTTGCAATCTGCGGATTGCATGAAAGTGAGGAAATTACTGGGAAAAATAGGACATTTTTGGGACTTTGAGGAAATTTTCCATTTTTTTTTTTTTTTTTTTTTTTTTACAAAAATTGCAATAAGATTTTCCCAGAGAGTAGCCTCAAAATTTTTGTAATTTCGGTCATTTTGAGTACATACTGTGTTGGAATTTTAAAATAAGCCAAAAAAAAAAAAAAAAAAAAAAAAAAAAAAAAAAAGTTATCGCTTCTCAAATTTTTGTGAGGAAATTTTCCGGAATTCTGGGAGGAGTCCCAGATCGTGTGAATTTTCTGAAGTTTTTAAACATTTTGCGCCCCTGCGTTGATGTTGTGTTTTTCTTCTAAGTTTTCTTTTAATTTTGTTGGAAATTTGTCTTCATTTTTTTTAAAAAAAATTAATGTTTTTAGTCTTCTATCAAAGATCTTAGGTTTACCCTACCTACAAGTTGAATACAAATTATATCTTTGAAAGTAGGAAAATTTGTTTACCATCCACTGTTCATTGAGATCAACATCACCGACCCATTTCCCTAAAGCTGGTCGAGCAATCCTCTCATTTTGGAAAGGCTCAACAACTGCAGTGGCAGTTGCCTGTCGCATATCCCACAGTCGAACGGAACCATCTTCGCTAGCTGAAGCAACAGATGAACCACTAAAATACAAAGAAAAAATTTATGATGAAAACCTAAATTTGAAAAAAAAAAAAAAAACAGCAACAACGACTAAACACTCTCTAGAAGGAAGAAAAAAGAAAAAAAATTAACTTTTCCAATATTCAAGGGCTTAAACACAACATTAAAATGTTGAAATAGGTCAAATAAAGCATAGCATGAAAAGAGGATTCCATCTTGAACAATATCGTTCTCCCGTGCTCTTTATCGCTTTGCCAATGTAATACCCACATAAGGAGGTATTTATTTATTTAATTTCATACAGTAGCCTTACTAGGCACCTGCACAAAGCTCACACTATGGCAAAAACCCAGTGTTACAGGTATCAATCAGAGATAATATACGTTAGAGACCATAAACTAGCTGCTGGAGCGGTGGCTGACTTTTTTTTCAGGGACTAAACAGAATAACATAGGGAGCACCATCCAACATGGACCATATGTTGACTGATGCAACTCCAACTTCCATGCTTCGCTCTCACTAGGCAAAAACCTCCACTTCTAAGTCGTCAACATCAGTTAGAGTATGGTCCATGTTTGCGGCGTTTTGTTGAGACCCTGAAATAAAAAGTGGTTGCAATGGGTGAGATAGGTAGTGGTCTCTGCTATCAAAGCGCTCTTGCCACATCACTGTGTCTGCTGCAGTTAGACAAACCGACCAAGCGCATGGCATCTCAACAAACACAGGTCGTAAGGCATAAGCCTTACGACCACACATCCATGGTGAAGAACTATCAATGCTCTATCTCTCTCTGTTACTTGAGGTGTACTTTCGCAAAACTCGCCTTATCCACTATTAGTGATTTTGAAAAAAACAAAAAAAACTCTTCCAATACAAAAAACTCAATACTCAATACCCTATTCTCAATGCACTATTTATGACGGATTAAGTGAGTTTCGGTGGCCAATTTTTTTATTTTTTTATTTATTTTTTTTCCTGTAAAATCCATTTCTGGCGCTAACTCAATTCTCACCAAAAGTGGATAAGGCGAGTTTTGTGAAAGTACGCCTCACTCGCTTCCTCTTCCACTTTCAATGATGTAAGTACAGAGGAAGAAGAATAAGCTGAGTAAAAAGATTTATGACAAATTTTCATTTGTATATGAGTGATTTAATAATTCGACGCAATTTGGTTCGGTGAATATCTTCATCAAAAGCGTTTCATGCTAGCATATTTAAGTGCATTTGTGAAAGTTTCAAAAAGTACTTAGCAAAATTCAAAGATGATGGACGAACGGGGGAGTCCCATCTAATCGTAACTTTCTATGTTAATAAAAGCGATTCATCATAAAGAAAGCTGCAACTAGATGGCTTTTCCCCATTGTTTAGAAAAATTCAAAGATGACGGACGAATGGGGGAGTCCCATCTAATCGCAACTTTCTATGCTGATAAAAGCGATTCATCATAAAGAAAGCTGCAACTAGATGGCACTTCCCCATTGTAATCCACTCATTTGAATGCCATCTTTGAATTTTGTTAAATGAATTTATTGAGTTTGTGGGTGGATTTTCAGACTTTTCGAAGCTTTCAAAATAATTTTTTTGCGATTTTACATGAGAATCAACCCTTCATAACACTATTGCAAAAGTTTGTAACAGAGTCATTCAGAGGATAAACTTGCAGAGCTCATTGGTGATGTTAAATCACATTTCACATCCATAGACAATTTATTCTTTGTGGTTGATATCATCAACTGATAAATTATAAATAATGCGACGCAACTGTAACTCACCATTTACTAATGCCATGAATGTAATTGTCGTGACCTTCGAATGATCGAGACAGTTTCCCATCTTCTAAACTAAACAAATGTATTTTATTGTCTCCACAGCCAGCAAGGATTGATGTAAAATTTCCATTCTCTCCTTCATCTTCTTTTATTAAAACAATGGAATTTACATCAGCTTTGCAAAAAGTGTCTCTGAAATTTAAACAGGTAGCTATTAAAGTTTCCAGTGAAAAACTGAACAGTTTATCAAAAGACTAAAAAAAACCCTCAAAAAAAAAAAAAAAAAAAAAAAAAAAAAACAAGAAAAAGTAAATAAACAAATGAAGATTTCACAGAAAACAGTGAAAAAGTGTCTTACTCGGTGTCGACCAAACTTGAGTGTCAGAGTACTCATTATTCCTCAAGTTTGATGATAGGTCTGTAGCAAACGCAGTCAACATTTGGATCCAAAGCCAGGAGAAACTGATGCCAAGGTATCAAAAATGTCTAAAAGAGTGGGTGACTATGTTGGAAAGTAAGGCTAGCCGCCATTTGACCAGTTTTTCACAATATTTATACATCCTCTTTACTCTCGTGAATGATATTTATTTTTTATGCCTGAATAACGATTGCTCCGACTGTGTCAAATTTTGAGCATGCGGTAACGGTAGGTGGTCATAGAAAAACCGCCACCATTTTCTTAGTTTATAAAATTTCTTAATTCTAAAAAAGGGCTGAAAAGCTGAGGATTTGACACATCAGACTCTTTTTATTGATTTGCTCCAACATTAATAGTTTTTTTAGAAAAAATACATGATACTTACTTTTGGAACGACCCTCGTAACACAACTAATTAACAATAAACCTACCTAGATATTGGTAACTGAACTGTCCAAGCCGGACGTGGATTTTCCTGTTTGGGAAACTTCACATCGTTCCAATGAAAGCCACTGATGTCACCGACAGATCCTGCAATTAAGAAAGTGGGCGATGCAGCCAGTGCACAAATCTGGTTTGCACAGGTTATCTTGTGGGTGGGTCGAGTGCACATTTCGCCAGATGAAACATGAAGATTTTTCTTCAAACTGTGAAAGGAAAATAAGTCAATCTAACATTAAAAGGAAAACGGTGAAGTATATAAAACAAGAGAAATTTTAATTTTGGTCCAATGAGAATATTAGCAAAGCATATTTTTAAAAAATTAGTTGTACTAATGTGCGATTGTCACACTAGGCAACCCAAGAGTGCTTCCCTTCTTAAGTCTGGTTCCAAAAGAGACGAAAGGCTACGCAACGATGCAACACTACAGATTTAAAGTTTAAACTGCACGCGAAAGATGGGATCGTTCCCAATGCTACTAAAAGCACCTAAGAGGCTTCAAGTCAGAAGGCAAAAATACAGCAACGTTAAGAAATGTTCAACTTCTTGCGTCACTGCGCAGTAGAGTTGGAATCAGATCTAGTTTATTTTTTAGTTTTTTTTTTTTGTTTTTTTTTTTTTTAAGATGTTACTGCAGTTTATTTATCATCAGGGTCATTCCACGTCAGATCATACCAAGGTTTTTTCCTTGACCCCTCAGATTTTCATGAAATTTTGTGTGCTTATTCTACCAACTGAAAATAGGCAAAATCCAAATTTTCAGAATTTTTAGGTCACCCATTGCCGTTTTATTCAATTTTGAAAATTTCAAAATTTTGCCAATTTCACCGGTTTCAGCAACATTCAAGTGGCCATAACTTGAGACACATTGGGAATTTTCCAAAACATGTGTATATCATTTGAAAGCTCTTTTTATGCTCTTTTTAATGGTGTTTAGTAAAAAATAAAATTTCCCAAATTTCTTGGGGAATTTTTTTTGAAAATTTGAAAATTTCGAATTTTCAAAAAACGGCAATTTTAAAAATCTGAAAAAATCAGGAAATGTGGGTTGGTCCTATACAAGCCCGTCCCCGAAGTTTCATTATGGGCCGACGATTCGTCTCCGAGATATGATTGATCCAAAAACTGAGTTTATCTGTAAATCAAAAATATCCCTTATTCTACAGGTGAATGGAAGGGTGCGATATGGGCCGTATCCGGCCCACACAAATTTCACATTTTCAGGTCCCATTACATGTTCTAGAGGTAAAAACAAGTGAAAAAACCTCTATTGACGCAACCCCTGAGATGCATCCCTGTTGAGCTGTAGCCTCTCAAAGTTGATACTTTTACGTTGAATTTTACCGACACATGAGTGACTATATAGCATGTAGAATTTGAAAAGTATAGACAATTTATTCTCCAAAAACTTGTTTAAATGTCTTAAGAGAGTCATTGGCCATGGTAAAGGCCCAGGTTAGACTTGTTTTCCCGAGATTTTACCTGAAAACATTGAATTTTACCCAAAAAGCTTGTAGAAGTCATGCACGCTTTTTTCCGGCGGTAAATTGCAAAATTGACATTGATACCAACAAGTGTCAGACATTTTTTAAGTATGTTATGAACGAGTATATTAGGGAGACATATCAAAAAATTGAAGTTGCACTTGCTTTCGTTTGTGGTTAGAAGTCTCCTTGAGGTTCGTTGACCGTAACTAGATGTAGCAGCGCGAATCAAAGCATGTCCAAATGACCAGTATATGGATGTGTTCGGTCGACTGGTCGTGCAATGATTAAATGTATGCAACTATCCATATTCTTCGAAAGCATCAGTTAGAAGTGCTACCAGGAATAATTTGAGGAACATGCCGCAAGCAAGTGCAACTTCAATTTTTCGATATGTTTCCCTAATATACTCGTACATAACATGCTTAAAAAATGTCTGACACTTGTTGGTATCAATGTCAATTTTGCAATTTACCGCTGGAAAAAAGCGTGCATGACTTCTACAAGCTTTTTGGGTAAAATTCAATGTTTTCCGGTGAAATCTCAGGAAAACAAGTCTAACCTGGGCCTTTACCATGGCCAATGACTCTCTTAAGACATTTAAACAAGTTTTTGAAGGATAAATTGTCTATACTTTTCAAATTCTACATGCTATATAGTCACTCATGTGTCGGTAAAATTCAACGTAAAAGTATCAACTTTGAGAGGCTACAGCTCAACAGGGATGCATCTCAGGGGTTGCGTCAATAGAGGTTTTTTCACTTGTTTTTACCTCTAGAACATGTAATGGGACCTGAAAATGTGAAATTTGTGTGGGCCGGATACGGCCCATATCGCACCCTTCCATTTCACCTGTAGAATAAGGGATATTTTTGATTTACAGAAAAACTCAGTTTTTGGATCAATCATATCTTGGAGACGAATCGTCGGCCCATAATGAAACTTCGGGGACGGGCTTGTATAGGACCAACCCACATTTCCTGATTTTTTCAGATTTTTAAAATTGCAGTTTTTTGAAAATTCGAAATTTTCAAATTTTCAAAAAAAAATTCCCCAAGAAATTTGGGAAATTTTATTTTTTACTAAACACCATTAAAAAGAGCATAAAAAGAGCTTTCAAATGATATACACATGTTTTGGAAAATTCCCAATGTGTCTCAAGTTATGGCCACTTGAATGTTGCTGAAACCGGTGAAATTGGCAAAATTTTGAAATTTTCAAAATTGAATAAAACGGCAATGGGTGACCTAAAAATTCTGAAAATTTGGATTTTGCCTATTTTCAGTTGGTAGAATAAGCACACAAAATTTCATGAAAATCTGAGGGGTCAAGGAAAAATTTTATTCTTTTTTGGTATGATTTGACATGGAATGACCCATCAAAACAGGAACATAGTATAAAGAGAACAATACTAAAATTATACAAACAATCAAATAGTTTACATAAAATAATGAGAAAAAAAATATGAAACCAATGAAAAGGACAATGAACAAACTATCTCGCCTTCCAAGACCAGGTCTTGTGGCAGGCGAAATGTCTTCTCTGATGCGCGTGCCTTTTGAAACTTTGGATGCTGATTGGCTGATATGAACCCGCACTGGAAACTGTTTTCCTTTCCCCTTCTTCACAAAAAAAAATGCAAGCATGGCAATGCTATAAATCCCATGGCTTTGCATCTTATTTGAGACCAGGGTTTAAAGCCAGCTGAACGAGTGGTAATGCTTTCATGAGAACCAAGAACAATGATTGATTTTTTGGGAACTGATAAGAATGAGTAGGAGAATTTTTTTAATTGGACACATGGTAAGGAGTGGAACAGGTTGGAACTCTGCATGTTCAGTTCATAACATCTAAGTCAGCCCGCAAAAACACAAATTTGCTTACTGCGCAGGAAACGAGCTGAGCTATCATCAGCTAGCTCTCCCGAAACGGGCTGTAACTCCATCACATGTTAGGCGCACCATCATGCAGTTAAAAGCAGCCGTGTCAAAAAATTGAAATTTAGCAAAAGTAGAAAACAAAAGATAATCCTGGTAATCTTACTTAAATACAGTGATTTCTCCATAAATGTTGCCCACGAAGAGGAAGTTTCCGCAAGGTGAAAAAGCTTGAGATAAGGATGTATTGTAAAAAGATTTATCAACCATGATGATGCAGATTTAGATCTTCCTAGAATGAAAATAAAACAGTCAAAACTCAGAGATGATTAGCGATAACACTGCTAGATACAGAAATTATTAAGAAATAGGTAGAGATCACTTCAAAAATAATGTCATAACCGCGCCGGCTTTGTTATTGTTTTGAGTTGTTATCCGGTGGTCGTCAACGCTGATTTCTCCGATATGGCGTTTTAGGTTATGTGTCATTTCGGTTGCTTTTCGTAGGCCACTTCCATGGAAATTGAAACTAGCCTCTAATCCATAATATGTCAAATGCAAGTTATTATGTGTTTCATGGACAGTTTTTAAGTAAAATCACGCGGTCCTAAGTGTTTAGTGGTGTTTCCTTCAATGCATTTCTGTTTCTCAAGCTAGACATCCCTTATTCTCCTCGTTGCTTTCGTGAACTCATCTTCTATCATCAGTTACTTCACCCAGTGTTGAGCCAAAATACCCAGGAAATAAATCTGAGAATCAAAAAGATAGAGGTAAATTAATTTAGACATGGCTGTTCTACCCAGAAGAATTATCAAAGAGACTCAGCGTCTACTTCAAGAGCCAGTACCCGGAATAAGCGCCATACCTGATGAGAGTAATGCCAGGTATTTCCATGTCGTCGTAACAGGACCAGAAGACTCTCCTTTCGAAGGAGGTTCCTTCAAACTTGAATTATTTCTCCCAGAAGACTATCCCATGTCAGCCCCCAAAGTAAGATTCATTACCAAAATATATCATCCCAACATTGATCGTCTTGGCAGAATATGTTTAGATATTTTAAAAGACAAATGGAGTCCGGCATTACAAATACGTACTGTTTTATTATCTATTCAAGCGCTTTTAAGTGCACCCAACCCAGATGATCCTTTAGCAAACGATGTTGCAGAACTATGGAAAGTAAATGAAAGCGAGGCTATTAAAAATGCCAAAGAATGGACCCGCAAGTACGCCATGGAGAACTGATTAGGTCCTCCAGCACTAAATTTGGCTGGCGACTCTAGGGCTTAAGAATGAATAATTCTAAATGGATATTTTTTTCGTTGTACATAAAAACAGACTTGTTATGATGTATTAATTTAAATGATAATTTTAAGTGAATTTCTTTCCGCAAATTGCAATCACCTCCCAAATTCCCTTTCATCTATTTTTATTCCTTCTCTTTTTTCTTAAGTTAGGCTGATTCCATTGTTGTTTTTGTTTGATCAATTTGTTTATCTTTCTTTCTACCTCTCTCTCTTCCTATCCATTTTGAAAGCCATATTGACTGTTCAGCTGATTAAGAGTTTTGTAATGGGGCAGTTACAAGGGAATGAGTATTGTTGTTTGTTAGTAAGTAAACCGAAGTTCTCATTGAGCTGAAAACAAAAATGTCTCTGGTTTCCATCTAGGTTTCATGGTTTCAAAGTTGCGATTTTGGCCCAAATTGCATTGTTTTCACTGGGAATTCCGCTTTGTGACATCACAGCATCCACGAAGCTTTAAAACTTAAAATGAGTGTATTTCCAAAACCAAGACACTTTGGAAAAAACGGATGGCACTTGTCTTCTCAGTTCATCAAGTTCTTTCACTTTCTTTATCAAATTACCACTTTTCAGACCCTTGCAGCTGCCCCACTCTTAGATTTAAATGAGGTTATGTGATAAGTATATGTCGCTTAAAAATTATCCCATGATTTTTTTTTAAAATCATTCAGCTGTATGATTTACTTCTACTTCCTCTCAATCTCTCATTTTCTTGTGCCCAATGTATGCATTGCATTGTTTTTCTCTCAGCCAAACTACATTTTTTAGTAACTCAAATATTTATCCTCCCCCAAGGAAACTTGAATTTGTAGGCTGATCATGAGTGATTGTATTGAGTCGATATCAAATGCGTGTTATTCTTATGGGTGGTTTTACTAGGATAGGTTTCATTCCGATAGAAATCCTTCAATCTCTACGATGAGTGCACGATAGCTTAGGAGTCATCGGTGAATTTCTGCAGAGATGGAAGGGCATCTATTGGAATGACACCACCCATAATAGCATCCAAGAATAACACGTGTACTCGATCATCGACTCAATGGTATTACGCTACGATTGTTCATAATCAGCCTGCTGGTCTGATAAAGAAAGTTTTGTGATTGTTTTTTTCCTTCAAAATTTAGCTGTCATTGAAATTGTTCTGTCTTTATCTTCTTTATGGCATCCTTACAACTAGCTGTCAGTTGGAAGTTATTTATGCTTAGGTGTTAAAAAATTAGATTTTCTCTTTGTTCGCTCTCTGACTGTTGGAAAATTTGAAACCTCTGCATTCTATTTTTATGTTTGATTTCTTTCTTTTTTTTAGATTTTTTTATTTATTCACTTATTTATTCAATATAACTTACTTCTGTCTAGTAGGAAAAGTATATGAAAATATTGATAAATTTTCAACCGGAATAAAATTCTGAAAAAGAAGAGAATTTTTTTTTTTTTTTGTTGCTGCACTTTAGCAAATAATTTCTCAATGAACTCTTTTTTCAATGCAAATTGCTGGATATTGTAAAAAAAAAAAAAAAAAAAAAAAAATAGAACCATCTTAACATGTATTTGTAACTTTATTCATTGTTTAGAATAATAGCTTTAAACTTTGAATTGTTTTTTTTGAAATATTGGTAATAAACGTATAAATATTTTAAAGTATAGTTTTCATAATCTTTCTCTTAATATGGCTCAAATTTTGAGCTGGAAATTTGTCTTGGGTCTTTACAGTACTCACCAATAGGTAAAAATTTCCATTAAAATTATTATTTTTTATATTAATAATCATCTTCTTTTTATTCGGATCTCATGATGTCTCTGAAACCCCTCCTTACTACCTCTAAGCTCTATAAAACTTTTTATGAAGCATCATATTGTATTTCAAAGCTTTCTCTTTACTTACTATAATTTGGTGGGAGCCTTTGCACCACCACGTAATTCTCAGTTCTCACCAGTTTTGCCATTTTCACTTTTGAACTTATCCATTTTCTTCCAAGAAATTTTTCTTTTCAACGACTTACTCTTAATCTAATTTTTCCTAAAAAAAAAATACAAAAAACACACGAAGTACAAAAAGCAATATTTCTTGTACTGTGAACAAGATTTTTTCTCTTTATTTGGGTCTCATGAGTACTTCTAGAGCTTGTTTCAGAAGTGTAGGGGCACTTAGACCATAATCTTTGTTGAATTTTCAATATTTATTCATTCAATCTAAAAAAAAAAAAATTACCTCTGACTTCGAACTTTTGACTCTAAAGCGTTTCTCAATGAAAAGCCAACGCTCAAATTCATTTTCTTTAGCTTTAAAGATGTAACATGAGAAATAATGTTGAAAAATTCTGAAGATTATCGGTCTAGGTGCGTGCACACTTCTTTCTTTAGATGTCTTAGCTTGTTTATCATTATTGGCAGTCATTGATTTTGAATGAGTTTTAAATTTGAGAAAAAAGTTAGGTCTGGGTCACTAGTAAGTCAGTCTCAATCATTTACCCCTACACTCTGTGGGAATGTAATACTCTAAATACTCTTGCATTGTTAAATTTATCTTATACTGAAGTGCTGAGAGTATTTAAATAAGGGCCAAACTATCAGTGGCGTAGGGTGCAGTTTGGCAATGTTGTATTGTGTCCATTTAAATTCATGTATAAAGTCGAATGCGAAGATGTTCACCGAACACCCTATAGTTCGATCTTTCTCATGGGCTCAAATGGACAAACTGTAACTTTGCCAAATTGCATGCTACGCCACTGAAAACTATCCCAAAGCTGTTCAAAATTCTCTTTGAATGTCTGAGCCCTAGAAACGCCCTCGTCCCTCACAATCATCACTTGTTTCCAAAGCTTCTGTCAAGAAGAATTCTAGCAATCGTTTGTGATCAATATTAGATGTATTACGGACACCATAAAAAAGATTCTCCTTTATAGATTACTTCGTTGATTTCTTAGCCAATGTCGAGCCATCTTGAAACTTTCGATAATTTCAGTGCTTAGTGTTGATAATGCCATTCTCAAATACCCTATAAAGAACCTAAAAGGTTTTATCTGCTATCCAAAAAAATTTGCCCTAAAGACTTTCTTTTGACATTGTTAAATTTTCACTGATCACCCATTGTTTTTCTGCTGCAAAATCTACTGACTTCTTTGCGATTTTTTTTTTTTTTTTGTGAAAGTTATTTTCACTTCAATGACTGTATTATACCGAACAGCGTAAAAATCCAAAGAATTGTAAATTATAAATTTTTCCAGGGGTTTTAGTTTCTAACAATAAGTACCAATTCTTTGTTCCTGTAGGAAGGGGGATGCCCGATGCATTAGTTATGGTTTGTTTGTGTGGGGTCATTCAAACCTTCAACATTTCTTCAGCCCAAAACAGAGATTGATAGTAAGAGGAGGGAAGCATCAATTTTTAAATGTGAGGAACAATCAGTGTGGTTCAATGAGTAGAATATTTCAGCAAGGGCATGCCGAGGAGGGGGCATGTGGGTACCTTTGCCCCGGGTGGCAACATCAGGATGAATAAGCAAAAAAAAAAAAGTTATCCAAATCCAAAACTTATCACCGAAGGTGGCAAAATCAAAGTGTACTAAAAAAAAGAAGAAAAAAAATATCTAATGCATAATTTTGAGGGACGGCAAAATTGCAATCTTGCCCCCCCCCCTCTTCGGGAACCTCGGCACGCCCCTGAATTTTGGTATTTTTCTGGACAAATTTTAAGTCTCCAATAAGCTTGCAGACATTAATGTCTCCATTTTCTTATTGGTCTCAGGGAAAACTTGATGTAAAAAATACTGTGTATCAGAAAAGGACCCCTTACTTTTTTTGGAAACAGGTGGCTTGCTGATGTCCTGTTGTTTCTATTTTTAACAATTGAAACGGCGTCACTCCCATTTTACCTGGTGAACTGGTTTCCTATCAGAAAAAGTATGGGTCTTCGACTGTTCTTCACTCTATTTCAACAAGAATTCTCTTTTAAATAACGTTTGAAACGCTCCCATCAGTACATTTTTCGAAGTGTCAAAAGCTTGCCAAATTTGTCTGATGCACACCTACTCAGTACCTATGGGATCCTGTGCCTTTTAATCGATCCCTTACGTCACTGTAGTCTCATGGAGTTATAGTAAGGATAGTATACGCAGAACAACCTGAATGGTTAGTCTCAGCCAAGCGCACCAAGGTAAGTTTTTATATCATTACATGCAAGGCAGATCTGCAAACTTTGCCTGTAAAATTTTATATTTGCTTGCTTTTTTATTCACCTATTTTAACTTATGAGTTTATTAATTCATGAAGTGGAGGGTAATTAATGATTTCCGAAGGAAGCTTGAATGTAATCATAATAATGAAAAGGGTCACCGAACAAGCAGTTAGTATACTTTAACCGAGAAAAGTCAGTGCTGAAAGCTGAGCGGCTCATGTAAAATCTCAGAAGGGAAGGATAGTAAAGTTTAGTGCACTGTAAAGTCAAAATTCAAAATCAAAATGAGCTGTAGGTAAATTCCTTAAGTCAAGACTTGAGAAAAACCGACTTTTCACCAATTTATTGTTGACACGGTCGCAAAAATGACTCAGAAAACGTAAAGGTAAACACCCCAGTCGCCGACACCCCTAAAATTTGCACCAGTACCCGCGGCACCCATTTTTTACAATGTGAAAAGTATTAGTTTGGTGGCAATACTGGTGATGTGGGTGGTTAGATTTGGAGACCTCAAGTGTGAAACATTATAAAAAAATACGCAAAACACCAAAATTGCCACTAAACTAACATTTTTCACATTGTGAAAAATGAGTGCCGGGTACTGGTGCAAATTTTAGGAGTGCCGGCTACTGGGGTGTTTACCTTCGGGATGCACACACATAGGGAAAGACATTCCACTGACATTATGATCCGTTAGAGAGAGTAACTCGTTTCTTAAGCCCTCTTTCAACTTTTAAAGCTCCAAATCCGGTCAATTGAAAACGCGCGGGAAAGAATCGGCAGCCATGAATATGCAAGTCAAGTAGCGCACTAAATTATTTTATAAGATAGAAGTTTTTAAATTATTTCTAAGCTTCGTTCCGTAAGTTTTGTTATTACTAACCTAAGTTTATTGCAGATGCACCATGAAAACAAATTGAATATTTTAAAACAATAAAACTAACTTTGTATTTGTTTTTCGAAAGCTTCGCATGAATCGCGTCGCTTGACTAAAGTTGTCGTTTGATTACCGCGCGTTTTCGATTGACCGGATTTTTACTCACTGAATCATTACTTACCTATATTACTTACCTACCTCAACAAAACTCAATGATTTTCGACTTATGCGTTTTTCTTGAGCGCTTTTATTAGATTGTAACTAATTTAGATTTGACTATTCAGTCTTCACAAAGTGGGTGAGCGTTATGGTGAGCTTTGCAGATTTGCGAGGAAGGGACGGTGAGATCACACGTAATAACTGGAGCCAAAGGCGCTTGGGTTAATGGTATATCGCCTTACTGCTTCAAAATTTTTATTCTTGGAGGAATACTTTGCGTCAATAGCTGTTTCATATTATAAGGGGCGATAGCCCCACCGTCAAGTCTTAATACAGAACGGTAGCTAGCGCGGACCCCTTATACTTACAACAAACATCTTGAAAATGGCCCTCAGCAGGGTTTTGGCATGATTCCGGTAGATTTTCTCCTTTATCAGACCTCAGAACCCTATAAACCCCTATATGGCTGGAACGGGCCCTCAACGATCTAAGGAATGACGGCGGCTTTTTTGGATTGATGGCCTCGTAAATTTCAAATCTTCAAAAAACTGCGATCGAAAGTCAAAACGGCCATGATCATCAAATCATCACGTTTTCATTGTAACTACTCAACCTAGCGGTTAAACGCTGGAAAAAAACCCCATATAACCTTATATAGACGGATTCAGAATGCTTTGGTGATGATACTTCCATAGGTTTCAATCCATTTCATTCAAGCATAAGGCTGAAACTTTAGTTGAAAGACGAAAAGTAACCGTCTCTCAGCGCCTCGCCGCGCCGAGTCCAGCCACTCCGTGTCCGCTTGGAATTGAGCGAGGCGAACGCTCATCGTCCGTATATCTACTATGAAAGCGGCGAGAGCCAGCACAAGGGACTCGTAGCGCAGTGCGAAAGTGCGCGCCTCTTACTGGTGCGTCCCGGGTTCGAGCCCCGGACGTGACACTTACTTTTACACTTTCAGCCATGCATTGTTTATTATTTCATTCTTACTTTTGACTCTTTACTCATTTATTTCCGATAAATTTTGACATGAGTGTCATGATTTACCTGTTTAGGATAATAATAATAATAAAAAAAAAAAATTATTAATGTGCACATCAAAAATTTTCCATAACATGCGAAAACATTGATAGACATGTGTTAGAAAACATGAAATGAATAAATAAAACAAAACGGCCTAGGGAACATACAGATACACAAATTAATGGGCAAACAAATTCGAATTTTAAATTTTCGATTTTTTTTTTTTTTCGAATTTTAAATGGAGTAAATTTTAAAGGACTGTATGAGCCATTATGCCAACATTTCCAACCTCTAAAACTTTGGTTTTGTTTATAATAATAATGTTGCTGTTGCTTTTGGATATTAGCACGTGACTTGATATAAGTTCATGATCCGCTCATAGAGTGAGCCACAAATCACACGCTGTCTACAGTGACTAGATAAACCACAGTGTGGTCAATCGCTACGCATCCAATCCGACCTTACCGCCCATACGAACGCGTGTAAAACACCCGAGTTTCAAAAAATCGTAAAAAATATAAATCTCGAACCAAATTTGAAAAATAAGGTCTCCATCGAAAGCTTAAATCGTCAAGACTATGAAACTGAGCTTTAAACTCCAACTTTAGCCCTTATTTTGCCATAATCACTGAATGTAGGGGATCCTTTCGTCTCAGCCGTCAGCGGCCAGTTTGTTTACATTCTCTGAACTCCTCTCCGCTCACATCCGCTCGTTCTTATTTTTGAAAATCAGGTATTTTACAGGCGTTCTTATGGGCAGACGAGGCCGCTTGGGTGCGTAAACGCCAGCAATTCAGCGACACAACCAAAATGAACACACTGTGGTTTAGTAATTACTAGTCACTGTACACGCTTTGTAGAGTTTTTACTGTTGTCCTTTTTACCTGCCTCACAATTATGGTACAGTGAGGTATTCCAGGACGTGCTTTTGAGACAACACGGGGGCGTTGCAGTGGTGCCCCAAAGGGGGGGGGGGGGGGGGGGGGGGGGGGGGGGGTTCCCTTTCCTCGGGCGGCAATATTAGGGTGAACAAGCAAAAAATGAAAAAAAAAAAGGGTTATCTCTAGCAACGTATTCCCAAAGGCGGTAAAATCAGTGGGTACAAGCATAAAAAACAGTCTTCAATTTCACAATTTTGAAGGGCGGTCAAATTGCAATCTTGCTCCCCCTCTCCTACCCCTCCCCCCTGGGAGGCAGCAATGATTTTATCGATGAAAATCTCTTACCGACAATTTCATACGGGCAAGTTTGTTTGCCTCGTTTTTTTTTAAACATAAAAAGCTAAAAAAAAAAAAAAAAAACAGATCCACCCGAAATTGGTTTTAAACGAAAGTCAGAGTGGCTCTGTAGGCACAGAATTCTATGTAACTGTTTTGCAAAAGGATTTTACGCCATCAAAAAACTGACACCTGACAGAAACAAGCGAAATTTACTCACCTGGACAGTTGTACTAAAATGGTGTGTCCAGATAACCACTCTGAAACACTTGCATTTTTGTTTAAACTAATTTCCTCCGAATTAATCATAATTTTGGATGCGTGAGGTTGAAACAAACGAGGGCAAGCAAGCTAGAATCAATCTAATGGTTTGTTTATTTTCTTACCTATCAATTCATTTTAATTCGCATGCGCGCTGGCAGAAAAAGGGCAGACCGACCACCACCCCCCCCACCCGAAGAATTTGGAAAAAAACGGTTTTCGAGCCAATTTTCTCATTCCACCTCCGCCCCGTAAGGAAGTTTCTGCAGAGCCCACGTCTCTTCGAATTGCGAGGAACAAAACCCTTTAATTTCTCAGTGCGTGACATTTTTGGGCTTTTTCGTACGGAGACCAAAAATGTTGGCCCCTGGATACACCATACATTGTCCGCTAGATGTGTCTCGATCAATTAGAGGCGAGGCCTCATCAAGGTCCAAATGGATATAAATCCTCTTCAAAAATCATGGCGTAATATTACATAGAAAAATGTTTGATATGACCTTAAAAACCCAAAACCCCATGGGTTTAAAGGGAAAAACCGCCGTCAAGTCTTAACACTAATTGTTTTCACTAAAAAAAAAAAAATAAAAAATAAAAAATAAAAAAGCAATTTTTCATCGCTGAAATACTTATGATATCTGTTGCGATCAAGTCTTTGGTGTATTTTGATTTTACCTCTTAAAATCGAAGTGCCCATTAAATTTTCTCGCCAAAATAAGGATGATATCAACACAGCGATCAAGTCAGTTTAGGTGCGTGTTGTCTCCTAAAATTAGCCTGGCACATACGCACAGCTAAAACCCCTTCAATGTTATCGCTGCAACTGCACCAGCTTCACTTACTTTTGATTACTTACCGCATGTATTGACTTTGATTAGCGGCCAATTAGGCTTGCTAAAAAGAATACTGCTTCTGGCACCAGTTCACTCCGATATTTAATAGGGCAGACGAGGTTCATGGCTCCTTTGACTCCGGGTGTTTTGGCCGAGAAAATTTTCTACAAACATTTTTTAAGAAAAAAAAAAAAGACTTGAGCCGGCATTTCTTTGCTGCCTTGTAGAAAGTATCCTCTTTCGTGAATTGTTTCATTCACCTGCTCCATTCAAAAAGTAAACACATAATTTCCCAGTCGACCAATAAAAATCAGAAAAGAATAAGAAATAAACGGTCCCCTACAGAAGAACGTATTTTTCTTCTTTTTCTAAGTTTTAACTTTCAAAACCACTGATGGTGAATAGTTTTAAAGATGAGCTCATCTATGACTCAAAATATGTTCCTTACTATCCCTTTACATAAAAAATTCACCGTGAATAGAAAGAGGAGACATCTAATAAGTGGGCATTTCCAAAGGTATTAGCTCTTGTAAATCCTCATTTAATTAATTGCCCCAATATAGTGTCAATTTCAACCTCAGACCAGCGGAGATTTCAAGAAAATGGGAGTAAAAAAATGCCGGCTCAAGTCTTTTTTTTTTTTTTAAAAAACTGTTTGTAGAAAATTTTCTCGGCCAAAACACCCGGAGTCAAAGGAGCCATGAACCTCGTCTGCCCTATTAAATATCGGAGTGAACTGGTGCCAGAAGCAGTATTCTTTTTAGCAAGCCTAATTGGCCGCTAATCAAAGTCAATACATGCGGTAAGTAATCAAAAGTAAGTGAAGCTGGTTCAGTTGCAGCGATAACATTGAAGGGGTTTTAGCTGTGCGTATGTGCCAGGCTAATTTTAGGAGACAACACGCACCTAAACTGACTTGATCGCTGTGTTGATATCATCCTTATTTTGGCGAGAAATTGAATGGGCACTTCGATTTTAAGAGGTAAAATCAAAATACACCAAAGACTTGATCGCAACAGATATCATAAGTATTTCAGCGATGAAAAATTGCTTTTTTATTTTTTATTTTTTAATTTTTTTTTTTTTAGTGAAAACAATTAGTGTTAAGACTTGACGGCGGTTTTTCCTTAAGCCCATGGGGTTTTGGGTTTTTATAGAATATCCACCAGAGATAATCCAACAAAAAATTGTCAAAACCGTGGAGGGAGCACCCTCGTCTCTATCGTCCACTTTGACACCTCCCCCCCCCCCCCATACGAATCGGCAAAAACAATGGCTCGGAGAGACTTTAAGACCTATCTTTTTAACGGTTTATCATGACGCGAATAATGATCTTTTCCGTTTGTTTAAGACTTTTTGAATTCAGAAACTTTTAGGAATAAGTACCGAAATAATCGTAATGATAAGAAATTAGACCGATTAGACGTGAAGTGCTCTGTGCCTTCGTGTTGATTGGTGATTAGACTGTACTAACGTTGTATGCTTACCGATCGTTTTCGTCAGTATCTCGTTGATCGCTGGTCAGCAGCAGTGGGTGATACTGGGCGAAATCAGTCCCCTACCCGTTGTTATTTATTTATTGACTTTTTTTTTTATTGAAAGTTTAATTATATATGTGAACATTTTTCAAGGGAAAATTGCTTTCTGTCGAGCTCTCGAATTCTTTCCACAGTAAATAGGTCTGTCGAAACAATTGTTATGTTCCTGTTGTATTATCACTACTGTTGAGCAGGCTCAATTTTCCGAATCGATCCGCGGACACATGATAATAGTTGTGTCACATCAGTAAAACTTCGATCACAAATGATTTTCTCGCTCCGCTCTCCGAAGTTTGTCCATTTCGTGAGGATTCCAGGTACGAAATCGCAGCTTTGTAACCCTTAATCACCTCTGAAACAACGTCTGTGGTACATACATCCCCCTTATCTTTGGGTGTCACTATTTTCATAAATAATGCACCTTCCACTATCACAGCACTCACTGAATGGGCAACCTACTCTGAAATAATGATTATTTTTTGTTTCTGAAGTACTCTCCCTCCTTTGAATGCTTACTCATGCCTTACCCTTTTGTTTTCACACCCAGTATGTATGATTCACTCAATTTGTGTCTGGCTTGATTTGTTGGTTATCACTGGGTGTTCTAATTTTCAATATCTTCTCGACCGGATTAACTCTTTTGATGTCATTCTGTGTTCCTTTCCACCGTACGGTAGTAGTTTAGAAAAAGGCGCTAAATTTACAATATCTGTAATTTTTCCGCTGCCCCTTGCTCTTTCCCAGGGAGATTAGGACCCTACTCAGGCAGTATTGATGCTATCTGAATCTTCTGAACCATAAGGAACACAGCTAATTTATCAACTTTTCCTCCTCTCTCTTCCTAGTTCATTATTTATTCTGAAATACCTACTTTACTCTGAGATTTTTTGAGTTCTGTTCGTGTTTCGTGAAGATAAGTTCGTACGAGTTTGGAGCATTGTCGCTGAGTTATAGGTTGTCCCAAGAATGATTGGACTTGACAACTGTAGCTTTAAATGAAAACATCAGCTTCCATCCTCAGATAGAGCAACCTGATTGGTTAGGAGCTGTTCGAAGCTGATGTTTTCATGAAAACCATAGAAGTGTCAAATCCAATCTTTTCTGGGACAAGCTATAAAATGTACTTTCTGGAAAAGTGAAAATCCGCAAACCATGCCTCAACATCGCAAAGCATCGGACACCAGCTAAAGGCTGTTTTCCTTGAATTGGCATCTAACAGTTCTATCTGACAATTTAATCGTAGTAGACACAATAGTGTTTATGCACGTTAAACTGTGTGTGCAGCCATGCGATTACATCAACTGTGCCTGAAGATTTAGGACTGTCTAGACGCCAATTAATTTGAAACTGCCACTAACCCAAAGTAGCCTCTTTGATTTATTTCTCTTAGCTTAGTTTGGAAGATGGTGTGTAATTTCTTTATTCCAAACCCAGATCCTTTATGGATGAATGAAAAGTGCTGTCATGGCAACTTGTGTACCTAATCAGCAAAGGAACGCAGTTAGAGATTATCAAGCTGCTTTTGAATGGGATAGATGAATTGGGAGCCACTGATTTATCTGAGAGGAAGTTGGACCAGTACTTAATTATCAATCCTTAGGGTCTAAATCAATCTAATCCCTTCAGATTTAAATATCCGAACGATTACCAGTTGATAATTAAGCTAAAGTGGTAGGCATCCACTGGGACCCAAAAATGTTGAAATCATACCAAGTAGGAAGCATTCGCTACTTATTGTGGAGCATCTGCCACCTATTGTGTACCATCCATTGTAGAAAGCTTTATTTTATAAATTACTCAATTTTGATAGGAGTGAAAAAATTTTGTTAATGGGTTTAAATGAAGCTTGTGTCACTTTAGCTTGGAAGCTTAATTTTTTCAGACTTTGCTAACCTTATAATTCACAGAGTTTCAAGTTCCTTCATCAGCCGTTAAAAATATGTATTCCGAGATTTTTTGCGGTAGCTTTAAAGGTTTACACATGGAACTTATCCATACGTGGAACTTATTTAGAAAGAAGACCCTGTGCTTACTTACTTGATACCAGAAAGAAGTAAGTAAATTGAGACCAAAAAAATTGTTTGAAATTGATGATTGTTGCATCCGTTACGTCGGATTGACCTATTTAAGCGGTGGCGATCCGTGGGGGTGGCTTTGGGGCTTCAAGCTCCCCTCCCCCCCCCCCCACTTTTTTGGAAAAGGGCCAAACAAACGTCGTAGCCCCTGAAGCTCTCCCCGTCTATATAATATGGAGAAAGGAAAGTGAAAACAAACAAAAAAGTAATCTCATTTTTTCAATCTAACCTTTGAACCCACAGACTGCCACTGCATTTAAGTCAGAAAATGCAAGGATTTAAGGAAGTCGAAAGAATTATAATGATTCCAAGCAAAACTTTCGAGAAGAAGTGACATCAATGGTTGCTTTTTAAACTTTTTGCCTCATCAAATAATTTTGAAACAAACGAAAAGAATTTACCTACAGTGTTCACCAGATCAGCAAAATCTCTGTCAAATGTTTTATGGATTTTCGAGCTGCTTGCTATTAAATACGGTTGAGAATTAAAGCCATGAAAAAGTGTGTGCAGCCATTTTTCAAAGAAGAGCAAGTGAAACATGAGTCGTTAGCTCTCATTAAATTAATAGTCAAACATAACTCTCATTGCCGTATCTGTAGTTCTCAGCCTAGGTATATAAATTGTACCTACATGGCTAAAAAATTCCATGAAACTGGTAAAAAATCCGAAAGTTTTTTGGATCTTTTGAGCCGCGTATGATTCACATAGGTTGAGAATTAAAGATGCGGTAGTAAGAATATTGATTTAATGAGAGCTACTAACTTATGTTTCACTTTCTCTTCTTTGAAAAATGGCCGTGCACTTTTGCACGGCTTTAATTCTCAACCACTTTAAATGGCAAGTCGCGCGAAAATTCATAAGAATTTACTGAGATTTTGCTAATCTGGTGAACACTGTAAATTCTTTTTGTTTGTTTCAAAATTATTTGATAAGGTAAACATTTAAAAAGCAACCATCCGTGTCACTTCTTCAGGAGATTTTTGCTTGGTATCTTTTTTCATTTGACCTCCTTAAAAAATTAATTAATTCATTCATTCATTACTTAATCAATTTATTTAAATGGGTCAACCCGACAGAACAGATGCTATAAGCACCCTAGTTAAAACAATTTTCTTGGTCTTAATTTATTTCTCTCTGTTATCAGGTAAGCAAGCACAGGGTCTTCTTTTTGGGTAAGTTTCATGTATGAACTTTCAAAGCTTCCTCAAATATTCTTAGTTTACGGATTTTTAACTGCTGATGAATGAACTTGTCGGAATTGGAAAAATCACTTGTTACAACTTGATATGAGAATATATTAAATAAAGAATTGCTTAGGACTAGATTGACTATTTACAGTTTCAAGGTAAGCCTATGCGATCGACCAAAGTAAGATTCGATTGAATTGAAATTTCAACAATTTTGTAACTATGATGTATCGAAACTTTGTTAACTTTTTCAAAATTTGATTCTATGATCAAAAATATGGCAAAAAATTTGACACTTTTCTATCGACTGAAACAACAATCCATGGAAACAAAACTTCTAAAAATTGTTAAAGTTTCTATTGATTGAAATAAAAATGTTGAAACTTTGATTGGCGGGTTAACTTTCTCAAAATTTGATTCTTTGATCCAAATTAAGCTAACATTTTTAAAAAATTTCCCTCAATCAAAATTTTTTCCTAGTTTTGAGCAGACAAAACTTGATCAAAACCTGGCCATTTCCAAAATGTTTCATTTCGATCGAACTTACAGGCCTATTTCGAGGTACTGGTTGACTAAACATTTGACAGCAATAGAATCAAAGTAACACTGGGTATACAAAAATGATGCAAGATGATGCTTCACTCAGATTACATTACAGTTTGTTGGAATTAATGACAAACGAATCCGATATGCTCTCTCAAAAATGTTGAGTACCTGTTTCCTGGAGAGAAGAAGGAAAATGAATGAGAAGAAACTGCTCATAATGATTGAACATCAAAGAGAGTGGGCCAGTGCAGTCTGATTCAAGGAGCGATACATTTATCTAGAGTGGCATTCTGATGGGTAACCTGCGTAACCACCATGGAGGATTTGTAGGTTAGGTTTACGGTGTAACTTTTCCTTTTATGCCCTTGTATTTTTGCGCAGGTGCACAGTGGATTGAATCATGTTCCAGTTTCTGTTCATTGCGCCAAAATACATGGAAATAAACAGAAAAAATTACACCTTAAATCTAACCTAAAAATCTTTCATGGTGGTTTTGCAGGTTACTCCTTAGACTGCCATTCTCAATAATTGTATTGCTCATTGGCAGAGACAGTATATAATAAAGACCACGCACTAGCCGTGCGTGCAGTGGCTGACTTTTTCTTTGGAACTCAACAGGAATTAATGTAGGGAGCAATTGAGCATGATCCACCATCCAAAATAGTCCATACGTTGACTGATGCAATGCCGGTTCTTCGGTCTCAACTAAAGTATACTACAAGACCTGAGTATTCTTGACGATGCCATGCTCGGTTAGCAAAATTGACGGCACGGTTAGAAGACAGTTTTGGCGCCCTGTTCAAATGAGAAGAGGCACGCTTCCCCTGCTATCAAAATATGTTTATTAACTCATTTTGCTGTTTTAAATTTGCAACCACAATTAATTTTGCACGGATAAAATGACTATCCAATACGACACGACTGAAGAAACGCGATTGCTCACTGAATGTTTACATTCCTGATATGCTGATCGCCGCCATTTTCGGTTAAAATCGGCACTCTCATAAGTAGCATTGGTTGAGAATACTCGAATCTTATAGTATACTCTAGGTCTCAACGTGCCAAAAGTCTCAACATCTTTGCTCATCAGTCATGTATGGACCATATTTGCAGTGTTCAGTTGAGAACCCCAAAAAAAAAGTTGTCACCGCATGAAAAATATGAATGTGATGTCTCTATTATATATTGTCTCTGCTCATTAATCCAATTGCCTGAAGCATCTTTTGATGATTTCTCCGATTTCATCCATTACCATCACCCAATTTCTAGGTGATGTTATTGTTATCCGTAAACTCCTATTGAAAAAGAACACTACGTTTTTCCCTCCTATAAATAGCCTTCATCTTCACAAAGTCCCTAACAACTGGATTTACTTACTCAGCTATTGTTTTCTTGTTCCAGGCTAAACTTTTATGTGCTCAGAATGCCGAACAGTAGTATCTCAAAATGACCAGCTTGGCTTTACAACTGGATAACGAGCAAATTACCAAGCTATTTCCCAAGTGCAAGCGACGATCGAAGAACAGTATCTCGACTGACATCAATCTGAATACGCTGCAGTACGGTAACGATAATGATGTGGATACGTGCCTTTCAGTGTTGAGCAACATGGATTCTGATCTCAGGTCCAAAAGGTGAGAAATTGCAAGTTTATTTATTTATTTATTTATTTATTTTTATTTTGGTACATAAATGCTCTAAGAGGTAAACAGAGCTGGTACAAGTCAGTTTAAGAACAATAGTCTAAAATGAAAGTGTACAATATGTGCCATAGTTTTTATAGGAGGAGGGAAACAAGTTCTCTGGAATTTGTCAATCAATTTGGCTTTTCACAAAGAGAAGTGATCAAGAGGCAAAATCTTTCGTCAAGACTTGGTCGAAATGAGGAAAAAGCATCTATGCTTTTTCTCTGTGAAATTCACCACTTTTAAATCTTGCGAAAATTAAAGTTCATGGGGTTAAGTCACACGGAAAAAAAAGAATGGTGTAGTTTACCATTCGCATAGCTGATTTTGGCCCCTACCAGAGTTAAGATAAACTTGACCAGAGCTATGGAACATTTGACCAGGTATCAAGTGAAATTGACCTGATTCCTGGTCAAATGTTCCATAACTCTGGTCAAGTTTATCTTAAATCTGGTAGGGGCCAAAATAAGCTATGCGAATGGTAAATTACACCATTCTTTTTTTTCGGTGCAAGACCTGTGTTTTTCAACAAAATTTGGTGGCTGCTGAGTCTTTATTTTCATGGAATTCGTTTTGGTTTTGTGGAGTTTTTTTATTTTTTTTATTTTAAACTTTCAGTTTATTTGCATAGTTTATTATTTTAAACATACAATGTTCCTGCTAAGTTTTTTCTCATTGGGTAATCCCATCTAATTCCACGTCAAGTATAAAAATATATAGCTTTGAATCACAAGGTGTCATGTCTTTTGTGTGATTTTCCATGACCTTGATATTTATTCTTCCTTTCATTTGCCTTTGTAAACTACATGGGTTATAAAAGGTGGTAACTTTAAGATCATTTCATGGTATTATATTTTGCAGGAGGATTTGTTGTGGTTGTTGAATCGATCAAGTTTTTTTCTAACTCTTCCTATGATTGAAGCATTCAGATTTTTTGAGAATTGGAAATTTTATCGGGGAATGAGGGATATTTTAAACCATTGAGCTTGAAAACTATGGGAAAATTACATTAAATGAGTTGCATTCTGACAAAATTGACTGTATCTTCACGTGGACAAAAATTTAGATATTGGTACCATTGGATACGATAGGCTATGGCTGACAATGCAAGACCGAAAACGTGCGAAAACTAAAAAAATTGATGAAATGGAGTCTTTTTGAAGTTTTAAGTAGAAAGAATGTAAATTTGAGAAAATTGTATTAAAAGTTTCAAAAAGTCAATAGTCAACAGGAAAATGTATTGATTCACATGCATTCTTTTTTGGTATCTATCAACTAAATTATGAACTAAAACTTTGTGTAGTACTCTTAAGGCTACTAGAGAGCATTTGGATCAAAACATGAAACCATTGAAAACCCATAATTTCTATTCCAGCTTCTAATTTTTGCTCTCCTGAAAATTTTGGTCCAAGAAGATAAGATCGGCTTTGTCAGTAAGCGTCACAAATAGAAGTTGGTTCGGAACCAGAGGCCCCCATATATCAATCCATACAAGATAACAATTTTCTGAAAAACTCTACGAGTTGACTGCAAACCTTAGTATTTTAAATCGTATCTTCTCTTTGATCCCAAAATGTTTGTTCCTTTGTTTTTCCTGAACAATATAAATTTATTTGCAGGGTCGATTGTACACTAAGCATGGGCGGTGATGATGACGGAGAGGCTGAAGAGGAAGAGTGTTGCAGTCCGAACGAATCTTCTGTTGGAGGTGACAGTAATGACGAGGATGACGATGAAGATAGCGGTCGTATTGTTCTGACCCTGAAAAATAGGCCCAGCAAAACCAATACTTATAAATTACGAGACTCCAGGTTGGTTTTTTGTGGAAAAAGACGTGATCACCATTTGTTAAGTCTTTGGCAAGACCTTGCTGATCAAAAAAAGCCTTCTAGACTGATTTTGTGTGATGTTGCCTGATAATTGAGCTCTTGCTAACTTTTGCTATAAGCAATTGAATAGTTAATTCCAGGGGTGCAAAATGTGCCCGATCTAGCAATCCGCAGATCGCGTGAAAGTGAAGAAATTTCTGGGAAAGTGAGGAAATTTGTCCAATTTTTTTTTTTTTTTTTCAAATAATGGCAACAAGGATTTTCCAGGAAAATAGTGTAAAAAATGGAAAAATATGGGTCATTTTGTGAACATACGGTGTTGAAATGTTAAAATAAGCAAAAAAAAGTCATCACTTTCAAATTTTTGTGAGGAAATTTTTTAAAATCTTGTGAGGAAATTAGGGGTGGGCGAAGCAGAGTTTTTGAAAACGAAGGGAAGCACGAAGCGAAGCAAGGCCTGCTTCGCGAAGCACGAAGCGAAGCGAATTAAATCCTGCTTCGCGAAGCATGAAACAAAGCGCGAGAAAAACGTGGTATCCAAAAATCAAGTGAAACCGTTTCTTTTTCTCCTCCCCCCCCCCAAATCAAAAATCCTTTGCAAGTTATACTCAAGAGAAACGAATCATTGTGAAAGCATATGAATGAGATTGATATAAATACGGGAGAGTGAGTGAAAAATTGGTTGATAATTGATAAAGGTTTGATCCTTGCGATTTGTTGATTTCTGTACATTGAAGTATTTAAGCAGAGGGTTTTCAGTCAAGTTGGAAGCATCGCCGAACAACTCCTCCTCGTCTTCGCCGATAGCGTCCCGTACGTCCTCCTCCTCGCTAGGAACTTCTAAAATACCCGCATCTTCGCCGTAATCATCGACCTCCATCGTTTCTTTTCGAAAAACATAGTTGTTCGTTAAGTAATAACCATAAAATGAAAAAGTTCGCACTAATAAGTTCACCTCGCGAATCTTCCGGCAATCGGAGAAAAAAAAAATAACGTGGAATCGTAAAAGATCGCGCTCTATAACACTGCGCTCAAAGATTCGAACAGTCCGTAACTCGGCGGTACACATCAAAGGAAACGGAGAAGAGAACGAGAACGAGAAATTCAGAATTTATTACTGCCTGGTGCCTCCTTCTCACTCTATTCTGATTGACTTCTGTGGGTTAGAAAGAGATGAGAACATAAACAATCCTTGATACAGTGCTGCCAAGTTATAGGAAACGCTTCGATTTCGTCGACCGACGTATCCCGCCCCTTCCACCCCGTCCTCCGCAACGAAGGATGAAGAAGAAGGAAGTAGGAACAACGACCTCTAGCGGATGTAGCAGAAAAGAACTCTCCTTGCACGTATCGCATCGGTAGCGTTGCGCCGCTTTCAACCCGCGAAATTTGAATAATTCACGAGTGCTTCGCTTCGCGGCGCGGGAAAACCTTGCTTCGAAAACGAAGCGAATAACGAAGCAGCCTTTTGCTTCGCTTCGCGAAGCATGCGCGAAGCTTCGCCCACCCCTAGAGGAAATTAGTCATGGATCGCGTGAAACTTCCGAAGTTTTGGAACATTTTGCACCCCTGGTTAATTCTTACATAAAATCCAGTGAAAATTACGATGAGCACATTAAAAAATTATGAGATTCCCCCACAGACTCACAAAATGACTTTAAAGGTTAAGGCGTGATGGCAGAGCTATGCTGGTACCATGGGAAATTCCTATTTAACTTGAAAGTTTCCTCTGTGTGTTTCTATGAAAATAGTGACAAATTAGACAGGAATACCTCTGTATCTTTTTAGAGCTTTAAACTGATCGGTTTCTTTTTTTTTTTCAATAATTTGTTATAGAATTATTCAAATAGCTGGAGGTAGAGAAGTATTCAGTCAAAGTCGCAGCAAAGCCAGGCGCAAATCATCGATGATGGATCATTCCTCAAACAGCAAATCTTCTGTTGCGTCTTCATCTTCGTCATCAGGAACGGGTGTTAGTGTCTGGGAGCTACGATCTCGATATGGCAACAATCCAGGCAACAAAGTAAAAAAGTTCCAATTTCCGGACAAAGAAGTCACGGAAACTGTTTTTTCAACAGAAATTCACTCTGTTTTTCATCCAAGGCCTCAGCCTATTATTTCTAGTCAAGGTAAGCAAGATTTGCTTCTGGCAATGAAAAATCAAATCTCATAAACCTTTTTCCTAAATTTACCATGTACTAACGGGGACAAAGATACCTGGTCAGGGTATGCACTATGCAATACACAGGATACCATTCAACACACATATTAAGTGTGTTTTGCTTGTTGCATACTCTGGCCAGGCTTTGTCCCCGCTAGTACACTCAGCTCTATAAATAAAATGTATAACGTTTTTTAAAAATTGAGCGAACAATTAGCAACTGTTCTGGATTATCTGGATTATGGTCTGAATTAAACTATTTAGTGCATGGTGAGTCATTTTACTTTTTACTTATATTGAAATTGTGTGCTGTGCTCCTTTTTCTTTATTTTAAAGTATCACAGTACTCCATGTTCATTGCTTAAAATCCAGGATCTTCGTTTCAGGTGGTGCGGTTGTTTTTGATGATATTGATGATGCCAACTGCTGTCCTCAACGCTCCACCGTTCAGGGTACCAATGAATCAACCAACAATTCGACGCCTAGTCCTCCACCACCGCCACCGCCTCTTCCTTCATTTTCAGGGAGTTGTTCGGCAAATTTATATAAAGTATGTATCATTTGTGAATAAATTACTTTATTTACTTTTTTATTGTGAAGCTGTGAATTTTCTTGGGGAGAAAAAATTCAATTGATAAAAGCTATGAGACTAGGAAGACAGATGTACTATCAACAAATTAAAGAGTGTCGCGACATTTTCACACATTTTCAGTTATGATTGTCAGTCTGAGACTAATCTGCAACGGTTCTCCCACCCCACCCGCACTGGCCCCTCGCCTGCTAGGTGTGAGTAGCATGATGAGTGGCCGAACCGGAACCTTGAAGGCCAAACTTAGCTCCTGAAAATCTCGCGACAATCTTTAATTCGTCAATAGTACTACTGTTACTAATTGTAAGGTAAGAGAGACTGATGGATTGTTATCAAAGTCATACCAGTGTCGTAGCGCCTTGAAAAGTCCTTGAAAATCCTTGATTTTTTTTTTTTTTTTTTTCATTTTTCATTTGCTTGAATATCTCTGAATTTTGACAAAGTTGCCAAATGTACTCAAAAATCCTTGAAACCGACCGGCTTCAGCTTGTCAGCTTGCCATTTCATTGATCATTTTATTTGTGTGTCCGAGGAATTTTGTGTCGTTGTGGTTGCAAAGTTGCGAGAAAGATTACGCAGGAACTTTTTTTCTTTCTTTTATTATTTTTTCTACTGTTTTCCTCTGGTTAGTGCTCCCTTAAGTGAAAGTCACCATGTGTTTTTTCCGCCACTGGAAAATTTTCTAAAAGATTACTACATTTTTGCTTCTTGGAAGTCCTTGAAATCCCATGAAAACTCCTTAAAAAGTCCTTGAAAATCCTTGATTTTTTTAAAAAAAAGTCTGCCTTGAACCAAATGTTACTTACAAGAAGGAAGAGGTCACAGCTGGGCCACCTCTGTCATCGTTCGAATTTTGTATGAAGGTAGACCTAAGAATGCTTATGAACGCCTCGTCGTTAGCTCAAAAAAAGCTTTTGAAACTTCACAGCGCTTATATTGCGAGAAGTGTGCTTTTCGTCCATGGAAGACTTGTTGGCGTAGTGGGCTTGGGTACGCAGTTTCATTTATGCAATCCAGATTCAAGTTAATTTTTTGTGTTGGAAATCGGTCAGATTGTTCCTTAACTTGTTTCTTTTTCCAACGTATTATTTATTTTCATTATTATTTTTGTCCTTGACTGTACAAGCAGTCGCTTAAGTCCTGCGTTGACAATTCAAGGCAACTCGCATTACCCATTACTGGAACCTTTCTGGAATTCTGGATTTTGAGAGAACAAAAGAGAAGAAAGCCTGCGCCTGTTTTTATGTATAATTCATCAAATTGTTGACGCAGGACTGCTTGTACGCGATAAAGCCTAGGAAGCAGCTTACGCAATTTAAAAGCAAATTTAAATGAATCATTGCTACTTGCTTTCCATTTATTCATGCACTGAATGAAAAAAAAAATTAATAAAACAAAAGAACTTCAATTAAATTAATTAAATTACAAAAAATGAATTTAACTCTTTGCACTCCACGGCAATTTTGCCCAATCTCCCCATTGACCCCAAAAACATTGACCACACGCGTAAGTAGTTCCACTGTGATCCGTCAGAGGCCACCACGTCCCAGCGCGGGCAAATATATTAGACAACAGGAGCTTCGGAGCGAACTTATTTCTGTCATATATATCCGACTTTTGCGCGGAACCTTCTTTTTTTTTTATTCGACATTGTAGTGCAAACGGTTAAAAATAGTTTTTATAATGATTATTTTCAAGTTTTTTTTTCTTTTATTTTTACTAATTTTTTTTTTGTTGAATGATTTAATATTTTAACTATATTGAATTAATTATTTCATTTCTTCTCATTCTTAGGTCTCCTCTCATACTTCCGATGGCGAACCACTATCTCCGCTAGATTATCCTGAAACGTGTACGCTTGAAAGTAACAGTAACGACAGTGAAGGTAACAAAGTAGCTCGTATCATTGGTAATTTACCGATAGCTGAGTATGAAGGCTCCCCCCGGAGGTATGGTCAATATCAAAGGCCACACCACGAAAAACCAAGCAGTTTCATCGGGAACTGCCAGCCGTTACCAAGTGCAAGATCTTTATTATCGTCACCGTCTATTTACTTGCCTCGGCCCGGATTTCCTCAGGTAATCAATCAATACCAATATAAATTCAAGGAATAAATTATTTTGAGCTGTCATTTTCTGTTATCATTCAGAGCAAGGCCGGACTGGGAAAAATTGGCCCGGAACGCGGACACCCCAAATGGTGCGGGTACCCGAGTGGGTGGTTTAAGAGGGGGACACCCCATACTGCGGGGGGTTGGGGGGTCCTCCCCCGGATTTTATTTTTACATTTCCACCTCTCAAAACGGAATTCAGTGCATTTCACCGTGGAAGTAACTGCTTATTCTACCGTTTCTTTCATCAATAATTTGTCAAATAACGCAATACTCATTGAAAGACACAAGCAGGGGGGGAGGATGGGGAGGGGGGGTGAAATGCTAAACTTGTGACTTCATGGTTGATTTGTGGTAGATTTATTCGGTTATTTGTGCTGAAGCTGGGACTGAGCCTTCATTTGAACTAGTATTTACTAGGGGTGTGCGAATCCAGTTTTTTCATTCCGAAGCCGAATCTTAAAATCAGATTTTCCCGAATCCGAACCGAATCCGAATCCGCGCCGCAAAAGTTCGAAAAAAATTGTTTTAAAGTGCGGCGCTTTTATTTTCCCTACGATGTAATGAAAAATGAGAAGAAAATATTTGTTTTCTGATTTATCTTTACTATTCTATTTTGCTGGTCGCGCGCACTTTTGGTGTTGATCGATTACCGCCTGTTATCCCCGTTTAGGTTCATCGATATTCGGAAGACGCGCCGGCACCGCATTCGTACCGAATCGTGATGATAGTAGTTTCCGTCGTTTTAGCAGGCGCTAATGTATAGAGGGGAAGAGGAAGAAAAAACATTTGGAAGGAAAAGAAAAGTTAGAAAAACAAAAAAATTATAAATGTATATGAAAAAAAAAAAAAAAAAAGATTCGAAAATTTCGAATCCGAAAAAAAATTTCGAATCTTGAATCCGAATCCCTTCGGATTCGAAATACGCGGATTCGCACACCTCTAGTATTTACTAATATAACTAACGAAACTATTTTTTGCGGTCAAGTCAAACGATGAGCTACTTTGCCACTTTTTTTCCTTTCTTTCTTCTTTTCTAAGCTGCAATTTGGCCCATGAGGCCATTGGCCCGGGGTGCAATCGCATCCCCAGCACCCCAGCCAGTCCGGCCCTGAATCAGAGATTGTATTGTTAAAAACCATGTTTCTTTTCATTGGATGATTTTGATCTTGAGTTTTTCTTATAACATGTAAAGATGTGAGCCGGACGTAGTTCGGTTTTTTCCTTTAGATATGTTATTAGGCTACTGAAAATGAGTAACATACTGAAATATAGTCACCAAACTATGTCTGGCTTGTACTTAAATATCAAATTTTCTGATTTTGTGAAAATAGAAAACTTGAACGAATTCGATTCATATCCATGCAGTAATGCTTTTATTGTAACCTGGCCGCCTGTAAAAGCATGATGTACGTTTTGCAGGTAGCCAAGATGCAATGCTGCTATCATTGTACATAAATGTCGTAAATTCATAGAATTCGTTCAAGTTTTCCGTTCAGAAAAAAAAAATTCAGAAAACTTGATATTAAGTACAAGTCGGTCATAGTTCGATGACTATTTTTCAGTCTGTTACTCATTTTGAGATGCCCAATAACATATATTAAGGAGAAACCCAAACTATGTCCGGCTCACATCTTCATATTCAATAATTTAACGAAAAATAGGTCTTTTTCCGTGAAAAACAAAATCGACCCATTCTGAGGTGGTTGAAGACGCTTTCAAAGTTCAATTAATTCGTTAAAACCAGAGTTGGGCAACCGAATAATCAGAAATAATGAAATAACTCCGGCAACACTGAAAACTGGGTTTGCTACCTGAGTTGAGGAAAGGGAAACACACAGAAGGTATAGGTCAATTGTAGAATTATTCGTTGAATAATTCGATTGACCCGGCGTTGCCGGACACACCGAATAATCTCCGAATAATTTTTTGCCCAACTCTGGTTAAAACCACTTACACCTAAAAATATAAGCCTTTAAAAGTAAATAGAGCCATTTTACACAAACTCTTAGACCCTATGAAATTTTGACCATTTTTGGGGCCAAAAACCGGCCTTATTGACACTCCTCTTTTACAGTTATTTTTCTTGTTCTCTTTGTTTCTTTACTTCAACAGAGGGTTGTTAATGAGGATAATCCCGATAGTCCCATACTGCCACTTTCTCCTACCAGATCCAACTCAAACAATTCTTCAGCTTTTGATTACCTCTATGAATTCTCTGAGACTAGGAAAGTATTGGAAGAATTTTTCAAACCTGCCCCAGAATCGAGTTCCGAACAAACTGATAAGCAACCCAACCATTCTAACAAATTTCAGGTACTTCGATGTTTTCATTTAAAACCAAATTCTTCCGACCCAGCTCTATTTTTCTTTAGCAATTATTTACGTTTATCACTTGCCTCAGATAAATTAAAAATCATATCAAAAAGAGGACTGGTCAAAAAAATTGAATTTTGATTCTTTGTTTATCTTCTTATTTGATGTCAGTGAAAGTGAAAGCATTCAGTGATAGCTGGTTGTGTGGCACGAAGAAGTATTTTATTTTGCCAATAATTCGTTTTCGTTGTTACGTTTGTACTATGTTTGATTGTTGGTGACAAAAGTGGGCGTAGTTTGAAGTGTCGTAACAAGGCTGAAAATAAGTTGGTAGCACTGAATATTACGCCACTTCCTTCATCGTTGACAACTGTCGCCAAGAATCGCCAACGTGGACCCAAGCTTTTTGGCGAGGTGATTCTAAACTTTTATGAGCAGTTTGTGCTTTTTCTCGAAACTTCGTGGCTTTTTTTGCCGTGTCCATTGGTAAAAGAAGAGTTTTAGTCATGCGAATGTTTAGAAGTCATTACAAGTTAAGATATCTGGGACGTTTCATTTTGTTTACTTGCTATTCACAGCCATTTCTAAAACTAGCTGTTAAGCTGCAGTAGAACTATTGAAGACCTCCGACTGACTACTGAAAAAAGAGCGGAGTTAATGCTTTTACGATAAAGGTTGTTGATGTTGACAAAAATCATTTTTGGCAAAATAAAATACATCTCTACATTTCTGTCACTGTTAAAATTTTACTTAACAAAAGTTTCTGTCAAGAAAATGTGTTCACTGTCAAATTTTCTATAAAAATCTGGAAGATTCCACTGAAAGAGCTTTTTCCTCAATTTTTTTTTTTTTGGGACAATGTAGAGAATACAGTTTTAGATGTAAGTAAATATTCTTCCTGAGTTGAATTTTAACCCTGATCTCCATTCATTTAAGATACAGGATACTGGTATTAAAGATAAGGGGCGTAGAAGTAGATAGTAAAGTAGCATGAGTGGTTCAAAAATTTTCAAGGTGTGGAGCCATGGCTGTGCTTTAGATGACAACATATGTTTTAAGCGCATGGTGTAGGAGGAAAAGTGTTTTAAAAGGGTACACCAATATGGGTTCTAACAGTCGGTTGAAAAGAGATTAACCCTACTTGTGCGCTGTCGGAGAAATAATATTTCTACTTGCGCAGAGTATCAAGCAAGCGTGCTGTCCCACAGAGAAATTTAGGATAAGTTTGCTAGTCCAAGCTGAATTTCAAGTAACTGTGCTGTTTTGAACCAACAGTTTCTTGAGCGTGTGAAAATAAGGAAAAAAAAGGCATCAAAAATTTTGGACACTGTTCTCCGTGTGTGTGGAAATTGTGGAGGCGAAGAAGATTCTGCACCCCTGGGACCCAGGGACCAAATTATGTAACGGCTTGACGGTCCTCCGTAAGACGTTGAATAGTGCGTACATAAGTATGGTTGCGTGTGGTTCATACCCCCCGTTAGTGAACAATGATCATCATGCATGTGGGACCGTGAGGATGTAACATATTTTGGTCCCAGGGCCACAACAATGCAATATGGAGGCTCCTAGGGCGCCATGGACGGGCCCCCAACTCAAGAAGGGTCTGAAGGGGCCCCTGAACTGTTTTTTTCCCCCTTTATACTTTTAATGGGAAAAAACTTAGCTCAGTTAAAACATACGACAAGAGCAATCAAAATTTATTTGAGAATCCATCTCTCTTCAAATCTAACTATTAATGAGCAGAATTAAAATCCATTCATTAATTTCTTCACGAGATTGGATTTCCATAAGTTTTCAAGTTTCAAGTATCTTCTCAAAGCGGGTATACCAATCAACTAATACCCAAAATAATGCATCGAGCTGATTAATAAAGGTACGGGGTTCGGTTCTTCATGCTATTTGCGAGCCTCTTTAAAAATTTGTCGTTCCTTTGGTTCTCGGAAAAAATGTCCACTAATAAATGTCTAAGACACAAAATGTTCGAAGAAATACGTCCAAAGTCTGAAAGTTCAAGAAAGTTTAGTCCAGTTACAAAAATGTCCATGTGTCAAAAAAAGTTCCAAACACTTTTCGTCCAATGTAAAAAAAGGTCCCCTACAATTGTCGTCCAACATCAAATAAAGTCCAAATGCAGTACTTTGTCAACAAAAAAAAAAAAGTCCACAACAATTTTTGTCCAACTTATAAAAAGGTTAACAATGATCTTGTCTGACGATTCAAGTTACGGAATGCTGAAAAACCCTTTCCAACATAAATTACTAGAACTGCTGTTGACTTACAGTGTCTTTCAACGAAATAGAATTGTGGATATTATTTATTTCTGATTTTATACAAAGCAACAAATTATTGTTGCAGGTACACGTCAATTTTTTTTAATACTTGTAACAAGGCCTGAGTGCTAACAATTTACTTCCAAGATTTCAACAGTCTACAATTTGCAGATTGTCCCCTAGAAATTCACTCACTGAATAAAAAGCCTTTTGAGTCAGCCAGCTTTTTACCCTATGATAAAAGAGCCCAGGATGGTCTACATCTTTAATGCTTTTTTGAAGTTTATTATACAGGTTTCCTCGTAGGGCCTGCTCTGCCAGATGAGTGCTTTCTCAGTTGAGATAGATGTTAGCTGAACGTTTTTGAAGCCTCTAGTACTGCCCGTTACATACTTTGAACTAAAAATTTTACAGAACATTATGTCATTTTGACCAAAAATTACATTGAACATCAAATTATTTGGACGTAAAATGTTATGGGCGTTATTTGAGGCATTGAAATATATAATGAGGTATGCGCATCCGATGTTTCAAAGATCGTGCAGTTGTTTCTTTGTCAAAAAGATTACCCAAGACGTCCACTGAAACGAAAGCTTCAAATTGAATTTCTCCTCAAACGAAAGATTTTTTCCAGAAAAAAACCACTTCGGTAAACACATTCAGTATTTTAGATAATCAAGAAAAAAATGCTCAATCTTTGCAACATCTAATGGCGTTTACCTCATTGTATATTTCAACGCCTGATTTTTCTGTGGACGGTTTCTCTTATCGGACTTTATTTCCTTGAACATTTCTTCTGGCCACCGTCCCTTTCACAGTGCATATTGAGCTGCAAAAAAGATGAAGGGACTTTAAAAGGAAATAATTTTTGCAGGAACTAGACTATGAACTTAGGAGGCAAGGAGTTAACTCTTGTAAAGGAAGTGAAGGTAATGCCTATGTCGGATTGAGACTTGCGAAACCTGAGGAAAGTGAAAGTGTTGGGCATTCTCCTAGAAAACCTTTAGATGTTAATGATCAGGTATGTGCCGGTATGAATTCTTCATGAATGTTCTTGTCTAGAATGTTTGTCATGGAGACCAATTCTTTCTTTGAAGGAAAGACAAAAACGTCTGTGTCACAAGTCACAATGAACAACGATAGGATCCTCTTTCTTGCCAATTTTGACATTCTTCAGTTTTTAATACAGTGAGAGTGGAGTCAGACAGATGCAAAGCGAGTTGAGGGAAGATGAAAAAAATAAATTGACTGTCCTTAACAATAAGATGAGAAAGATACTTAGTTATACTGCTTTATAAAAACAAAATAAGAAAGGAAAGAAAGAAAAAAAAATTCTGTGAGCTCACCAGTCCTTGTGTGTTCTTGAAATACTTCCTTTCCTCAGGGTGACACGCTTGGTGTGGTTTCCCTCTTGTCCTCTTACTAACGTCCCTAGAGAATACCAGGTACTCGATTCCCCATTCTCACTATGGGGAGAGGACCTCCATTAGAGGCGCGTGAAAGACCACCGGGCAATGCTGAGTATTGCCGAGAAGAGCCGAACGGAGCTGCCGAGTCCCTGCTCTCTCCGCTCATCGCTAGCGTCTAGGCCCCCTCTACCTTTCCCCCTTTACAACTTTGTTAGAGGTTGTTTCAGAGGGCTGTTTACCCGTATAAAAATTGACTGGTATCTAAGATACTTCTCAGAAATGAAGTTCAAAGGGTCTAGTTTAAGTTAAAAAAATTTGGTTTCAAACTTAGTCTCAAAAGATAGTTAAAAGTTCAGATAAAAAAGTTGGTTCCGCCCATTTAAATACACGTGAATTCAAACGTCCCGCTACGCAAAAGACCTCCATAATCTCAAGCGAGAGTACCTGGTATTCTCTAGGGATCTTACCTCCTACCTTACTGTGAGATACCTTGGTTGGTACCTCCATCCCTTCTTTTTCCCTTTTTGTATTCTCAGTCCAGTCATTTGCTGTGAAATACCCAACGAGCCAAAGCGATGAGAGGATTTGTTGGACATTATTTTGAGGCAACACAGAGGCAGTCATGATCGAAATCTCTTTTGGACGTTTATCACACAGGCTCGGTTTGATTGCCTCACTTTTTTAACCATTAAATTTTTTTAAAAAAAAAATGGTACAAATATGTTTAAAATTGGTTATAAACTAAAGTGCAAGTATTTTAGAGTGGCTATCTGGACACAGAAATCCTTGTAACTAGTTCTTCTGGAAGGATTTGCACGATAAAGAAACTGACACATAACAGAAATATGCAAAGAGCCTCACCAAAAAAGGGCCAAATTTGGACCCTTTTTTTCGTCCCTCGAAATCCTGGACCAAATATGGCTTAAATTACTCCCTAAAGTGACCTGATACTCGTGTTAAAATTTCAGCTTGAGTATACGCACGGTTTCCAAGATATGGGGGGTAAAGTTCCCCATTGTAAGCATTGAAATGTTGCAGCTGCTGCAACATATATCAATGTTTTCAATGGGGAACTTTGCCCCCCATATCTCGGAAACCGTGCGTATACTCAAGCCGAAATTTTAACACGAGTATCAGGTCACCTTAAGGAGTAATTTAAGCCATATTTGGTCCAGGATTTCGAGGGACGAAAAAAGGGTCCAAATTTGGCGAGGCTCTTTTCTCACCTGGATAATTTTATTAGAATTCTGTGTCCAGATAGCCACTCTTAAACACTTGCACTTTTGTTCAAAACCACTTTCCATTGGATTAGTTACAGTTTTCTATTTAAGATTAAAAAATATGAGGCAAACAAACCAGAATCAGATCGCCCATGCTGCTTCTCGTAAAGATAGGACTTGTAACATGTATCAGCCTCTCTATTGCCATTGCTCGTAGGCAGGAAACGATTGAACCTATCGGTTGAAACAGGGTTATATGATAGATTTGAAGTCGTTTGAGTTGTTTCAGCAGGACTTAAAGTCATTCAAAGGACTCAAAAAACTTAAAATCTGTCATAGACGCTGTTTAAACCAATGGGATGGATCAATGGGTCTGTTGCATACTTTTCCTACAACAATATAGAACCTTGATTCTTGTGTAAAATTCGGCGAAAATAACAATTCGCACATTAAAAACGTCCAAAATCCACTCATTAACTCAGGAAATCACTTCAATTTCAAACAACCCGCGCTACACTAGACACTATTTGCACCGGTATACTACTACATAGACGGAACCACAGTGCCTAAGTAAACAACATCGTAACTACAAAATGATGGAATTCCCCTCTAAATACATGAACTATTGGCTGCATTTGCTGTCTGGTCTTTTAGGTTTATCAAAGATTACAAAATAATATAAGAAATGTACGCATCTAAACGAAATATTCCAATGTTTGTAAGTTCTGTTCATGTTTACATAAACGAGATGGTTCCATCTATGTAGTTATAAGTTGGTGACATAGTGTCTAGTGTAGCGCGGGTTGTTTGAAATGGAAGTTATTTTCTGAGTTAATGAGTGGATTTTGAAAGTTTTTAATGTGCGCATCGTTATTTTCGCCGAATTTTACGTTAGAAACATTGTGTCATATTGATGTAGCAAAAGTACGCAACAGACCCATTCCCACCATCTCGTCTTGTCTCGTCCAAAAGAGCAGAATCAGCCTGCTGGTCAGAGACAATATGTAATAGAGATCACGCACTAGCCGATTGTGTGGTGGCTAACATTTTCTTTTTTTTTTTGGGATTCAACAGAATAATGTAAAGAGCACCATCCAACTTGGTCCATACGTTGACTGATGGAACTACGGTGCTTGGCTCTCAAGGCAACTGACTTCAACACCTTTTCTCATCCGTCAATCAATAAACGTTTGGATCATGTTAATCGTTGTTTTGTTGTGACTCCAAAAAATTCAAGTTGCCACCCGATTTCGATATGGGAAAGATGGATAGTGCGTGGTCTCTGTAATATATTTTCTCTGGTTCTGGTGCGGAAAAGTAGTCAGAGAAATCCTATTTTCTCAGTGCCCTTGACAAACTTCAAACTGAAATCTGCAATCTGATCTACCAATGCTTTTTGTTTAGAAACGTCCTGTTGTGTAGTTGTGCTATCTGTGGGTGTGTGATTTTGTTGTCAATGTGTTTCACTCGACCAGAATAATAGAATTCTCCCAGGATTTCTGTTCTTCAATTTGTGACTTGAAGTAGCTTTTCTCTCAACTATTGTATTTTGCTCGCGCATTATTTCATTAAGCTGGGACAATGAATTTTGAATGTGGTCTTTTTTGTGACGGTTTTTTTTGCCTAGCTCAATTTTTTAAGCATGTTTCTTTTTGTTTGATGTATCTCGAGAATTAATTCACATTGAATCTTTGTTGTTCCAGAGTAAAAATTTTATGAGCATATCAGGGGAAGATTTATCCCAGTCAGAAATGTTAATGCCAAAACAATGTTGCTATCTGAATTTATCGGCAGATAGCACAGATTGTGACAGTAATTGTGATAGTGAGCTCAGTTCGATTGTTCTAAGCACGCTGGATATAGCTGAAAGGCCTCTCTCAGGTAATTTCTGTTTCCATCAATCCAAACATTTGCCTCTTAAAAAGTTTTAGCTTGAATCAAATGTGCAGATTACTCTCAATCAACATTCGAGGGAATTTTTTTTTACGATTTTCAACCTATTTTTTCTTGATTGTGGAATCATTCCCGCAGAGATCATCAATTGCTAAATAACGCTCTTTTGAAAAAAGGTAATTAATTGTGGAAGCTTATCTACAAAAAGTCATCAATAGAGAAAGCAAAGTGGTTTGGAATGATCAAAATACGTTCCAGGTTTGTGTGAAAATTTTGGAAGTAAAGAGTGTTCTACATCCCTAGCTTGAATATCACTTGGACTTAGTATTGGAAAGTATTGCTGGAGCACTAGACTGATTTGCTTTACCCTGAAATCGGAGAAATATAGGAACAGTTTGCTGTGTAAAAATTCGTGAGGCAGATTTGAGACTCACATGAAGCAAACTTTACCATCAGATTTGGTTGAAGATTTCCACCCGAACCATTGGTTGTGCAATTTACTATCCCACCCAAACTATTTGTTCGGCAACGATAGATGACACCCGATGTGCAAGTGGGGGCAAAAAAAGTTTTTTCAGAGTGGCAAAAAGAGTGGGATTTCGAATTTGCTGCTACGCCACCTCAGTTTAAGCTGTTTGTTGCCGCAGCAATATCTTGCGCGAATTAACAAAACTGTGCTTTCATAAAGTCAATGCTCGCTGTCAGCAGAAAAGTACTAAATGTCTACAGAATTAGCTGATTGGCGGTTTTGTTTCCTAAGAGAAACAAAGTTAATTCTGCTCGAGAGAATCTCTAACAAATTTTTGTTTGCAGGTGGCAGCACCTGTGCCAATATGGGTCCTGGTTCTGGAGGAGATAAATTGGTTTATTCAAGCATGCCAGTTCTGGAAGATGGCTTATCATCTGGTCATGCTAGTGATACAGACAATAATAATCCAACTGTAAGTCTGCCAAAAATGTGTTTGTTTTATTTTCATGTTTCTAAAAAACAAACAAATTGCTCTCATTCTTTGTTGTCAATTCTGCTTATTTTCTCGACTGTCTAATTCAATTTTATGACAGGTATTTTTTTTTTTTTTTTTTTGTTTTTTTTTGTTACCAGAGAATAATTTCTTTTGAAAGTCATAATACATCTGAATAACATAGAGTCTTATGAAGGAAATGAAAATATGATATGCATATTGCTTTTTATGAGAAAATTGTGTCCAGATCAGCTTTGATGGCCAAAAATCCGTTCCCGAACAAAAAATGTTAGAAAGGGTTAAGAGGTTTAAGGGTAATTTGTTTGAACCCATTTTTGAGGTCGGTCCGTTGGCAAATGTGGGCAGTTGGTTTAAATAATCTAATCTGCCGTCTTGCTGAAATTAAACTTGAATGCCAGCTGGAGTTCAAACTCATGTAAGCTTGCATACAGTTAAGATAGTGTTTAAGGTGATTTTTCAGCATTCAGTGCCAATTTCTGCCACCTTAGCGCTACCGTTCGACTAATGTCAAATTACAGGCCGAAGGTAATTTATATTTAAGAAAACAGAGTGTCTGTTACTAGATAATCATGTGAAGAACATCTCTGCAAAATATCTTGTCAATAACTTCAAAAATAAGGCTGAAAGTACCAAAAAATGGAGTATTGCAAATCGATTCTTGCCTCGAAATGCGATATTACTTTGAGCCTTATTTTACAAGTTCTTTACGAGATATTTTGCAGAGATGTTCTTCAGATGATTCTGTAGTAACTTACACTCTGTTTACTTAAATATAAATTACTTTCGGCCTGTATTTTGACATTAATTGAACGGTAGAGCTCTGGTGGCAGAAATCGGCACTAAACACTGAAGAATCACCTTAAGGCTTTTATCTTCTTTATATCTTAATTTGTCGTTTTTATTCTATTTTTTTTCCCCCCCCAATTATTCCATTGCTGTTGTTTCTTTTTTCAGATGATTCTCATGAAGCGGCAGATCACAGAAATCGAACGAGAAATAGTCCAAAGATCAAGTAAATCATCAGTAATTGTGAATAACAACACTAACAACAATAACAATATCAACTCAAAAACTAGTCCGGAAATAAAACCAAAGACCCCCTTAATTAATACCGATGACCTAGATTTACATTCCCTTGATCCCCTTGGTGCGTGATGCGATAAGTATCTGTTCAATTTTCTACAATTCATTTGTTTGAACTTCATTCAACGATTGGGAGCATTCTAGAATTCTCCGGAGTATTGCACCGGCCCAGAAAAGATTATAAATAGCAATCATTTCCAACACGTATAGGTGAGGCGTCAACTTCCAAAACCGGCACTATTCTTCGGAGTAAATTTTTAGTAAAACACAAAAAACTGATTTGAACAAAAACCAAATAATGACTATGATTGTTGATTTAGAAACCAAATTTCATTGTTGGATAATGCCCGTTTTGGAACCGTCATTGTTGCGGACAATGCATCAGTTATACTACAACGCAGGATACTATAATCTTTTCTGCTCCGGTGCAACACGCCAGAGAATTCTAGGATGCTAAACGCTAATGCTTTTTGACTAATTTTAGATGGATAAGTAGATAGGTCGCAGCAGCTGCTTTAACTTTTGTAAATAGCTTTTCTAGAGCTCGTTTTAGAAGTGGAGGCGGAGCTCAACTAATAATACTCTTCGGAATTTTTCCAACGTTCCTTTTCATATTACATAATAAAAACGAACGAAATTAAATTCAAGCCTTGCTTGTTCCTTGAAGGACGCTTTAAAGTCCAAAAGTCAAAGTTGCTGGCAATATTTGTTTTGACTTGAAGGATTGAGAATTGAAAATTTGCCAAAGACTGTTGATTGTGCTCTGCCTCCATTTCTGAAATGAGTACTACCCTTGATATAATCTTTTAACAAGTGACAGTGGGGTCCCATCTAGGTGCAGCTTTCTCTGTACTGAAGAAAGTCATCTCAGATTAACATTAGATGAGACTCTCCCATTGCAACTCGCCTTCTAACAGCCATTTTGGAATTTGTTTAAATCCGTTTCTCGAGTTTGTGAGTTAGTTTCGGACCCTTTTCATGACCCTAACATTAGTATTCAGTGATTTTACTCTAGATTGGGGCTCTTGCTAACTCTATGCTAAGCAATTGAATAGTTTATTCTTGAGTAAAATCCAGTGAAAATTACGATGAATGTATAAAAAAATTATGAAGTTCACTCACTGACTCAAAATGACTTTGAAGTTTAAAGCGTAATGGCAGAGCTATGCAGGTACCCTGGGATATTCCTATCTGATTTGAGACTTTCCTTTGTGTGTTTCTTTTGAGAAAATGACAAATGGGGCTATTGCACACTTTTGCTATAAGCGATTTCATACTCGATTATGGCGTAAAAACCTCAAAAAATAACGATGGCGGCACTAAAAACTTCCAAAATCCACTCCTAAACTCAATAAACGCAGTTATTTGCGCGAGCGTAATGGTAGCCGAAGGCACTAACAATGGGAGATTCCTATCTTAATTCGTCACTCTTCTATGCTGACAAGGATGATTCACAGAGTAATAGTCATCAAGTGATGATCCACATCCGATGAATGGTACGCAGCACCAAGTGACACCGGTGTCAAATGAAAGTAGTCTCTTATTGGTCACTCTTGAGGAATTTCGAATTGTTAGATGGGATCTCCCATTGTTAGTCCCTTCGGCCACCATTACGCTCCGCAAATAACTGCGTTTATAGATTTTAGGAGTGGATTTGGAAGTTTTTAGTGCCGCCATCGTTATTTTTGAGGTTTTACGCCATAATCGACTATTAAATCGCTTATAGCAAAGTGTGCAATAGCCCCATTAGATAGGAATCCCCCTGACAACTGTGAAGCTCTGTCATTAAGAGCAAAGATGACGGGCAAAGCTATGCAGGTATCATTCAAGATTCCTACATCTAATCTGTCTCTCTTTCTATAGAAACACAGGAAAAGCCTAAATTAGATAGGAATCCCCCCTGACAACTGTGAAGCTCTGTCATTTAAGAGCAAAGATGACGGGCAAAGCTATGCAGGTATCATTCAAGTTTCCCTACATCAATCTGTCTCTTTTATAGAACACAGGAGAAAGCCTTAATTAGATAGGAATCCCCTGACAACTGTGAAGCTCTGTCATTTAAGAGAAAAGATGACGGGCAAAGCTATGCAGGTATCATTCAGATTCCTACTCTAATCTGTCTCTCTTTCTATAGAAACACAGGAGAAAGCCTTAAATTAGATAGGAATCCCCCTGACAACTGTGAAGCTCTGTCATTTAAGAGCAAGATGACGGCAAAGCTATGCAGGTATCATTCAAGATTCTACATCTAATCTGTCTCTCTTTCTATAGAAACACAGGAGAAAGCCTTAATTAGATAGGAATCCCCCTGACAACTGTGAAGCTCTGTCATTTAAGAGCAAAGATGACGGGCAAAGCTATGCAGGTATCATTCAAGATTCCTACATCTAATCTGTCTCTTCTATAGAACACAGGAGAAAGCCTAAATTAGATAGGAATCCCTGACAACTGTGAGCTCTGTCATTAAGAGCAAAGATGACGGGCAAAGCTATGCAGGTATCATTCAAGATTCCTACATCTAATCTGTCTCTCTTTCTATAGAAACACAGGAGAAAGCCTTAAATTAGATAGGAATCCCCCCTGACAACTGTGAAGCTCTGTCATTTAAGAGCAAAGATGACGGGCAAAGCTATGCAGGTATCATTCAAGATTCCTACATCTAATCTGTCTCTCTTTCTATAGAAACACAGGAGAAAGCCTTAAATTAGATAGGAATCCCCCCTGACAACTGTGAAGCTCTGTCATTTAAGAGCAAAGATGACGGGCAAAGCTATGCAGGTATCATTCAAGATTCCTACATCTAATCTGTCTCTCTTTCTATAGAAACACAGGAGAAAGCCTTAAATTAGATGGGAATCTCCCATGGTACCTCCGTAGCTTTGCCATTACATCTTAAGCTTTAAAATCATTAGATGCGTTTTTTCCCCATTCACGGCACTGATCCACGGAGAATTAAGCTGGGACAGCGTGAATTTATCTGTCCGTCAGTCCATCAAAGCTACTTGCACCGCTACTAAAAAAACACTCTGGTGCTGAGGCAGCGGAATAAAAAAAAAGCACCAAATGTTTCATTTTGTCACTCCTGTTGCAAACATTTGTAAGAGACCCATTTTTTCTGTATTTAGAACCTTTTTTTTTTTAATAATTTGTGGACGAATTCTAGGTTCTGGATGCGTGACGCCACCTCCACCCCCTGCTCCAGTTGCCCATCGTAGTTTGAGCGTCGATAACTCGTCAACTCCTCAGGAGCTTTGTGACTCAAGAGGAGTCGAAGCTGCAATCAAAGACATAAGACTAACTCTCCAACGCACTAGGACTTTACCGTTACCTCCTCCTCTTTCCAATGACCTTTTGGAGGAAAATCACGAAATGCATCAGCCGGTCACTCCAGTCTGGGTACCGAGGTTCGTAAATTTTTATTGGTTCATCTTTTTTATTTATTTATTTATTTAAGTACACTGATACAGCAAACATCAGCAGGAATGTTTACAAAATGTACAAAGGTTCCCTAAAGAATCTTCCACATCACGGCAAGAGGGGAAATTTTCTTACCCCCATTCTTCTGCTCGAGCAGTGAGAGATATTGTCTCTCTGCCGAATGATTGGGAGACATTGAGTCGGACTGCCGTGGATGTTGTTATCTCGATACGAGCCGAGGGTCGATTTGCATATCACCTCTGCCAACTTTCTTGCATTGGAGAGGGTCAAAATATTTCCCCTTTTGCTGTGATGTGGAAGATTCTTTTGGGAGCCTTAGTACAAGTCAGAGCAGAAAATAAAAAAGAATAAAAAAGTGAAAATCATTGAGAAGAAACAGGAGAAACTAAGGTTTCAAGGATTTTGTTACTGCGGTAAAACGATTTTGTTATTAATAATAAGTGAAAGGAGCGGAGAAAAGAAATAATGCCCTTATCCACTCTTCATTTCCTGATTTCAAGAGGAAGATCATTAAATAGTTGAATGGATGAGAAGAAAATATTTCTATTCAGCACTAACAAGCTGGGTGGAAAACAGTCGATGGAAGAGTGTCTCGTAAAGTAATTATGTTTTGGGAGCAAACTATTAGAAGATATTATTTTAATCAATGGCATATTTAATGGCTTCAAGGATTTATGAAGATGGAACAGTAAGTAATTTATTTTTAACAAAGGGATCTTATCAGCTTTTCAGCAACTTATCAGCATGTTCCTGGTTAAAGATATGTTCAACCTGCTTAAATGAAGTCATTCTTTTTTGTTTTTCAGGAAGAAAAATGGCCAAGTTGGTTCTGGACCAAGTGGAGATGAAGGTACAGTAATATTCGTTTATTTAATTTTTTTTTCCCCGTTCCATATTTGTGTCACTCTTTGGAGAAACCATGTAAACACAAGTGTATAGTATGCGCGTATACGGGGTATACAGAGAACCCTAATTGTGAATCCTCATGCTCTTAAGCTTTCCAGACATTTATAGTGTGTAAGGGTTCATGCATAAAATGAGCCATTCATGACTCGTTTTCATCACCTATATCGGTGTGCTGGACAATTAATATGACAAGAATTATATCACAGCAAAAACTTTGATGCATCGCTTTCATTGGCTACTGACATGAACACGTCATCATCAGTCAATGTATGGTCCAGTTGGATTTTGTTTTGTTGAGGCGCTGTAATAAACGTTGCCACCCGATTTTTAACGTAGGTAAGAAGCTAGTGTGTGGTCTCTAGTATATACTGTCTCCCGTTGACTTGATCTCTGATTATGGACAGTTTAGGCATTCAAGGCTCTTTTGAAAGTTTTATTCTAACTGTTGACGATGTTAAGTAATGCAAAATATCTGATTTCATAGGCACTGATGAAGCAGACACTGATTTAGAAACTGATCGGCTTTTGGGTCAGCAAAGAACTGATGATCAAGGCTTCTTTGATGATGACATGGTAAGTGATGCTGGTCATTAAAATCAATTTCTATCACTTTCTAAAATTTAAGACCCCCACTTAACCTTAATATTTCGTAGCATCTCTTTTCCAATTCTGATTGCCCTGTTCTTCCTTCAATCAGGACTGAAGCGCCCGCATGCACTAGTCGATGTCTCTATCTTTCAGTTTTAAACTAAATGTGTATTAATTAATCTATGTAAGTAGTAAAATTCAATAAGATTTTTATGAAAATAATTTGAGACACACTCAGTAGGTTGTAGATTTCTCTTATTTCTGTTGATCCATGTTGATTTTAAAACGTTCGCAGGGTTTAATAGTTTTTAATAAAAATATAGGTATGATTACCTACATTACTGGAATGACTAATTTTTTGACATATTTGATGTGAAATCACTTTATTTTAAAGAACTTCGGAGATGCTTCTTTGTTTACTCATAATGTATTCTCTAGCCTTCTTTATTGTGTCGCACCTTGGGGAAATATTACCTTCACCTACTTCTGACAAAATTGTTAGCATGCAACAGATTTTAATCTGATCTTTATTTTGTTTGTGTGGTTCTTGTTTAAATGGCATACTGATTCCAGAAGTGGAAAGCTGGTTCTCTTTCCTTGAAACAATAGTTTCCATGATCTATATTTCTATGTTACTCTCAGTGAAATTGTAATTTAATCTGCATACCTGTGTCTTGTGTACACAGCACAAAAAGAGCAAAGCAAAGCTTGAAAAACAAGAACGATAAATTTAGAAAACGTATAAAAATTTCAGTAAGCTAATTAATTAATTTTTTGTTATACCGATCGTAAAGTCTGCCTATGAGTGACTGTCTATCGGTCGTGGATTGTGAGACTTTGCCGTATGGTAACCATTGGTAAGTTTCTTCAAACCAAAAAATCTTTGGAACGAACGGTCCTCCAACCCAAGTCTGTCTCAAGTACCTCGACAAGCATCAGTCACCGCTCAATGGACTCAATGAAGTGTCAAAAAATTAGGGCACCACATACTAACCTCAAAATAAGTATAACGTACGGTAAACCAACGAATTGCAGCACTTAAGGTGAGTCGGGCAGATTCTAGACCAGTCCTTAGTATTTTAGAGCTGGGAGTGCTCCCAATATTCCGATGCTCCATTAACCCATTGCCATGCCATTTTTTCAAAAATTACCGTAAAAACTTCATGCAACCTATAAAATTATTCATAGGTTGGTAGCGTCAGTTGCCAAGGACATTCTCATCCAATACACGTGGCGCTACCTATCAGGAATTAGCGGAAACACAGTAGAACAGTACAGCGACTGCGCTGACGAGCCCGCTCGTCAACGCTGCCGTTGCCCGGGGCGTGCTTGACGAAACGTTTCGTCAAGGCATGGCAATGGGTTAAAGAAATGTGAGGTTAGATTTACCATTTTAGGTACGACCTAAAGCCTTTCATTCTGAACATTTTTTATCCCCCAATAGCTAAAAGTTACTATTTGGTTTCTGTTAAAAATGGGCAGTTTAATCCTGGTTACCATTGCAATTATCAAGTCTGGCTGTTCTGAGCCGATAGCATCACTCATAGACAGTCCGGTGATCAGTTTAACAAAAAATCGAATGATTGCTGATCATAATTTCTCCAAGGATAATCTACCCGAATCTTCCAAGAGCATCTCTCAATCAAACTGATCTCTAATTTTCCTCCATCTGTCACGCGGAGTAACCACGTCTTTACTCGTCTTGCGTTCTCATCGTTTACCCTTCAGTATTAATGACCGACAGTTTTTTAATGGGTTTTATTTTGTTGGTTTCAAACTTCCTCATTATTTTTGTCTCTTAAGCTTCCCTGTGATCAAAAGATTTTAGTTTCTCTTCTTTCCTCTGTCATGCTATCAGTTTCCCCCCCCCCCCTTTTATTTGTATTATTCCTGAAATGTGGTGATATTTTACTCGATTGAGTGAAAAAAATGAACATTCATATATCTAGAGCACTCTACCTCCTTTTGTGCTTTAGGTACTTTCAATTTTGGAGGGAGTCTGTCTGGTTGTACCTCTCTTCTTTTCCCATCCTTGTTTGAGAATACATTGGTTGTCTTCACTAGCGGATCCAAGTTATTGTCCTTCTCTCTCTTCTCCCATTAGAAAGCATGTGTTTGCAAAGGATAGAAGAGGGGGCGAAAATCAAGTGACTGCCCCTAATCTGTCCTTTTCTATCATACGCGTTTTATTGGAAAAAGAGAGAGAAGGATAGATTCCTGGATCCGCCAGTGGCTGTCTTTGCTCCCTCTTTTTTTTAAACCAGTCCAGTCGTTTGTATCAGCATAATGAACCACTGTGTTTGGGTAGTGGGACTTTACTACTACTACTATTACTACTTTTTTTTCTATTCACGTTGGTAGCAAAATTAGAACTTTTTTATTCAGTCTTAACTTTTAGCCAACTCTTAGCCACTTTAACCCATTGAAATGTATAGACGAGTCTGACTCGTCCTAGGTCTCCCGGGACAAATATGCATAGACGAGTCTCACTCGTCCAGTTACTAAGCAACCTATATAGCGTCATAGTTTTCCGTTTCCTGAGAAGTAGCGCCTTGGGCATCGATCTTGGGGTAATTAGATAGACTATACTATAAGACCGGAGTATTCCCGATCAATGCTACTTACGAGAGAGCCGAGGCTAATCGAAATTGGTGGCGATCAGTAAATCAGGAATGTAAACATTGAGTGAGCTATTGCGTTTCTTCAGTCGTATCGTATTTATTAGTAATTTTTTTGGTGCAAAATTATTCGTGATTGTATTTTTTAAACAGCAAAATGAGTTAATCAACATATTTTGAAAGCAAAGGAAGCGTGTCTCATCTTATTTGAATGTCGCGCCAAAACTGTCTTCTAACCGCGCGGTAGATTTCGCTAAGCGAACATGGCGTCGTGGAGAATACTCAGGTTTCATAGTATACTCTATAATTAGAGACATGGTGGCCAACATTTTACAGTTTTTTCTTTCTTCTAACATTGGTAGAACTGATTTTAGTCGTGAGAACTTAACCTCAAAATTTTCTCAAATTCTATAAACAAAGACAGGCACTCGTGTCTCTGTTACCAATGTTATGTATAAATCTTATTTTCAAGTAAAAAAATCAAAAAACTTAAAAAATTTAAAGGAAAATAAAAAAATTTCAAAAATTGGCAGGGGAACGGCTGGAAACTGAAAATAATATCTAGTAAAAGAATGGGCGTTTTACCCTAAAACTCCATCGCTTCTCTGAGAGGCGCTAGGGTGGGGTCTCAAATTTTCAGAGGTTCATAACTTTTTTACGAATGGAAATTTTAAAATTTTAATGAAACCAGGTAAAAGAACGATAAAATTCATGCAGAGCAGACTCCTTAAATTTTTCCAGAAACGCATCCCTTTCGTGATAAATGGGATGAAAGAAAAATCAACGCGCTATGTTGCACATGAATGTTGGCAAAAAAAGTTTGAAAATGTTGTAGCATTTGCAGAAATTGTTCAAAATTTCCAAAAAGGGGTGTACCCAAGGATTTTTACCCGCTCTTTTAATTTATGAGCTCAAAATAACGCCATCGCCTCTCTGAGAGGCTCGGGGGGGGGGGGGGGGGGGGGGGGTTGACAGATTTTCAGAGGCTGTAACTCAGAAGGGGTGCATTTTTGGACGCATGTCAATTTTAAAAAAAAGGATTATTTTGACCTGTAGATTACGGCTTTAAAAGGTTCGCAAACAGTTTTTCAACACCCTGTATAGTGGAGACCCTAATTTCCACTTATTACTATGTCCAAAAAACGCTAATGCCTCAGGATGGTCCAAAATGTTTTTCATTTCTTTTTGGTAAAATTAGGTAGCTGCCAGAGCACAGAATACATAACCAACTACGTAAAAGTATATGCTGACTAGTAAATGATCATATCTTTTTTGGCAACTGTAATCTTTGCCTTTGTAGCAATAGCTTTGCTGCGGGTTTCAACAATGCATCTAGAGCTCCGTTTGTTGTTTGACAATCTATTAATACCGCTGGATAAAAGTAACATTGTTTTATGATGTTTTACTGTCATTTTCTGACATAGAATATATGTATGTAATACAATCCATTATTAGTTAAAAAAAATTGCTAAGAACAAGCTGTATTGGACTGAAAGAAAAAACGAGAAATAAAATGAAACTGAGTTCATCACAAAAGCCGATCTTGTAATTAAAATTGAAATTTAGACTCACATGAAAGCCGTAGGACTTTTGGTCTTTGCGATTATCATCAGTGGAACCAGCAAGTAAAGTTTAAAAAAGAGTAAAAGGATTAAAAATTGAGAGATATCCAAGTAGGATATGAGATACTAAGAAGCAACACTTTTTATTAAGAATAATGATCAACTTTATTAATAAAGAATTTACGAATACGGGGACGAATATATAACCCGATTGATATGAAATACAAACCACAATCACTATGCCGGGATCCAACACCCCTCGACCACGTACTCGTTTGAAAGCCCGTGAAAAAAGACGAGTTTTGATGTAGATTGGAAATTGCTTTCTGCTAATCTATTCGGATGGTACTCGGCCAAAGTTTGAATCATCTCGAAAGATTCCGGGACTTATTTTTGCCTAGGCCACCAAAAGTAAACGGTTGATCCAACACCCCCAGACCACATACTCGTTTGAAAGCCCGTGAAAAAAGACGAGTTTTGATGTAGATTAGAAATCGCTTTCTGCTAAACTATTCGAATGATAGCCAGCCAAAGTTTGAATCATCTCGAAATTTGATTGCGGGACTTATTTTTGCCTAGGCCACCAAAAGTAAACGGTTGATCCAACACCCCTCGACCACTTGCTCGTTTGAAAGCCCGTAAAAAAAGACGAGTTTTGATGTAGATTGGAAATCGGTTTCTGCTAATCTATTTGAATGGTAGCCGGCCAAAGTTTGAATCATCTCAAAATTTGATTGCGGGACTTTTTTTTGCCTAGGCCACCAAAAGTAAACGGTTGATCCAACACCCCTCGACCACATACTTGTTTGAAAGCCCGTAAAAAAAGACGAGACTTGGTGATTAGATTAGCTTTTAGATTGGAAATCTTTGACTGTTATTGTATTCAAATGGTCGCTGGCCAAAGTTTGAAGTATCTCAAAATTTGATTCCGGGAGCCAAGAGCAAAGCTCTAGTCAAGGAACGTTAAAAACAATCGAAGGGTTGCATGGAGGTAATGTAATCAAATAAACTACAAACTTCTAAGTGTTTGTGACTTTTACTTGTTCAGTGGCGGATCCACGGGGGGGGGGGGGGGGGGGGAGTACGTTTGCACGTGCCCCCCCCCCCCTAGAAGCCTCAAATTTTGCCTTTTTTCTAAAAAAAATATAGCCCAAAATTGCTTCCATCAAAACTACTAATTTCAAAATTTCACTGGCGTGCCCCCCCCCCCCCCCAGAAAAATTTTCTGGATCCGCCACTGTACTTGTTGCTGCCACTGATGATGATGAAGAAGATCGAAAGGTCTAATGACCTTTCATTTGAGTCTTAATTTTAATTTTAATTACAAGATTGGCAATTATAAATTTAGTTTCATTTTATTTATTGTTTTTCCTTTTGATTCATTATAAATTGGATTTCTCTAAATCTATTAGTTTTCTCCTAAAAACTCAAGTCTTGCCTCTGCTTTGTTTCATCAATAGCGCTTTAAATCCTTCAATAAGCTCATGAGTCTGAGATTAGTAATATTCAGTATTTTTGTAATATATTCACTTATTCTGCACATTTAATGTTCATGGTATCTCAAATTAATAAAAGGAGAGCAACACAAGTACTAAAATCAAATTCAAATGAAAGAGAACTCACTTTCGTGAGTAAAACATGAAACACGGAACGAAGTATTGGATAGTAATCAGTCGCTGATGATGTCTGGCCATGTCCGTGCAAAACGCGTCCGACGTTAAAAATTTTATTCGCGCAAGTGAGTTTTCTTTCATTTTCATTTTGTTCATGGTATCTGTTTTCAATGCAAGCAAAAAGTTTTCTCTGGAAATCGCGGACTCTGTATCTCAGGCTTGTCTCTTCTTGGAGCGAAGTAGATCTAAGCTCTCCTTTGCGAACTATTCGTCAAAGAACAAACTGGGGTGTGATATTTTAGCTGCACATTATCCTGTCTGATGCCACTTTTGCAACAAACTAATCAATTTCTGGTTTTATCTCCTGAATTCGCTTTGATTTAGAATTGGAGGAAACGTAAATCAAGAATATCACCGAGAAGTTTATTAAATAACAAAAACAATTGTACTGGTGGGGATATTGCTACTAATTCACCGCCTCTTTCATCCCCTCTCACTTCTCCCACATCAAATTCTATTAAAATCGGCAAGGTCTGTCTCTTCTTTCCTCCTTTTCCCCCCACTCTTCTTTCTTCTATTTTTGTAGCTTTTTCATTCAATCAGTAGTGTCAACTTCGATGCTTTTTGTTTTCAATCTGTTCCAACTGCTCCGATCAATCAGGAATTTCTAAGATTTTGCACCGATTGTCCATCAATCTATCAAAGCATTTCCGTCAATGTGGCAGTTGCAATGGTCTGAAATTTTGTAGTTTTTATTAAGAAAATGATAGTACTTGATGAGCGGAGAACTATGGTACCTTTGGTTTTTTTCGAAAGTGTCAGGTTTTGGAGATACACATGTGTAAAGTTGCACGAAATCGTGTGCGTAGTGATGTCACCATGCGGAATTCCCATTTAAAACAATGTATTTTGGGCCAAAATCTCATCTCCGGAACGATGGACTTAATTAGATACCAAAGGCATCTTTGTTCTCAGCTCATCTTGTACTTTAATTTTCTTTATTTCCTCAGGGTGTCATGCTTAGTGGTTTCCCTCCTGTCCTCTTTCCTCACAGTGAGGTACCTTGGTCTTGGTAGGTATCTCCCTTCCTTCCTATTCCCTTTTTGTATTCTCAGTCCAGTCGTTCGCTTTGAAAGACAAGCATAACAAACGCAGGTTTTGGCGGCTGGACTTTACTACTACTACTACTACTACTAAAAATCACACCATTTCAGACCCTTGCAACTGCCCCATTCCCACTTGTAGGATTTAGATCAGAGTTTCTCAAACTGTGGTCCGCGGGTCGTTACCACAGCAGATGGTCCGCGGGCGTACGTCAGAAAATTTTTTTAAACTTATTTGTCAGCAGCGGTACGAATCCGCAACTTGAAATTATACGTCTGTTTCCGTTGTTATAGAATTCCTTTCATCATTTTTATGCATTCTAACCTAACTTATGTGTTGAATAAAAATTTTAACTGTTCCATCAAGCGGGTGGGCCCCCTTTTATATTAATTTAAATAGAATTTTGAATTTATAAAAACTGAAGAGAAAAAGAAGAGAAAAGGGTCATCAGTTATGTAGGTGGTCTGCGGCTCGAAAAGTTTGAGAAACGCTGAGTTGGATTGAAGATTTTAGACATTTTGCCATCTGAAAACACAAGTAACGAAGAAACCTATCCGATTGGTCTCTTGGCACCACTGGATCAATGGCTATTGGATTAAATACACTCAAGAGCCATCGAAATTAACAGAAATGGTTAGATTTGGAATCTAAGATAATCTTCGATTGATCAATGGAGCATCAGATGAGAAAAGAAATGGGTCTTTCGTAAGTTTAAGCTGAAATTCAGAGGTCTTGTAGTTGTTTTGCTGTTTATTGCCAAAATTTCCTTTCAATGTTTGTAGTATATAAGCATGTGTGTGAATGATATTATGATTTCTAAGTACTCTTTGCTTCATTGAAGCTATTTGACACATCTCTTCATCTCTCCTAATTGTAAGTGAAATTGTGAAAATAATTAGCGATTTAGGAATTTATTCTAAGATGCCTAAATTGCCTGATGTACTGGTACTATGGGACTTGGTTAGCCTGACTCTGATTAAGCTGCAGACCTGCCTAGACAAAAAAAAAAAAAATTGGTTTCGACAGATTTTTCATAGTGTGAATGTAAGCAGTTGCATGAGCCCTGCGTCAACCATTCTATGCAATTGGCATTACTCGTTACTCGAACTTTTCTTGGTTCTGAAAAAAGGAAGATAATAGTGTGTTGTTTTCAGACCTGCCGTTTCGCGTATAATTAATGACATTTTTCAATTTACCGATGATTCCACCGGTTGAGATAAAATTACACACTTCAATTCAATGTATGACTTGAAATGCACAAAATTACTCCAATATGTAATCTTTTCTCAATCGGTGGCAACTCCATTAATTAATTAAAATATCCGCAAGTTTTTAAAGTCATCGACAACTGAGTAAAGATTACTGATGCGAGTATTTGCGTACATTCCAATCATACGCAGAACTGAACTGTGTAATCTTTTCTCAACTGGCGGAATCATTGGCGAATCGAAAAATATCATTAATTGTATGCAAAACGGCAGCTCTGGTTGTTTTTATGTGTAATGCAGGATGAGTTGAATCACCAAAGCAAAACTAACCTTTATTATTATGAATTCAACTGTTAGTTAAAATTGTCTTGAATTTTTGTTTTTCATGCTTCAACTATCACTACTTTGCTTCACCATCACCATGAATAGCTTAAAGCCTTTAGTCTCCAGAATTTTCTCATCCTTTTCACTGGTTTTTCCAGTATACGTTCCTCTTATTTGCTTGTAGTTTGATCAATCTTCGTAAAAGTCTTGCTCTAGGCTACTTTTCATAGTATCATCTCATCTTTTCTAACAATAATGGGTCAGTTATGAGTAGGTATAGTATAAACTCCAAAACAACAAGATATATTTATATTTAGTATAATGTACAATTAGTTACGTATAAGAAAATGAATTAATTCCAATGGGTATGTTGCATACTTTTGCTTCAACAATGTAGAACCTTGATTCTTTTGTAAAATTCGGCGAAAATATTGATGCACACATTAAAAACGTTCAAACTCCACTCATTACTCAACTCAGGAAATCACTTCAACTTCGAACAGCCCTTGCTACACTAGACACTATTTGCACCGGTATACTACTACATAGACGGAACCACCGTGCATAAGTAAACAACATCGTAACTACAAAATGATGGAATTCCCTTCTAAATACATGAACTATTGGCTGCATTTGCTGCATGGTCTTTTCGGTTTATCAAAGATTACAAAGTAATATAAGAAATGTACGCATCTAAATAAAACACTCCAATGTTTGTAAGTTCTGTTCATGTTCACATAAACGAGATGGTTCCATCTATGTAGTTATAAGTTGGTGTTATAGTGTCTAGTGTATTGCGGGTTGTTTGAAATGGAAGGTATTTTCTGAGTTAATGAGTGGATTTTTATAGTTTTTAATGTGCACATCGTTCTTTTCGCCGAATTTTACGTTAGAAACAATGAGTTATATTGATGTAGCAAAAGTACGCAACAGACCCATTGTGGAAGTCTTCATAAAAAAAAATAAATAAAAAAAAATAATGATTTAAGAGTAACAAAGTTCAAGTCCCACGCCGGGTACTTTCTTTCTTCTCATTTGTAGGTGCTAATAAATTTTGTTTTCTTTTCCAGGAAAAGGAAGGTGGGAAGAAGAAAACACGAAATAAAGAAGGTAATTACTGTAGTCGATGTTTCTCCTTCTCTTATTTACCAAAAAAATACTCTAAAAGTATTCTGTGTGTATTCTATGTAGTGACTGAGTCTGAAATAGGGTGAAATATCTTGAAAGAATGCATTCTTAAGTAGCTAGGAATTTCTCTAATTCATACTTCTCTCCTTCAAATAATTGAATGGGCTCATGCGAAAACGTCCAACGTCCATAGTATATGTTATTGAAAAGACAAATATAAAGAAAAAAACAAAAAAATACGGCAAGCAGACGATGCAAGGGAAACTGCACGGAAAAAACGGTTGGTGGTACTTACGGCAACTTAGACGTCTCCTGAAGCCGGCAACTTTTGAGGGCCATGCTACCAAATTTAGATGTAATTAACGCCCATAGTTTGGAAAAATACTCTGAATAGCAGATTTTTCCACAACTATTGGCGTTAATTACCTCTAAATTTGGTGGCAAGGCCCTCAAAAGTTGCTGGTTTCAGGAGACGCCTGAGTTGCTGGTAGAACCGCCAACCGTTTTTTCCGTGCGGAGCAAAAAGCCGCAGAACAAGTCTGACCAGTTTTTACTTAGAAGGAGCGTTTTCTTAAGAGTACTGTACGCTCACAAAGTCAATTATTAAAAAATGGACTTTGGATGTTTTTGAATGAGCCGTCATTTGGTAAATGACTTTGAAAATTATCTTCTAACTTCTCTGTCCTCCAATTGTTCTTCTTCTTCCTATTCTAAACAAGAACCCATATAAATGGCTGTAATTACTACTTGCAGCGTAACTTCACCTATTTCCTCGAAGAAAATTGCCATAACTTAGCCAAAAAAGATGAAAATTTGACAAGGCTGTATATTTTTACTGTAAAGTAAATCATTTTGGAGCACTGTTTTTTCTCCGCGTAAACTTCTCAAATTAGTTCAGTAGGGTAGCTTCGAACCAACTTTTATAGTTAAACCAACTGCTTCTGATTTCCTTAGTAGTGTTGGTTTCTTCCCAGTAATTTCTTTGTAATTGGTAATTCCCTGGTAATTGGGCATATTCCTACAGGCACATAGTTACTAGAAACAAAATTAAAAACAAACCAGCAACGACTTGACACAAAAGAAACAGGTGAACGGGAAAATGCTGAAAAACAAAAATACCCAAAGAAAATTGTGTGCGTGTTTTCCGGTATTTTCCAGTTCACTTGTTTCCTTTATGTCTTAGTTACTATGCTCCATTCCATTTGATTAGGTGCTTTTCATAAATGATGAAAATCACTGAATGGCAACGCTGAAGTGCTCAGGTCAAGATACGGGTCCCACCGTCTCATACTCCAATCGTCCCGAGTCGGTACCTTCTTTTGTCAATGGGGCAAGGGATCCTCCTTTGTTTTCCACCTATTTCTCTCAAGTGCCTCATAAAATTGAATTTTCTTCAATTTGAGGATAGTAATTTTTTTTCATGCAGATTTAATCTTAGCATGCAATTCTGTTAAGAGTTAAGATTGCCACTTAAAAACATGCGGAGAGTTTGATTTCAACCCTAAATTTGGAGGAGAGTGTGAAACTAATTAATCACTTTCTCATCCGTTTGTAGGGTTGAAATCAAACTCTCCTCATGTTTTTGGGTGGCAATCTTAACAGAATTTCACGCTGAGAACGAATCTGCATGAAAAAAAATTACTTTCCTCAAATCAAAGAAAATTCAATTTTAAGAGGCACTTCAGAGAAACAGGTGGAAAACAAAGGAGGATCCCTTGCCCTGTTGACAAAAGAAGGTATGGACTCAGGACGGTCGGAGTCCGAGACAGTGGACCCATATCTCGACCTGAGCTCTTCAGCGTTGCCATTTAGCGATTTTCGTCATTTATGAAAAGCGCCTAATCAAATAGAATGGAGTATAGTATAGGTTTATTCCTGGGAATTTCACTCAAATGGGAACATTCCCTAGTAAATTTCTAGGAGTGAGGCTTAACGGTGCATCATTAGTCGGATGTAGTTCCTCTCTGCATAAAACCGTCCATTTTTTGTCCCATGACACCTGTGTAGCTCAGCCATTTGAGAGCAAAGATGGCGGAGCTATGCTTGTATTATGGGAGATTCCTATCTAATTTTTCTTTTTCTTTATGGTAACGCACAGAGGAAAGTCTTAAAGATAGGAATCTCCCATGGTACGTGCGTAGCTCCGCAATTACGCCTTAACCTTTAAAGTAATTTTGTGAGTCTATGAGTGAATTTAGTAATTTTTTAATATACTCATCATGATTTTTGCTGGATTTTACTCAAGAATTAATTATTCAATCGCTAAAAGCAAAAGTTAGCATGAATCTTATTTGGATAAAAAAAAAAAAAATTAAAAAAAAATAATAAACGTTAAACAAAACCACACTCAACCAAGTGTAACCCGTTCTATCTTGTTTGATCCTGTTCCATGTGTAAAGAAATTAGCCTCATTACAACATCACCAAATCTGTAAATGGCTCAATTCTTATTTGTCTCTTCACTAAATTTAAAACTATCTTGTTTTATCTCTCCCTCGCGGCTTATTCTCCTCCCTAAATGAATCTTGTCCTCTCAATATCCTAGAGCTGCTGTTTTGCGTATAAGTAATGGCATTTTTCTGTGCCCTGATGATTCCACCGGTTGAGAAAAGATTACGTATCTCAGTTCAGTGTACGGCAGTACTGCACAAAAATACTCTGATCTGTAATTTTTTCTCCACCGATGCAATGGCCATTTAATCATTAAAGTATTCGCAAGTTTTTCAAAGTCATCGACGACTTTGTTGTAGATCTTAAATAAGGTGGCAACACTGCCTTTTGTATTGTGTCGTGTAAACGTGGCAACACGGCCAAGGGTTTCATTAAAGTAAAGAAGGCCACCAGTGCTACCGGCTCACTACTTGCACTGTAATTTTAAGTCGTGCAATTAATTAAATAAAGTTAAATTATTAAAGCTACTCCTGTCTTATTATTTAAAACACCAAACAGACTTTACTGGTTGAGAAAAGATTACAGATGCGAGTATTTTTGTGCATTACAGTCATACACTGAACTTAACTGTGTAATCTTTTCTCTGAACGGCAGCTCTGCAATATCCTTTCATTTGTGTTTATCCTATTGTAATAAAGTTGTTTGAATAATTCTTATTTCTAGTTATTAATTCGCTTATTTATTTACTTCTTTCTTCCTTTCGCTCCCTTCGTTGTCGTATCAATTGGATCTATTGTGGTTCACTCCGATTTGTTTCTTTGGTAAGTCAATCCCTTTATGTTTTGAAAATCCTTCTGCTTGAACCTCTCTTCTGTTGCCCTCTCAAATGATCTCTACTTTTTTTGGGGGAAAAACGCTTCTTCACTCTTGCTTTTGTTTTGTCTGTTATTGTTTTACTATAAAACGTTCAAGGTGAATCAGTAGCTGGTAGAAATTCAAAATGCATGAGGCAAATTTTATTTAATAACCAGGTTGGGTCACTTTTTTAGAGTTTGTTTCAGAAGTAAAGGCGCATCTAGACAGATAATCTTTGGCGAATTTTCATTTTGCATCAGGGAGTCGAACCGGCCAAAAAAAGGGTTCAGATTCAGTTCGAGTTCAGACAGTTTTTAAAATTTTGGTTCGAGGTTCGGTTGGAGTTAGAACAAAATTTTGGTTTAGTGTTCAGTTTGGTTCGGCAAAATTTTAGGTTTTTGAACTGGTTCAAAGCCAGTTTGGCCAAATTTTAGGTTCATGAACCGTTTCAGAGGAATAAAATGACAAAATTGCACTGTGCCTTCCTTTCAAAGGGGTTCATTCAAAATCGGCATTTTTCGCCCACTGCTTGTTTTTGACGAAACTTTGGGTATCGATTGGGTTTACTATTAGTAGTGGATCTTGAAATTCCATTTAAAAAAAATTAAAACCAATTTTTAGAGGGGGGGGGTGGGGGGTCAAAGTTGAAACCTTCAAACTCGAATATCTCGCTAACGAATAAAGATTTTGAAATGTGTTTTGTGCGAAAAAACGCAAAATAAAATTTCCTTTCTTTTGACCACCCACTTGTTCCACAAAATTTTGAAATTACACTTGCAATTTGCAATTTTTTGATTTTCAGGCTCAAAATTTTTTACAAATTTTGAAATTCTGAAAAAATGCATTCTTCGATTTTGATCTTTACAAGATATGTTATTTTCTAGAAAATTTGCTACAATTTAGTCTAAACCGCATGTTGGGGAAACTTTTAGTGTCTGAGTTATGAATTTTTAAAGTGTCAAAAATTGCTATTTTAGCGTTCTCAGCGACAGCGACGAAACTTAAAAAAAGAATTTCTCCGCTTCTAATCAACAAAACTTGATGAAAATTGAGATTTAGGGGTTTCGAATGTCGTAGAATTCAATTCTGCTATCAGATTTGAAGAATTTTGAAATCCAAGATGGCTACCAAGTAGAAGGGTAGGCAGCCATCTTGGATTTCAAAATTCTTTTCTAGAAAATAACATATCTTGTAAAGATCAAAATCGAAGAATGCGTTTTTTCAGAATTTCAAAATTTGTAAAAAATTTTGAGCCTGAAAATCAAAAAATTGCAAATTGCAAGTGTAATTTCAAAATTTTGTGGAACATGTGAGTAGTCAAAAGAAAGGAAATTTTATTTTGCGTTTTTTCCCACAAACCACATTTCAAAATCTTTATTCGTTAGCGAGATATTCGAGTTTGTAGGTTTCAACTTTGACCCCCCACCCCCCCCCCCCCCCTCTAAAAATTGGTTTTAGGTCGCGAAAATTTCAGGATCCACTACTAATAGTAAACCCAATCGATACCCAAAGTTTCGTCAAAAACAAGCAGTGGGCGAAAAATGCCGATTTTGAATGAACCCCTTTGCTCCTCACAGTTTGCACTTGCTTAAATCGCTTGATATTAACTATTCAAAAAAAATTAAAATAGGATGGGCCATTTTTGAATTTTGCTAACGAAAAATTTTGAAACTCCCGTACTTTTTCTCCAAAAAATTATGCAATGTAAGTACAAGCAACTTTTTCGTTGCGTTGGAAGAAGCTGCTGGCTATTCTAAGGTAACAAAGAACGATTCTTTAAAAGATTGTTTTTCTGCGACAAGCTCCTATAAAAACAATTTAAGACTCATGATTCTTTCGTCGCTTCTCGGTCATTTGAACCATCTGTGACCCGGTTTTTATGTCGGTTCACACTGTTTCAATTTTCTGTTCAGGTTCGGTTCGGGTTCAAGCCAGTTTTAAAATTAAGGTTCACGGTTTGGTTTGGTTCAACATTTTTCAGCGGTTTGATTCAGTTCGGTTTTCGGTTCACAGTTTGTTTCTCGGTTCTCTTTCCGGTTTTTGGTTCACGCTCCGCTTTAGTTTAACTCCCTGATTTGCATTCCTTCGAATCAAATGAAAACAAAACCTGCTTTGCGGCTGTAACTCTCGATTTAAAAGCGTTACTTGATGAAAAGCCAACGCTTCTAATGCAATTTCATTCCTTTTTACCTTACAATATGAGAAAATCCGTTAGTAAAATCCTAAGATAATGAAGTTGAGGTATGCCTTCATATCTGAAACAACCTCTACTGTGCAATCAAATGGGTGTCCACCGTCTTTGGTTACGAATTTGTGATCAGGTCACGAAAATCTGTGAGTGGAAGAACTTTAATTTGTTAATAGTGGGGCGGATAGCGGAAGAATCGTGCATTTCTGGAAAAAAAAGTGAAACTTTCAGGGATTGTAGTTGACCCTTAGGAAAATCGAAAATCGAAGAGAGCCCAAAAAGTTGGGCCCCTGGGGACCCAGGAGGGGGCCCCAAAATCTTATTTTGCTCATAACTTTTGAACGAGTGATTTTTTTTGAAAAAAATGATACATTAAAAAGATGGGGAATTTTATTCTGAACAAAAAGTGTCTCTTGGTATTTTTCATTTGGACGACAAATAACCAAGATATAGCCGAAAAACCGGTTGGACGTTGGGGGCCCCGCCCGGATCGGGCCGCTACGCTGCGCGCCGCATTCAGCATACGCTCGCGCGCTAATGTCTCTTGATACACGCTTGGCACTCACACTCCGACACTTTGCACAAGTTTATGTCGTCGTGTGTGACTCTTGGAGAGTTGAAGGGGGGGGGGGGTTGCCCAACACCCCCCCCCCCCCGAATTACACCCGTTTGAAGAAGTCGGCTAAATTCCGTTAATTTTATAATCAGTTTATCGCTAAAAACAAACGAAAGTAACCAAATTAAGTTGATGTCGTTTTCGGGGGGGGAGGGGAGGGTGCCCCCATCCCAACCACCCCCCCGCCCCCATGAATCGCACCCATTTAAAGAAGTAGGTATATTTCTATTAATTTGCATTCAGTTTATTGCTAAAAATGAACGAAAGTAACCTGATGTAAGTTCTGATTAACGTTGATATCTTTGAAAACAAACGCAAGTATGAATGTAGGAGATTCATTGAGGAAGTATTGATACGAAGTGAGGGGGTATCACTCCACTCCCCCTCCTTTCCCTACTAGAGAATCCAGAATTTTCGTTTTTACCTCTAAAAACGAGTGAAATAAGCCGGACATCCGATCTAATTGATTTAAATCGACATTGTCGGAAAATCTCACAAATGAGCCGAGTGAAGGAGAAGCTCATGAGGGGGGGGGGTGTTACTAAACTCCACTTTCGATTTGAGACAATCTCTAGAGTCTCATTTTTTAACAATTTCGTGATGAAAACGATGTAAAAGTACTCGATCTGATTGAATGTTTCATTCGCCCATAATGTAAACTAATCTGGTTTCAAAGACGAATATCGCCGAAAAACCGCAGAGCACCGCGATCGTTTGCCAGAGATGCGTGGCTCATTAGCTTCTATGTCGTATTACAGTTAGAGTAAACTGCGTATAGCGACGAGGCGTGAGCTGTATATAATTTCTAGAATTTCGTCTATTTACCACGAATGATTGAGACCCTGCAACGTTCACTTTATTTGTGTAGAAAATATTTACTGTATTCATACCAGCATTATAATGCAGATAAAATGTGGATTAGAAAATTGAGTATATGTTTGACTGAGTGCGCAGAAACATTTCGAATTCAATTCTTTTTAAAAGATTTTTTATTTTCTAAAAGATTATTGTTTTTCTTTTCAATTCAATTCAATTTTTTTTTTTTGTCTTGCTCTTCGGAATTCTTTTTGCGACTTTCGGGTGGAAACCTACACATTATATCATGTAGTGTAGCAGAGATGATTTGGCGTGACTTCCAGCAATAAAAATATATTTTAACGCATACAGGCTCAGTTTTGATTCGCTCTCTTTCAATACAGACTGAATCCGGATTCGATTCGGATAGAAGAACTTGACATTAACATCAAAACAATTCTATCTTGATGCTAGTTGCATGGTGCATGATTGAACACGGTGGGAGCCAACTTTTGGAGGGATGTGGAACTCCCCCCTCCTCCCCCTCTTCATTCATACCTGCGTTTGTTTTCAAAGATATCAACGTTAATCAGAACTTACATCAGGTTACTTTCGTTCATTTTTAGCAATAAACTGAATGAAAATTAACAGAAATATACCTACTTCTTTCAATGGGTGCGATTCATGGGGGCGGGGGGGTGATTGGGATGGGGGCACCCTCCCCTCCCCCCCCCCCCGAAAACGACATCAACTAAATTTGGTTACTTTCGTTTGTTTTTAGCGATAAACTGATTATAAAATTAACGGAATTTAGCCGACTTCTTCAAACGGGTGTAATTCGGGGGGGGGGGGGTGTTGGGCAACCCCCCCCCCCCTTCAACTCTCCAAGAGTCACACACGACGACATAAACTTGTGCAAAGTGTCGGAGTGTGAGTGCCAAGCGTGTATCAAGAGACATTAGCGCGCGAGCGTATGCTGAATGCGGCGCGCAGCGTAGCGGCCCGATCCGGGCGGGGCCCCCAACGTCCAACCGGTTTTTTGGCTATATCTTGGTTATTTGTCGTCCAAATGAAAAATACCAAGAGACACTTTTTGTTCAGAATAAAATTCCCCATCTTTTTAATGTATCATTTTTTTCAAAAAAATCACTCGTTCAAAAGTTATGAGCAAAATAAGATTTTGGGGCCCCCTCCTGGGCCCCCAGGGGCCCAACTTTTTGGGCTCTCTTCGATTTTTGAATCTCCTAAGGGTCAACTACAATCTCTGAAAGTTTCACTTTTTTTTCCAGAAATGCACGATTCTTCCAATATTGTGGAGTTATCCGCCGCACTATAATTACATTTTATCTATCCACTATTAATACGGTATGGAATAATGTTGAATACTGTTAAAATAAACTACAAAACATAACTGACAAATACTATACGAATAATTGAGCACATTATGTTGTCACCAAGTGACTGAACCGTAACTAAACCGGGTCATTAAATAAAATTTGCTTCATAAAGGTCGAGAGATTGACGTATCTTTTGATACCTCAGACCTCTCCATAACAATCAAAAAAAGCCAACTAAAATTTCTGATTTTTCTCTTGAATGTTTTGTCTGCCAATAAAATTCAGCCTCTTTTGCTGTCCCAATTTTTTTCTGTTTCTCCTGTATTCGTCTTTTTCTCTTTTTTCACTGTTTGGTTTTTCTTATTACACCCCCCCTTTTTTTCCTTCATTTATTCTAAATAGTTCCTTATCAATGTACATAAAGGTTCTTTTGCCCAATTTCACTGCAGCACTATGGAGCAGGTATTCCTATAGATTTTAATTATAAAAAACGAATGAACACACCAAGAATCCTCAAAATTTACAAAATCTTTTCACTAACAAATAAAGCAGCTGCTATAGTTGTCATCATTCATCAAGTCCTGTTGCCTGAAGCGCTATCTGTATGCTCAAATTGATCTTCTAATTAGAGCGAATTGATCGCAAACTTTTATTCTATATATGTCATCATATACAGTAAACGTTTTCAATCTGGGCGCTCTAATTTGATCGTGTAATTAGCGCTGGAGATGATAGGATTCTTTTTTTAATAACTACAGTAGTTTCTGTGCTTAACCTTTTCACTGCGTTGGAGTAGTATACTCGTCCAACACAGTAGTGCACCGCAGTGCGTTCCACGAGTATATTCATCCGGTCCCCCCCGCACTTTCTCCACCTGTACAGCTGCCGCATCTGCGCGGAATATAGCTGCAATTACTCTTTCTATCGGGAAGAGTATAAACTACGTGTTGGAGGCACTGGCAATGCTATTCGTATCATGCAACGTGGTATTCAAAAGAACTCCGCGGTAAAAAGGTTAACGGTTTAGAAATTCTGAGTGGGCTGTTTGACTTTACGAATTTAAAAAAACAATTACGAAGGAACGAATGGACTTTGACAGTTCTTTATGTGCTAATTGGCTTTTCATCTTCCAAATATTGGATTTCCATATTATTGGTGCTCAGTAAAAGTACATTGTAAAATTAAATTGTAATTGCGTAAAAGTAATTGGTGCTCAGTTTAAATAAAGTTCTCTCAAAAAAAAAATTAATGCACTAAATCCCATTATAGCGGAAACTTTTAAGTTGCCAAATAATTATCAATTATGAACGGGAAAAAGGAAGAAAAAGCCTAGTGACTGTCTGTAACTTTCGACAGCGGCTGATGAAAGTATATCAAACCCATTCTAGAACATGGTTTTTTATTTTACCAGAAATAAAACTGTTTCAACACGTGTCTTCTATTGTAAATAGACCCTCTGAGGAAATCGAATTAGATCATCATAAATTGTTCATTAATTGTTAGCTAGTTTCTGATTTTAATTTTCTTTCTGTACTATTTTTTTCCCCCCAGGAATGTTGCATGAACCAACAGTCTTGATTGAAGGAGTACTATTCAGAGCGCGCTATCTAGGTTCTACTCAGTTGGTTTGCGAAGGGCAGCCAACGAAAAGTACAAGAATGATGCAGGCTGAAGAAGCAGTCTCCAGAATTAAGGTACCTTCTTTTTTTCCTCTATCCTCTTACTTTCACATTATCTTGTAGAATGTTCTTTTTTTTTTTTTTTTTTTTTTTTTTTTTTCTTTTTTATTTTTTTTCTCCATTATTTCTTAATGGAGCTCTTGCAAACTTTTTCTGTAAGCAAATGAATTGTCCGATCTGATGTAAAAACCAGCAAAAATCACGAAAATGTTACTAAGAAAGTCTCAAATTTAGTAATAAACTCACGTAACTGCTATAACGGCTAGATCATAATGGTGGTTGAACGCAGATATCAAGGGAGATTCCTGTCTAATTTGTCACTTTCTCTACGAAAACATAGAGATATGTCTCAAATTAGATAGGAATCTCCCTTGATACCTCCGTCCCTCCGCCATTAAGCCTGTTGATTTTATGATTTTTTAAGGTACTCATCGTCATTTTTACAAGTTTTTATGAAAGAATCAACTCTCCAATCCTCTATAACAAAAGTCTGCGATCCTCGATAACAAAAGTTTGCGAGAGCCCTGTTAGACAAACCCAGTTTGTTTTTCTAAGTCATCTTATTATCTTAAAGTCATTCATCCTTTGTAATTCGATAATTAAAAGAATTGAGAAGTTGGGGTAGTCGCAGTTTCCCTGCTAAACGGTCCATTACAAACTTTTGCTGTACCATTGCAGAGGAATGATTCCCACGTAAAATCACTTGAATATTACATTGAAAGCATCAGAAAGTTCTAAAACCCACTCACAATTTCAATAAATGCGTTTAACAAAATTACAAGATGGCGGTCGAATACGCGGATGACAATAAGGAGCATTCCCGTCTAATTGCAGCTGTCTCCATGCTGAGAAAAGTGATTCATCACAGAGAAAGTTGCAATTAGACGGGAATGCTCCTTATTGTCATCCGCGTATTCGACCGCCATCTTGTAATTTTGTGGAAGCAATTTATTGAGTCTGTGAGTGGATTTAGAAACTTTCTGATGCTCTCAACGTTATTTTCAAGTGATTTTACCCAAGCATGGACATTATTTTTTGCTATTGCAAAAGTTTGCAACAGACCCATTACGTTTTTTCAAACTTTTATCCTTAATACATTCTGAATTGTTTATGAAGAATAATCATAAGTAAATTATTCTACCTCACTTAATCTGATTTTTGTTTCTAAATCTATTCCGCCAGATGAAGCTAAGGAGCATTTGTACTTAACCTAGCCTAACCTAACTTTATTCTAAAATCAATGTTAATTCTATCTTCATATGTATAAAGTTGTTTTTTATCCTTGTGAGGGGAAATTTTTGATGCTCTCTTACCGCTCTAGGCCCCTCTCATAAAACGTCTGTTGGACTTATAATACATATTCTAACAAATTCAAGTCAATTATATACTTTTTTGATAATGTCCGTGTTTTCAAATTTCCGAACAGATCAAAATTTTCTTATTGTTGTGAGTGTCATTTGTGACCAGTGTGGCCATTCAGTGCGTAAGGCTGCTTTTAAGAAATTTCTGAAGTACGGATGTTTAATTGACTATCAGTCATACCTGACAAACGGTTTAACCGGCAGTTTTCTTTTACAACAGCTACAGGTCGTTTCAGAAGTGTAGGCGCACCTAGACTGATAATCTTTGGACTTTTTCAACATTATTTCTCATGTTAAAAAATGAAAATTAATGAAAATTAGTTAGAGCATTGGCTTTTCATTAAAAGACGCTTTAAAATAAATATTTCGAAGTCGGAGGCAAGTTTTCTCATGATTTGAAGGAATGAAAATTGAAAACTCGCCAAAGACTATGGTCCAGGAGCGCCTACACTTCTGAAACAAGCCTTAGTCAACTGTATGTCAGCACTGTACTAGCCATTATGCATGATTATAGGTGTTAAATTGAATTCAGCCAATCAGAGCCGATTATCGAATGACTTTCGATAACCTACAAAGCGCACTCTGCCAATTAGAGATGATAGTGCTTTGGATATAACCTCACAGTAGCAATGGCACCATGGCCAAATCGGTACTTAGAGAGCTGTCAGCTACCATTGGCACTTGTCGTTTGCTCCGATTGTTCCGAATGCCAGAACATGCAATCTTCAAATTTTAATAAGCAGAAAATCTACCTTCTATTTTCACTGGCAGTTATTCGATGAACAGAGAGTCTTAATTTCGCAATCCGCTCGCTAAACGAGAACATCCACCTGCTAAATGTTGAACAGATGGTCTTAAAAGTGGCCCTTAGTAGAATAAAAAAATGTCTTTCTAAGCTCAGTTTACAGTGGCCATTTGCCGAGCTTATCTGTTGAAAGTAATCTGCTTCGATTCCACACACTTATTGGGTTAGTTAGAAAATTTGTTGGCAACAGTAATCGTCAGAAAAAGTATCATTTCTATTAAAACAATTAATGTTCCTCCAGTGGTTGCTCCTTGAGGTCAGCCTATGTACTCCCTATTGCCCTTTTTATGTTTGTCGAAAATTTGTTAAATTTCCATTAGAAATAACGCTATTTGTTGTTTTGCAAAATTCTTTATCATTTGTGATTGGTTGCATTCATCACTATCATTTTGCTCTATCATGCCTTTAAAGTCATTCATATTATTCATCCTTATCATTTTGCTCTATCATACGTTTAAAGTCATTTATATTATGCATTTCATCATTATCATAATCATTATTATTATTATCATCATCACATGGAAGATTCTTTGTGGGTTTATTACCATCAATGCTTACAACCATACACAATTATTTGACCTGACTTTTTTCTAATCCATTTGTACTTTTCATGCTGCTTGCAACCCTTTTAGGCTTTGGTAAGTTGCTGCGCATAATTTTTTGTTCAATTTCTGTTGCTTTCACTTTGACTTTTAATTCGACAAAGCTGAGACTTTGTCTTCGCTTTTGAACAAAGTCCTTTAGTGTTTATTTCTTCCTTTTCTAAAGTCACAAAGCTGGGTGGTGATTATGAATGATTGTATCGTAATCGTATCAAGTCGCTATTGAGTGCGTTTTATTCTTTGGGGTAGTTTATCTTTAGAGTTGTCATTCCGATAAAAACATTTTTATCTCTACATTAAATTGCCAATGACTTCTCAGCTATCAAGCACACATGGTAGAGATGAAAAGGTTTCTATCGGAAGGCCTACTCAAAAGAATAACACGCAATTGTTCTTAATCGCCCTCCAGGTTGTTGCACAAGAGAATGTCTCAGTAGAAAGTAAAGACTCCAATTGAGGCATTTTACGTAAAGAGGGGTCCTTGGCCATGTATTTGCAGTGGCAAAGAAGCCCTTTTTACGTAAAATGCCTCAATTGACATAGTTAATCTGTACTAGCAAACACAATAGTTTTGACAGTCACCCGGCAGTCCTGCATTACTTGAGGATTGGCCACATGCCTTGAACTCTTGACTGCCAAAACTTTTGCTCGTACGTGTCTGTAAAAAAATTTCAGAAACTTCACGATCAAGAGCAAGAAAGTATGTTCTCCTCCCCTCCGTCCTCTCATTTTGTACAAATGCCTCAGCTAAGTTTTTTTAGTTTTTTTCTGCCATGTTTTGATTTGAAGACTGAGTAAAAAGTATCTTGAAGTTCATGAAAGAGAAAATTTGAAAATTCCCTTCGTTGTATTTTTGATCGTCTCCCCAACTGTTTGAAATTCACTCTACAAGGAAAAATTAGGAAAGCTTTAGCAGCCTAATTTATGATGTTTGCAATAATCTTTTTTTTTTTTTCAGGCTCCCGAAGGTGAAACTCAACCGAGCACTGAAGTAGATCTGTTCATTTCAACTGAAAAAATTATGGTGCTAAATACGGATTTAAAGGTGAGCTTCCTGTCACTTGTAAGTGGCACTGTAGTAACTTTTTTTAGTGGCAGAGTAGTTCTCTTCACTACAGAATCTACGAGATCCAAGCGTCAAATCTTGTTTTAAAAACTCATGCTTCTGACCCATTGGACAAATCTGAGGAAAAATGGTCTTTTCAGATAAGTCTTGCAGCAGGATTTGAGTTGAATGCACTATCAACGAATCAAAGATTGCCAAGGGATTTTCAGAAGCTTAGTTTTTGCCTTCAAGGTTCCGGTTCTGCCACTCTTCATACTCCTCACACCTTGCTGGGGAAGGGCGAGTGCAGGTGGGGTGGGAGAGCCGTTGCGGATTAGTTCCACACTCACACGCAGAACTGTGGCAGTGGTAGCTTAGAGTTCCTTGATGAAAATATTGTACCGGGTGTACCAAACCACCCGAATAAGGCATTTTTCTTGAAAACCACTGAACCAAATGATCTGAAACAAAATAATCAGTTAGAGAATTGACCCCAAATTTTTCATTTTTGATATTTTCAATAGCCCCAACAGTCCCTAGGGGGGTATTTGGGGGGTTCAAATTTTAAGCTTCAAGGCGGAACTTAGCTTTTGAAAATCTCGTGACAATCTTTTATTCTTCAATATTATTGTGTATGTTTTTAATTTTCTATCATTTTAACAGCTGGCTGATTCTGCTCGTTTGGACGAGACGAGACGAGACGAGATAGCAAGAATCGACCAATCCCATTGGTTTAAATGGCGTCACGTGATAGATTTGAAGTCATTCAAGCGGGCAATGAAGGGGATAAGTCTTTTTTTTTTTAAAGTCATGACTCTTATCCCCTTCATTACCCGCTTGAATGACTTCAAATCTATCACGTGACGCCATTTAAACCAATGGGATTGGTCGATTCTTGCTGTCTCGTCTCGTCCAAATGAGCAGAATCAGCCTATATTAAAATCTATATGCTTCTATGACAAATTGTAAGTGTTATTAGGTCATAGAACTGTTTATAGTGAATCAACAAATAACCTCAGAGTATGAAAGGAGGAAGCTGATATGAGTAATTTTCAGAAGAGGCATGAGTAATGAACGGGTAAATGACACAAGCATAAAATTTATGAACCAATCTTATCAGGGAAAAAATCAAACCATCAACAACTAATTATTTTTAATCACTTTACTTACTGTTTTCTCCTTCTAATAAATAGTCAGAGAAAAAGTTAAATCAGCATAAAACATTTAATTATTAATAAAGATAAAACTTACATCAGATCTGTGCAGTTACTAAGGCGAAGATTAAGGTTAGGAAAAACTTCTTATACTTTTTTATCAACAGCTGTTTTCTTGCATGTTGCCTTACCTTTGATCTCAGATCAACACTTACGAATGAAATTCTTTCTTTTTTGCAGGAAATTATGATGGATCATGCTTTACGCACAATATCCTACATTGCTGACATTGGTGAACTGGTTGTCCTAATGGCTCGGCGAAGATTCGTTCCTCATGATTTGGATGACCCTCCTAAAATTAACAGGACTCCTAAAATGATCTGTCATGTCTTTGAAAGTGAAGAAGTAAGAACAATCTTTTATCGTTTTATTCCGTGTCAACTTTCTTGTCTCAACAACTCTTTTTTTATTTTTACTTTCTCACTAGTAACAAAGTTAGAAATTAAGAAAGTATTGCGATGGTGCAGATGTCTGTCTGTCTGTATCCCAGTATAACTTTTGAACCAATCTTCCATATGCATCAAAATTTTGCCGAAAAGTTGCTTTTACCATTCCCCAGAGGCACTTTTTGTTGTTTTTTCGAAACCTAAGTTGTAGACAAGTTATGAATGATAAAAGGTTTTCATTAAAATCAATGAGAAAATGGGTAAAATGGTTGAATGCAGGGAAAAATTGGAATGTTTTAAATATAGCTGTTTGAATTTTGATGGAAATTTGCAAAAAGATTCTGCGACCAGCCTTCTGTAGAATTAACCCCTTAAGGGGGGTCTGGGGGTCTCCTTCAGAATATTTTAGGGGATATGGGATTCTCCCCCAGAATATCATAGGGGGGTCTAAGGGTCTCCCCCAAAATAATTTTGATTTGAGGAAGTGTTCGTGGGGTATTTCCTACAGTTTGTTTTATTTGGCGGAGGAAAGTTTTTATAACTACCCTCTCCGATGAACGAGAAGGTTATTTGAGATTCCTCTTGCTGCTCTGGCATCCAAGCACGAAGCGATATCCTCAGTTAGTAGGAAGTTTGGAACAGCCGTTAGTTTTTTTATTAGTGCCAAATTTAGAGGGTCAAGATTTACTAATCATTTAAATCTTCAAATTTTTTGCAGGCTCAGTTTATCGCTCAGTCCATCGGACAAGCCTTCCAAGTTGCTTATATGGAATTTCTGAAAGCCAACGGGATAGAAGATCATAGTTTTGTCAAAGAGATGGATTATCAAGAAGTATTGAATTCTCAAGAAATTTTTGGTGACGAACTGCAAATGTTTGCCAAGAAAGAATTGCAGAAGGAGGTATTTGTTTTGTATTCATTTTTTTTCTCTCTTGCATTTTTCTTCAATGTCAGCGTAATCTTGATTGTTGGATTGGTGATCACTGTTTCTACTACCTTGAAAATTATTTATATTGCATTCACGCCAGTCGGACAGCAGGCAAACACTTAAAGGGTTTGTGAGTCATGTTTGATTATCGAGCAGAGCTATCGAAACATTGCCAATTCTTGTAAACTTTGAGCTTAACTATCTCAAATTGAACATGGACATTTTTGGGGCCAGTGGAAGTATTTGAATGTAGTTTCAGGGCAAATAAGTCCTGACCAACCAAATTTAACTGCAAGCAAGTTTTTGCAAGGTGTTTTCAAGGTCCTTTAAGAATTTCTTGAGAAACTGTCAGTAGTGGCCTTTAGAAATACTGAGAAAAATCTGAAACACAGAAAAGAAAGAAGAATCTGTAAATGTGAGTTTTCTTGCAATAAAATGTGCATCCTCCTCTTCACCTCCAGCCTATCCCTCTGTGTTTACGGATCGTCACCATAACTATGATAATTAGCTGACTCGCGTAAAATAAATTATGTAACTGTTGGACGCGTTTCGGGAGAAACGACCTCCCGTCATCAGCAAAATTAAATTCAAATTTTGCTGATGATGGAAGGTTGTTGCTTCCAAAATGCGACTGACAGTTGTTCTATTTATTTTACTCAAGTCACTTTATTATCATTGTAATTTTCACCCTGCGTAGTGTTTTAAATATGTTTTAGCCTTTTTTTGTTTTTTAACCCTTCCACCATTCAACATCAGGCTGGGAGAGGAGTGGACTATTGTTTTGTTGAATTCGTAAGATTTAAGTGTAACTGTGCTTAGTGCACCGACTCTATCTATTTAGTCTATTCTATTCTGCTAAAAATCAAGTCATTACTATCTCCAAATAATACTATTATGCTATGAACTTTTATCAATTCTTATAATCTCTATTGTTTGTGATGCAGGTTGTTGTTCCAAAAGCTAAAGGTGAAATTTTGGGCGTTGTGATAGTAGAATCTGGTTGGGGCTCGATGTTACCGACTGTTGTGATAGCCAATTTAGCTCCCGCCGGTGCTGCTGCTCGGTGTGGCCAACTCAACATAGGAGACCAAATTATTGCTGTGAATGGTGTCAGTCTGGTCGGACTTCCGCTTTCAACTTGTCAAAATTACATCAAGAACTCAAAAACTCACACGGTTGTTAAATTGACCGTCGTGCCCTGTGCTCCGGTAGTTGAAGTAAGTGATTGCCTCAATTTACCCATCATACCTTTCTGCACCAATGCCTCAATGGGTCTATTGTGTACCTAATTTTGGTTGGACCACGTCCGACTAACGAGTGGAACGGCAAAGGAGGAGTGTCAATAAGGCCGGTTTTTGGCCCCAAAAATGGTCAATATTTAAGATTGTCTAAAAGTTTGTGTAAAATGGCTCTATTTACTCTTACAGGCTTATATTTTTAGGTTTGGGTGGTGTTTTCGGGTTATTCGAACTTTAGAGGCGTATTTTACCACCTCAAAGTGGGTCGGTTTTGTGTTTTTCACGGAAAATGCCTGATTTTGCGTTAAGTTATTGAATATTTAGATGTGAGCCGGACATAGTTCGGTTTTCTCCTTTAGATTTGTTAGTATACCACTAAAAATGAGTAACATACTGCAATATAGTCACCGAACTATGTCCGGCTCGTACTTAAATATCAACTTTTTTGATTTCATGAAAATGGAAAACTTGAACGAATTCGAATAATTTCAATGTAGTAATGCTTATATTGCAACCTGGTCACCTGTCAAACCATGAAATACGATTTGCAGGTTGCAAAGATGCAGTTTTGTATTATTGTACGTAAATTTTTAGAATTCGTTCAAGTTTTCCATTTTTACGAAATCAGAAAAGTTGATATTTAAGTACGCGCCGGACATAGTTCGGTGACTATATTGCAGTATGTTACTCATTTTTAGTGGTATATTAACATATTTAAAGGAGAAAACCGAACCATGTCCGGCTCACATCTGAATATTCAATAATTTAACGCAAAATCGGGCATTTTCCGTGAAAAACACAAAACGACCCACTTTGAGGTGGTAAAATATGTCTCTAAAGTTGGAATAACCCAAAAACATCACCGAAACCTAAAAATATAAGCCTTTAAGAGTAAGTAGAGCCATTTTACACGAACTTTTAGACCATCTTAAATATTGACCATTTTTGGGGCCAAAAACCGGCCTTATTGTCACTCCTCCTTTGTTGACATCTGACTCACGGATGCGAAGGGTTAAAAGGCAAGACACAAGATTTATCATCTAAATTAGGGGGGGGGGGGGGGAGGGAACCTATCCTAAAATATCTCTTTTTTCTTTTTTTCCTATTATTTATTCTTTTTTACACATTTCTTTACATTTTGTTGCCGCTCAATACTTCATAGTATATTACTTTTAGGAATGGATCTTAACAGGTCGGTTTTAAGTTTAGTAAACCTTCAAAACAAAAACCCTTCTTTTAAATACCAACATTTTCTCTGTCTGAGCACTGACATTTGCAATTCCTTTAGTCTTTTCTGAAAATGATTTTAAACTACTTCCTCTCATGCTTTGTTCTGCAGGTTAAAATCAAACGCCCGGATACAAAGTACCAGCTTGGTTTCAGCGTACAGAATGGTGTCATTTGTAGTCTTCTTCGAGGCGGTATTGCTGAGAGAGGTGGTGTAAGAGTAGGCCATAGAATTATTGAAATCAATAATCAAAGCGTAGTCGCTGTACCTCATGAAAAGATTGTTAACCTATTAGCAACTAGCGTTGGTGAGGTATGTATCCCTAATTGCGTTCTCATTTTTGCTGAAGGGGAGTTGTCTGTCCCTATCCATCTTCTCAGAAACTAGTGAAGATAATCCAAAACACCTATTTCAGTGGATTCATCTATTCAATGGGAACAATGCGGCTCTTGCAAACTTTCGCTATGAGCAAATGAATTGATACATCTGATTTAAAAACTAGCGAAAATCACACAAAAAAGTCTAAATTCGGTAATTACTTCAGAAAATAGCTGTAATGGCAAGATCATAATGGCGGAGCTAAGCAGAGGGATGATTACGGAGAATCGTTATCGTTATCGAGTGCAGCAGTTACTTGCGCTGTGGTAGGCTATCTTCTTATTTCTTCTTCTTCAACACAGTTTTACTCGATAACGTTAACGATCCTCCGTAAATACCTCCCAGATATCATGGAAGATTCCTGTCTAATTATCTCTTTCTCTACGGAAACACAGAGTTGTCACAAATTAGATAGGAATCTACCATGACACCTGCGTCTCTCCGCCATAAAGCCAGATTCTGAGAGTGAATTTTGTGATTTTTTAGTGTAGGTACTCATCGTCATTTTTACAGGTTTTCATACTTGAATCAACTCTTCAATAATCTGAAGCAAAAGTTTGCAAGAGCCCCATTAGACCAATTTTTTTCTTTCTTATTAATTATAGAGGGGGGGGGGAGAATGGTGAATTTTAAAATTTTGTTAAAAGTAAATTGGTAAAACTTATTTTAACAAAATAGTCGAATTCACAATTTCTTTTGTCTGCATAGTTTGAAAAAACCTCTCGATTAATTGTTCCCATGTAATAGGCAGATCCAACATTTTTATTTCTTTTTTAATTATCTTCATTGGTTCTTGAGAAAAGTTTACCTAAACTTGACCTTGTTTAACGTTGGAGGGATAGGAAGATAGGGTCAGACAGTTCCCCTCAGCAAGTCTAAAATGTCTGGCCGATCCGTGATTCCAAATAATAGGGATAAATTCCTAGTGTTTGTATCCATCATGATTGTTTCTGTTTTTAGTGATTCACTCTACTTTAAATTCTTGAATTATGTTCCATAATTCAATTAATTGTCTTGCGTGTTTTTGTTTTAAGTGATTCACTCTACTTTAAATACCCGAAACATGTTCCACAGTTCAATTAATTTTTATGTAAGTGAGTGCAAAGTTTTAGTACTTCTTTATTTAAAGTAGAGTGAATCACCTAAGAAAGTATAAAAACTTCACACTTCTTGCACAACAACTAATCAAATTATGGAACATTTTTCGAAAGGTACTCTCTTTTCCTGGATGAAAAACATGTTCAGTTTAATCAATCGTCGCAAAAGTTTAATTTATAGGTGAATTTCGATATTTTTTTTTTTTTTTTTAATTATTTCTTATGCAGCTCTTTTCTAGTTATCTCCTCTTTTTAATTTAATTTTCTTTTGTTTTTCCAGATTTTAATGAAAACAATGCCTACATCAATGTTCCGATTATTAACTGGTCAAGAAACTCCTGTGTTTATTTAATAAGGTGAATTTATAGAGTTAGAAAATTTATATATCTATTTATTTATCATATTCCCCCCTCCCCATTCTCTCATCTTTCTTTTCCTGTAACCAGTTTATTAGCTAACGAATTTCCTAGTTTATTACTTGAAAATTGAATACATTGATGAAAGAAGGGTCTAGATGTGTAAAAACAATTTTGAACCTGTGTTTTGAGAAAAAGCCGTTCTAGAGCTTTGTTACATTTAAAGAGTGTTTATTTTAACCCTTTTAAAACTGTTGTACATTTCAATGTACATCTGAATAACATTGAATCGTATGGAAAATATAAAAATACAATATGCGCATCAATTTAGATGAGGAGACAACGCTAAGATCAACCATGTTGGTCAAAAATTCACTCCTGAATAAAAAGAATTTCAGGTCTGAAAGGGTTAAGAGAGGTAAATTGTTCATTTTCCCAATCATCACCTTTGGAGATTCCGTTTTGAATGTTGCCTTTGACGGGAAAAGGGCTCAAGTCGTTTTAGGCCCTTCTTCCATCAAAAAATTCTTCTTTGATCTGCCTGTCTCGTGAATCAAATTTTGAGAAATGAGATCATGTCTAAATGGAAAAATATCTCTAAACTCTTTTCAGAATTGATTTATTCTTTGGAGAAACTACGTATATGCGTACACTTGATTTTTCCGGAGAACTCAAATTTTGAATCTTCATGCTCTTAATCTTTCGAGACATTTATAGTATGTAAGGGTTCATGTGTAAAATGAACCATTTATGATTTGTCTTTATCATCTATATTGGTGTGCTGGCAATTAATATGGCAAGAAAGCATGAATTCTCAAGAGTAGGAGCTGCCAATACCAGAATATTACAATGGTAAAGTTGATCGCTGAAGAAATCAGGTATAACTTATTAACTTATTGAGTTATTATTATTCTCCTGTGCTGTTCTTAACGGAGTATAATTTTATCCGTTTGTTTGATGATTTACAAGAGTATGCCCTTTGTATTGACACTTGATTTTTACAAATCGGAATGTTAGAATTAAAAATATGCGTAATCAAACTTTAAAATGAGTTTTTCTCAAAATAGCGTTTTTAGTTATACGTGGTTTCTCTAAAGAATGACTCAATTATTTTCATGCTTTAGAATTATGAAGGAATTTTTGTGGGTACGAACTTAATTAAGCCTTCAAGTTCCTAATTAATCACAATACTCTCTTTAAGGGAATAAGTAAAGTACTTTAAAATAATTGTGCCATATTGTTTTGCCAAGTACCTGTGTCATGGACCTACTCTTGTGATACATACCCAGGGGTGTGCAATTTTGACTGGCAACATCGAGAGTTCCCAACGATATCTACAGAGAAATCTAGACTTTGTGCTGGCAAACGCGAAAGTTTTGGTGGTAATGTATGCATGTGGAGCACAGAAGGTTTATTTATTTATTTAATAAAATGGTACTTCGGAGCCACTATCAGTGGCTATGGTACCAGTCATTAATAGAAGGCTTTGTTCAGACTATTTCGCAGCATTTTTAAACTGTACACAAGTTACATATCAATGGGGTAGTTGCGAGGGTCTGATATTTGGTGTTTTTTATAAATGAAATGAAAGTACTTGAGCTGAGAACAAATGTGCCTTTGGTTATTTCTCAAGTGTCCCGGTTTTCTAGATACACTGGTGTAAAGTTGCGAAAAACCGTGTGTGTAGTGACATCACAACGCAGAATTCCCTTATAAAACAATGTATTTTGGGTCAAAATCGCATCACCGGAACTATGAAACCAAGTTAAAAACTGAAGGCATCCTTGTTTTCAGCTGACCGAGTATTTTCATTTTTTCACCCGAAAAAACACCAAAATTCAGACCCTTGCAACTGCCCCATTGGATCTGTATATTCACAGATACTAAAATGCCTTTTTAAAGAGCATAAGATCCAGAAATCGCCAAAATGAATTAAAGTCAGAGGCCTTAAAATGACTTTAATGGTGAGAGGCAGGCATTTAAAAATGTTGATTGCGGGATGTTTGATGTTACTTTCAGATTTTTTTCAAGGTTGTTATGCTTACACAAGGATCTGCCACTTATCTCAAATTCTTGACTGCCAAAACTTTTGCGTTTGATAGTACCTAAAATCCTGCCTCCAGGTAGTTTAACAATCGAGGTTTTTTTTTCTTCAGAGTCAGAGCGAAATCAATCTCTCGCAAGTGTAAAAAATAGTAGACCTCTTTTTTTTCTCGCCCCAGCTGCTTGCCATTGCGTGTCATGCTTTTATTTCAAAGCTAACAGATTTTTTTTTTTTTTTTTCATTTTGTGAATGAAGCCAAAAAGAATTATGATTTATATATTAAGAAGTTGCGCACTAAGAAATTAATAATGTGAATCTTGGATGAAGCTAGCTGACACAATTAATTTAATGGCGTGGGTAATGGCAAATGACTTATCATCAGTTTTCATCAAAATATTTTTCATTAATTTTCAGTATATTGTAAGTGATTGAGTATTACTATCCTGAGAATCAAAATTATGTACTATGACTTTCTTTAGAAAGTCCTCTTATCGAAATTGTTCTTGATGAATTTTTCTTTTATTTTCCATCGTTTTAAATTTTTTGAGGAATAATGTCGCAAGTGGTAACACTGTGAGTCTTTGAAATACCTGAAAACGGTAAAATTTCTCACATTGGTTGAGAAATTAAATATTGAAAATTGGTTATCAGGATACTTTCTTTTGAAAGCCATAGTACTTCATACAAAAAAATACCCGCAATAAATTGAGGACTTGGCCTGAAGAAGGGCACTTAAAACAGCAGGTATGTTCTCAACTTAAAATCAGCATATAAATGGAATGAAAATTTTTAATAAAGAACTGTATATTGTAAATCATAGAAAAATTTTCATTGTAATCATCATCAGCTTATCAAAATATTTGTCATTCAAATTGAATTGTTTGATGTTGCACAATCTCTAAATGGGTGAAATTTGAATTTAAACTTTTCAAATCATAATAACTGTTTTAATCGCTGATATTTAATCAACTTCTCAAACTTAATACATCACTCAACTTGGAACATCACTCTCAGGCAGGGGCGCTAACTGGAGGAGGCAAAAGGGGCTGTGACCCCCTCCCCCCTCCCTTGAAGTTGGGAAATACCGATTTTTTCACCATTTTTCCAACGAACGAGCTGAAAACAAGCAAAAAGTTATGATAATCGAAGGCTTGCTCCCTTTAGTAAATTTTCTGCCTGTGCCCATGCTCTCAGACAAACTCTATTTATCATCATAATACTTTCAACATTTGCTGCTGATGTTAATGCTGACAGGGTTTTTTGCATTCATTTAATCATCATATTTTACCCTTAACCAATTCCATCACTTATGATTTTTTATCATTCTATCCGTTATCATTCTTCTATCCTCCCTTCCAGTGGCGGTTCGTGCAGTTGGCAACCATGTGTTATGTCATTTAAACCTATGCAAATATATCGATTTCTTGGGGGTGCAGTGCACTTCCTAAAGATTGAATATTTTGCATGGGTGTAAATGGAGAGGATCCATTGTTGCCAAATTGCGCGAGCCGCCACTGCCCCCTCCCCCAATTAAATGCGAACACGCAATAAAAGCCACAAAATTTTCAAGAAACAGCGCGAATTGTTCATGAGAGGTTAGAATTACCTGATAGACTAGCTTGAGAGCTCGTTGGCAATTGTTGTCAACAAAAAAGGAAGAGGCGTTAAATTCATTTTTACAACCCTAAGTTCTTGCTTGTTATGACTCTCCAAAACCGCGCCCTCAATCGTCGTCAGCAAACAAACCAAATTCACATGTTGGCAAAATTAAATACTTTTTTGTTCTAGTTGCAAAACTGCCAGATTTCAATTTGGCAAAAAATATACGCATTTACCTTTGAATCTTATGGGAAAATTGTATATTTTTCATCAAATCTGGCAACACTGTCTAGTTGTTGAAGAAAGGTAGTAAAAAAATTTCGAATTCAGATCCTTCTTCCTTAATCCCACTTTCAAAGTACAAGAATGGCATTTCTAGATGGCTCAAACAGTCCATTGATTTTGCAAAATTCACAGAGGACTTTCAATGGGATTTTTATGTGTGATACTATCCAAGATTAAATTAAATGAATAATTACTTCCTTTTTTCTTCTTTCTCTCTTTTTTTGTCAATGTTCTGTGATTTTTCTCTCTCTTCACTTCTTCTCACTGTCATTTGTGCCATATTTTTAAAAAAACAATATCATCAGTTGCTCTTACATCTGAAATATTGATTAACCCTGTAGTAGAAAGCAGTACTTTTTATCAATTGATGAGTTGAAATATATTTTAAGGTATTTGCCATTAGATGTTGCCAAGATTGCGCAATTGGTTTTTTGTCAAAAAGATTAACCAAGGCATCCACTGAAACAAAAATTTTCAAACAAATTTCTCATTAAACGAATGATTTTCTCCAGAAAAATACCACTTTGGTAGGCACATTCAGTATTGTAGATAATAAAAAAAAAAAAGATGCTCTGTAGTCCGATTTTGCTTTGTTATCGTCGATGGCCGATAGCCATCGCGCGATGATATTTCTCTGTCCAATCAGAAAGAAGCGCTAAAAAATCAGTAACTTTAAGATGATGACCGCTTGGCGTGCAATGAACAGCCGTCATCTGCGATGGTGAAATAGTTGACAACCTCCGGAGGTTGTCAACTATTTTATCATGGTACAGGGTTGCCTCATAGTGAAATTAAATTAATAATTAAATTTGGCTCTGCCCACTTTCAATGACTATTAGAGAAGCAAAATACGAGCGATGGCCCATCGCAGGCCGTTGATGGTTACCAAACGGCTTTCGATTACAGAGCAAAATGCGACCAATCTTTGCAACAACTGATGGGGCATACCTCATTACATATTTCAATGCTTCAATTCTTCTGCGCATAACACATCTTTCAACATTTCTGAGGCAAACCATGAGCTGATCAAGGTTTAGTTGAGCTCAATTTTTAGAGAAATTTTATGTGCAATTCAGTTGTTTTGAAATTTAAATTTGTCCGTATCAAGTTTGTGCCTCCTCTCTGGAGAACAGAATGTTTGAGAAGGTCAAGGATGCAGAAAGCTAGTTTCTCCGTGTCTGTCTTAATTTGTAGGAAAAATGGAAAATACTCACTTCTTTGCAACACTAATCTTTGCCACCTATTTCTTTATTCCCCCCCCCCTACTTTTTCGTTTTTCAATGTCTAGTCTTTTTTTGCAGTCATCATATTTACACGGTTTTGCATTTTTTATTTTTATCTCTTGTGCATTCCAAATACTTCTGACATTAATGTGCAGAATAATTTTACCATGCTGCATTCTCGCTGTCTCTTTCTGTAAATTAGTTAGCAGAGTACCCAGTTGACCACAAAGAAGGGGTACCAATAAAGCCCAACCCCATTTTTTTCTCTTTTTTTTATCATCATGGATCGATAGTATTAGCGCTAGAATTGACTCTTGCCAACTTTAAATGAGACAGATCTCATAGTATTGTTGCAAGATGCTGTATTGTAAGTTAGTCTTTTTTTTTGGCGGTTATTCAAAAAAAAAATAAAACTAATAAATGAAAATGCACATTTCTTACTGTTCTTTTTTTTTTTTTTTTGAAGGTTTTCTTAATGGACTGTAAACTATTAAATATGATGCTGACTGTTTCTGTATAGATGTATTTTGCTGTATTGTTTTCTGGGTCTAATTTTTATTATTTGTTATTTTTAGTTCTCATATCCATGAGATTGAACTTATCGACTGGAGAAATACCGGGTGTCTCTAGTTTTTGATGCTTAGTTTGATCAGGCCTTAAATTAGAAGCACTGCTAAAGTTGAAAAATTCTAATTTTATGGACTTTGTAAATAGAATCGAAGCTCAAAAGCTGTCAAAAGCAGTTTTGTGAACTGAAATATTATCGCTCTTTTTTTTTACCAAGTACATTAATGTATTTTTTATTTGAATCCAAGTACTTTTTCTAAACGCTTAACTGTAACTCTTCTTACATATTCACAGCGTTTAGCCAACAAGGTTATGAATGGAGTTTAATTGTCCGAGTACTGTTTGCAACCTCTGTAGCACAGTAGTAATTGAAATACTAATGGATCCATTGCTTTGTTCTACTAATGGATCGCGATCAAAGCGCTCTATCAGAAAAATCTAGATTAATACAATTTAATTCCTGTTCTCATCGTATGTTTTGAAGAAATTTTGTTTGCAAGATGATCTGTTATGACGTCCAACAAATCTCTGTAAAGTTTTGTGTAACTCCTTAGATAATATTTTCCTTAGAAGCAAATACTCATGTAAACTTTGATTCAGAATTAAAAGACAAAATTTATGGTATTATTTTCTAACAAGTGTAAAAAGAGCCATTTTCTATTCAAATTGTGCAGGATCCTTTTACTGTGTGAAACATAATATCATATATTATGTGATAATCTGTTATGCCTCCATTCCAATAATATACATCATATTGAATTTGGAAAAAAGTATCACCTAACAGTGGAACCCATGGTTGAACCAATTCTAGAACTTTGCCGTGTCTATTAGAAAGACATTAGCCGTCTTTTTCCATGTCTACAACGATTTTGCGTGCTGTGAAAGTAGTGTGGACTCTGCCGACAAAGTCACACGGTTTCACAGGGTCGATTGCGCACTGCGTAGGACGTCCTCACTGTCGACGATGGTTTGCGTGCTCCAAACCATGTGGACGATCGTGGTCCACAATCGCTTGCAGCAGTGCTACCAGCCTAAAAAGAGGAAAATTCCGCAGTGTTTTTACTCAAGAAGCTCTGCTCATTCACAGACGTCCATATAATAAAAACAACGGCGACCGTGGACCGCAGTGGTCCACAGCGGGTAATTGTGGACGTAAAAAAGACGGCTATTATAAAAAAGTGTTTTGGTGTCCTACGCTGTTGTAACGCAGCATGATCATTCAGTTTTAAAAATCAAACTTCACCAACTAATAAAGAAACAAGCTGATCATGATCTGATGAAAACAGGATGATTTGCTCGTGCTAACTTAATCCTTGAATTGCAAAATTTAAGTTTATCGCTGCTAAATCTCAAATCAAAATGAATTTGTATAACGAGTGTGTTGATATGCTGTTGCTTACATGTTTGTTTTATCAGAAGTATGATTTATGAAAAAAAATAGGTGTACATATTGTGAAGAATTAGCCATTAAATTGTAAAAAGCAATTTGTGTATTATTTTACTTAATTATGTATAAAAAATGAAAACTATTTAAAGTTGAAATAGTCATTGCAAAATCAATATTGTATTTTTGGATGAATATCAGTATAAAAGATTTAGTCACGCATACTCTGTATTTTTTGAAGTTATTGGTTTGAGTTGAACTATTAAAATTAAATCTATTTTCGTTGCCTGTAATCAATCGTGTTAGTGCTTAAGTGCGCATTTGTGTTAGTGTGTTTTTCTCTTTCTCTCTCTTTATTTATTCATTTATTTTCTTTTTTATCTATCTATCTATTTATTTACTTATTATTTATTTATTTGATAATTTTTCCTCCAGCATACGTAAAACCTTTTAACTAGATTAGGTAGTGGATGCACACCTAAATTTTTCCGGGTGGATATGTTTAGGAAGTAAAATTACTAAAAACTAAGCAAATTTTGCACCTTTTTTTTTTTTTTTTTTTTAAACAAAATAGGGCTCTTACGAACTTTTGCTGTGAGCAAATGAATAGTCCAATCTGATGTAGAAACCAGCAAAAATCACAAAAATCCCACTCATTAAGTCTAAAATTCAGTAATAAACTGAGGTAACTGCTATAACAATTTCGTAATGGCGGTTCCACGAAGGTACCGTGAAAGATTCCCGTCTGTTGTGTCACCTTCTATATAGAAGCATGGATATGTTTCAATTTAGATAGTAATCTCCCATGATACCTGCGCTGAACCACCATTAAGCCCAATTCTGAGAGTGAATTTTGTGACTTTTTAGTGTCCTCATTGTCATTTTTACAGGTTTTTATGCAAGAATCAACTCTTCCATCCCCTGTACCAAAAGTTTGCAAGAGCCCCATTAAAAAGTAAAAAACTTGTCGGCTTTTTCTCAGCATTTATTTTAAATGTCTACTGTGGTTATGATTTCAACTCAAACTGGAGGCATAGCACAAGTGTTATTACTTGTGTCATTAATTTTGACCAGTGTATTTCAAGTAAAAAAAAATTAATATTTTCCCATGAACAATTATACTCGTCTGTAATTATTTCATCGTTGTAGGATCCATTTTAAGTTCCAAAAATGTTCTATTGTTACTTACTTCTTAATCACAATTCCATTTTTCCACAATACAGAAACTTCTCTGTAACAAACCAATTGTAAAATTTTATCTTATAGGCATTTTTAGCATTTTTTATTTTGTTTGTTTACTGTATGTTTTTGTCTTGCGATCTTGCAAAGGAACCTCTCCATATCAAATCCTCGATCCATCAATGCAATTATTTATTTCAGCCAAATTGATGCTGTTTTTTTTTGTATGAGGAGGTTCTTCTGTGCTTGTTTTGTTTTTATTCTTATATTGTTCTTTTACAATCATTCTTTATTTTTGTACTAACTATTATTCCGTTGATTTTTTGAAATTCTCTCTAGTCATTTAGCTCCTTTGCTTCTACTTTATAAGTACATAAGTCGTTTTGCATTTTGTACCCTCAGATATTTAAAGAACCTTCAATTTAGCATTAATTTTCTTTCCAGTCAAATAATTTTTGTTTTAATCACCTCCCTCCCTCCCCCCCCCTTCAACTTTGAGCTATTTTTCAACTGTCATCAAATTTGTAAAGAAAAGTGAATGTGTACTCGATTTCCAATTTTAACCTATGTGGTTCTTTCCAATTGAAATACAATTTGTGAAATGCTAAATTTTCTTTCTTCTTTTTTCTTCAAACCATTTTAACTTTCCTGATCAAAAATCATGCCTAAATAATTGGATTCTCTTTCAAGAAACGTACTTATTCTAATCACCAAGAAAGGAATAGAAGGGGTTTTCAGAAATTGATTGTTTTATGCACATGAAATTAAAAGTTTTAGCATTTAAGGTGATTCCAGGGTCTATTAGTTCAAACTGTAGGCACCATGTTGTGTTACGTTAACAGTTTGAGGCGACAGTTTTTGGCAAAACCTGATGATTATGCACACAAGTTGCAAATTTTAGCACTTGTGAGTATACTCTAGGAAGAATTCCTGAAAGTGTCAAGCTAAAACACTCAATAATAAAGCTGGAATTTTGGAAATACAAAAATTCACTTAAGGTGATTCCAGGCGAAACTTTTCCAGTTTTCAATCCGATGGATAGCGCCACTAGTCGCTTCTTGGAAAAGACGTGTTTTTGGCGTTTTAAACTGAAACCATAGATAAAACGCAAAATCCAATAACGTCAGCACCTGCAAAATTTTTTTATGGATTTTTTGAGCCCAAAATGAGCCAAATTGGTTTGAAATTAAAGCCGTAAATTATGAAATTCGTTTCGCCATAAGCTTAGTGAGTGGGAGTGAGTGCGAGTGATGATACGTCTATCTGCCTCACTCGCACTCATTGCGGCTTACGGGAAGTTTCGTTTTTCATAATTTCCGGCTTTATTTTTGAGTGTTTCAGTCTGAAACTTTCAGGGTATCTTCCTGAAGTATGCTCGCAGGTGCTGACGTTTCTCAAATTTGTATTTTTAGCGTGAATTCGTCAAATTTAACAAAAAACTGTTGACTTTTTGAGCAGCGCGACGTGGTGTCCACGGTTGGAACTAATCGACCCTGGAATCATCTTAAGGTGATTTCAGGGTCTATTAGTTCAAACTGTAGGCACCATGTTGTGTTACGTTAACAGTTTGAGTCGACAGTTCTTGGCAAAACCTGATGATTATGCACACAAGTTGCAAATTTTAGCACTTGTGAGTATACTCTAGGAATAATAAAGCTGGAATTTTGGAAATACAAAAATTCCCTTAAGCCCGAATAATTGCAAGTGAGGCAGATGGATATAGGCTTGCTGGCACTCTCTAAACTTATGGCGAAATTCATTTCCATGTTACGGCTTTAATTCTCAACTGGTTAGGTTTTTTTGGGGCTCATAAGTCCATAAAAAAATTACGCAAGTTTCAACATTCTTGGATTTTGCATTATTTCTTTATTTTCAATGTAAAATGCTAAACTTTCCCCTAAATGGGGCTCTTGCAGACTTTTGCTGAGAGCAAATAAATAGCCCAATCTGATGTAAAAACCAGCAAAAATCACACTGTTAAAGTCTAAAATTCAGTAATAAACTCACAAAATTGCTATTACGGCAAGATCGTAATATGGTGGTTCAACGCAGGTATCATGGGAGATTCCTGTCTATTATGTCACTTTCTCTACGGAAATATAGAGATATGACTCAATTTAGATAGGAATCTCCTATGATACCTGCGTCTCTCCGCCATTACGCCTGATTCTGAGAGTGAATTTCGTGATTTTTTAGTGTACTCATCGTCATTTTTACAGGTTTTTATGCAAGAATCAACTCTTCAATCCCCCGTAGCAAAAGTTTGCAAAAGCTCCATTGACTAATGGCGCTATCCATCGGATTAATTTCTCGAAAAATTTTGCCTGGAAATGAAAATGCTGGCCTAAATTTTGTGGAGACAACATTACCACTCAAAATTTGCTCTAATTTTTTTTTAAAAAAAATAAAGTTTTGGTTAGTTTTATTTTGTTTTTGAGCTATGCGTGATGCAATGATTTGACAAATCATGACCCAGATAACAATATTCGTCTCGCCGATTTGACTTAAAGTGGCATTATTAAGACATCTTTTTATACCATCTGATAAACGCCTCAAATCCGTCTTGTGGTAGTGATTCTAAAGAAGTCTTTACATCTTGTCTTTAATGCGTCTTTAATTTGTTATTTTGTCTTTTGAAGACATATTGCTTTATGTCTTTAACTCGTCTCCCAAAAGTGGTTTTTTAAGAAGTCTTTTTTTGATCTAGACTCATGAAGGGTCTTTATTCCGTTTTTAAATATGTCTTCCAAGACGGATTTATGAGGCAGTTTTCAAAGCTGTCTTAAATCCATCGTAAAGACAATCTCTGTGGAACGAAAGGCAGTTTAAAGACATCTTTTAGATGTATTAGATGTCTTTAGTTACCTACTTGTCTTCAAAGATGTCTTTTAGATAGATTGAAGACGCTTTTAGCTAACTGGGAAGTGATAGTAATGACATAGGCGGCATATTTGAGGAATGCTGTTGGCAACTCAATCTATGCAGAATGTTGAGTTTGTAAGTGTGACACTGCAAAAATTTTGAGAACGCTCCCGAATTTTGAAAAAGTCAGGAAAACTTGTTGAACTACAAGTATCGGGAACATTTCTTTTCAAGTCAGATTTTCTTAGCCCCTTATGATGGGGGGGGGGGGGGGGGGGGTGTTCATCAATCCCCATTGAATTTTGAATGTTAATCACAAAATTTAATAGGTATCCATTGGCTCCGTCGTCAAGAGCCAAGTATCTGCATGAATCCTTTCTATTTTTGAGTCATTGGAGGTCAAATTTTTATGTTGACTCAAATCGTAACTTTAAAGCTTTACTTATATCTGCAATGTGATAGCTTTGCTTTGAACCTGCAAAATCTAATATGTGTGCAGATATTACCTAAGTCAATTAAAGTCTTCACCTGCAGATATAGTTTTCTAGACCATTAATTCGCTCCTCAATTTCTTCAATTTGTTTGACCCAGCAAATATTCCTGAAGATCAGCTGAAAATTAATTACTACTTGTCCCTTTTTAAAATGGCACGCGATGATCTCTTCATTCTGATCTCCACGGATCGAGTAGAGTCCGGAGACTCTAGAATCGAGTAAGTATCCCATTCGACAAGAATCACTTGCCTGTTCGTTACCATTCCGGAGGAATTCCGGGAATTTTTGTAGCTTCCTGTTCAATTACCAATGACGTCATAGCTTTCTCAACAATAACATTTTTCAAATCTACTAAAAAACATGGCATGTGAGGTCTCTGCTCGCCTCCTGTTATCTCGAAAAAAGAGCCGAAAGTTTAGCTTCTTGAACGGATTCGAAGGTTACACGATTGACGATAGGCGGCAACGATAGGGGGAGCAAACAGGGAATCGGCGCACATTGGAGATTTGGAGCGAGTCCATCGGAGAAGCTGGACACGGCCGCGGCGTGGAGACTTTAAATGAGTATATCTTTGTTAATACGCAACGTAGAAGTTTGAAAAGGATTTCATGGGTTTTAGTGTAAAATTTCCTTCAGGCAGCTTTCGGAAAAATTCAATTTAAAAACATTCAAAGTCGCATTTTTATTCATACATTCAATACTATACATTCGATGTCCAACCCCTCCCATTGACTCGTCTCACTGTGCGGCGATTCCTCGTTCAACATGCCGATGTTCCGGCCAGTTTCCAAGATTTCTTACATTCCTAATTACCCCTCTTCCCCCGCATCGCTATCTTTTCCAGCCAAGCCTCCAATGTCTTGCCTCTTTCTTAGAAACCTGTAATCAACAACCAATCAGCACTCGATCAGAACCTGACTGCACTCCTATCAGTCCTATCATTTAATTTTTGTACACAGATTTGCCTTCAAGGGACTAAAGTCGCCACTCGTGTGTGTATCATTTATTTTGCTATCATGTCGATTTCCCATCCCATCCCCGACTTTGTTGCAGTGATTCAGTTTTGTCCTCGACCCGTTGATGATTGTAATATTCATGAAATCTGACACAGTTTTGTTATTTTCATTGTTTCCTTCGTTCGTCTGTTCTAAGATTCAGAGCGAATATTGTAGAGCTTTTGACAGCTCTTCGTGCGCACAACTACTAATAATGGATTTTGAGTTTCTTCCTTCCTTGTTTTCTCTAAAGTTTCTGTCGTAGCAACTTGCGCGAATTTATCAGTTCCCTTGCTCATTACATGTGTTATTTATCGTCGCACTATTGGGAATGCCAATGGGTGTCGAAAGTCCTTTCAAGGAGGGCTACCTCTTGGTGCCTCCTCATGGTGTTCTAAGTCAGCTCAAGGTAATTCCCTTCTCATTCTACCTTCTACTGTTATTATAAAATCAGCTTCACTGGATTTGTCCAACTCAAGAACGGGCCAGAGACCATTGATTTTCTCTAAAGAGATTTAACTGGACAGTTGCATTCGTCAATTTTATTTTCTCTGACAACGATGGAACACTACAATTCTCCACTGCGGTTAGCCAGCACGGTTGGAGTGTTCCATCGAAACAGAACAGAGCATGCCAATCGCACTTACAAGTTCGTCGACCAATCGCGTTCACTCACGGTTTACTGAGATATAACCTCAAATCTGTCAATTCCGCTCAAATCTTGAATTCCTTCACCTGTTTACCAATTAGCATACAAAACGACATAATAAGTCCGCGACATTCACCATCCAGGAGTGTTAATTTGACTAATTTTCAGTGTTTTAGATCAATTCTCTGCCTTCAATTTCACTTCATCTCTGCTATCTCAAGTATTTTGAGACGCTGATTTCAAAAATGCTATCAGTTTTAATTAAATTGGCCCAGATTTTACGTGAATTCGAAATTACGTTTTCTTAGCAAACAATTCTAAATTCTGGAAAATTTATGATTTTTGAGTAAAAACTGAGGCCGAATTTGAAATCAGCGGGTTAAAATACGAGGGTAATTTTGCGGCGAGAAGAGAAAGAGGTATTTTATGAAGAGAAAACCTGGTTATTCGTTCAAGACGGCCGGACACACTATGTTGTTTAGGGGCAAACATCCCTGTTTACCTTTTGGCACAAGTTTCATCTCTTGAAGTTAATTTATTGAGCCTCGAAACAATGAATGGTTAAAAAGCTTGAAGACTGCGCGGTTGCTGGAAGTAACCAAAAACAGAATACTTTAATTTGGCTAAGTCAACAAGTCAAGGTACTGAAGATTGGAGCCGAATTAATTGATTTGAGGTTATATCTCAGTGTACTACAAGTATCCGTGATCGGTGAACTGACTCGCCAAAGTGATTAGTGTATTCTGTTCTTTTTGGAGGAATGCACGAAGTGCGCTGGTCAACCGCAGTTAAAAATGTTGTGTTCCTTCGTATTCTGTTGTGTGTTCTGACCAACGAAGGTATTCCTCTTTCTTCCTTCTCAAAATATACACTCTTTGATTTACATATTTTCTAATGAATAAAATAAACTTGATTCCATTCCAGAAATCCTGGCAGAAAAAGTATTGTCTCTTGTTCAGAGCTAGCAAGCATGGGATTGAACGATTGGAACTGTTTGATAGCAAAGAAGATGTGATGTCCAAAGTGTCGTCTGCTCCCATCATCACCTTAGAAAATTGCATCAAAATTACCAGAGATGCCCAGAAACATCAACCTCATGTGTTTGTTGTAAGTTGAGTTATCACTTTCACTTTTTGTCAATCTATTTTTGTGCTGTCTTGTCAGCTGCAACCTTGACCTCAGGGTTAAGTCGGCTGTGCTGCTTGGGGGGGTGGGGAGGGGGCTGCCTTCAAGATGAATGACAGTTAAGTAGCAGCGTTCAAACCCCATCTACTTGACTAGCTCACATAAATTGTAATGCCACCATACGCAGATATAGGAATTTGTCTTTCTCTCTCTTTTCCCATTTAATTTTGTGTATTAGCAAAGGACGGAGATAGGGGCTAAAGTCATGTGATGGCCCTGGCCCCCTCTGCTAGTGGCTCACTCAAGATTTTTTTTGAGGGCTAAAAAGTCAAAGCTTCCAGAGGAATTTTTTTAGCATCACAAAATTCAAAGTGTGGCGTCCAGTTATAGACCAGCCCGAAAATTTACTCCGGGTTTGGGGGATTTAGCCCCCCCCTTTTTTGGGTGCGCCGCAGCCCTCTGCTATCCTATTCTACATGCTATTCCAGTTGAATTGGCGGATTCTTCAATCTTGAGTGTGGTGAAAATGCACTACTGGCAACGCTCGAGCTCGATGAGGGTCGGCCTCATCGGGCAAGGGGACAACTGAACTCTGAGAGACTCCTGGATGGGGGTGATCACGGAGGATCGGATCGTTTTGGTATCGTTATCGTTTACATGTAACCTAATGGGTGGCTCAACTGATCGAATCGTTTTAAGCCCCTTGTAACGATTGAAACGGACAAAAGGAAGTGATGAGTCGGGAGCTGTCGTAATCTCAATCGTTTGAAGTAGGAAGAGGTGAGGAGGGGATCACCTGTGCGATTGAGTTGCGCGAAAGCAAGTCCATTTGATTTAATGCAAACGATAACGATAACGATAACGATACCAAAACAATCCGATCCTCCGTGATCACCCCCCCCCGCTACCTGCCTTTGTCAACGCTGCGGTCTTTGTTGTCTGCTCTGTACTTTTTCAATCCCCGTTCTACAACGCCACAGTTTTTGACAAGAAAAAAACAAAACAAAAAAAAATAATACCTTTGTAAATCCTATTCTAATCCCCTCTTTTTTTTTTCAACTCAGTCCATTCATTTTCTGTGAAACACTAGTGTAACCAACCACCTATTGGGTGGCTGGATTTAACTACCACTTACTACTTACTTTTAATGATCTAGTTGTTCCTAAACTTTCTTCCAACTTTAATTGACTATTTTTACTTGAAATTTAATATTTTTTATGCCTCAACAGTTGGTGACAAAAACCAGTGTTCATCATTTTGCTGCCAGTTCAGAAGATGAAATGGACGAGTGGCTCTCCGCTTTCCAATCAGTTGCATTTAAAGACAATATATCCAGACAAACTGTTGAAGAAGATAATGATCTCTACTGCTCATCAGGCGATGGTACTTCTTTCATTTTTTATCTTACACATAAAAATTCAATATTTTATGTATAGTTTGCAGAGCACTAGCGGCTGAAGCAGAGGCACGCTAAATTTTTGTGGATTCAACAAAACAACAGTCAACGTCGCAGGGTGTTGAATGTTGAGCACCCTCCTCTATACTTCCCAGCCTATCCCCACGGTGTCTACCTGTGACATCAAATATTTTAAAATACATTCTTTATTTTTTTTTTTTGTTGAATCCCCGAAAATTCAGTGTGCCTCAAATCTTCCCCATGTATTTTAGCATAGTGCTCCATCTATTTGTTTCTGATAGTTTGAGTGTTTGTTGAGTGTAGTTTTAAGTGTCTACCCACCCAAGTATTTTACCTTCCATCCCCTTAAGATTGCTGACTTTTTTTTAAAATATTACCAATATGAATGTTTCGGGGTTACTTTCCTGCCGACTTTTCCAATTTTCCAAATTCAATTCAATGCAACTTATTTATTCCAAAATCACAGAACATTTTTACAATTCTATTTTCTAAGGCTTAAAAGTAGGTATAAATTGGCCAGGAACAAAATTTATTTACTAACCAGAAACTGCGATATCCTCAGAAAGTTACCCTATGCAAGGTGAGGAGAGGAAATTTTAAGGTAGATGGTTAGCTGAGAAGGAGAATGTTTTACTATGGGAAAATAGAAGGAAAAGTAGAGAGAGTGTATTAGCTAGGGATGAAGTGTTTTTATGAAGGGGAATTTGAGTTGAAGAAAGGTAGTAGTTTTGGTGGAGAAGTACTGAATAAATTTTCGTAACTTAAATCTAATTTGGTAGCATATAACTCATTAAACTAGAGTTACCTAATATTTAACTGAATAAAGAAAAATTAACTTCACTGACGAAGAACAAGAGTAAGAAAGAAAAAATAATAAAAGAATAATTAACTTTATAAAAACAACACATTTATAATTAGGAGCTGTAAATAAGGAAAGTGAAGATTTTGCAAGATTTTTGCACGAGATGAGGTGAAGAGTTTTTTAAGGACATATCGTAGTTTGTTGTCATTTTTTTGCAGTAAGTCTTTTTAATTTCAAAATTTTTTTTTCTAGCAGCTCTGGAGATAAATGCGTAGAACAAGCGGCATCAAGAACACCCGTTGAGTGTTAGATTCTGAGAGAACTCAAAATTTTACTGGGTAAATTCTTAGTTCCCTCTGAATCTGTCCTAATAGCTGAATCAGATTCTTATTATTTTTGTGTATTAGTTAATATTTATCTGATTGTTATCTTTTTTCACAGCTGGTGTGTTTGAGGTGAGGTTATCAAAGTCTGATGCTTCCGTTCGTTGCGGATTAGAACCAGGACCGTACACTTTGGTTGTTGCTCCGGCCGCCCTCCAATTGAGGAACTTAAAAGACCAATCCCTACTATTTACCTGGCCTTACAGATTCATCAGACGATATGGAATGCATGCAGGGAAAATAACTTTTGAAGCAGGACGCATGTGTGATAGCGGTGAAGGCGTATTTCATTTTGAATACTCGCATCAGCAAGAAATCTTCCGCTGCCTCTCATACAAAATGAAGAGCATGAAAAAATTACTCAACGGAGAATCTTCGTCTATCATTTGTGGCGAGAATCAGTTTCAAGCTGCTCTATCAATGATGGCAAGATCCCGAAGTCCGTTGCCGCCATCTCCCACTAGTTCTACGTCAGTCCTCGATTCTAATGTTTGTGACATTCCTCCGATGAAATCTTTGATCCCTGTTAAAAATCCTCCACCTCCTCCGTTGAAGCCCAAACCGAAAAAACCTCCTAGGAAACACTTACCTCCGAAACCAAACCTTGTCAATGAAAATAAATCTCTAAGTAGTAAAACTCCAAGTACCAGTAAAAATTTTAACGATTCTCAAAATTATGATGATGTAGAAGTTCGGAATGAAGCGTGGAAAACACTTGGAGTTGATACTATGACCCATTCTGAAAAACCTTTCATTGCTGAGGCTCCACATTCGCATTCGGCATCGAAAGTAACTGATAATACGAAAAATGAGCTGCCCAAAATTTTCATCAAACAGAATTCAAATACTGCGTTCAACGATTATAATACTTTACAACACTTTGGACCAACTTCAACAATGAATTCAAGTGGTTATGAGCAACTTAATAAATTTACTAGTGGAAGTATCCCGGTTTCAATCAAAGGAGATATAATGCAACCTTGTCGGCTGGCTGATGATTCGCACTATGGATACGGTGTCATAAGGAAAAAGTCCAGTAGTTCAACAGAACACAAAGTCTGTAATGATTTAGATTATGCAATAGTGTGTAAGCCAAATCGAGTCTAGTCATAGATTATTTAATAAGTCGAATATGTTAATTTAATGTTCAAAACACTTTTCCTTCATACCTGGTCAAAATGTGCTTTAAAATAGTGTCGAATTCAGAGACGAATGGAGACGGTGCTCTATGGTAAAATATGTTGGGTAGATTTGAGGGTGTACAAGAATAATAATAACGTGAGTGGCCGAATAACTGTAAGAACGAGACAGAAACGGGAACTAAGCCAAGAAGAGGACAAAAAAAAACCTGAAACATTTCGATTGAACACATAATCTTCATCAGTCAGTTATTAAAAACACTAAAAGAAAAAAAACAAAAAAACAAAAAAATTTGAGTCTGACCCAAATCACATTACAGCGAAGAGTCCAGTCCATTCCAGTTTTCACTTCAATGTGATTTGGGTCAGACTCACATTTTTTTTTTTTATTTTTTTTGTGTTTTTAATACCCGACTGATGAAGATTATGTTTTAGTGGAAACGTTTTGGGTTTTCTTTGTCCCCTTCTTGGCTTAGGTCCAATTTCTGTCTTGTTCTTTGAGGATATATCTCTTTGCATTTTAATCTGGCGTATTATTTGAACCAACAGAAAACTTCTCCCTGATTTAGCTTGTCGTTGAATGGTGATGTTCAGTAAACACCGGGGGGGGGGGGGGGGTTTTTGTCTGGAGGTAGAGAGAAGGGTGTTTGTGTTCACCATTCAGCAATAGGCAAAATTATCAGAGTACTGTTGACTGTTGAGTCGTTGAATCCGCGAGAATAAAGCGAGCCTCTGCTGCAGCTGTTAATGCACTGTCTGTATTTGTCTCCGGTCTAAATGACCATATCAGTATCAGGAAGCTGATTTCGAAGGTTTGAGGTCAAGGTATTAACATGGTATCATGTTCAGCCATCTGTACTGTCAGAATGAGAATTTTGATTGGCAGAATGAATTTTAAAACTATGTCCACTGTGGCAACACTGAAGGGAAACTCATAAACTCCGTACTACTTGTAGGAATACACAAGAAATCTGCACTACAATTTTTATTTTTGTCGGCCAGGCATATGACAGTGGCGGCTTGTGCCATTTGGCAACGTTGATTTCTCTCCATTTAAACGAATGTAAAACATTCGATTCTCCAGGAGGCTGTCAGCCTCCTCAAGATTCGATTATTATTTCACTTAGGTTTAAATGGACAAATTGCATGGTTGCCAAATTGCACGGGCCGCCACTGGCATATGAATGCAAGCTGCTTTAAAGTGTTGCTTTCCTATTTTGTGTTTTTAAACTCCTCCTTTACCTTGTGATCCAGACAGTGAGTATTCAGAAGAAATACCATGACATCAGTTTTTCTACTTTTCATAATATTATGAAGTAAACAAATCTAATTGAACAAGTGATTCAGTAAAAGGGCGAGTGTAACAGAAGGTTTGCTCAGGAATGTTATTCAAATTTTTCTTGGGGGGGGGGGGGACAATTGCCTGCCCCGCCTCCCTCAAATGACGCCCATAGGTGAGCTTGAGCTCAAAATTCCTGATTTTCAAATTGATATTGCGTGAAACTCTGATGAGGAAAACTGGGTTTTCTTAATTATCTAACAGTTAGAGTGTGTAGTCAAACTGTCAGGTGATACAAGTACCCGATCCAAAACCTCATACCTTTTGAAATCAGGTTTTTTGGGCATGAGCGCACCTATTGTTTAATCCGCCCTTTTACCAAAGAACTCCTCAATCGTCAAAATTGCAGTCAAAGATTATTGAGCAAATCTGTGAAAAGTGTTTTTTCAGTCATTATTTTTATTTTTTCTTTGAAAAATTCTTTACATTCTATCACAGGTTGGCATTTCAGTCCAATTTATAGCTATGTGTAATACATTTTGTGTTGTTTAGCAACGCATCTTTTGATGCCTGTCCAATATCCATGATATTGTGCCTTTGTGATTCTTTTGTGTTCACAATTCGGACATTTGCTCAGTTGGGATAACTAATTGCCTCGAATTTACAACAGTTTTCAAGCTCAAATATTGGCCTTTCATTCAATTTATTTCAATTGTACTTCTATTTTTTGGTGATTGTTTGCTATGAAAAACATCACCTTTTTTCCCATGTTAAAACCAGCGTAATCTACCGATTGGTTTGGCGGTCGGATTTCACCACTTCCTTTGACTATTTTATTAAGTGATGATTTTGTCATTGCTACAATTTTGTATTTTTTTACTTAACAAAAATCATTATTTTTTTTCTTTTTTGATTTTTTATAATTCAATGCAGTTTGCGTGAAACAGCGTTTTGAGCTTTAATTACCGTACTATTATTATTATCTGAAAAAGACATCACCATTGTTGTTTTTTATATTTTTCCCCCCTTTGATTTTTAACAATATTTTTATTTCATTCATTTTATTAAAGTAAAGGTTGAATTTACTTTGCAATCATGATTCCATGTAATTTTTTTTTTTTTTCAGGGTAACTTTTCAGTTATCAGTGGCCGCTCGTGAAATTTGGCAACAATGTTTTCTGCCATTTGATTCTATGTAAAACTATCGATTTGGCAGTGAAGCAGCGCTTCACCAAAATTCGATTATTGTAGAGCTCGTTTCAGAAATGTAAGCCCGCCTAGACCATAATCTTTGTCGACTTTTCAATTTTCATTTCTTCAAAACTAAACAAAACTTGTCTTCGACTTTGAACTTTTAATTTTAAAGTGTTCCTCAATGAAAAGCCAACGCTCAAATTCATTTTAATTTTGAAACAAGAGAAATAATGTTGAAAATGCAAAGATTCTCGGTCTGGGATGTGCCTACACTTCTGAAACCACCTCTACATAGATTCAAATGGAGGAATTGCATTGTTGCCAAATTTCACGAGCCGCCTCTGTAACTTATTGATTTTGTTAAGATTTTACAACTATTTTGTTTACCCCAGAATGCAGTGTTGCCAGATCGAGGGTAAAAAACCGTATCCTCCCCCATTTAAATCAATGTAAAACATAGGGCTTTTTCACCCCAATCTGGCAACACTGCCAGAATGTGCAATTTCTTAAGTGCCTTACTCACAAGTCAGACTTTGTCAGTTTTTCCCTTTTTTTTCAATTCTAAAATACTTTAGTCTCTAGATTAATGTCTCTTTGTTTTTATTCCATTTTATATTTTATTTCTAAGCTACAAGATTTCCGTCTGCTCTGGCTAAATTTTTTTCTCTGAATATTGCTAACTTTTGCTGTAAGTGATTGAATAGATCATTTTCAAGTAAAATCCAGCATACAAAGTTCACTCGCAGACCCACAAAATGACTTTAACGTGAAAGGCTTGATGGCGCAACTACGCAGGTACTATGGGACATTCCTATCAAATTTGAGGCTTCCCTCTAGATGTTTCTTAAGAGAGAGAGACAAAATAGATAGGAATCTCCTATGATACCTGCACAGCTCCGCCATCCCTGCTATCAAATGGCAAAGCGAAGCAGGTATCATGGAGGATTCCTTTCTAATTTGTCACTATCTCTTACGGAAACACACAGAGGAAAAGCCTCAATTTAGACAAGAATCTCCCATGGTCCCTGCATAACTCTGCCATTACGCCTTAAACTTCAAAGTCATTTTGTGAGTCGCTTGGTGAATTTTGCAATTTTTTAATGTGCTCATCTTAATTTTTGCTGGATTTTACTCAAGAATAACTTATTCAATGGGGCTCTTGCAAACTTTTGCTGCGAGCAAATAAATTGTCCAATCTGATGTAAAAACCAGCAAAAATCACAGAGTGAAAGTCTAAAATTCAGTAAAAACTCACAAAACTGCTACAACGGCAAGATCGTAATGGCGGTTCAACGCAGGTATCATACAAGATTCCTATCTAATTTCTCTATAGAAACACAGAGATTGGTCTCAATGTGGATAGGAATCTCCCATGATACCTGTGTCTCTCCGCCATTAAACCCGATTCTGAGAGTGAATTTTGTGACTTTTTCATGTACTTATATTTATTTTTACAGGTTTTTATGCAAGAATCAACTCTTCAATCCCCTGTAGCAATAGTCTGCTAGAACCCCATTGCTTTTAGCAAAACTTAGCCAGACCCCCATTCTAGGTGCTTGCAATCAGCAATGCATTCGTGCGATGAAATTGCATACTTCAAGAAATGAAGTTGTTGTCTGTTGCAGCATTTGTGGTGGAGGAAACTTAAGATCCCCACTGATCTGTGATCACGAAAGTAATCCGTATTAATTGTTCACCTATCCAATACTTTCATGGACCTTCAGTTCATTCCGTTTATCAGTTGAATATATCATTTTTGAAAGTTTGGCAAGATCCACTTTCATTTTTTTTTTTTTATTTTCATAAATGTTTAAGATGATTCATATCATATTTCATTATACCTGACTTTTACAATTGCTTCCATTTAAGTGTATAAAGTGTGCAGTACTTTGCAGTTTTGTTTTGACTAAGTATTACTCCCTTCCCCAAAATCAGTTTTCTATTGTATTTACAAATATACATTATTTTCAAATGTATCAAGTTACTATGTTTTTGTGAACCAAGTCAAAATAATTTACCTGTATTACTGTACTGTGGCCTTCAAAAGAAAGTCCCCTCATTGAAACTGTCCTTGATAATCCATCCGTCCTAATATTTTCCAAAGATTTTTAGATTTTTTAAGGCATGCTTTCAAGTGGCAATAGTCTTAGACTCTGAAATAACTGAAAACTGCAAAATTCTTAAAAACTGGTCGAGAAACGGAATAATGAAAATTTCTATGAGGATACTTTCTTTTGAAAGTCATAGTACTTAAGATGAATGAAGTCAGCCTCAGGCACAGTGTTGCCAGATTGGGGATGAAAAAGTTGTACGCTTTATATTGATTTAAATGGGACGATACGGCTTTTTATTCTCGATCTGGCAACACTGCTCAGGCAAGTAAGTATTTTGTCATAATGGTGGCTTGTGGGAAAACGCTGTGTGACTGTCGATTGAACAGAATTTTAAATCACAGATGATAAGAAAGTTAAATAAGTATTTTGAGTATCGCGTTCTGTTAAGTATTGGTGCCTGCTCCCGAAATGCATCAAAGCGCTTCGGTTGAGTGGTTGATTGGCAACAAGTCGAAACTCTGTGCTAACCAATTGATCATCGATGCGTTTTTATGCATTTTGGAAGCAGATTTGCTTGTCTGAACCGGATACTCTATATGCTTCCTCTCCAACATGAAATTTGTCCTAAGTATTAAAAACTTCTGGAGAAACTTCAGTCTCTTATCAAGCTAAATAAAATTGAGAAATTCTGTTTAAATGACAATCAGTCGGTGTTTCTTCTTAAGTCGGGCACCATGATAATGGAGATACTCCCTTCCCTGACGCCAATGTCTTGTACAAGGAGTGCGTTTTTTTATTCTCCGGAATCTGCACCGGTGCAGTAACCCGGAGCTCCAGCTCCAGTGCATCGGTCTTCAACTCCGATACACTGGAACTTGCACCAGAGCAGCACCAGATGCATTGCACCGCTACTAAAACAACACTCCGGTGCGATCTGGTGCTGGGGTACCGGAATAAAAAAACATTACGCACCGGAGAATTTAATAAACGCATCAAAAGTGACTATGAAAAAAGACCGCACTCAGAAGTTAGAATGGCTGCTGTTTGAGAAATGGAAAGGGCTTTTCATCATTTCCGGTAAAGTCTCTGTACAATTTTGCCATGAAGTTAGTTGACTTGAAAGTAGAAATACATGCAAATGAGGTGGTAATAAATAACTGAAATATTGGGGCTTGCGTGGAAATCATTCTGTAAATAGAAGAAGCTCCTTCCTTACCACCCTAACTTCTAAATTGGGACTTTTTTTACATTCACCCTGTATGTAAGGTTGCATTTTCCGAGGAGGCACATGCACTCTGCCTCTAGTTGGGATGGGCTGACCTTTACTGATCATAATCCGATTGAGCCACAAAGATTATTGGCCTGACCAATCATTATAAACCGCTGTTCACAAACCCTGTGTATAAACCCCTAGCTTTGTTTATATTACAAAGCAGTTTGCTAAAAGTGAGAGCTGATTGACTAGCTCATTGCATTTTCTAGTCTGTTCCAAAGTTCTGTGGCCATGCAGATCTTGGGAATCAAATGTTTCTTTGAAAATTAACGTCATCAAATACAGGGTGTCTGGAAATTGCCTGTGAAGGTTTCAAGAAAGTATTCTGGAGACTTGAGGTCAAAGTAAGACTTTTTTCCACCTAATTATGGGTCTAAAAGGGCTTCTGTAAATAATTACCGCCTTGCTAAGTTTTTCTCAAACAGTTAAATTATGCCGTACTTAACTTTTACAAAATTCGTTCCAGGTTCGTGAAAGTGACGGTAGGTAGTGGGGCATATCTGCACGTTCTTTTCATTGGCAAATTCAAAAATACCCTGTTAATCCATAAAAAAGCTTTAATGGGGGGACTCCCAATTTTTTAAAATCTGTTAATTTTGCGCCACTATAAATGTAAAAAAAATCTGACTATAATAAGTATGCAGCCGTTAACCCTTTACAGACCAGGTTAGTTGAAATAAAAACACTCCACTCTTCCGTCTATAAAGGGAAGGTAGTTAACTGTTCGTACTCGGAGAAGTTGGAATTGCCTATACGGTGAGTTGAAGGCGCCCGAACGAAACCTTATCTTGTAAGTGTCTACATCCAGCAGAATCAAGTTTATTCGTAGTCATAATGCTAGAACAATGTGAAACAGACTGAAAGAATAAAACCAGTATACTCGGGCTTGGTCCATAAAGGGTTAAAAGCGGTGCCAAAACGAGTGAAAATGACACTAGTCAAAATTTTCCAGACACGTACAGTATTCGTGGAAAATTGGATCCAAGAAAATTGCTTCTGCTATGATTCGCCTGGGGGTAGGCAACAATAAATTCAACCAGATGTCGCCACATTCACAGCTAGGCCTGACACCCTGACGGAGCGTAATATCGCTATTTCGACGATTTTTGGGGATGAGGCGTCGCCCAAAAATCATCGAAACAGCGGCACACGGCTTCGTTGCGGCTATGAATGTGGAAATATTGGTCGAAGCGATTTCTTTCAAATTTGGCGTGGATTTCCAAAATGTATTTCGTGGGGATTCCGGAAATAAAATTGACAAATTCGTCCGTTTGTAGTGTTATAAGTTCTCTGGAGAGAGGGTGGCGGTGAGGGCTCTCTCGACTGCCTCTCCCCTTCCCCTCTCATCGGCGAAGTTCTCTCTTCCGACTACCACACGTCCACGTGACACGCTCTTCGAACCCAACCAACGTTAGTATAGGTGCAGTGTGCACCCCTAGAATGCTAGACGTGGAAATCACACGTTTAAGCTTACTTATAGCGTAGGGTGCTCACTGCTCGGGACGGCTATTCGGTTCTACAGGGGTATCTTGGTATCTACGATACGTGATTAATTGATCGGTATCAGGGATCGTGTAAAAATCGAAAAATCGATTGTTCTATCTATCGACTGTCTCAAATCGATTTTTTCTTTGTTCTTTACTCACATACAAAACGCAATCTTGGTTCTTTTACATGAAATCCACTCCTTGCGAAATCAAAAAAATTCCCCTATTTTTACAATCGCGTATTTTTGGCCATATCATGTTGGATTACTCTTAAATTCTGAGGAAGAAATGAATGGACTTTAAAGCACACGGGAGTATCTGTACCTTTTTTCTTTTCTTTCCCATACAGTTTAATTACTATGGCTGATAGCTGAAAATAAATGAAGATAAGACCGAGTTGAACATTTTAACCTGATAACAAAATCACGCCACCTGTCCTATAGTTCCGTTTGTTTTGCTCACTGCTTAATACTCACACACACTTTCAAACACTATATCGTCTTGTTCGCCGATCTAATGCATCCAATCCAAGCATTTGCTTAGGTGAGTTTTGAATCCTTAATTTGTGCACTTTTATTACTTCCTGCTTCGAAACAAGAGGCAACTTTCCTGTTACTTCCTGTTTTTGAAATAGTGCAAGTTATTCTTTTTTATCAAATGTTTTTTTTCTCTGTCCCCTCCCTCCAAGATTTTCTGTATTTTGTTTTTCGAGTAGTGATAGTAAATTGATAGTATAAATAAGCCTCTCGTTCCGACCGCAAAGAATGATTTCTGTGTCTGCCTTAACCCCCCCCCCCCCCCTCTGAATGAAGATTTTCAATTTTTATCACGTTTGGGTCCCTTTGAAAAAGTACAACCTGTGATCGCAACTGAAACTGTAAATTCTTTTTCAAATTGATAAATGTGATATTTAACGAAGTAAGTGAACATAATTTTTTTCCCAACCAAATCCCGAAATTTTAATATGATTCGAAATAAAAAATACAACGCCAAAAATGAGCCAACAATTCTCGTCCCGTCGGTTGTACATTTAGTAACAGATTCAATTCGCCTCGTAAAAATTTTTATCGAGTAATTTCGGGCTCAAAATAATTTTTTTTAAGCGTAATACCTATGTGTTTGTAAACGGATCTTTTCTGAGCTAGCCCCCCCCCCCCCAAAGTTTGACAAAATTACACGGTTTTTAACTGCAGCGTCTACAATATGTTCAACCAAATTAGAAAATTGTCAAACTCTGCGCAAAAAAATGCAGGGGAAAAGTATCTTCCAGTTTTTTGATACCATGCATATAGCTTCAACGAGAATTTGACTTTCAGATCTTAAATATATCCCCACTCCCGAGAACTAACTACTTACAGGGTGGGCGCCGCGGGATGGTTGCTAAGTACAAATACTTACTGTCATTTCAAAACCCGCGTAAATGCTCACCACTCAACGTCTTTCGGGCCTCGGGGACCGTCCGTCCGGAATATTTGGGCCTAGGGACCAGCAGATTATGTTGCGGCTGTACGGTCCTCCGACAGACGTTGGTGTGTAAGTGCTCACCGATCATCTAAGTGGGAACCTCGAGGACGTAACATTTTTTGGTCCCCGGATATCCACTTTACCGGTACGTATGTGTAATTGGCGACGGAAGTAAAGGCAGCCGTGCCAGTGAAGTTTCGTAAAGGCATTTTTTTCTGGTTCTTTGGGGGGGGGGGGGCAAAATTTGTCGAGAAATTTGTTTCTGAGCACTATTAAACATATGCCACTGCCCCCCACCCCCCCCCCCCCCCCCCCCCACCTCTCGGTAAAATTTTAGCCGTAAAGCCTCGATCCTGAACGAATGTGAGCGATAATCGCTCATCACTAACACTCACGCAAAGGCTCGCATTATTCCCTGTGCAGCCTGTGCTCCACAAGATTCCATGAGATCGACTGCGAAACATTAAAAAATACGCCGTTTCTAGTTGTGATATCGTCTCGCTTTGGCATGAGTTGATTCTCATTTTCGTTTAAATGCGGGACGAGTCTCAGCCGCTTATGAATTTGGAGTCTCCCCGCTTCGAAGAAATCTCACTCCGCGTTCGGGTTTATTCTATTTAAACCCTTGTAAAATATCGATTCAAGGAAGTGTGATGTGCACCTCCTATATTTCGACCTTTTTCATGACTTTAAATGTGGACTAATTGTAAGTGCAGCGTTTTCAGATTGCACGCGACGCCACCGTCTACAGTATAATCATGGAGAGCGTTGCCGTTTCCAAGGAAAAAACATCTACGTTTCCAGTTTATGGACCATAATAATAAGGGCCCGGCGCCCGGCCCTCAAATAAAGTCAACAAAAACCTAGGTGGAGAAACTATTTTGCTCGTATGGCTACCCTAATTCGGTAGCGCGCTACTTGCAATCTAACGCTCTTTCGAAAATACGCGCCCTCGGCAGATCGACATTCAACACCTACGCGATCTGTCGCAAGTCTTCGAACTACTAACGTAAACAAAGATAAGATCAGGATAAGATATCGACAGCAGCATGGCATGATGTTCATTTGATTAATCAAAATTATTGCTCAATTTAATTTTAAATTAATATATTTGTTCTCAAGTTAAGTTCTATAGTTGTTTCGGTTTGATGTTATGTTAAGTTGCTTTTAACAGTGAGTGAAATTGTTAGTTGTCAAGATGGATCTGCTCCCAAAATCCACCACTGAGTTTGCCCAGCCGGAGTATTGGAATAAATTTTTCAAATCACGCGGAGAGAAAGCTTTTGAATGGTAAGTATTTATAATTACGATTCATCATCTCCTCTTGAAATCTATCTCCATTAACCTTTCGTTCACCCAACTAATTTTGTCAATTTGTGTAAACTGAATCTCTCAAACTCTCTGTACCTACCGAGGGAACTACGAGACAATTTTTTTTAGCTGGAACGTAATATACAGGCTCTATCCTGGTCCAAATCGATGGTCCACAGAATGATGGAAAAATTAACTTGCATTTATCTGCTTTTGCTGGACATACTACCCAGGCAGCTTTGTACGGTTCATTTTAGAGCAGAACCATTTTGAGTGTCGGGTTCTGGCAAGAAGCGGTGCTGCTTCCGAATGGCTTCAAAGCACATCGGTGAGCGATTGATTAGCAATGAGTTAAAACTCTGCGCCATCAACCACTCACTCTGATATGTTTTGACAAAGTTTGGAAGAGGACTGCCACTTGTCAGAACTTGATACTCCTCAAGGTTCTTCTCTGATACCTAATCGAATAGTGTCGGGCGGGACAAATTAAATGGATCTGTAGCAGCTTATTCCGGTCTGCTAAATATGATTAGTCTAAAGATTACCAAATGACCTCATACGGGAAGACAGAATGTAGGTAGACAGTAAAAATATCTGGCATCTTCGGTTGTTTTAAGAACCCAAGCTAAAACGAGGATGAATAAAACTCCTTGTCTGAGAGGCTGATTTTAAACTCTCTAATTATCTTTACAACTCTTTGATAAATGTCAGTCTGCCAGTTTGACTCTTTGCTTGCTTGGATTTTTTAATATCAAACCTTTCATTCACCCTGAAAAATTATTTGTTAATAATTTTATTCGTTCTCATTTGTTATTGTTTTCTTTGAAGGTACGGAGAATATTTGGAGCTATGTAGTCATCTGCATAAGTATATCAAGTCCCAAGATAGTGTGCTGAATATTGGTTGCGGAAACTCTAAACTAAGCGCAGATCTTTATGATGCTGGTTTTAAGTAAGTTTTCATTGTAAATCTAAAATTCCAAAGGTATAAGCTAGGCGGGGGCTCCTCTCCATTAGATGCTAAGATAGACCTTTAACGCACATCACACCTTTGTTTCTCTTACGAAACTTTGGCTAATTCCTTGTTATTTACAATAATTCAGAAAAATCAAGATTCCGTCAGTGTAGAAACAGTATCATCATTCGGGGGGAAGGGGGCAACCCCTCCCCCCACCCGGGTTTTATGGAACATTCCAAAATTTCAGCTCAAACGGCAAATTCAGGAAGCAACATAAAAGAAAGTGAAAATTTGTCTAATCTAGCAAGTACGCATAGGTCTTTAGGAATTTCAGGGAAGAATGTGTGCAAAATTTGTCCCCCCCCCCCAATTTTTGAGAACGTAGTTGTTTCCAGGGATCAAACACATGAGAAGCAAAATAATAATAAATATATGAATATAAAATAAATAATAATAAATATATGAATATAAAATAAATAATAATAAATAAGCTAATATTTATAAGAATAAATAATAGTGGGAGCCTTGCTATGCGATAGCACCTAAAAACAAAGATGTCATCAGTTTTTGTCCCCCCCCCCCCCCCCCCCCCCCGATCAAGACCTGGAATGATGCCACTGCGTACAACTGAACCTCACTAACCTAGTGCCTTTAAGTAACGCATTTAACAGAAATACTGATTAATTTAGTAGCTTTAAAGCTATAAAAATGTCTAAATAGACATTTTTATGATGTAATTTTTGCGACTTCTTTCGCTTCAGCGAAATTTCCCATCATCGTGAAACTACTGGTATGCTTTTTTTCAAATAGTCGGCTGTCAATTTGAATTAATAATGGAATCCATAACTTTGGAGGTGTTTGACTAGAAATTGCATCATTTGACTTTTACCGCTGACTTGTTTTTAAGTGATCATAAGTATTTTGTAGGATTTGAAAAATTGTCTAATTAATGTGTTAAATTTAGGCGAATTTTTGTTGTTATAACGGTTGAAAATTGGTGAATATCTTGGATCAAAAAATGTTTAATTCTATTTATTTTTCAGGAGCATCACCAATGTAGACATCAGTGCAGTTGTTGTTCAACAAATGACAAAAAAGTTTGGAAAATCAAGACCTGGATTAATTTATGAGCAAATGGATGTTTTAAACATGACGTATCCAGACGAAAAATTTAATGTTGTACTGGATAAAGGAACATTAGATGCTTTAATGCCAGATAACTCCTCCAGTTCTCAATCTAGAATAGAACAACTTTTTAGTGTAAGACTCACCAACTTCCCTATCTTTTCCACCGAACTTGAGCGTTTTCTTCACCATCGGTTGTAGGTTTATTCGTCCATATTATGATCGGTCCAAAATATGATGTCTAATGATCAACGTTCAGAACATTTTCAACCAAGTTGTTGGGTCCAAATGCATACCTAACCAAACTAATATGTGGTTACGCTCAATGAGTGGTCCGAAATTTGTAATGCCCAGTTTATGTCCAAAGACAGAATTAAATAAACAGAGTTATTGAAAATTTATTATAAAACTGTTAAAAAATGGTTAAGCATCCTTAAACACTACAATAAAGATTGTAATAACCGCTATCACTATTGGTCCTTTTATCTACTGAAATGCAAAATGGACTGTAAATAACATTTTGGTCGAAAAGATCGAATGGAAAAAATGACTTAATGGTCATATTGTATTATTGGTCAAACCTACATTGGACGGAAGTCGTTGGATGAACATTCCTGAAACCGCCTTAATTATCAGTTTAACGGAGAAGTAAATGACCGGTCTGCAGAACTATCTTCAACCCTTTTATGTACGCATTTTGGGATTTGAGTTTTTTTAGACTTTTCTAGACCATTCAAAAGAGGACAATTTTCTAAGAATTTTGATGGGTCACACAATTTTTTTGCAAAATTTTCCTCTAAATGCGATTGAATCCCATGTGACATAAAAAGGTACACCTGTGTACCACTTCCAATGATTCTCTTGGTTTTCCTAAAAATGAGCAAGAAAAGTAAAAGGTGTGGATATTGACAAGTGATTTCATTTATTACTCAAGAATGATACATCTGAATGTGATGCATAAAACATCTCGTTGTCACTTAAGGATGATTCTGAGTCTGTTTTGTGTATCTTCAGTTGATTAAATGCATTCTGTCGCTGTTCAAAAGATCGTTCTCTGAGCCAGATGTCTCTCTGTCTTTTGTCCTCCTCGCCCAAATATTGGTTGATGTATTCGTGTTCGACTAAAGGCTGTATGATCTTGCAATCTTTCGAATAAACCTCGATATTCTCATTCCACGAAACTCTTTTAGTCTTTCGTTGAGACTCCTTTTTTCTCTGAGACAAACCATCGGATGTGGATAGACGCAAAGTTGAAGATGAGGGCAAAGAGCACATAATTTGAGGTTCACTTTTCGGAAATTTCCGTTCGCGTAGATTTGGGTGTCCTGAAGAACAATTCTGCCATCCATTGTCAATACAACTGACGGAAAGTGATTCGGGTACTGTAGATTTTACAATTTTATTGAAATGAAGGTTGAATCTGTTGGCATATTTGTTACGTTTCTTGTCCCAAGCATACTGTACGTCAGCATTTTTATTTCTGTGATAAAGCTCTGATTTCATGCCTTCCTGTATCGTTTGCTCTGCAAAATTCAACTCTTTATTCCTCAAATGCAAACTGCCCGTAAAAAAATGAAGCTGATGAGAACTCTGGCCATGATCACAAAAGTCAAAATATCTTTGATAGACTTTTATTGCTTCGGGGTTCAGTTCAGGCATCGATGGGGAGTAGAATGATAGTGAGTCTTTTTCGTCTCGTAGTGTCAGCAAACGAGTTTCAGAGCTGAATTTTCTCTCTGGGATTTTCATTTGCCTGCCTTTCTTTTCTCTTTTTCATTAAATCTCCTTGACTTTTGTCTCTTCCCTCTTGTGACTTTTAAGATTTTTATCTTTCCTCAACAAAACAATGAGTCATTTATTCTAAGGTTATTTTGTAAACTTCAACACAATGATTTTAGTTTGAATTTCTTATTGAATGAATTCAGGCTCTAAAAAAACTTGTCATCAATTTCTTCAGGAGAAGTTTTAAAAGATGTGTTATTCCTGTTCACCTATTCTCTGAAAGCAAAAGAGTTTTACTGTTAATCATAGATTTAATTTTTTTATTCACAGCTGCACCAAAAAGTCTTTGCATTCATATTCACCTCAACCTAATACTTCTTATCAACACTTGCTGCAGTTTTTGACTGTTTTAATTGACCTGTTAACGGTCCAATATCAGAAAAGACTATTCAATTGTTGCTAACTTGTGCTATAGGTGAATAGTTTTTTCTAGTGTAAAAACCAGCTAAAGTTACGATGAGCACATTAAAAATTAATGAAATTCACTCACAGACTCACAAAATGACTTTAGTGTTTAAGGTGTAAAGGCAGAGTTACGTAGATACGATGGAAGATCCCTATCTAATTGAAGGCTTTTCTTTGCATGTTTCTGTGGAAAAAGAGACAAATTTGATAGGAATCTCCAAAGATACCTGCATAGCTCCGCCATCTTTGCTCTTAAATGGTGGAGCTACGCAGTTGCCGTGGGGGATTCCTGTCTAATTTGTCAGTCTCTCTGAAGAAACTTGCGGAGGAAAGTCTCAAATTAGATAGAAATCTCCCATTGTATCTGGGTAGCTCCGCTATCACGTCCTAAACTTTAAAGTTTTTTTGTGAGTCGATGAGTGAATTTTGCAATTTTCTAGTATGCTTATCATCATTTTTGTTGGATTTTACTTACGAATTAACTATTCAATCGCATGTCGCAAAAGTTAGCAAGAGCCCCTTTATACCGTCTGAGTCCAATTAATGGGTCTGTTGCATACTTTCGCTACAACCTTATAGAACCTTGATTCTTGTGTAAAATTCGGCAAAAATAACGATGCGCACATTAAAAACATTCAAAATCCACTCATTAACTCAGGAAATCACTTCAGTTTCAAACAGCACGCGCTACACTAGACACTATTTGCACCGGTATACTACGACTTAGACGGAACCACCATGCATAAGTAAACAACATCGTTCCTTCAAAATGATGGAATTTCTTTTTTAATACGTGAAATGTAAGCTGCATTTGCTGTCTGGTCTTTTCGGTTTATCAAAGATTACAAAATAATTTAAGAAATGTACGCATCTAAACAAAACATTCCAATGTTTGTAAGTTCTGTTCATGTTTACATAAACGAGATGGTTCCATCTATGTAGTTATAAGTCGGTGATATAGTGTCTAGTGTAGTGCGGGTTGTTTGAAATGGAAGGTATTTTCTGAGTTAATGAGTGGATTTTGAAAGTTTTTAATGTGCGCATCGTTATTTGCGCCGAATTTTACGTTAGAAACAATGAGTTATATTGATGTAGCAAAAGTACGCAACAGACCCTTTGTGAGAAGTGATTTCAGAGTGTTTAAATGACTTAATTCTTTTAAAAGTTTTTCTTTACATAATACCGCTGTACTGTCAGAAAGATTCAAATGCCTCTTTTTCAATTTTTACGGGAAAGCGAAACAAAAGTTAGAAAGTTTAAGACTACTATGAGTTCAAGCTCGGATGTATTAGGAATTATTGAAGTTCCTGAGCCGTGTTTGTAGAATGTGCGATTCTCCCATAAACTCATTTTCTCAAAATATGGTGCTTGTGACCTTCTCTAGCAATAAATTATGGTGTTGATGTGTCGAGTGATCTGATGAGACAAGGTCGATAGATTGGCTCCTTTGAAATAGTCTGCGTTCAATTTTTATGCTGAAATTACTCGGTTGGAAATCACTCACCATTTATGTAAAAACCTCAGAATGAAAGCTGTATCTGCGATTTTTTTTTATTAAATCTTCCTATTATCAGATTATATTTTTAAACAATTGTGAATTAAACCGGTTAAGACTTCTTACCTTAAACACTAGAATTTCTAACCTTTGATTTTTTGTTTTGATTTGATAGTTTAAAGTTTAATGGAGCCATCATCAGCTGATTTGTTTTTAAAAATGAAAAGAGGAATGCTTCTCTTCTGAGTTTTATTATTTCTCTCTCTCTCTCTCTCTCTCTCTCTCTCTCTCTCTCTCTCTCTCTCTCTTTATCTCTCTCTATTTCTCTCTCTTCTCTTCTTCCTCCTCTTCTTTTCACTATACCCTAATTTAGAGACTTTCAGAGACCTATTCTCACAATTTTCTTTGGTTTGTTTCCTTTTTCGTTCCTACAACATCTCTAACTCTTTAACTTGGCATTCTTGTTGTCTGGCTTTTCTGTTACCAGTAATGTAATGGGAGAGCGTGGGGGGAGGAGCAAAGGTAGACCTGTGCATTCCAAAAAGAAAACAATCGATCGAAACAAAATTTTCCAACAATTTTGGGTTCTCCAAGTTTTGTTAGATTGAAAATTTGTTTGATCAAAAATGTATTACCAACCTGACTTTTTGTTTAATCTTTTGAAAATGCATTTCATAATGCGATAAGTTCTGAAACTTTGATTGAAAAAAAAAAAATTGATTGAAATTTTGATGGTTTGAAATTATGATAGAACAAAAAAATTGAATCAATCAAAAATTGTTCAAGTTTTTGGTTGAATGCACTGACTTATGCATTTGTGGTTTTAGCCCCACCTTCGTGCTAAAAATTTACACCATCTATACAGAGGTTTTCGGACACAGTTTTAGCTTATTGTTGAAAAAGTAGGCTTTAGCACTCCCTTGGAAAGTTAGCCCTCCTACACTTACAATTAATAGATTTTTAGATCTGTCACTGTGTCCTGCAGTTGTCAAGATAGCTCACTGCAAACTCAAAGTTTCTGGGTTTGAACCCTAAGGTTTTGACTCATCTAGATTACGCTGCTTTGTATTCTGTTTGTATAATCTTCCTTCAGGTTATTCCTCGATATTTTTGTTTCAAATTTTGGCGCGGTTCAATTTCTGGTCAAAATTGAAAAAATGCTGGTAATGCTAGTAAAAATATTTTCTAAAAATTCTAATTTATTCATTAATTTTTTTATTGTTTTATCTCACAGGAAATTGGGAGAGTTCTCAAGGTCGGTGGTCGTTATGTTTGCATAAGTTTACTCCAAGAACATATTCTACGTTTTTTAGTGGAGCAATTCAGTGAGAAAGGCTGGTTATTACGGATATCATATTGTCGAGACGCTCAGACTAATTCACCCCGTGGTTCATCTCTACCGGTTTTTATAGTTGTCTGCACAAAGTTCAAAAAATTGCCAAATATGAAGCCTGTGAGTATCCTTTCTTTTCATATTTTTACTGCTTCAAAATTTTTCATCCTGAAAATTTTTCTAAGACACAGAAAGCCCAGTGGTGTAGCATGCAATTTGGCTATGTTGTACTGTGTGCATTTAAACCCATGTAAAAGGTCAAATGCAAAGGTGTTCACCGAACACCCAATACTTTGATCTTTTTCATGAGTATAAATGGACAAACTGCAATGTTGCCAAATTGTACGCTACACCACTGGATGACCCTTTCATAAAATTGCCTCAACCCTCACTTTCACAAGCACAAGATCTGTTAGTTGGAGGTTCTAAAGGGTGAAAACTTTTTATAAGTCAATGTCCATCAAGTCTGTTGCTGGATTGGTTGGATCTTTATTGCATCGTTGCTAGATTTGACAAAGACTTTGCCAGATTTCCCGACTTAATTGAAAATCTGGTGGTTTTTTAGCCCAACTTGGCAACTATTAGCTGTCAGAAATTGAAAAATATACAAGAAAGGCAGAATTGCCAGATTTTAGGGAAATATCAATTGATTCCCCATAAGGATCAATGTAAAATCTACTGATACTTCCCTAAAATCTGGCAACATTGCTACAAACAGTGTTGCCAGATTTTAGGGAAATATCAATAGATTTCCCATAAGGATCAATGGAAAATCTACTGATATTTACCATAAAGATCAATGGAAACTCTACTGATATTTACCATAAAGATCAATGGAAAATCTACTGATATTTACCATAAGGATCAATGTAAAATCTACTGATTCTTCCCCAAAATCTGGCGACGCTGAAGGGAGGCTGTGCAGGCTAACACGTTTGACTTGCCTCACCTATGAGTTACATAATATATGACAAGAAAGATCTGACAAAACTGTCCTTATCTTCATCCTGTTGAAAATTGAGATATTGTTAAGTACCATTACATAGGAGATGTTATGATGAACATCACAGCACCAAAAACATGCAAAAATTCAAAAACTTAATGGAATGGAGGGGCTTTAAAGTTTTAAATAAAAATAATGTGATTTCGAGAAAAACAGATTTAAAATTTTGGAAAGTTAATAGTCAGAAAACCGCAGTATCGGCACACGGTGGAGTTAGTCAATGGGGGGGGGGGGTGTTGGACATGGAATTTATGATTAAGTATGCAATTTTGAATGTTTTTACTGTTAAAAAAAAAAAATTGAAAATTTTACAATAAAACCGCTTTCAAACTTCTGCGTTGCGTATTAACAAAGATATACGCATTTAAAGGTACCACTCTTTATCCAGCCTCTCCCATTGACTCACTTTACTGTGCGGCGGTTTCAGCTAGCTGGGGGTATAGACTCAGTGCTTTTGTTCTTTATTTAGAGGCCTGAGCTGTAGGAGTTTTGGTGAGTAAGGCCTCTCAGGAGTGGAGTAGTCTCACATGCCCCTCTCGATCATCAGAGAGGATGGCTATGAAAGCGTTTGTTGGCAGGGGAAAAAAAGCAGAAAATATAGTTCAAATACACCAATCTTTTGAAAAATATACAAGGTTTTTAAAAAACAGGGATCAAACATAAATAAACAAAACACCGAATCGCATACACTTTCATAAATTCTAAATCCCTTACCAATTTTAAACTTCGAACGCGTTTCGGAGGTGCGACCGACCTCCCTTTTCACTTTCTTCTTTGAGTCGCACATCGAAGCTGAAGAGGGAGGTCGGTCGCACCTCTGAAACGCGTTCGAAGTTTAAAATTGGTAAGGGATTTAGAGTTTATGAAAGTGTATGTGATTCAGTGTTTTGTTTACACCAATCTTGTTCACTAAATTCCCTGTACCTCAAAAATGTAAGCTTATTATCTCTTTTTTTTCACAGGTTTTTGAATTCAGTATGCATGAAAACTCCATCAAACGATTAGGATCAATGGAAGAATTGTGTAAAAGTGTTAAAACGGCACAAGAAGCTGGTCTAATCTGCTCCAAGTTGAGCCGTGTTGTCCTGTCACCCAAGGATGAAATTGTGATAGACGTTTTAAGACCAGAAGACACCTTCCCTCGTTACACGTTTACCATTGTCGACAAAGCGGGAGTCAAGAGTCCTGAAAAAATGTCATTCGCTGCTTTCATTGTGCCCCAAGGCCGGTGAGTCATCTTGTTGTTTGCCTGAATTAGGGGAAATGTTAAAGTTTCATTTAATTACCAAATGGTCTATAGTAATAGTTTTTTATCCATCCCCTAAAAAAACAAAATTCATTAAATGAAACTGCGCAGAGAGTCGGAGAACACGAAAAGAAGGGGGAAAAATTCCAAGAACATATTAGTCCGTGTGCCCTCTGGATATTTTTCCTTGCCATGCTTGATGCGGTCTTTGTTTATTTGTATATCTGATGCTTGTTTTGATCACTCAAGGATTGTTTACATACCTTGGATTCTTGACTGCAAAAACTTTTGCATTTGCTAGTTCAGGTCATGTTTGGATCACATAAAAATTATTTTTACATTTTACAAAATAATTTCAAATAACTGACAGTTTTTATCTGTCTCTAACTATTACTGACTGTTAAGCCTTACTAACTGTAACTTCAATCACAAATTCCTTGTAACGAGATGTCGATCAGCAAAGATTGTGAATGATTACACTACTGTTAGAAACTCTGCGGTACATTCTTTGCATTGGACCAAAACACAACAACAGCCATTAGAATGTAAACAAATGAGCAAAACTGCATCACTGCATCCTATGGTGGCACCCATGGTTTCACTTGTCTTAACTGTCTACGTGTCGGGACTCTACTCCAAACATTTCTTCCTATAAAACGTTATCTTTGAAGATGTTTTTCTCTTTTTGCTGACTTTCTCATTGCTTGAAATAATTTTCCATCCGCAGTAGATCTTTTACGGGAATAATTTTGTTCCAATTTCAGTGAAAGTGAATGGTTGTTCCGGAGCACCGAAGGACGACAAGTACTTTTAGAAAATTGCAAAGTTGACAGGGTTGCCATAATTACTATGCACCGAGGTCACAACTACCCTGATCTGAAAGGTGTGCAAGAAGAATTGAACGAGACTGTTGCTAATGTTGCGCCGTACGGATTAGTCGAGAAAAAAATGGTACGTTTTTTTGAAAGGACCTGCAATTCTTTCTCCATGAAGCAGAATATGCTATCTTTTCTGCTGGAAGCTTATTTTTGACATTTTCAGAGTCTTTTATCTGATTATATTGTTAGCCATCTAACGCATAGGCATAAGTCGAATCCTATGTTTCAAAATTTTCAATTTCATCTTCATTTTTTCAACCGTAATCAATCATTCAATTACTTCTGTTATAATTTTACTGAAATTTTTTGACTCAAGAAGACTAAAGAAGACTTTTTTCATCGTCATTTTTTCAACGGCAATCAATCATTCAATTACTTCCATTAATATTTTACTGACATTTTTTGACTCGAGAAGACTAAAGGAAAAATATTCGAGTTTATTTGCTCATGCATTTTCCTTCACTCTCCTTATCTCTAGTGAAAATTTATCTGTGAGATAGTCAAGGTCTAGATAGAGTCCCTACATACTATGAGAGTTGCGCCATTGCTGAATCCATTTCTGATTGGCTCTCAGATTTTGGCTGTCAAGAAAGCCCCAAGAGGCAAATGCAAATGGCGGAGGGTTTGTTTACTTTTCACGCACTCGCTTTTATCACACATTTACTGTATCAGTGACCACGGTGATTATTGTTAATTTTACCAATGCTTAAATTTACTATGGAGAATGTTATCTCTTTCAATAACGACTGTTATTGGCAAGAATCGGAATCTAACGTATTAAAAGTAGCTAAACAGCGGCAACAGCGCAGAGGCAAATGGCCAACGGCCATTTGCATTTTGCCTCTTAGGGGCTCCATTGATCCGCTTCTTCTTCTTCATTTTGAGAGACTTGGCGCAACTCTCATAGTATATAGGGACTCTAGGTCTAGAGTCCCTAGAAGAAAAGCTGTAGAGGGAGTACACTAGGTGTAGTCATTTTAATCCCTTTAACCCTTTTTTTTCCTTTTTCCAGAAACTTCCATTTCTATCGTTTGGAAATAATTTAGGATCAAGGAAAGAATGCTTTAGTACAGAAAGCGAAAAATCTGGACCATTACTTGTCGAGGAAGTTGAAGCGGATGGTCATGTTTACCGACGTTTAATATTTTTAAATAATCCTAATGTAACTCAGTCAGAGGCTAGACTAATCAAAGGTTTGTATCAGGTATCCTCTTCTTCTTTCAAGTTTTAGTAAAGATTGAGTTGTTGGATGGAAGAACGACCTGAGGAGGAAGTAGAGACCCTTTAGTTGGCCTCTGTGGTCTGGTGTTCAGCGCGACTGGCCACTAACCCAGAGGTCACTGGTTCGAATCCCGGCCGAGGTGACAAGATTTGACGATCTCAGATCTATTCATCTCGGAACTCTTCTCTCTTTCATCTTTCTTTCTCCTTCTCTCTTCCATTTTGTCTGATGGGCCCTAGTTAGCGAAAAAGGACACTTAAACTTCCAAAAAAAAAAAAAAAATTATTTCCCCATCCGAGGGCTGTTGTGATCAGTGGCGTACTGTGCAATTTGACAACATGGTGGTTTGTCCATTTAAACCCATAAAAAAGATTGAAATATTAGGTGTCGAGTGAACACCTCCTCATTCGACCTTGTACATGGGTTAAAGTGGTCACACTACAATGTTGCCAAATCACTTGTTATGCCACTGGTTATTATTCTATATTTCAAAACGTACATATTTCATGTCTGGGTGTGTTAGTATCTGAAAATCTTTTCACTATTTTTTTTTATTTTTCAATTTAATACATAGAGCCCATACAGAGGGCTATGGTACAGGTCAGAAACTAATACTTTGAATAAGAATAGGAAAAAATAAGAATAAGAAATAATGGTCAGAAACTGTTACAATGAACTAAAAAAATTAATTATCAAAATATACCTTAATTGAGTAAAAGGCATTGGTTAAAAAGCAATTATATGTGAGATTGGTGAAACACTGCAGGACACCCGCCCAGAAGCTCTTCCTGGTGTTAAGAGGCAGCTTATTAACCCTTTGCGGTCGTGTGTCGGGTCAGGCCCAATATGGTAAAATTCCCGTTCCGGTCGCATGTCGGGGCTCTCCCGAAGTGACAAAAAAGTTTCGCTCTGCTGAGTCCCGTATCGGGCCAGCCTCGACAACTTCAGAGGGTGCTGCGCTCTATGGGTCTTCTCGGGAACTTCTAGCACTTCATTTTCACATAGCGTTAAGGTTGCCCACAGCGCTAGCGGCGCGGCGTTACAATAAACAATAACCTCTCTTTTTCGTTTTTAATTACGACCTGTTGGGAGTGCAAGTAGAAAAAAAATGAGGCCGCAAAGGGTTAAAAATTTTTATTGTAGCAAAGGATACATTTTGCTCAGAGATTTTTAGTCTCACCATTTTATCTTTTATGTAAGGATTTTTTTAGTTTCTTACGATAAAAGAAGAGATAATCCCATTATTCTTTGAGGGAGTGTCACTATTTTTAAGAGTGGAAGTTAGCTCCACTGATTAGAAATTGAGTCTTAACTGATTAGTTAATTTTTACCCTCCAGGCACTCGAGCGTTCCAGCAGTCCCCAGACTGTTGGATTGCTTGGTGTTTGCGTTACGATTTCACAGATTACGTGCGATAGTGGCTATTCATTATGAATGCAATTTTATTTTATTTATTGTTTTTTCTTTTAATTCAAAGTCAGAAATGCACATCTGAATAGATATTTTTACATCTCTTAATCGTTTTGAATCATATTTCGTTTGTTTTTGATCTTTGTGAATCTGAGATTGTTTATGATTTAAAGGCTTTGACTTTGTGTTGATAGGCAGTGAAGAAGGAAGTATGATAATCGATAGGACGTACGTTAGTTGCGAGTACCACATTTACCTCGGCGTGGGCATTATAATGGGCATCATGCAGTCCGCAGATGAATTGAAGCAAGTTCGTTCCGCATCTGTTAATGTTTTGATATTAGGCCTTGGAGGTGGAGCTCTATGTTCGTTTATTCAAACTCTACTGCCAGAGGTTTGTATCTTTCTTTCTTTTTTCGAAGAAGGCTGTGTCTATTTTTTTTGTTCATAATGGCTTAGTTGAATGGTCAATCGCTTCTGATGTTTGAATCTTAATTAAGGTGAATCCTCAGCGTTTAGTGCCAATTTCAGAGCGCTACCGCTCGATTAATGTCAAATTACAGGCCAAAAGTAATTTATGTTTCAGAAAACAAAGTATCAGTCACTTGCTAATCATCTGAAGAAAGTCTGTCCAAAATATCTTGTCATTAACCTCAAAAATAAGGCTGAAAGTACCAAAAATGGAATATCGCAAATCCATTCGTATATGGAAATGCGATATTTCATTTTTTGGTACTTTCAGCTTTATTTATGAAGTTATTAACAAGATACAGGGACATTCTTCAGATGATTATCTAGTAACTGACTTTCTGTTTTCTCAAATATAAATTACTTTCGGCCTGTAATTTGACATTAATTGAACGGTAGCGCTGATGGCAGAAATTGGCACTAAATGCTGAAGAATCACCTTAAACCAAATGTTGAGGAAGTAATCAATCAGGAAGTAATCAATCAGGAAGTACAATCAGGCTTGTGTGATCAACTGAAACAACAATCAACCGAAACGAAATTACTCAAATTGTCAAGGTTTCGGTTGATCAAAATTTTGAAACTTCGATCAAAGGAAACTTAATTAATCTTCTCAAATTTTGATTCTATGATCAAAAATGCAGCTAGAAATTTGACATTTACTGATCGATGGACAGTATTAAGTTTCGAGTGATTGATCAATCAAAACTTTAAAACTTTGATCAAACGCACAGGCTTACCTACAATATCTTTGAATGCAATCCTTTGAATATCAACCTTTCTGGGTGACGGTTCCGTGGAAACAAATAGTAGATAAAAATCCCAAATTAGTGGGATAGATCATGTTATTATCCTTTCTCTGTGTTTGATTTGAACTCATAACTCATCAGTACTGGTATATTGTTTACTGATTTTCTGTTGTGTCGGTGATCAATTTGTTTTTTCATCAGAACAAAAGTATTTTTATTTTTTATTTATTTTTTAGGACTTCACTTGCATTCCACTTTTTTCACTTTCTTTTGTCCGTTGTAAAATTCTAGGCTCGTATAACTGCTGTTGACATTGATCCAGTTGTCGTTCAAGTAGCTTCCGATCATTTTGGTCTCATAAAGAATGAAAGACTCAACATTGTTGTACAAGATGGAATAGACTTCATGAAGGAATCTGCTGATAGAGGTAAAAATTATTCAGGTTTTCAAGCTCTATTTTTTACATCTCAGTAGAGAAATTTGCTTATTTTGTCTTTCTTGCTGAAAAGGTTAAGCGTGGCGTAACAAGCTATACCGATTGAGAGGATTTGTGGTTTGTGGAGCGTGATTTGAAACTTCATGAAGGTAGCCATGATGGATATCTCTTATGGATGCTTTCCATAGAGGCTCCGTTTGTTTGCCTCTTATTTTTTAACCTTTAAATTTTTAAAAAAAAATGGTGACAAATACATTTGAAATTGGTTATAAACGATAGTGCAAAGTGTTTGAGAGCAGCTATCTGGACACAGAAATCGATATAACTGTTTCTTTGGGAAGAATTTGCACTATGAAGAAACTGACGCATCACAGAAATGTTCAAAAGGACGTGGCACAATCCTTATGGGAAATGGCCTACGGTCAAACTTAATAAATGTGGCATCAGTTTTTTGTCTCGTTGTCCTGATCAATAAGTCTCACGGGCGCAAAAAATTATCATCGCTGATTTTCGAGATACTCGAGCTTAAAGTTTGAGCAAATCTCAATCGCCAGGGACTAATTCGCTCAGGAATCGAGCGTGCGTCCTACCTCTGAATCGGCTCACCGCCGACTGGCGATGGCTGCCGCTACTATTGCTCACACTCTGTCCGGAGTTGACGCCCTCCTTTCTCCCACTACGAGTGGAGTGTGAGCAATAGGAGCGGCAGCCATCGCCAGTCGGCGGTGAGCCGCTTCGTAAGTAAGGCGCACGCTCGATTCTTGAGCGAATTAGTTCCTGGCTATCGAGATTTGCTCAAACTTTAAGCTCGATTATCTCGAAAACCAGCGATAATAATTTTTTGCGCCCATGAGACTTTTAGATCAGGGCGACGAGACGAAAAAAATGATGCCACATTTATTAAGTTTGACCGTAGGCCATTTCCCATAAGGATTGTGCCACGTCCTTTTCTCACCTGGATAGTTGTTTTAAAATTCTGTGTCCAGATAGCCACTCTTAAACACTTGCACTTTCGTTTAAAACCACTTTCCACTGGATTAGTTACAATTTTTAATTTAAGGTTAAAAAAATGTTGGGCGAACAAACCAGAATCAGATTGCCCATGCTGCTTCACTTTGAGATAGGACTTATAATTTGTACCAGCCTCTCTATCGCTATGGCTCGCTGGTCCTCTTGTAAGATTCACAGTAGCCAGCTGTAATTTTGTTATTATGGAGTATTCACTCAAACATCGTTGTTCATTCTGTTTTAATAATTCTCACTTTACATTTGTTTTTTTTTAATTTCAGGGGACAAATTCGACTTTATTATTTTCGATGTTGATAGCAAGGACCCCAGTTTAGGACTTAGCTGTCCTCCTCAAAGTTTCCTGGAACCTAATGTTTTAGAATCAGTTGTTAAATGTCTAAGTGAACAAGGTGTGTTACTGCTTTATGCATATTTCTTTTTTACCTTTTGTTGTGACATCTTATTGGGGCAATGGGGCTCTTGCAAACTTTTGCTTTAGGGGATTGAATAGTTGATTCTTGCATCAAAACCTGTAAAAATGACGATGAGTACACTAACAAATCTCGAAATTCACTCTCAGAATCGGGCTTAATGGCGGAGAGACGCAGGTATCATGGGAGACTCCTATCTAAATTGAGAAATATCTCTGTGGTTCCTTAGAGAAAGTGACATAATAGACAGGAATCTTCCATGATACCTGCGTCAGACCGCCATTACCATCTTGCCGTTATAGCAGTTATGTGAGCTTATAACTGAATTTTAGACTTTCTTTGTGTGATTTTTGTTAGTCCCTACCTGACATTGGACTATTTATTTGCTTATAGCAAAAGTTTGCAAGAGCCCCATTGATCAAAACATGTTTATCTGAATAAAACTAAAAGGAGAGGGGGCACTTCATTTCACAATTGGATTCCCTGATTGATTCTACGCCAGAAAGGTAACTTTCAAACTCATTCCAAGACAAAAAGTCTGAAAAAAAGATTTTTCAAATTTGAGTGGGAAAAAATTTTTGAGTTAGCATTCGATTCCTATGCAAATCAACCGGAGGAATCGATTTGAGACTGGTCCCGTGGTGATGAAATGCACCGTGGCCATATTATTGAATATATTTGGGTACATTCCAACAGCCTTCTTTTTGGAAGGATACGACAATCCCCACAGTTCGTAAAATGTGCAATACATAAAAAACGGCTGATTTAATCCAACTGGAAACCTTCTCTATCAATTCCCTGGTGGTAAGATCACTTTCATACTCATTCCAAGACAAAAAGTCTTAAAAAAAATGTGCGTCCAAATTTTTGACGATGTATAAACCATTACGATTTTTCAAAGAGTGGGAATAAATATTTCGAGTTAACAGCCAATTTGGAATCCACCTATGTACCCAAAATGAAGTCTTGAAGCAAGGTAGATGAAACCATGTGCAGTTTGATTATCGCCAGAATTTTTTCTCACTCCGTTGACCAGCTTATGTAGCCAGTTTTCTCCCATTTGATTGAGATGGGAGTTGACCAGCCTACGTCATCGCCTGCTAGCGATCGGAATGACTCTAGCGGTGAATAACAAGCATTGCACGACCTTGTTTTATCTACCTTGGTCTTGAAGGAAATGAGATAAACTGTAAAATTCTTCCAATTTAAAACCTTGATAAGGACAGTATATAAACTCCTCGTAGTCAAAGCTTTCAAACAACAATTTTAAATAAAAAAAAATTACATCTAACAGACCCATGATGAACAAAGCTGTTTTTACTTTTCGCAGGTATGTTCGTTCTAAATTTAGTTTGTCGGGCAACTGATATCAAGAAGAACATGTATAATCTACTTAAAAATACGTTCAACCAGACTGCATCCATCAAAATGGAGAGAGACGTCAATGAAGTTATTTACATGCGACAACGGGATACATCGTTCACCAATCAATGATGTCCAAAGCTGCAGAAAAATTGAATTCCATCATGGAAATTAGCCAAATTGCGGAAGAAAATTTCATAGATGTTGCCGAGTTACCAAAATGGATGAAATTTAATCTGGAGATAAAGTAGGCGCTTCTTCGTTAAAATCATCTCTACATTTTTTTGTACTGCGGGAATTAAAGTTCTGTTGAAGCTCTGTAATTGAAATGAATTTGTAACTGAAGATGGCAGATCTGGGGGTGGTTCATTTTTAGTATCAAATGCTTAAGTGTTGGCAGTCGAGGATTCAAGATAAGTGTCAAATCCTCGGGTAATCAAAGCAACCCTCTGTGCTCCGTGTGAATTCTTGACTGTCAAAACTTTTGCGTTTTTTTGCTAGCACACGCCGTTTCTAAAGTGGATTTGTAAGTTGTGCTGCTGTTCCAGTCCAGTTTTTACAAAATGGATCTAAAGATGGTGGGAGGATTTATAATACAAGCTAGTTATTGGACTTTTTTTGCTCAAGAGAGCAAAATTGTAAGTTTGCCAGCTAATGTCGAACATGGTTGTAACTTGAAACATTCATAGGATGTCTCACTTTGCTTTTGCTGAAGAGTCAGTCAATAACGATTCAGGTTCAACTCAATATTATGAATGAATGGATAAATGAATAAATGAACAAACTAGGACTCAAAAGAATTGTTCCTTAAAAAGAATTGATCCACATGTTGCTGGACTCTCAAGACTTCTCATTAAGATGAATCGTTCCTTCGATTCATTTTGTCAGGTTAAAATTGTGTTTTGAAACAATTCAATTGATCAGAATTAAGATCCAGCGGAATGAATTGTTTTGGAGTCTACGATCGAAAAGCAAGAAACGTTCACAGAATCGATAAATGAACGATTCTTTTGAGCACTAGAACAAACTGTTTAAATTTTAGGTCGCATGAATAGATCCTTTTAATTTATTAACTTTCTTGAAGATTCTGTCTTATTCAAATGTCAAAAAATCTGATATCTGTGATCCCAATCTTTGTAGAATTTTCATGTTGTTATTGATTTTAATTTCAATTTTTTTTTTTTTTTTTTTTTATTTTGATTACAGTTCATGTCTATCTTGAAATATCTTTCTTGTTATTTCGTTTTTAAGGGGATGATCTGTGTTCATTTTCCTTTTTCTTTGCTGAGTACTTTTTGACTAAAATACACTGTACTGCAAACATTTTTTTTTTTTTTTTAAAGTTGAAGGTTTTTTCTGTTTTGTATTTATTGATTGTACCCAGATAACAATATTTGTCTTGCAGATTTGACTTTGAGAGGCATTATTAAGACATATTTCTATAAAACGTCTCAAATTCGTCTTGTGGTAGTAGCAGTGGCGCACCCAGGATTTTTTTGGGGGGGGGGGCTAAAAAATCTGAGCTTCTTGGTCAATTTCTTTAAAATTCCGAGAGCGGCGTTTAGTTTTAGACCAGCCCGGAAATTTACTCTGGGTTTGGGGGGCTTTAGCTCAATAGCCCCCCCCTTGGGTGAGCCCACTGGGTAGTAGTTCTGAAGACATCTTTAATCCATCTTAAATTCGTCTTTTGGAGACACCTTGATTTCCGTCTTTAGTCTATCTTCCGAAGTGATCTTTTTTAAGATGTGTTTTCATCCAGGCTCACAAAGCGTCTCTTAATATCTCTTCAGATTCGTCTTCCTAGACGGATTTGTAAGACTTCTTCAAAGACCGATTTAGGCGGAACTGGAGGTGGCTGAAAGGCGTCTTTAAAACAGATTTAAGATGAGTTATTTGTTTTCAAAGACATCCTGCAGACAGATTGAAGACAATTTTTGCTAACTCATGGGCGCAACCAGGGGGGGGGGGCAAGGCCCCCCCCCATAGGAAGAAAAAAAAGGAGGAAAGGAAAGGAAAAAATGAGGAAAAGAGGAAGAGAGAAAAAGACAAGATGGGAAAGGAAATGAGTTCCAAAAAAGTATGAATGTCATGAAACATCGTTTTCCTTGGAAGAACAAATCTTTCCCGACAGAAATGTCCTTAATTGTTAATTTCGCTCGATCTTCTTCTGAAATCTAGATTTTTTGAAGACTCCGTCTTTCTATCAGCATGATGAAGATATTTCCGTAATAATATCAGCAAAGTCTCGGAAAATCTCATTTTTCGAGAGAGTTAATTCAATATAGTTTTTGAATAGAAGTAGCCTAATTTTGCGTCGAAGAAGAGCTAAATTTTCAAAATTTTCCGGGGGAGGACCCCCATACCCCCCATATGAAATGACAACTTGGCCCCCCCATACAGAAATCCTGGGTGCGCCCATGTGCTAACTGATTAGGTTTTACTTTTTCTGTTCCAACACACCGGATGCACTCGGGTGTTGGACAAGTATATTCGTTTATTGCAGTGAAAGGGCTAAACGTATGACCAATAATTAAATTGTAAAGGATACGATGCATCGAGTTGCAATGAGTTATATCACTCAAAGTTGGATTGGTGATAAGATCTATCTTAGGCTTGCATACAGCTGGACTAAGGAAGTTGTTTTATCTGTGCCATAAGATAAGATTCATCTGGGTCGGATACAAATGGAGACCCAGCACATGCTATGCATCCTGTGTTACGAAAATAATGCAAGTCGGATGGGTTCATTTCTTATTGGGGGCTAACAAAACAACTACCAACAGACGCCTGCTGTTGATAGGTGGAAATTTTTGCTATCAAAATCTCTCTGAAATTTTGCTTTTGAGTCTAGCTTTCAAATGGTTAAAGTATATAATTTAAAAATAATTAATCGGAAACTGTTGTTCTGTCAAAAAAACAGCAATTTAAACTATGAAGAAAACCTGACTCAAGTCCATCACGCAACAGAAGGTGACTATTGGCTGTTGTTTCGATGAGTTGTGATTAACAAAGTGTAAGCTGTTGGAAGGGACGTCTGTAGCAAGCTTTGCACTATGTCTCTATCCGTCTCAGAACTGGGTCGGAAAATTTTATGGTTGTTGCTTGAAATTGAGATGAACAACTAGGAAGACTGTTAGAATCACTTTTCCAAACAGTGGCGCAGCGTGCCATTAGGAAACATTGTATTTTATCTGTTTAAACCCATTTGAAAGGTCGAATTAAAGAATGTTCACTGAACACCCAGTAGTTTGATATTTTTAAATGATTTAAATAGAGGAAGTACAATGTTGCCTAATTGGATGCTACGCCACTGTTTCCAAAACAAAATGCTGATTTCATACTAGCTAGTCAAGATACAGAGGCATTGCATCTCAAAAAGGGCTTTTCAAATCAATTCACTTTGATTTCTGCTAACTCTAGTCAGCTCAGTAATAAATTAATGGGTCTCTTGCTCTCAAAAATTGAAATTCACAGCATCGCAGGAAGCATCTTTTGGGTACTTTCTTTTAACATAATGAGATATCTTCAAGGGGGGTTTCTTGTGGATCTACCACTGAACACAGCGCAAAAAATTATCCAGAAGCGGCAGCAGGACTATTTTGAGTAATGGGTTCTGACAAGTAGCGGTGCAAACTTCTGAAATGCATCGGTGATCATTTGGTTAGGCAGAGTTTCGACTCGTTGCTACTCAACTGCTCTCCGATGCGCTTCGGAAGCAGGCACTGCTACTTGTCAAAAATGGTCCTACTCTAATTGAAATATGTACAGCTACATGGAATCAAGAGCAGTGTTTCAATTGAATCAACACACGGGATGCCATGCTTCTATATCTTGATTTAATGGTCTGTGCTTTGCGCCCAGAAACAGTGTTTTCTCTTTTTAAAGAGCAACGTGATTTCTTTTCTTTTTTCATAATTTTGATTTTTATAATTCTTCATCATTGAACTAATCTATCCAGAATTGATTGAGAAAATACGAACAAAAGAACAGCAATGCAAAGTGAGTTTAATTTTTAATCATTATGTTTACTGTCATCAATAACTATATACAACAAAATATACAAAAACTACAAAAAAAAGGGAAATCAATGCTTAAAAGATTTCAATCCCTAAATGACATGAATTTAATGAGGAAAAAAAATGAGCGTGTTTCACAAGAATTAATAGTACAACTACATGCTGATTATGAACGATTGCATTGTAATGCTATTGAGTATACGTTAGCTAATAGATGGTGCATTTTGACAGGTTCTATTTTGATAGAAACCCTTCTATCCCTGCGGAAATTAGCTGTTAGCTCAGGAGTCAATGGTGAATTTCCGCAGAGATGGAAGGTTTCTATCGGAATGGAACATATCGAAATCACACCACCCATAAGAATAATACGTACTCGATGACAAAACGAGACAATCGTTCATAATCACCCTGCTTATTTCACAAGGAAGTTTTGTTTACCCACCAGCTCAGGCAAAAATACTACGCACTGGAAGGTTTGAAAGTATTATAGTTTAGAAGAATGATTCTTGAGATTCATAAAAAAATGTGCGATAAACTTCAAAAAATATCGCAAGTTTTTTAAACCAGAAATTTCGTTGCAATTCTTTACTACAAAGTGATAATTCAACTAGAAAACAGAAGGCCACCTTTTCATCACGTTCAATAAAAGTAGATAATACAAAGTGCAATAGAACATTTCTATTCTAAATTACAAAACCAGTGGAAATTGAACCATCAAATTGTTTAATGAGCGTCCGCAACTATTTGTACGTAAAAAAAAAAAAAAAAAATGTTGTTTCTAACAGCACAAATTGTTTTTTGTTTTTTTTTTTTTAATGCTCTTGTGAAAAAACCTTACAATGATAAACAAGTTAGTTGATTTGAAAAAAAAAAGTGTCTTATTTTCTAACCACAGAGAATAGAAAACATGAGGTAAAAAACTTCGAAATTTTGTAAAAGTTTGAACTTAAGATAAGAAACAAGTTTATTTGTAGTAAACTAAATAATAAAATACAATACTTACACTTTAGTATAATTTTATCACAGAAAAGGGCCATCATAAATAAAGGAATGATGATAATGCTAAAAAGAATAATCGTATATGATATAAGTGATCATATTCAGAGGTAATATATACAATGCAGAATTTCAATAAAAACAAATCAATCAAGAAATAAGAGAGGGAGAGTAGGCAAGAATTTAAAAAAAAAAAAGAAACAAGGGATTACAAAAATACAAAAACTAATCCTTACAAAATAATTTTGAATCCAAGATCATGTTACACACGATCCGATTGCTTTCCAAAGAATCCGGATCGACGAGTACGATTCACAGAGGGTGTATTTACAACAGGAGATATAGTGAAGGCAACCGGAGCTCTCTGAAAAACAGGAATGGAATTTGTTTTTTTCAGCAAAATGATTTTAACTTACAATAGTGGCAAAGCAAAGAAAATGATTAATTTACCTGCGGTCCCTTGAAAATGATTTATTTTTTGGTGATTCCAGGCAAAAGATGGGGATCAATTCGCTAGATGGTGCCGCTAGTTACTTCTTGATATTTTGTATTTATTGGGAAATTTGAATGAGACAAGTACATCAAAAAATAACAACAAAGTTTGAGAAAAATAACAAAACATTTTTCCAAGCTCTAGTTATCAACCGTCAAAATTGGTTACGAAATGAAATAGTAAATTTCAAAACGGATTATGGATATCTTTTCAATGGTTTCAAGTGAGATATATTATGTCTCTCTCACACTTCCAACATTTTGAGCTAATGGGGTAGCTGCAAGGGTCTGAAACGTTGTGTTTTTTACACAGAAAAAGAAAGTAATTGATGAGCTGAGAACAAAGATGCCTTTGGATGCTAATTAAGTCCCAGTGTTCCTGAGATGAGGTTTTGACCCAAAATACATTGTTTTAAATGGGAATTCCGCGTAGTGATATCAATATGCACACAACTTTTTACAACTTTACACAGATTTATCTCCAAAACCGGGACACCTAGGGAAAACCAAAGGCACCATTATTCTCATCTCATCAAGTACTATCATTTTCTTTATAAAAAAAAACCGCAAAATTTCAGACCCTTGCAACTGCCCCATTATGGTTCCATACTTCCGTTATTACGTAAGACATTACAACAAGAATTTACAATTATCAGAGCTAATAAAAGAAAGGCATATGTAGAACATAAACAAGGACCATGGACGAATTCAGGCATTTGTCTTTCTCTCTCTCCTCCCATTTGAAAGCATGTGTTAAGAAAGGACGGAGATAGGGGCTAAATTCATTTGATGACCCCCCTTCTGCTATCCTTTTCTAACACATGCGTTCAAATGGCCAGAGAAAGAGAAAGACAAATTTCCGTATCAGCCCATGACAAGGACATCACTTGAACTGGAAAAAGTGTGACTTAACGTTGATAGCTTGGTGGGTTACAGAATGGGCTCTCAACTCGACCTTAGAGCCAATGATTCAGAAAAGTAGGATACATTTCCTGGAAGATGGGATTAGTAACTTTGTTAGAATCGCTGTGACATCAACAAATAACCTAGTAACTTTGAAGAAGAAAGAGAGAATGTAAATGATTTACAAGATTAGAGCCCAAATAATGTCCGGTCCAGGTGATCCTGCAATTGAAGACCTTGCCGAGATAAGGGCGTAGATGAAAATTTATGCTTCAGAGAAAAACGGGTTTGAAAGTTTGAAAGTGGTATTTCGATACTTTAAAGTAGGAAATAAATAGAATCAAGATTTGGTTTCATCCATTTCCTTCTTAGATGAATCTAAAAACTGCTTTGAAACTTTCAAACGCGTTTCTCTGAAAAGCATGAACTTTCCTCTACACCATTATCTCAACAATGTCTTCAATTAAAGTAAAAGTTGTGAAAACTCACTTCTGATTGGTCAGAGGTACAGTTTCGAGTCATCGTCAGACTTAATGTAGGACCGCAGGCAATAGATACTAGAGACTATGGACTAGCTGTTATGCCTGTGTTGATCTTTAACAATGGGTCTGTTGCAAACTTTTGCTACAGCGGTATGGACAGTTGACTCCTATATAAAATCATTTGAAAATAACATTGAAAGCATCAGAAAGTTCTAAAATCCTTTTCACAAACTCAAATAATGTGCTCAACAAAATTTAAAGATAATTGTCGAATGAGCGGGTGACAATGAAGGGTTCCCATCTAATTGCAACTTTCTATGTTGAGAAAAGTGATTCATCAAGGAGTCAAAGAGAAAGCTGCAATTAGACTGGACTCCGCTATTGTGACCTACTCATTCGATCGCCATCTTTGAATTTTAGAAAACGGATTTGTTGAGTGTAAGTGGATTTTGGAACTTTCTGATGCTCTCAACGTTATTTTGGGAATCAACTCTCCATGACGCTTTAGTAAAAGTTTGTAACAGACCCAATAAAAATTATATAAAATCACAAAATCTGGTTGAAAATGCCCGAGACCTTCGTATCAAAAGTAGTGAAATCAGACTTAAACTGTATTAACAAAATGTATTGTATGCAGCACAGAAAATATTCAACAAACTCCTATCATATAGAAAAGACATCACGTCAAAAAATTTTGACCATTCGAAAAATGCTCGTTATAGATATCCATTAGATGAAACTTTTTTACTCTTTTGATTCGTCGTATTTTAATTTTTTGATGACCGTATCATATAATCGGGATAGTGAGGTATAAATATTTCATCACTTTGCTGAACACCCAAAAAAATTTGCCACAGTCAGTAAACTGACGAATTGGCTATTCTCTCATAGTGAGTTGCATCTAACGTTACCTGAACTTGAAAATACAAAATTACATGTTTACCTCGTCCCGCCGAATTTTGTTCCTAAAAAAATTCATAATTTTACTCGGTGTAGAAGGATGTTTATTTCGAGTGGGTATGTTTTCTTTGTTTTCCACTGGAGATCTTGGAAGGGGTCCTCCACCCTGCAAAAAATGAAGATAAAAGGATCATTTTAGGTGAGGATTGAGATTAAGTTTTTCATACATTACATGGATTTAAAGAACAAATGGTTTTTGATAAGAATTTCAAGGCTAAAGAAAACAAGTACTTGTAAAGCAAACACAAGAAGGAAAATATGATTCCAGGGTCGATTAGTTCCAACCGTGGACACCACGTTGCGCTGCTCAGAAAGTCAACAGTCATTGGCTAAAATTGATGAATCTACGCCAAAAACACACATTTGAGGAACGTCAGCACCTGCGAGCTTACTTCAGGAAGATACCTTGAAAGTTTCAAGCTGAAACATTCAAAAATAAAGCCGGAAATTATGAAATGCAAAAATTCCCATAAGCCAGAATGAGTGCGAGTGAGGCAGATAGATGTATTATCACTCGCACTCATTCTCACTCACTAAGCTTATGGCAAAATGAATTTCATAATTTACAGCTTTAATTCTTAACCAATTTTGCTTGTTTTGGGCTCAAAAAATCCATAAAAAAATTTTGCAGGGGCTGACGTTATTGGATTTTGCGTTTCATCCATGGTTTCAGTTTAAAACGCTAAAAATGCGACTTTTCCAAAAAGCAACTAGTGGCTCTATCCATCGGATCGAAATCTGGAAAAGTTTTGCCGGGAATCACCTTCAGGAGAAGGATTAACCAAATTTTTGGAAGGAAAATAATTAGTAGCATTTTCAAATGCAAATTCTGGCCTAGTAAGCGGAGTACCACACTGTCATCCTGTTTGTACATCCTCCATCGTAAGGGACCAAGGTTCAATCCAGCCACCTTGAATCAGTTGATCCTGTCAGGTGCTTCAATTTTGATTCCAGTGAGATTGCGTTCTTTACTCCCATGGGTCAGGAGTCATTTTTTTTGTTTTTGTTTCAAAAAACATTAAAATCAATTTTTTTCTTGAAGAACAAGCCTTTTTCTCTTCAAAATTGGATTTTTTTTTTTTTTTATATACGAAATCTGACTTTCTTTTTTAAAAAAAATTACTTTTACTTTAAGAACGAGCTTTTTTTCTTCAAAAATAGGAATTTTTATGTACGAAATGTGGTCTTTTTTTCATTTTAAAAAATTGACTTCTGCTTAAAGAACACGCTTTTTTTCTGTTCAAAAATTGAATTTTTTTTACGCGATCCAAGTTTTTATCTCAGAGAATCGAACATTGATTAGAAAATTTGTACTGTACTGCCTGACATTTAAAAAAACTCAAACTCAACACAGTTATTTGCAAGGAAATAATTGACTTTTTTCTCAAAGAATCGAATATTGATTAGAAAATTTGTACTGTACTGCATGACATTTAAACAGTTATTTGCGAAAGAAAAATTGACTTTCTTAGATTTGAAGAGCGAGGCTCCTATTAAAGCTGAGGTTAAATTGGTTCAGACTGAGCAAAGTAGTCCCGCCCAATACCAAAAACGGCTTCTTCCGTCCTAGGAGATTCCCCTGTCTTCTTTTATAAGTCCATCCATAAGGAGGATGTGAATTATAACTCCTGAAATTTCATTTTCCTACACTGATTGGATTACAGACTAATTTAACAGGACGAGGGGGGGGGGGGGGGTGCTTAAACATTAGTTGCCTCTTGAGAAAAAAATTCTTAAAAAAAATGAGGTTCTTGCTAACTTTTGCTCTATGAGATTGAATACAGTAAAAGATCCTTGTGTCGAACAGTAAGGTAGCCGGAATAAAGTTGGACACACCAGGCAATCAATAAAGGCCAAGTACATACGATGTAAGTCGAATTATCGCGAAAATCGCTCAAGTTCGACACATCAAGCTTTCTCCGAAACATCTCCATGTTTCAAGAGAAGCTCTGCTTATCGCTGGACTAAATAACCCGCTTCTCGTTAGTTCCGTCGTGTTCCGCATTACAATCCTTCCACCAACAGCCTGGACGCTGATACAAAAATCAGCCTCTAATCGCGATCATACGCCGTGGGATCTCTGCCTACCCGAGCTCTAATTAGTCTTGTAATTTTCCGCCTCTGGCTAGTCCGCCACTGACGATATCTGCTGTTAACTAGTCCGCCACTGGCTACTCCGCAGCAGGCCGATCCGCCACTGGCTAGGTCGCCACTAACAATCCGCCAATAGCTAGTCCGTCGCTGGCCAATCCGCCACTGGCTAGTCCGCCGCTGATCGATCCGCCATTGGATAGTCCGCCGCTGGTCGATCCGCCACTGGCTGGTCCGCCGCTATCTGACCCGCCACTGGCAAGTCCGCCGCTGGCCGATCCGCCGCTCGCCCAGCGGAGGATCAACCAGCGGCGGATCGACCAGCGGTGGACTATCCAGTGGCATACTTGTCAGTGGCAAACTAGCGAGTAGCGGATCGGCCAGCGGCGGACTAGCCAGTGGCGGATCAACCAGCGGCGGACTTGCCAGTGGCGGATCGGCCAGGGGCAGACTAGCCAGTGGCGGATCAACCAGCGACGGACTTGCCAGTGGCGGACTATCCAGTGGAGGATCGACCAGCGGCGGACTAGCCCGTGGCGGATCAACCAGCGGCGGACTTGCCAGTGGCGGATCGGCCAGCGGCGGACTAGCCAGTGGCGGATAAACCAGCGGCGGACTTGCCAGTGGCGGACTTACCAGCGGCGGACTTGCCAGTGGCGGACTAACCAGTGGCGGATCAACCAGTGGCGGATCGGCCAGGGGCGGACTAGCCAGTGGCGGACTATCCAGTGGCGGATCGGCCAGCGGCGGACTTGCCAGTGGCGGACTATCCAGTGGAGGATCGGCCAGCGGCGGACTAGCCAGTGGCGGATCGGCCAGGGGCGGACTAGCCAGTGGCGGACTTGCCAGCGGCGGACTAGCCAGTGGCGGATCAACCAGCGGCGGATCGGCCAGGGGCGGACTAGCCAGTGGCGGACTATCCAGTGGAGGATCGGCCAGCGGCGGACTAGCCCGTGGCGGATCAACCAGCGGCGGACTTGCCAGTGGCGGATCGGCCAGCGGCGGACTTACCAGCGGCGGACTAACCAGTGGCGGACTAGCCAGTGGCGGACTATCCAGTGGAGGATCGGCCAGCGGCGGACTAGCCAGTGGCGGATCGGCCAGGGGCGGACTAGCCAGTGGCGGACTATCCAGTGGAGGATCTGCCAGCGGCGGACTAGCCAGTGGCGGATCAACCAGCGGCGGATCGGCCAGGGGCGGACTAGCCAGTGGCGGACTATCCAGTGGAGGATCGGCCAGTGGCGGATCAACCAGCGGCGGACTTACCAGTGGCGGACTAGCCAGTGGCGGATCAACCTACGGCGGACTTGCCAGTGGCGGATCGGCCAGCGGCGGATCGGCCAGCGGCGCACGGTGGAACGAGTCAATGGCAGGGGTCGGACATGGCATGTTGCGCATCTTATTTTCCTCAATAAGAAGTATTTCCTTCCGCGAAATATTGCAAGGAGCACGTCCCTTAAGTAGTTTTCTTCGTAGATTCTGATTTTTTAGTTATTTTTGGGAAATAATGAGTTTAAATCCATGTTTTAACGCATGATATTAAAGAAGCCTATGATAGAAAATTTTGCAAGTTGTTTAGGCTCTGTAAAAAAGAAACGTTTCACATTGCATCTTGCCAATTTGACATTAAGTAGCCGTTATCGGTCTCAGCACGCTTGTACGTCACAATATGAAGTAGTAAATCTTTTTTTTTTTTTTTTTTTTTTTTTTTTTTTTTTTTTTTTTTCCCACTAATTCTTGGTTCTAATCAACAGTTCTTCGATAGAACTTTTTAAATATTGAAAGACTGAATTTTTTTTTTCTTTTTACGTTCATGCGTTTAATAATTATACAGAGAACAGGACAAATAATACATATATTTAATAGACAAATAATTATTTTCCGCGATCATCGGTCTCTTCTTCATCATCTTCTTCTTCGATCTCTTCCTCCATTTCTTCTTTGTCAAAGTTTCCCTCTGTATCTTCAAAACCACTATCGTGAAGCGAAGTGGGAACAGGTACGATGAGCTCTGAAACCTCTGGGTCAAGCTTCCTTCTTTTAAGGAAAGGTGCCCGCGCGGCTTATCTCATCATACATCGTGTCATGGAAACATCCGCGATCTATATTTTGATACGTTCTGCATCGCGCCTCAAATTCAAGTGAAGCAACCAGTCTTACAACTGTCAAATACATAAAAATGTAAGGCTCTTTTACTGACAATGAGAAGCAGCGCTGTGAGTGTGTGAGTTCCTCTTCCTTGGGTCAGACTCAGGGGTTGGTAGTATAGCTGATTTTAAGCAGTGCCATAGCGTGCAATTTGGCGACGTTGTATTGTGTCCATTTAAACCCATTTAAAAGGTCGAATGCGAAGGTGTTCACCGAACACCCAATCGTTCGATCTTTTTCATGGGTTCAAATGGAAGAACTGCAACGTTGCCAAATTGCGTGCTACGCCACTCATTTTAGGATGCTGCACATTTACGAATTATATGACTCCTTGGAGGAGGGGGGGGGGTGTCCCCCGGGGGGAGCAAGGAAACATGGAGGGGAAAATGTTAATTTGACTCTAAAAAGAGATTCAAGTATGCCGTGACAGCGAGCATGGGAACAAAGAAGGTGGGGAGCGAGTTTTTGGTCGCTTACAGAAACAGAGTCGAAAAAAATGACCCTACCTTTTCAGACAAATATCGTTGTAATTCGTAAATTGGCAGCTATAGGCAGCGAAATGTGGCAAATGCTTGATCCCATGGGGTCATTGGAACACGCTATATACCTATTTTCACGGCGAAATGCGGCGAATTTTTTAAAAGCTTATCAGGAGTTTCATTTTAATGATTTTGAAGTACGCCACTTTAGACGAACATAGCGGGCCTCTGGATAAAGATAAATTTGCATATATGGGGTGAAAATTGTTCTACAGGCTCTCTAGAATAAGACTCAAGCATCAAAATTTGAATCAGCTAACATTAAAATCGAATACGGGGGCCAAACAGGTTTTTACAAAAATTGATGAAATTAAAGACAACAGAAAATGGCAACTTTGAACGACTCTAGCTTATATTTAAGAGGGAAAAAAAACAAAACCAATGCTAGATTCATAAAATATATGTATCTTTGAGGACGCTTTAATGCCATTATGGACTCAAATTGGGCGAGACCCCCATGTCCGACCATTTACATGGGCTCGTTCCACCGTGCGGCGGACTATCCAGTGGCGGATCAACCAGCGGCGGACTATCCAGTGGCGGATCAACCAGCGACGGACTTGCCAGTGGCGGACTATCCAGTGGCGGATCAACCAGCGGCGGACTTGCCAGTGGCGGATCGGCCAGCGGCGGACTATATAGTGACGGATCGGCCAGTGGCGGATCAACCAGCGGCGGACTAGCCAGAGGCGGACTTACCAGTGGCGGACTAGCCAGTGGCGGATCAACCTACGGCGCACTTGCCAGTGGCGGATCGGCCAGCGGCGGACTATCCAGTGGCGGATCAACCAGCGGCGGACTATCCAGTGGCGGATCAACCAGCGGCGGACTTGCCAGTGGCGGATCGGCCAGGGGCAGACTAGCCAGTGGCGGATCAACCAGCGACGGACTTGCCAGTGGCGGACTATCCAGTGGAGGATCGACCAGCGGCGGACTAGCCAGTGGCGGATCGGCCAGCGGCGGACTTGCCAGTGGCGGATCGGCCAGCGGCGGACTTGCCAGTGGCGGACTTACCAGCGGCGGACTTGCCAGTGGCGGACTAACCAGTGGCGGATCAACCAGTGGCGGATCGGCCAGGGGCGGACTATCCAGTGGAGGATCGGCCAGCGGCGGACTAGCCAGTGGCGGACTTGCCAGTGGCGGACTATCCAGTGGAGGATCGGCCAGCGGCGGACTAGCCAGTGGCGGATCGGCCAGGGGTGGACTAGCCAGTGGCGGACTTGCCAGTGGCGGATCGGCCAGCGGCGGACTAGCCAGTGGCGGATCAACCAGCGGCGGATCGGCCAGGGGCGGACTAGCCAGTGGCGGACTATCCAGTGGAGGATCGGCCAGCGGCGGACTAGCCCGTGGCGGATCAACCAGCGGCGGACTTGCCAGTGGCGGATCGGCCAGCGGCGGACTAGCCAGTGGCGGATCAACCAGCGGCGGACTTGCCAGTGGCGGACTTACCAGCGGCGGACTAACCAGTGGCGGACTATCCAGTGGAGGATCGGCCAGCGGCGGACTAGCCAGTGGCGGATCAACCAGCGGCGGACTAGCCAGAGGCGGACTTACCAGTGGCGGACTAGCCAGTGGCGGATCAACCTACGGCGGACTTGCCAGTGGCGGACTATCCAGTGGCGGACTATCCAGTGGCGGATCAACCAGCGGCGGACTATCCAGTGGCGGATCAACCAGCGGCGGACTATCCAGTGGCGGATCAACCAGCGGCGGACTTGCCAGTGGCGGACTGTCCAGTGGAGGATCGGCAAGCGGCGGACTAGCCAGTGGCGGATCAACCAGCTGATGACTTGCCAGTGGAGGATCGGCCAGCGGCGGACTTACCAGCGGCGGACTTGCCAGTGGCGGATCGGCCAGCGGCGGACTTGCCAGTGGCGGACTATCCAGTGGAGGATCGGCCAGCGGCGGACTTGCCAGCGGCGGACTAACCAGTGGCGGACTATCCAGTGGAGGATCGGCCAGCGGCGGACTAGCCAGTGGCGGATCGGCCAGGGGCGGACTATCCAGTGGAGGATCTGCCAGCGGCGGACTAGCCAGTGGCGGATCAACCAGCGGCGGATCGGCCAGGGGCGGACTAGCCAGTGGCGGACTATCCAGTGCAGGATCGGCTAGCGGCGGACTAGCCAGTGGCGGATCAACCAGCGGCGGACTAGCCAGAGGCGGACTTACCAGTGGCGGACTAGCCAGTGGCGGATCAACCTACGGCGGATCGGCCAGGGGCGGACTAGCCAGTGGCGGACTATCCAGTGCAGGATCGGCTAGCGGCGGACTAGCCAGTGGCGGATCAACCAGCGGCGGACTAGCCAGAGGCGGACTTACCAGTGGCGGACTAGCCAGTGGCGGATCAACCTACGGCGGACTTGCCAGTGGCGGATCGGCCAGTGGCGGACTATCCAGTGGAGGATCGGCTAGCGGCGGACTAGCCAGTGGCGGATCAACCAGCGGCGGACTAGCCAGAGGCGGACTTACCAGTGGCGGACTAGCCAGTGGCGGATCAACCTACGGCGGACTTGCCAGTGGCGGATCGGCCAGCGGCGGACTATCCAGTGGCGGATCAACCAGCGGCGGACTTGCCAGTAGCGGACTATCCAGTGGCGGATCAACCAGTGGCGGACTTGCCAGTGGCGGATCGGCCAGCGGCGGACTATATAGTGACGGATCGGCCAGTGGCGGATCAACCAGCGGCGGACTTACCAGCGGCGGACTTGCCAGTGGCGGACTATCCAGTGGAGGATCGGCCAGCAGCGGACTAGCCAGTGGCGGATCAACCAGCGGATGACTTGCCAGTGGCGGACTATCCAGTGGCGGATCGGCCAGCGGCGGACTAGCCAGTTGCGGATCAACCAGGGGCGGACTATCCAGTGGAGGATCGGGAAGCGGCGGACTAGCCAGTGGCGGATCAACCAGCTGATGACTTGGCAGTGGCGGACTATCCAGTGGCGGATCGGCCAGCGGCGGACTAGCCAATGGCGGACTTACCAGCGGCAGACTTGCCAGTGGCGGACTATTTAGTGGCGGACTATTTAGTGGCGGACTATCCAGTGGCGGATCGGCCAGCGGCGGACTAGCCAGTGGCGGATCAACCAGCGGCGGACTATCCAGTGGAGGATCGGCAAGCGGCGGACTAGCCAGTGGCGGATCAACCAGCTGATGACTTGCCAGTGGCGGATCGGCCAGCGGCGGACTTGCCAGTGGCGGACTATCCAGTGGCGGATCGGCCAGCGGCGGATCAACCAGCGGCGGACTTGCCAGTGGCGGACTATCCAGTGGAGGATCGGCCAGCGGCGGACTATCCAGTGGAGGATCGACCAGCGGCGGACTAGCCAGTGGCGGACTTACCAGCGGCGGACTTGCCAGTGGCGGATCGACAAGCGGCGGACTAGCCAGAGGAGGATCAACCAGCGGCGGACTATCCAGTGGAGGATCGGCCAGCGGCGGACTAGCCAGTGGCAGATCGACCAGTGGCATACTTGTCAGTGGCGGATTGACCAGCGGCGGACTAGCGAGTGGCGGATCAACCAGTGGTGAATTATCCAATGGCAGATCGACCAGCAGCATATTTGCCAGTGGCGGATCGACCAGCGGCGGATCTACCAGTGGTGGACTATCCAATGGCGGATCGGCCGGCAGCGGACTATCCAGTGGCGGATCGACCAGCATCGGACTAGCCATAGGCGCATCGTCTGGCGGCGGAGTAGATTGTGACGGATTGGCCAGCGGCAGACTATCCAGTGGCGGATCGGCCAGCGGAGGTCTAGCCATTGGCGGATCGACCAGCGGGGAACTGACCAGTAGCGGATTATTTGTGGTATAAAATATTTGTTGAGGACGTTTCAGCTCAAATTGCAGCCATATAATGAACTGCTCAATTTTCAATTCTGTTTTATTTTTGAGTAGAATTTGTTTGAGGGTTTTCCAGCATGTTCTTGTGACACCTGTGTTTTTTACCTAAGAAATAATTATTCTATCGCTAATAGCAAAAGTTAGCAAGTGCCCCATTGGAGGCGTTGTTGGTACGTGAGATAGGTCAGGTACAAAAGCTGGCTTTAGAGCTCCGCAAGAGAGATTGGATAAAGTACCTAAATTGCAATCCGGAATATTCAAATTCACCCACGTAAAAAAGAAAGTGTTTGCGAATAGAGATAGTTTGGAAGGAAGAAAAACCACCAGCAACTCTGTAAAAATATAAAGGTTTGCTCAGACAAAAAAAAGGATTAAAAGCAGAAAGAGTTGGACAGAGGAAAAGAAAAAGTCAAGGTTGCTTGTAGTGAACTTCATCAAAGCATTAAAAGTTGGTCGCCTTAAAAGGGTAGACAAAAATATTTGGAAACAAAATAAATGGAGCCTTCAATTTAAATACATGTGTTTGAAGTAGCCCTTTTTTACGGTTGAAATTTTATACGTAGATGTTTTAACGTGGACATTTTTACTGTTACCTAAAAAAAGTAGACATTTTTACCGTAGAAATAAAGAAGTAAACATTTTCACTGTAGCCATCAAAAAATAGACATTTTGGCTGTAAACCTCTTGACCTTGAACCGCTCATTGAGATAAGTCTTCAAATTTGAAGGAAAGCAAATATAAAACAAACAACAACAAAAAACCAGTAGCCTCCAGTAATGCCAAGTCATTTGATCAGAACTTTATCGCTCAAACAAGGTTGGTGGATCATTTTTTTTTTATTGCTCTTGATTATAAATAATTGGGTAGGCTTAAGAAGAGAGAGAAAAGAGGAAACGAGAAGTTAATAACCCCTCCCCCCCAGAGACAATGTATAATAGAGACCACGCACTAGCTGTGCGGGCAGTGGCTGACTTATTTTTTGGAACTCAACAGGATTTAACACAGGGAGCAGGAGGGAGCACCATCCAACATGGACCATACATTCATACGTTGACTGATGCAATTTCGGTGCTTCCGTTTCATTTTACAAAAATCTCAACGACTTTTCTCATCAGTCAACGTATGGTCCATGTTTGCTGTGTTCTGTCAAGATCCCCCAAAAAAAAAGTTGCCACCGCGCGTAAACATGGGCGAGATAGATAGTGCGTGGTCTCTAACATATATTGTCTCTGCTCCCCCCCTCCCTTCAAAATTCAAAATACCGATAAAATTACTTACATGTGATGATCGGCCACCGTGCTTACTTGGCGTAGGGGGACCAGGTTTCTTATATAAAGTCTGAAATAACATTTAAAATATTTTAGATTGACGAATGACAATTTCTAATTTATTTTAAAATGTTTTAGAGTGACTTAAAAAACCAAGCAGCTGGAGTTCAAGTGAACATTTACCCCATCCCAATAATTGTTTAGTCAGAAATAGGGCAGTAACTTCAATTTTTGAGTTCGAACGGAACTTGAACATATCCTTAGGAAACGGTTTGCAAACTCTAACCTTCGGCTTTAAAAACAGGGCAAAAGTTTTACCCAGTTAGGTAAAAATTATATTTTATTGAAAACTTCAAAACTATCAAGACTTTGATACTTTTATTTTAACACTAAAATTGCAGCCTTTCAGAAAGATTTAAAGATACAAAGTTCAAATTGTGCAGCCATTAGGTCAGCCTGGATAAAGAGGTGAGACAAATTTTATTAAAATTGAGAAGTTCTTTTAATACCCAATTCATTTAATGACTTTTACAAAAAGCAAACATCGGGAAATATTGATAAATCAAAAGTTGGCCGTGATTTTGAAAATTTTCGAGGTATTGGTTTGAAATTTTAGTAGAGCTAGTTCCATGAAAGAAGGCCTATAACAGATCATGCAACTCGCTACACAAAGACACATTTGCCTTTCTGCACAAACTCATCTCTGCACAATAAACAAACTCATCTGACATCGGCCTTCTTTCGTGAAATGACCTCTAAGTATCAGAAGATACCCACGGAAACATTTTTTGCAAAGTTAAAATAAATCAAACAATTCTTTATGACTGAAAATTGTGTGTGAAACCAAAATTTACATTTAAAAATCAAATTAATTAGAAAAAGAAAAGAAAATTTAAAAAAGTTTAAGCTTTTTTGTCAGGTACTGGCACTTAAGTTCGAACTTCAAAAGGTTCCCACAAGAGGCACCTTTTTATCGTCAAGTTCAAATTCCTAATTTTGTTGAGTTGAAATGGAAGTTGCATCATAAAAAATGGGGATTTTGACAAGTTCATCCTCTGAGTTTTTAGCTTTTTTCAGCAACACTACAAAATTTGGTTGTTTTTTACCAGTGACACAATAAGCGACAGGTTTTACGTGCTCTTAAGAGGTAGTAACTGAGAAAAAAGGAATTGAGCCGACAGAGATGCGAAAGTAAGCTTGAAATTTTTGCTAACGCAATTTTTTCGGTCAAAACCCTCCCCTAGACTAAGGTTTTGACCCTGCTCTTCTTAATGTTAAATTCAACTGTTAAATACACTGTAAGATTAGTGAGATACGTCCGCTTGAGATTGAAAGACGTGTCACCTGTTTTTTGAACTCGCGTAATCGCGAAATTCGTCAACTCGTAAATCGCAAAAATTTTGTGAAATCAGAAAAAAATTAGACAATTTCGCGGGACATTTTTCATCAAGAGCCAAAGTCGCGCTTAAGCGAGAAAAGTCCGGATTTCGCGTTTTGTCGCGCGGCATTCTTGAAATCAGCGAAGCACCCAGAGTTACTTGGTGCGGGTCCGGACTCGAATCGCGGCGGTTCCAAAATTTTGTACGAATCGCAGCCGCGAAAAAAGGTGCCTCTGGATCCCACAGCCTTATAGTAAGGAAATTAAAAAAGAAAAAAAAAACCACACAGTGTTTGGCTTGATATATTATAACAGACCTGGCCCGCATCTTTCTTCTTACGGTCAGGGTTGGAAATCAAACTGCCAGTGTCGGAGCAATCGCCTATTGATCCCTGTTAAAATGCAAAAAGAGATAAGTGAGAAAAACGATAGTTCCTTTTTAACGTGAACACCTGACAACACACAACTTACAAGTTTGTCAAATAAACGTACAACGGGGCTCTTGCTAACTTTTGCTAAAGGCGATAATTTGATTTAAATTTTTAATCCTTGCCATGGAATAACCGCAACAGCATGTATTACTTAGTTCCAAGTGGTTTCTTTGCGTAAGATAATCATTCCAGCCATTACATTCTCTTTAAATTTTTTGTTGCTTTTTTCTAAAGGTGATTCTTTAGCGTTCAGCGCCGATTTCTGCCACCAGAGTGCTACCGTTCCATTAATGTCAAATTACATGCCGAAAGCAATTTATATTTGAGAAAACAGAAAGTCAGTTACAAGATGCGATGATCATCTGAAAAATATCTCGTCAATAACTTCAAAAATAAGGCTGAAAGTACCAAAAAATGAAATATTGCATTTCGATACAAGAATCGATTTGCAATATTTCATTTTTTGGTACTTTCAGCCTTATTTTTAAAGTTATTGACGAGATATTTGGTACAGATGTTCTTCAGATGATTATCTAGTAACTGACATTCCGTTTTCATAAATATAAATTGCTTTCGGCCTGTAATTTGACATTAGTCGAACGGTAGCACTCTGATGGCAGAAATTGGCACTAAATACTGAAGTGACGGGCAATTTGTACATACTTTATTACTAATTTAAAATTTTAGTGTAAAATCAGGTGTTTCAGGTCAGAAGTGAATAGTGATTCATGCATCATTTCAAGCTGTAAAAAGAGAGAGTACCTTAATATCCTCCTCTCTTATTTGAGCTGGATGCAAAAACTGAGTTTCAGCAGGGTAAGATGACTTTAAATGAGGTGGACACAAAGAATTTCTCTGTTGTAAAATAGTTAGACGGCTGGATGTGCGTCTTAAATCTCGATCAGGAGAGAGCCGAACACGTCCTTCTTTCAGATCGGCAAGGCATGCTGCATCAAAAAATTCACCATCCTCATCTTCTTCACTGGGAAAAACTTTGCCTGGTAAACAAATAATATTTATTTTAATAACCACTCCAACTATTCTTCTTACTTTTTTCTCTTGCATATCAAAAATAAAATTTGATACACAAAAAATTCAAGCGTTTCGCAGGAAAAAAAAAAATTCAAATGATTTAGTTTCAAAAATTGAATTTTAGCCAAAATTTGGGTTATCATGCAAAATTGAATTGCTCCCTTAAAAAATACAAACCAATCCCTTGCATGTAAAAAGCTTTGTAAACAGGTTTATGACCCAGCTAGAACAGCCTATAAATTGACACACAATCTATATGTATACAGGGCTCAAACTACAAATGTCTAAATTTTCTCTCAATCTCTACTATCAATAACAATCAATAAATTACACCGGAAAAGCATGAAATTTCTCAAATTTGGCAGCGTTTCATTGCATTCCTTTGAACACATGCTGAAGGTCAAATTTGAGGGTGTCCGCCCCACATTCTACACATGGTTCCATGTTTTTCAAGGATTTAAGTGAACAAAATACAACATTATTGAATTGCACGCTCCCCGCTTGATAAGCCGTCTTTTTTTATATCCACAACAATGTTGCAAACGCGAACAGCCATTGTATTGTAGCCATGAGCCGTATCACTCATCCTCTCTGTCCACTATAGTTTGCGAACTCTAAATCATGTGGACGATCGTGGTTCACATTGAGCGATTGTGGACATAAAAAAAGACGGCTATAGACTAGTAGACGCATGAGGAAGATTGACTTCTTAGAACCAAAAAAAACAATCTTGCAAAGAATCAATGCATACAGATGTGACAGTACGCAGACTTCTTGTTCGCATGTTAGTAAGTTTAGAGGAGATGTTACCCAGAACAAAATTAGATTTGATACGAACAATTACTGGCCCCACAAATAATACGTTGCTTGAAAATCCTAGAAAATTTGATGGTTTCGTTTTGAATCATGCATATTGTTAATGCAAAAGAAATTCTGTCGACAAGCATTTTGTCAGTTTTGGCGTGTAATTTTTTGGATAATTTTTCAAGAGCGAAAAAAAAAAGATGAGATAATTGCAGCTGAAATGTATAAAAAGAATTGATGGGGCATGAAGAGATCTTGCTTCCACTGTATAGACCAAAAGAGTTTGGTTTTAGAACCACCATTTTGACTGAGCATGCTAAAGAATATAGAGCTCATCCCAGAAGTGTAGGCGCACCTAGACCATAATCTTTGGCAAAATTCCAATTTTTATTCCTTCAAATAAATGAAAAAAAAGACTTGCCTTTGACTTACAACTTTGGATGTTAAAGCGTTCTTGAATGAAAAGCCAACGCTTAAATTCATTTTCATTAATTTTCACTTAGTAACAGGAGAAATAATGTTAAAAAATTCCAAAGATTATTGGTCTAGGTGCGCCTACACTTTTGAAATGACCTCTACTTTAATGAGAAAAGAGACCATGGATGAGAGCACTGAGTAAAAATTAATTCTTGCGATCTTTGAATATTTTTGGAGCGGATAATAATGACTGCCGTTTCGCATATAATTAATGACATTTTTCAACGCACCGATGATTTCATGCGTTGAGAAAAGATTAGACAGCTCAGTTCAGCGTATGACTGTAATGCATGAAAGTACTCGCATCTGTAATATTTTCTCAACCATTGGAGTCGTCAAAGACTTCAAAAAACTTAAGGATATTTTAGTAATTTAACGGGGATTCGACTTATTGAGAAAAGATTACAGATCAGAGTATTTTCGAGCAGTACAGTCATACACTGAACTGAGCTGTGTAATCTTTTCTCAACCGGTAGAATCAGTGCATTGAAAAATGTCATTAATTATACGCAAAATGGCAGCTCTGAATAATGAGCATGCTATAGTTAGTCCCAGAAAATATTGGATTTAACACTTCTATGGTTTTCATGGAAACATCAGCTTCCATCCTCAGATAGGGCAACCTGATTGGTTAGGAGCAGTTGTAGGAAGCTGATGTTTCCATTCAAACCTAAAGTTCGTTAAGTTCAATTATTCTTGGGACAGCCTATAAATGGAAACTAGTTTTCCAAGATGTCAATTAGTGTGAATTATGAATAACTTGTTTTCCTTTCTGTTTATTTTTATTTTTCATTTTTTTTCTTCTTTTTTTTCCAGTAAACTTCATAGGATTTTGATTGCATCTTTTCTTTAAAATGCAAGAAAACGAAACAATTTACAAAATTATATTTTTCGCTTGAAATATGTAAATGAAGATGTTTTCATGCTGAAGCATACTTCTTCAAAAATGTTGAAGTAATGATGGATGGAGAGAGTAATTATGATTAAAAAATAATGTACAAAGATTGAAGACCGTATTTTGTTGAATGGGTCTGCTGCAAACGTTTGCAACAGCGTTAAGGAGGGTTGATTACTGCATAAAATCACTTGAAAGTAACGTAGAGACCATAAAAAAGTTCCAAAATCCACGCACAAACTTAATAAATGCGTTGATCAAAATTACAAGATGGCTGTCGAATGAGTGGGTGACAGTAGGGAATTCCGTCTAATGGGGTTGTTGTAGAGGTCGGAATTTTATGTTTTTGATTACAGATTCTGAAAACGTTCGCCAAGTAAAGCATTTTCGTTTTTTTGTTTTTTTCCTACGACCAATAGAAGCCGAGATAATCGACTTTGAAGCATCGCCAATTATTGCATCATATATACTAATTATTGCGCAATCCAGTGCACTACGGTTCTCATATCTCTTAAACTTCCAAAAATAACCCTATCGACCTATACCTCATTTTGAAGCAGAGTCAAACGGAATCGTTCTGTGCAAATCTCAGGTCTCTAACTGCTGTCGTTCCAAAATGGCGGGTTTTTTTATTTTTATATTCTGGCGCCATCTTAATATTTGGATCGGCGCCATTTTGGAACGACAGCAGTTAGTGACCTAAAATTTGCACAGACCGATTCCGTTTGACTTCTGCTTCAAAATGAGGTATAGGTCGATAGGGTTATTTTTGGAAGTTTAAGAGATATGAGAACCGTAGTGCACTGGATTGCGCAATAATTAGTATATATGATGCAATAATTGGCGATGCTTCAAAGTCGATTATCTCGGCTTCTATTGGTCGTAGGAAAAAAACAAAAAAACGCAAATGCTCTACTCGGCGAACGTTTTCAGAATCTGTAATCAAAAACATAAAATTCCGACCTTTACAACAACCCCATTGCAGCTTTCTACGCTGAGAAAAGTGATCCATCGACGAGAATGCTGCAATTAAATAGGACTCCCCCATTATCACTCGCTCATTCGACCACCATCTTTGAATTTTGTCAAACGCATTTATTGTTTGCAAGCGGAATTTTCAGACTTTTCGATGCTTGCGATGAGATTTCTACGTTATTTTAAACAAGAATCAACTCTCCATAATACTGTACCAAAAGTTTGCAATAGACCCATTAGACAACGATGGTTAGGAAAAGCAGAAAATATTGTTAGTAGTAGCATGGAAACGAACCCGACTGCAAGCTTAGTTTTTTACCAATGCCGGGCGGAACAAGTTTTCTGCGCCTAGTTATTGTGACTTCATCCAAAATATCATTGCTGTCATTCTTTACGATTAACTTTTCCCGTTCTTTCTCCCAGTTTCCTCTGCAAAAAATGATATTAAAATAAAGGATATCAAAGACAAATTGATAAAGAGGAAAAATAAAGAAGCACTACATTATTTAAATTAAAGGTAATAATGGGGCAGTTGCACGGGTCTAAAACGTTGTTTTTTGTGATGAAAATGAAAATACTTGATGAGCTGAGAACAAAGATGCCTTTGCTTTCTAATTGAGTTCCATTGTTCCGGAGATGAGATTTTGGCCCAAAATACATTGTCTTAACCCTTTCCACTCCACCATTTTTTGAGCTGAACCTTCCTGTACTCCACTAGACCTCCGTGAACTAGAGCTTTACTGGTAAATTCAGAAGAAGCCCGTCAGAGCGCAGCACTTCTCAGACACCTATTTTGTCCCGTTGATAGCGTCCATTTCGAGCTACAAAATTTTGTCGACCACAGCTCAACAATGGAGTGGAACCCGTAAATGGATTTTGTCGACTACAGCTCGACAATGGACTGGAGAGGGTTAAGGTGGATACTCAGCGTTTAGTTCCATATTCTGCCACCACAAGAAGAACTACGTTCTTTAAATGGAAAAAAAATCATAGTAAACGCAAATAAATGGAAAAAAGGGCTTCGATAGAGCCTCGGAAGCAATCTAAGGAACATTTTATTACCAACAATATGCTGTAATGTTACAAAATAAGCATGAAATTATTTGATTTCGTAAACCTCCCTATATCGGCCACTGGCGTCATGGCGTCTTCTAGGGGGTTTCCGAAATTCAATAATTTCACGCTTATTTTGTAACATTTTAGCATACTGTTGGTAATAAAATGTTCCTTAGATTGCTTTCGAAGATCCATCAAAGCCCTTTTTTCCATTTATTTGCGTTTACCATGATTTTTTTCTGTTTAAAGAACGTAACGTCTTGTGGTGGCAGAATATGGATCTAAACGCTGACGATCCACCTTAACCCTTTCTGTCATGGATTATGAAAGAAGTGTCACTGTAGTCTGAAACCAATACCATTAAATTGAACGAACTTTTCTCATATGATTTCACGTGAGTCAATTTTTCCGAATTTCCATTTAAGGCTCCATGTAAAATGTCGTCCCTTATAATGGACACTGTGACGGAAAGGGTTAAATGGGAACCCCGCACGTACATAATTTTTTACAACTTTACACAAGTGTATCTCCAAAACTGGGACACTTGAGAAAAAACCAAAGGCACCATTGTTCTCAGCTCATCAAGTACTATCATTTTCTCTGTAAAAAAAAGACACATTTTCAGACTCTTGCAACTGCCCCATTTAAAATAGACGTTTACAATAAAAGAATACAATAAGCTGAAATAGCACTGCTAAAGGTAGTTTCAGAAGAATGGGTGCACCTAGACCGATAATCTTTGGAATTTTTCGACGTTATTTCTCATATTATAAAATGAAAATTAATGAAAATTAATAGGAGCCTTGGATTTGCATGGAGGAACGGTTTAAAATAAAAAAGTTAAAGTCGAAGGCAAGTTTTGTTTTGATACGAAGGAATGAAAATTGAAAATTCGCCAAAGATTATAGTCTAGGTGCGCCTATACTTCTGAAACGAGCACTAAAATGCTATATAGATTAGGGGTATGAATACAGAGGGGTCAACGCAAAATCCATCCACAGAAAAAAAAGGAAAAAAACAATTTCTGGTTGTCAAATAAATGTCAATAAGTAGAAATTTCACCATAAATAAATAGATTAATATTTGATTATGCAAAAGAGGAAAAAAAAAAAATTAAAAAATAAAAAAGCGATCACATTTTTTGTGCTTGTATAAATGTATTTAATTTTTTTTCTTGACTGTTAGTGGCTCCCGCCACTTAAAATCTTAAAATTCAAAAGGATTTTTGAAATTAATCGACATCTATGAATATTTTCTTAGAAAAAATCAGCAGAACAGCTGCGAAGATGAGAGACGACCAGACTCAAATAAGATTGATTGAGATTAGATGAATATCAGCATGATACATGTTCACCAACATATGGCCCCTACCCTGTAATTTCAGTTGACAAAAAAAATGAATCTCCCAACATAATTGAGGCCATCTCCGGAAGAGGCCCATAAAAAAACAGGTGTGCTCTTCAGCTAAAATCTCCACTGGCTCACAATACACAATTCTGCGGAAGAGTACAACCATTGTTTTATGGGCTAAAACAAATGAGCTGAAGGTTACGGTTGATAGTGATAGGCCAAAAAGATTCAAAATTACCTCAGATGATCGACTGACATTGATCTTAGCAGGTGTCCATCAGGCGATTTGGCTAGGTCCTGCGGTTACAAAGACATTAAATTAGAATGCAGGCAGAAATACTATTTAAGGTGTTTCCAGGCAAAACTTTTCCAGATTTCAATCCAATGCATAGCGCAAAAACCGGTTGCTTCTGGGAAAAGTCGTGTTTCTGGCATTTTAGATTGAAAACAAAGAAAAAAATGCAGATTCAGAGAACGTCGACACTTGCGTCATTTTTTTATGGATTTTTTGAGTCCAGATCAAGCAAAACTGTGTGAGAATTAATGCCGTGATTTAGGAAATTCATTTAATCAAAAGCTAAGTGAGTGCTAATGACACCATGTCTATCTGCCTCACCCGCACTCATCGAGGCTTTTGAGAATTTTTGTACTTCCTAAATCTCGGCTTTATTTTTAAGTGTTTCAGCTTGAAACTTTCAATGTATCTTCCTGAAGTATGCTTGCAGGTGCTAATGTTTCTCAAACTTGCACTTTTTGCGTGAATGGGACTCTTGCAAACTTTTGCTGTGGGCAAATGAATAGTCCAATCTAACGTAAAAACCAGCGAAAATCACGAAAATTGCACGAAGAAAGCCTAAAATTTAGTAATAAACTCACATAACTGCCAAAACGTCAGGTTGGTAATGGCGGTTCAAAGCAGGTATCATGGGAGATTCCTGTCTAATACGTCACTTTCTCTAAGGAAACACAGAGATATGTCTCAATTTAGATAGGAATCTCCCATGATACCTGTGTCTTTCTGCCAATAAGCCCGATTCTGAGAGTGAATTTTGTGATTTTTTAGTGTACTCATCATCATTTTTACAGGTTTTTATGCAAGAATCAACTCTTCAATCCCCTGTGGCAAAAGTTTGCAAGAGCCCCATTCATCAATTTTAGCCAAAAACTGTTGACTTCTTAAGCAGCAACGTGGAGTCCACGGCTCAAACTAATCGGCCCTGGTATCACCTCAATGTGAATAAACAACAACAATAATAACAACAATAAAAAACAGTTCAGGTCAAACGCGAAACAATTTTTGGCTGAATAAATTGATAGAAGTCCAGCACTGTTTAAAGAATTCAAAACTTGCTACATAATTGATAAAAAGTAGGTAGAAACTAGTCAGAAAATGCATCCACATGATGGAAGCAAATAACTATTTTATGGCAATACATTTGAACAAACAACAGTGGAATATTAGCAAAAGCACTGATTTTCTCAAAACGGAAACAGGAACCATAGGAGAGTGGCAGTTGGTTTCTCTCCAAAAATTAAACAGAAAATCAAGTCAATTCGCTGATGAAAGCACTTACCAAGCGACTAATTGTTGCTCTCCTACTACTTGATGTCAAGTTCTTGATCTCTTGTTGCGCTTGAAGGAATTTTTCACTCAAATTCCAAATTTGGGAGCTCAAGTCTTTGATGCAGTCTTGATCTTTGGCAATCTGAAAGCAGTTTACATTTTCAGTTATAAGGCAACAGTTACAATTTTAGTTCTTGTATTTTCTGGTGGCAAACAAGATATAAACAGATAATACAACAAAAATTTGACGCATAAACCCTAACTTGATAGTTTTTTGTTTCTGATTTATGAAGCACCAATGATGAATTTTGCAACGCATCTAAAGTTGAAGGTCCATAGAGGTTTGAAACAAAGAAATAGAAAATCTGCCTTTTTGTTCAATCTGATCAGGACCAAATTTATTAAAGTCTGTAATGCCAGTGATTTATTAGAACATGGCTTGAATAATATTGTTTACCTTCTCTTTATACATCTTCAATTTTTCATCAGCTTCTTTTCCTTGTTTGTCTAATTTATCGTGGTAGTGCTTTGTCTGGAACGAACAAAAAATAAACAGATAGTTGAGAATAGAAGCACCTTGATATAATTAATCACAAAGAATTATTAGTAAGAAGGTGGTACATAGTAGAAAGGTCTCTAAAAAATGCTCTCTAAAAATGATAAAACAAGGTCATGCCGACCAGTGAACACATATCACATATGACCATCGTAATAGACGGTTTTAGTGCAAAGTCAACGGTTAGTTTAGCCAACAACCACAACAATGCACTCATCAGTCACAATCAGTTGTGGTAAAACTCGCGTAGCGTTTCAAACTATCTCACTCACTCTCCCGTGACTCCCATGTAAACCCATCTATTTCTAGTTTCAACATTCGTATACAGGGCCTTGTTTTAGGACGTATTACTATTAAAATCGCATTAAAAAGCCTCAAGCAATTCATTTCAGCCAAAAAATTTCTTGAAAGATGTCTCTATGTACGAGTTTTGAAATTAGAGCGAGATGGCAGCACATGGGGGTCACGTGAGAGCAAGAGAGACAAACTGTCTTTGTTTGGAACGCTCATCACCGGCAGTCGCCATTACTAAAATCCTCTGCATCCATGGATTGAAGCCAACGAGAAGGAAACATCTGTTTCCTCTGAGCCTTCCCTTTCGAATCCATTCCTAAATGCTGCTTAGGATCGAGTCAAGATATTAACTTGGCGTTTTACGGGGGATGAGTCATTTCAAATCAACTTGATTGAATGATTGAAATACAAGAGCTGCAGTTTTGTGTATAGGTAATTAATGGAATTTTTCAATTCACCGATGAATCCACCGCTTGAGAAAAAACTACACAGCTCAGTTCAGTATTCCAGTTAACCTAATTATCCCATGTTTCTTGAAGTGTACTTATGGCCACCAGTCGGGAATAAATAAATAAAATAAAGATATTATACTATTGAGGAAACATTAGTTGGACAAACGTTCCTGAAACCGCAAGTGCAGTTCCGTTTTTAGTACCCTTAATTCTTATCATTCCATAATTCCTCAGTTTCCTTAAAAAACAGCAAAGATTTCATAGAACTTAAAGAGCTTCAGAATGTTGTGTTATAGACCTAAAATTCATTAAAATAAGAATTGTAAGTTACATCTTGAAAGAACACTTAAGTAAGTCATCACAACATTTGTAACTGCTAATTATTTGTTACAAGTGTAAAAGATTTGCTTTCAACAAAAATAAACTGAACGCACAATTAAAATTCTAGCTGCTTTTCGAACACAGGTAAGTCGTCACAACATTTGTAACTCCTAGTTATTTGTTACATGTAAAAAAGATTTACTTTCAACAAAAATAAACTTGATGCAACATTGAAATTCAAGCAGCTTTTCAGCGCTAGATCGGAATTAAATTAAACTACCCAAATATAAAATGAAAGAGAAACTTTTTGTAATAAACCGATGAGTTTTTGAAAGAAAAACAAGAAACTACAACCGAGTAATATTTAGTATGATATTATGATGTTAATTTTTAGCAGATATTTAGAGGAGTATCAATGAAAAAAAAGGGGAGGGGCATGCTTTCACTTTCAACGTTGCGTCAAGCTCACCTTCGTTGGAGGCTAAGCCTCACACGGATTCTACAAACCATGAATTCCTTTATTTTGGTGAGTTGACCCTCATAGTCCTCTTTGACTTGTTTCATGCGCTCTTTCCATTTTAATTCATACTTGTGACTTGCATCTCGGTACTCTTCAACTTGTTTCGATAACGCCTCGTTCGATTCCGTCATTTCAGTCCGTTGCCTGTACAAAGGAAATAACAATATAAATATGAGCGTCTTCTTTGATCCACTAGTACTTCCACCAGTCTCTATTATAACTACTAAATCTTTCTTTTATCCACCGGTGGTTTAGTAATAGAAACCGTGGTTGTCAATCCACTTGTTCTTTTATGCACCAAGTGACAGCCAGTAACCACCAAGAATCGCTATTAAAGAGCTTGATTCAAAATGGGGGTTTTTCTCCCCCCCACCGATGTTCCTGAAACTTCGTATTTTGATAGTACTTGATATAAGTAGTCTTTTTTATCAAATAAAGTTTTTCCAAAAATAATTAGGGGAGGAGTTACAGTGTTGCAAAGTTGCACCTTTCAAAAATTCATAACTTTCGCGTAAATCGTCCGATTGAAACGCGGTTTTCACCAAAAGATGCGGATTGTAAAGCACTTTCATGCCATCTAAACGAAATTCAATTTCAATAATTTTTGACTTAGTTATCGTCATTTTTGTGATTTTTAGGCCACTCAAAATCTACTTAAAGCGAAATAAAAAAAATGGTATTTTTTGATTTTGACCGGTTTGAAATATGTTATTCCTCTTTAAATTCTGCGTAAAATGAGCCCAAGCAGAATGCAGGGCGATTTTTTGTTCCGGAGTTATGCATTTTTTAGTAAGCGAAAACCGAGTTTTTTAGGGTACCCATGAGCGTTCGATAGAGAGGCTCAAGTCAAATAAATGGAAACGGTATTTTTTTATTTTGATCAAATTGAAATATGTTATTCCTACTTAAATTCTGCGTAAAATGAGCCCAAGCAGAATGTGGGGCGATTTTTAGTTGCGGAGCTATGCGCGTTTTAGTAAGCGAAAGTCGAGCGTTCTATGGAGTGGCTCAAAGGCGTGGGTAGCCCGGGTAGCCTCAACCACTCGACTTTCGCTTACTAAAACGCGCATAGCTCCGCAACTAGAAATCGCCCCACATTCTGCTTGGGCTCATTTTACGCAGAATTTAAGTAGGAATAACATATTTCAATTTGATCAAAATCAAAAAATACAGTTTCCATTTATTTGACTTGAGCCTCTCTATCGAACGCTCATGGGTACCCTAAAAAACTCGGTTTTCGCTTACTAAAAAATGCATAACTCTGGAACAAAAAATCGCCCTGCATTCTGCTTGGGCTCATTTTACGCAGAATTTAAAGAGAAATAACATATTTCAAACCGGTCAAAATCAAAAAATACCATTTTTTTTATTTCGCTTTAAGTAGATTTTGAGTGGCCTAAAAATCACAAAAATGACGATAACTAAGTCAAAAATTATTGAAATTGAATTTCGCTTGGATGGCATGAAAGTGCTTTACAATCCGCATCTTTTGGTGAAAACCGCGTTTCAATCGGATGATTTACGCGAAAGTTATGAATTTTTGAAAGGTGCAACTTTGCAAACACTGTAACTCCTCCCCTAATTATTTTTGGAAAAACTTTATTTGAAAAAAAAGACTACTTATATCAAGTACTATCAAAATACAAAGTTTCAGGAACATCGGTGGGGGGGAGAAAAACCCCCATTTTGAATCAAGCTCTTTGGCGGTGATCGCTAGTTGTTCGCGCTATGAGTTCCCGCAACATTATGAATGTAAAGCGTGTGTGCTATTTGGTAAGATTTTATTGTTCGAGTCTTGAATCTCAAGTCTCAACAGTGATCATGACGTATGTTTTCCATAAAGTACAACAATTCTTACTAACAATAGTTTGTTGTTTTGTTTGTTAAATATTCGACAAAACAGAGCAAACAACCAGAAACCAAACCACCGATATGATCTTTCATTCCACTAATGGTTTCTCCGTTATGATGTCATTAATAGAACTGCTGGATAAAAGAAGACGCTCCTGATGTATTAGTTGTTTGTCTTCCTTTCATTTACCTCTTCTATTTCTTAGGGGTGTGCGAATCCGCGTATTTCGAATCCGAATCCGAATCCGACGGGATTCGGATTCGGGATTCGAAATTTTTTTTTCGGATTCGAAATTTTCGATTTTTTTTTTTTTTTTTTCATATACATTTATAATTTTTTCGTTTTTCTAACTTTTCTTTTCCTTCCATATGTTTTTTCTTCCTCTTCCCCTCTATACATTAGCGCCTGCTAAAACGGCGGAAACTACTATCATCACGATTCGGTACAAATGTGGCGTCGGCGCGTCTTCCGAATATCGATGAACCTAAACGGGGATAACGGACGGTAATCGATCAACACCAAAAGTGTGCGCAACCAGCGAAATAGAATAGTAAAGATAAATCAGAAAACAAATATTTTCTTCTCATTTTTCATTACATTGCAAGGAAAATAAAAGCGCCGCACTTTAAAACAATTTTTTTCGAACTTTTACAGCGCGGATTCGGGAAAATTTGATTTTAAGCTTCGGATTCGGAATGAAAAAACTGGATTCGCACACCCCTACTATTTCTTCATTTTTTTAAATGCAACTTAAGGTGATTCCAGGCGAAACTTTTCCAGATTTCAATCCGATGGAGTAGCACCACTAGTCGCTTTTCGAAAAAGTTGCGTTTTTGGCGCTTAAAACTATAAAACGCAAAATCCAATAACGTCAGCACCTACAAAATTTTTTTAAGGATTTTTTGAGCCCAAAATGAGCAAAATTGGTTTAGAATGACAGCTGTAAATTATGAAATTCATGTCGCCGTAAGCTTAGTGAGTGATAATACGTCTATCTGCCTCACTCGCACTCATTGAGACTTATGGAAACTTTCGTATTTCATAATTTCCGGCTTTATTTTTGAGTGTTTCAGCTTGAAACTTTCAGAGTGTCTTCCTGAAGTATGCTTGCAGGTGCTGACGTTCTTCAAATTTGTGTTCTTAGCGTAAATTCGTCTACTTTAGCCAAAAACTGTTGACTTTTTGAGCAGCGCAACATGGTGTCTACGGTTGGAACTAATCGACCATGGAATCATCTTAAAGCAGCGATAACGCATAGAAACTAGGACTTTTCGATACCTGTAAACTTTTGCATTACCTTTAACGAACAGAAATATCAAAGCGTTCGATTTTTAATTACAGAGATTCAATTGATGAATAATGAAATCTATCTTCACATCAATTAATTATTAAATCGCATCCCCAACATAATCGTCACCAAGATAGATAGTGATAACAGGGACAAGATACCTGTTGTCATATGCTTTTGTGTACCATGACAATAAATAAGGACAGGGAAAAAGCTCACCTTTCAAAATCATCAAGCAGCTTGTTGTAGGCTTCTTTCAACTCAGTATTTTCGTCCTTCAACGCTGATGCTTTCTCGTCGCTCTGCTTTGAACTTTCAATTTCAGCCGCTTTTATTTCAACTTCAGATTTTAATTCAGAATTTTGAATCGTTAGCTCTTTAACGAACGACTCTAGTTTGTTGAACTCTTCCTTCATGTTCGTTACCACTTGATTATTATTCTCAGCAAAACCCACGAATGAACTCTTCATATCTTTCAATTCATTTTCTAGACTTGCAATGTGATGTTCAGCATCTGATAGTTCCTTCGATTGTTTGTTTAGCAACGATTCAAACTCGTTAGATTTTTCATTCAACTCTCGATTCCGAGTGCGTTCAGTCTCGTAATCTGAGCTCAGCGCCTGGAACTCTGTCGCTTTGTCATTGAGCTCTTTCATCAAGAGTGTCTTCTGCTCGGTCAAATCAGTAAAGTTTGTTTGTAGCTTTGCTATTTCTTCCTTTAACTCAACTTCCACAGAGCTTTTATTTTCTTCCAGTTGTGCTAGTGAAAGTTCTAAGTTCTTCGATTTCTCCTTTAACTTTGCAATGGTTTCTCTCTCTTCTGCTAGCGCATTCGATTTTTCGGAAAGTGAAATTTCAAGTTGGTTCAATTTACTATTTAGATCTTCATTCAGGCAGCGCTCACTATTGTTTCCAGAGCTTAAAGCTTCAAGTTCAGCAGACTTTCCAACGATATCCTGTTTCAGGGCATTGCAATTTTGAGTCAGCTCATTTACGAGACTTTGCAGATCAGAGATTTCTTTGTCCTTACAGGCTATTAATAAAGACTTACTTTCTTCCAGCTCTGAACTCACCAATTTCAAGTTTTTCAACTCATTCTCCAATTCTGTAATATTTCGCCGAGCTTCAGCTGCGTCTTCAAATGTCTCATGCAAGGATATTTCTAGTTCAGTTAATTTATTCTTTAGACATTGGTTTTCATCAAGAGTGGTTTCTTGTATTAAGCTGAGAGATTGCAGTTCCGCACATTTTTCATCCACAACTTGCTTTAGAGAGATGTTTTGTTCCAAAAGCTCGCTGGCATTCCTCTGAATCATCTCTCTCTCTTTGTTTAGTTCATCAACGGCCCGAAGCTTGTTTTCTTCAAGTTCTGAGTAGGCAATTTTTGAACTTTTCAAATCATCTTCTAGTTTCATAACGAGGTCTTCGTTCAATGACAGCGCATTCAATTTTTCATTCAAAGTGGTTTTAAGAGATTCCAGCTCATTATTCAAGTTAGTAAAAGCAGAGCATTGTTCTTCATAATTTAAACTCATTGTTTCTAGTTCTTCAGCTTTCACTGCAATTCCTTGTTTTAGAGAATCACATTCTTTGGACAAATCGTCTACATGATTTTGTAACTTAGAATTTTTTTCTTCTAAACAGCTCACAACTTTATTATTATCATCTTCTAATTTTATGATAAGCTCCTCCTTGAGGGACAGTGCATTTAAGTTTTCATTCAAAGTTCCTTTAAGAGATTCGAGCTCATTATTCAAAATACTAAAAGCAGAGCGTTGTTCCTCATAATTTGAACTCATTGTCTCTAGTTCTTCAGCTTTCACTGCAATTCCTTGTTTTAGAGAATCACATTCTTTGGACAAATCGTCCATACGATTTTGCAACTTTGAATTTTCTTCTTTTAAGCTGCTCACAACTTTATTATTATCATCTTCTAATTTCATGATAAGCTCCTCCTTGAGGGACAGCGCATTTAATTTTTCATTCAAAGTTGCTTTAAGGGAGTCCAGCTCATTATTCAAGTTAGTAAATGCAGAGCATTGTTCCTCATAATTTGAACTCATTGTCTCTAGTTCTTCAGCTTTCACTGCAATTCCTTGTTTTAGAGAATCACATTCTTTGGACAAATCGTCCATACGATTTTGCAACTTTGAATTTTCTTCTTTTAAGCTGCTCACAACTTTATTATTATCATCTTCTAATTTCATGATAAGCTCCTCCTTGAGGGACAGCGCATTTAATTTTTCATTCAAAGTTGCTTTAAGGGAGTCCAGCTCATTATTCAAGTTAGTAAATGCAGAGCATTGTTCTTCATAATTCGAGCTCAGTGTTTCCAATTCTTCAGCTTTCACTGAAATTCCTTGTTTTAGAGAATCACATTCTTTCGACAAATCGTCTACATGATTTTGCAACTTTGAATTTTCTTCTTTTAAGCTGCTCATGACTCTGTTATTATTTTCATCTTGCTTGATGAAAGTGTCCTTCAGTTCGAGCAGTTCGCTGCACTTTTCGTTCAAGTCCTCATTCAAAAGACCATTTTGCTCCTGTAATTGTTCAACTTTCAGCAACAATTTTGAGACTTCCTCCTTCAGATTGCTTGTCAACAAACTGCTGCTTTCTTCTAGTTCTTCGTACGCAGATTTCAATTGCTTCAATTCCTTGGTTTGTTTTTCAACAAACTTTTTACTTTCAGTCAATTCTTCAGATCTTTCGTTCAGCAAAATTTCCAAACCGTTCAATTTCTTACCGAGATCTTGATTTATACAGCACTCTTTCTCATGATTAGAGCTCAAAATCTCCAATTTCACAACTTTGTCACTGATTTCATTTTTCAGGGAGTCATTTTGAGCCATTGATTCTTTGAGACCACTTTGCAGTTTTGAAATTTCGGCCTTCAAACTGGCGACTTCTTTACCGTTGTTTATCTCCAGTTCGCTGATAGTCTTTTTCAAATTACTCAATTCGCCTTCTAGTTTTCGCACAAATTTGTTCTTTTTCTTCAACTCTTTTGATTTTTCACTCAAAGAAGATTCTGCGGCATCCAATTTTAATTTCAGTTCTTCATTTAGAGAACTTTGTTCTTCAAACTTGGAACTTAAGCTTTGGAATTCAGACGTTTTTGCATCTATATCTTGCTTGAGTAATACATTTTGATCTTTTAACTCTTCCAAGCTTGTCTGAAGTTCCGTAATTTCTTTCTTCGAAATTGTGGCAAGCAAAGCATTATCTTCTTGCAGTTTGGTGAAAGAAATTTCAAGATTTTCAAACTCAGCTTTTAATTTTGAAGATACATTATTACTATCAATCAACTCTTCGATTTTTTTGGCGAGTGACGATTCTACATTGATCAATTTCTCATCAAGGCACTGGTTCTGTTGGCACTTGCTTTCATAACTTGAGCGAAGCGTTGAAAATTCTTCGGATTTCTGTTCGATATCAAGGATGTAACAATTGTTTTCAGTTGATAGCTTGCTAAGCTCTTTCTGAAGGTTCATGATTTTTTCATTCAACTGCGCTGTAACTTGATTCTTAGCTTCTTCCAGTTCCAAAAACATCACTTCTGAATGCTTCAATTTGTCCTCTAGATCCAGAGTGTGTTCTTTGCTACTGACCAGTTCCTTCATTTTTTCACTAATCGTTGATTCCATTTCACTTAATCTCTCAAGAAGACGTTGGTTTTCATGGCGTTCATTGTCATAACAAGAGTTAAGGGCAGCCAACTCTGAATTTTTCTCATCATTCTTATGTGATAACAAATCGTTATCAGTTAACGACTGCTTTAGCTTGTCATTTAGTTTTGTAATATCTTCCTTTAGCTGCGCTATTGAAAGTGCCTTGCTCTCTTCCAATTCAGAATGCGCAATCATGAGGTTGTTCAACTTTTCTTTCAACTCTGTTATAAGAAGTTGAGCATCGTCTGCGTCTTTTGATTTTTCATTCAGAGCTAGCTCAGTTGTATTCAATTTGTCTTCCAGTGACAGTTTTTCGTTGAGGGTCTTTTCATGTATTGTATTAAGAGTTTCCCATTCCGTACATTTTTTAAGGATATCGTCCTTCAAAGCAATATTCTGCTTAGAAAGCTCCTCAAAGTCATTTTGCAGCGCTGCAAGCTTTTCGTTTAATGAAATAACTACTTGAGCCTTGCTATCTTCAAGCTCCCTATAAGCAAGTTTCGAGCCTTGCAAACTATCTTCCAATTCCATCAAAAGCTCTTGCTTTAAGGAAAGTTCATTCAATTTTTCACTCAATGAAGTTTGTACAGATTCCAGATCCAGACTCAAATTTTTATTTACAGAGCACTGGTCGTCTAGATTTGAACTTAGAGTTTGCAATTCAATTTTGCTTTGATGAAAGTCACGCTCCAGAGAATTGTTCTGTGAAGAGAGATCGCTTATCTTGCACTGAAGTTCCGAGATTCTGCATTCTAGCTCGCTAACAGTAGATCTATTTTCTTCTACAGTCTTGATGATAGTTTCTTTGGTTTCTTCTAATTCTTTCGTTTTATCACTAAGAGAACTTTGCAAATTATTTGTTAATTCATTGAGAGTTTTTAATTCAACGGATTTTTGGTCAATTTTGAGCACTGCTTCATCGAGCTCTTTCTGTAGGGTACTTAGGGCCTCCACCTGAAAAGCAAACAAGGAAAAACATGAAGATGTACAGAAAAATTATAAGGGAATAGTTTTACCTCAAGGCAAGTAACCAGACACAGTATTTACTAGAGATCACGCACAAGCTCTACTGCCCATGATAAAATTGAAGTTTCAAGCTGAAACGCTCAAAAATAAAGCTGGAAATTGGGAGACACAAAAATTCCCATAAGCCTTAAAGAGTGCGAGTGAGGCAGATAGACATATTATCACTCGCACTCGCTCTCAATCAGCTTATGTCGAAAAGAATTTCATAATTTACGGCTTTAATTCTAAACCAGTTTTGCTAGTTTTGGGCTTAAAAAATCCAAAAAAATTTTTGCTGGAGCTGACAATATTTGATTTTGCGTTATTTCTTTGGTTTTAATTTAAAATGCCAAAAACACAACTTTTCCCAAAAACGACCATCGGGCGCTATCCATCAGATTATAATCTGGAAAAGTTTCGCCTGGAATCACCTCAAAGTCCTTAAACACCAAAGTTTGGTCTTCAATAAGAGTTAAAGAGAGAGAGAGAAAAAAAACCCAAATATGGTTTACTTCGTGACTACTTAAATATAAAAATGAAATAGTTTTGGAGGCCTACTTCAAAAACTTGACAGATAAAAAAAATTACCTTCTCTTTCAGAGATTCTTGCATGTTGGAGAGTTGATTTGTTAGTTTTTCATTTTCTTCGATTTTGTCCTGAAGCTGCAACTCTACAACTATTGCTAGACTCTCTGGGACATCTGGAACAGTGCTGCTGTCTGGAAGAGTACCACTAAATGATTCCTCGATGACTAGGCTGGTGTGTGGATCAGGTTGACTAAACATTTCTCTCAACTCCTGGAAATTTAAAAAGGTACAGGTCAAAGGGGGAGCAATGCTCAGCACGAGTAGGCGCACCAAGGATTTTAATATAGGGGGGGGGGGGGACAACCCCCAGTCAAACAGGGGTCAAGGGGTCCTCCTCTAATATTTTTTGAAAACCGAGCTCTTCTTAGACGCAAAATTGGGCTACTTCTATTCAAAAACTTTAATTCACTCTCGAATTCACTCTAGAGAAAAATTAGATTTTCCGCAATCATGCTCATAATAATATGGAGTCTTCATGAGATCTGGATCTCAGAGGGTGCAATTATATTGCTGCATGAATATAATTTTGTGACAAAAAATATATTGATTAGCACCAGAGGTTTTACAAACTTGATGAATAACTGAGGTTATAATGGGTGTGAGAAGTGACTTTGGTTTTGAAACTTAAGTAGAAAGGGTGCTGCGAGAAAAAAATTTAACTGGAATCTAAAAAGACGTTTCAGTATCATCTGGTGGCCTAACCGCTTGCATTCAATTTGGTAATTTGTTCAATTAAATTAACGAAAAAAATTTGAATTTGAAGGTGCTCACCAAACACACAATGATTCGATCTTTCTCATGGTTTGAAATGAACGAAGCGCAATGTTGCCAAATTGGACTCTACGCCGCTTTCCTTTTGCCTCTTTTTCTCCTTTCCTTCCCTCCTCCTCCTTTTTTTTTTGACATCCCCCCCCCTCCAGTGCGCTCATGATCAACAAATTCAGTCCCCTTGAGGACTACTTATATGTATAGTTACTGTCGCAGACGCTATCATCCTAATTGGTTCGGTTAAGTTAGCTTCTTCGTATCTTATGGTCTTTATTGTTCTACCTCGGTCTTTTTCTTTTTAACTTGGCCGATGGCTAGCGCCATTAACGATGATACAATTAACCTTCAAATTAGAGCGAATTGATTACAAAATTACAAAAATTTACTGTACGCGGCACATCAGTACTAAATAAATGTATTGCAGGACGTTTTCTCCCCGTAATTTTTCAATCCAAAGTATGGAGTTAAAATTATTTGGTAATCTGACTGAGAATATTACATTACTGAGTAAACTTACATTACAATTAGTTTTTAAACGATGGATTTCTTGGTTCTGTTCTTCCACAGTTTCCAGCAGAGCTCTCTTAATTTCTACCAACTCGTGGACTTCAGCTTTGGTAACGTTTAATTCCTTCGTTAGGGTTTTAAGCTACAAGAGTAAATCAAGATGACAGTTAATATAAAATTTACCATTACTAGATAAAATGAGTTTTATTAAATCATGAGTATATTGCTCCTACCAGTGGCGTAGGCAGGATTTTAATAGGTAGGGGCTTGTATTGAATGTTCTTAAGAGGCAGATTTCTCTTCCTTTCCAGCATCGCTAACTGCGGTGCTAGTATCGTCTTGAAATTGGAAACCTGGTTAACTCTCGATTTTTCAGATACAAACATTTTCAAGATTCATCAGCTGGTCCTCGTAATAATCTCCTACACTTGAGATGATTCCAGGGCCAATTAGTTTAAACTGTGGACATCATGTTGCGCTCTTTAAAAAGTCAACAGTTTTCTACTCAAATTGATGAATTTATGCAAAAAGTACCTGCGGAACGTTGGCACCTTCGAGCATACTTCGAGAAGATGCCCTGAAAGTCTCAAGCTGAAACACTCAAAAATAAAGACGGGCAGGGGTGCAAAATGTGCCCGATCTAGCGATCCGCGGATCGCGTGAAAGTGAGGAAATTTGTCCAAATATTTTTGTTTGTTTTTGTTTTTTTTTTGTTTTTAATAATGGCAACAAGGATTTCCCAGGAAAATAGTGTAAAAAATGAGAAAATATAGGTCATTTTGAGTATATAGGGTGTTGAAATGTTAAAATAACCAAAAAAAGTCATCATTTTCAAATTTTTGTGAGGAAATTTTTTAAAATCCTGTGAGGAAATAAGTCATGGATCGCGTGAAACTTCCGAAGTTTTGGAACATTTTGCACCCCTGAAGACGGGATTTCGAAAATACAAAAATTCTCATAAGCCTCAATGAGCGCGAATGAGGCAGGTACACATAGTATCACTCGCACTCACTTGGCTTATGGCGAAATGAATTTCCAATGATATGACTTTATTTCTCAACCAATTGTGGTTCTTTTGGGCTCAAAAAGTCCACAAAAATTAGGCAGGTGCCAATGTTTTTGGATTTTGTGCTTTTTCTTTGTTTTCAAATTAAAATATCAAAACCACAACATTTCCCAAAAGTGACAAGAGACGCTGTCCATCAGACTGCATTCCAGAAAAGTTTTGCCTAAATCACCTTAATATGTTAATTTTTTTTTACTATTCAGAATTTGATCTTCCAAACAGCTCAATTTTAGAAATAAATTATTAAGTCAAGCAAAAATTACTTGAGGAATTTCAACAAATTAGTCGGGATTTCTCTCAAAAAGTTTGAATAAGAATGAGGATGCAAAAACTTATCTTAGTCATCGCACACAGGTTGAATTTCAAACTAACTGAAGTGCGTTATGTACTGTAGCGCGACTTTTCCGTGAGAGTCATGTGCAGACATCATAATTTCACACTTGATGGTGTATTGAACTGTAATCGACGCAATTTTTTGCTGAAATGTGTAGCAAAGCATTAAAATAAGGGTTAACTGAAATTCAAATCTCCGAAACTTTGATTATGCGGATAAATAATCCGGAAAATTGTGAGTTAATTTCACTGACTTTTGGAGCGATAAAAATATGAAAGCTGCAGGAAATTGTGGATTGTTCACCTTTGATTCGTTTTTATCCTTCCAACTTTTTAGTGAATTTCTTTCTTGGCTGAGTGTTTCGATGAGCCGTTCCAGATCACTGACTTCTGATTTGTACTTTCTCTCAATCAGGTGTTTTATTTTCAATTTTTCTTCTTCATTTGTCTCATTGATGTGATACTCCTGTTGAAGTAAACTTTCGTTTAGGCTTTGAATCAAAGTGCTTTTGGCTTTATTATCATTTTCTGAAAAGGAGAAAATAAAAAATTAAAAATAGTACAAAAAACAAACCTTACTTTTTAACCTTTAAGTTACGTAGGTATTTTACACCTTCTGATTACCAAGGGGAGATAGATTTTCACCCCATCTTAAAACTATTGGCAATGGCTTAATTTTTAATATTTTTCAAACCTGTAAAAACCATCTTGTCCAGTATTTTTTGAGAAAGAAAAATATGTCTATTTTTTTTAAAATTGGTTCAATTTTAAATGCTTGGCAAGGAAATTTCGAAAAAAGTGCCAAGTTCAAATATTTCAAAAAACTATAACAAACAATTCTTTCATTTCTTTGAATTTTGAAATTTATATGTAAGATAATCCAAAAAAATTACAGATTCTGAAACTACAAATATAGAAAGCTATAAAATTACAAAACCTAAGAAAGTCAAGACTTACTCAGCCGCTCGACTTCTTTCTTGAGCTCGTCATGATCTTCAACCAGATCATTCCGTTCATTTATCTCATCCTCATACAGCTGCCTTAACTTCTTCAGCTTGGCATCTTTGATGCACAGCAACTGTTTGAAGTAGGTGGGTGACTGGAACAGAGCAACAAAAAGAATGTAGAGGAAACTGCAGAATCATGAACAAATGAAGTATGAAGTCAAGAAGAGAAAAGTGAGAACCGTACAAAATAATTGACAAAGTATATTTATTTGTTCAGGGGAACTGTGAGCAATTTTTTTTCTTTAATTTTTTTGTTCAGCATGTCTCAAGAATCATTTTTATACATAATAATAAGGTATGCAAACGTTTGAGTAGGAACGTTATAGGATATAATTTCCTTTTTCAAAACATTTTCCCAAGCTAGGTCTTATAACATAGGGAGCAAGATTCAACAAGGACAACACGTTGACTGATGAAACTCCGATGCTTTGCCCTCATTCGGCAACTGACCTCAAAACCTTTGCTCAACAGTTAAAGTAAAGTCCAGTTGGACACACGTTGTTATGTTGAGACCACCAAAAATAAAGTTGCCACCCGATTTTAACAAGGGCAACATAGAGAGTGCGTAGTCTCTATGATATATTTGTCTCTGTTCAAAACATGTCATCACGCCAAATTTGATTATTAGTTGCGTAAAAATGGCTTGTTGAACCAACTAAAATTAATCAGACTTTGTTGGTGCTGAGAGAACTTTTACCAAGAAGTATCTGAAGAATAACATCAAACATTTTTCGAACATGTTGATGCAAAAATTTTTGCTCGTACAATCATAAACAGCACTCTTCAACAATACAGTTGATTCATACCTTATAATAAACTTGCCCTGGTAGTGTTCCCTTAACTCTATGCTTTTTTGGGAGTAGGTACAGGTACACTTACTTTTCAATAATACTTTTACATTTTATTTTTAACATTGTGTTCAAGTACTTGCTAAATTAACTTTTTCTCAGCTGATAAGTACCGCCACAGACTAAAAGAATGTTAAATAGCTTTTTAGAATGTGGCTTAGACAGGTCATGCTTAAATTTATACATCACTGCTTTTATTTTGATGGCTGCAGTTTTGTCAGCTCGCGTTAACTTTTAGTCAAAAGGCAACTAAACCAGTTCCAGGCAAAAATCGTCTCAGGTAGCTTTGGTTCTGACAGTTCTTTGTTTACTTGCACTGAAGGACGGTATTAAGTCTACCGCACAGATTCGCTACAGTGTTCCCATCCGCGTGAAAACATCACCCCTGCTCACTGCGCGAATTACTAGAGCATTGTGCCTAAAGCTTCACTACTTATGATGACTAACCAAGTTTATTATGTGGTACAAAGCTCTGATTTGCACATTGAGCGAGGTCGGTGTTTTTCAAAGATGGTAACACTGGAGCAAACATATGTAAACAAAGAATTGTCAGAACCAAATCTATCTGAAACAATCTCTAATAAATAAATAAACATACAGGGCTCATGAAAGCATTCTTTAAATTTTGAGGCTTGTGCATGGATTAGGTCAATATGATTGCAACACTACGAAACTTTAAGATGTTCAATATCGCTTCTTAATAGGAAAACACGGCAGGAATTGCAAATGAGAATAAGAGGAAATATCAGAACAGTTCCACTTGCAACTACTCAGAGCGTATCAGTTAGAAAAGTGACATGATCGAGGTGGATCAATTAATAAAATAAGGAACTTTGATTAAAATAGAAGCTGGAAAGAGAAAACTGTTGGAATTGAGGAAAAGACGATCTGTATTAAAAAAGGGTTACATTGAATGAAGAACCAGGTTGTTCGCCTAGCGAGGGCTATAGTCCCAAGCGGTACAGTACCAACTTAACTAATAAACTAGGATATAACAACTCTCCCGACGCATTAAGAAACATTTAAACAAATATCGGGAAAATTAAAACAATCAATGACTAGTAAAATATTAAAAATTAAAAACAATTAACAATTCAGCTCAAAGAGCAGTTTTGATTAGCAAGATCAATAAATGAGATTTACGGTGGAGAGAATTGCCCTTATTAATATAAAGACAAAAAGAGAATCGCTATTTCAAAATAACAATGAAAGTTAGCAGAATTAAAAATTAACAAGTTTATCATCGAATTAAAATCGATCAAGAACATTTTTAATATTCATTGAAGAAACACAATATGATTGAAGAGACAATCAATTATTGATTGAAGTTACACTTAATTACAATTAGAAAAATAGACTTTAATAAAATGAAGAAGTAAGAATGCAGCTAATTGAAGAGGGGAGATTTATCGCATAATTGAAGAGGGGAGATTTATCGCATTTATGATTGATTTAAAACAGATGCATTTAAGTAGGAATGATCAAATGAATTAAAATTGAATGGATGAAATCATTTGAATTTATACTAAAATTACTTAAAACTAAACAGATAAAATCATTTGAAATGATACTAAAATTACAGACCAAATTAAGACGGAGAGTATCGCTGCTTTTCCTTCCTTTCTCTGATAGATCTTCTGAGAGGAGTCATGAGCGGAGTCATTGCAACTGCGGATGTTATTGGATGTAGAGGTGCATTAGCAGAAGTAGGTAGATAAGTATTGTCCCAACTAGAGCGTTGCTTTAGAATGGATGCGGTCGGCTTCGATGTAGACGTATTACGAGATGTCGAAGGACAGGAAGACGCAGATGAAACAATTGATGGAGAAAGTGAAGTTAGCAAAGCAACCGACGATGTAGTTGCAGCTGAAGAACAAGAAGTAGTACACGAAGAATAAGGAGCAATTGAAGATCTAGACTTACAAGTAGTAGAAGAGGCAATTTTTAAAGATGAAGGCACGGAATTTGAAGATGCAGCTTTACAAGTAGTAGGAGTAATAATTGCAGATGAAACAGGTACGATGGTAGAAGGCACAGAAACAGGTGCACTAGCAGAAGGCACAGAAGCAGGTACGATGGTAGAAGGTACAGAAGCAGGGGCAATGGTAGAAGGTACAGAAGCAGAATTTGGAGCAGTTACAGGTACATGAAATCTAACGCGTCGACGTTGACTTGAAACGATAGTTTCATCATCTGTTGAATTGTCGAGAGTGTTCTTGAAGATAGAAGGATTATTCGAGCAGGATAGCAGTTGATCAATATGTCTCTTATGTTGGATACCTTGAAATTCAACTAAATAATGAAGATTTCCGAGCTTTTCAACAATGATTCCTCTTCGCCACTTTATTTTGGAATTATACACACGAAATAAAACAGACTGACCAGTTGAGAAGGAACGGTGGATCTTGTGATCAGCAGGGGTGTCGTGAAGATGAAGATTGGAGGTAGAAGGATTGCGTTCACTGGAATCGGCTGAAGAATTTTTCAGTGGAACAGCATTGGTAACTTTCTTATTTGCAGGTGGTAGCATTTTGTCAATTTTCATTTTCACGATTCTTCCCAGGAAAAGTAAGGATGGCGGTTCACCGGTCGATTGATGTGGAGCGCGATGGTAGTGAAGAAGAAACTTGTCGATACAAGAGCGAAGAGTGTTTGGAGTTGCTCCCATAGTAGAAATGGCTCTTTTTAAAGATTGAACATAACGTTCGGCTTGGCCGTTGGTTGAAGGGTGATATGGAGCCGTGCGTTTGTGAAAACGAACGCCTTGCTCTGCTAGGAAAGCTCTGAATTCCGCAGAGTCGAACTGTTTTCCGTTGTCTGATACCACTGTGTCTGGTATTCCGAAGGCGGAGAAGGTATTGTGAAGTAACTTGCAGGTTTTTTCACTGGTTATTGAACTGGTTAAATGAACGGTTGTCCATTTGGAGTACGCATCAACAATTATTAGGAGATATTGGTTGAATATAGGTCCTGCATAGTCAACATGGATTCTGTCCCATGGTTCACTTGGGTATTCCCAATGATGGGAGGTAGTTTTCGGAGGATTCCTGGAGTTTTGGAGACAGGCTTCACAGGTTTTGGAGATATTTTCAATGTCTTTATCGATATTCGGCCAATAAATGATCGATCGAGCTAAACCTTTCATTTTTGTAATACCCAAGTGAGCCAAGTGCAGTTCCTTTAACAAGGTTTAACGAAATTTTGAAGGAATCACGACACGATGTCCCAACATGAGACAATCAGAAGCAGTAGAATATTCCAATTCGTTTCCTTTGAAGCCTAAGGATTTTAAACATTCACCATTAAGAAGAGCCTTGTAGAGACGTGCAAGATGTGGATCTGCTTGAGTTTCAGACGCAATCGCTTCAGGAGTAATAGGTAACAACTCAATTTGTCCGAGAACAAAGGAGTGGAAGGTGTCAGGAATTTTGTCGGAAGGCCGTTCAGGGACAAGAATTCTGGAAAGGTAATCTGCGTTTGCGTTGGCTTTAGAAGGACGAAATTTAAGATCGTAGTTGAAATTCGACAGATAACTAGCATAGTTGGCACAACGTGACAGGGTAAATTTTGGCAGCATGGCATTTGGAGCAAAGATATGAGAGACAGGTTTATTGTCGGTCTGAATAGTGAACTTCCTACCATACACAAATTGAAAGAATCTTTTTACGCCCCAAACGATTGCTAAGGCTTCTTTGTCGATTTGAGAGTACGCTTTCTCAGTAGTATCTAAGCTTTTACTGGCGTAAGCTATAGGACGCTCCTGACCATCACGCATAATGTGTGAGAGAACAGCTCCCAACGCTACTGGACTGGCATCACATGCGAGAACAACAGGTAAGGTAGGATCATAAGGCGTAAGAACATTATCAGACACAAGTTCAGATTTAAGGATTTGAAAGGCGTTTGAAGCTTCAGGAGTCCATTTGAAGTTTGAAGATTTCAACATTTCTCTTAACGGGTAAGTGATGGTAGAGAGATCTTTGATGAAAGAGTGGTAGTAAGTGACTTTACCGAGAAAAGTACGAAGTTCATCAGCGTTTTCAGGTTTTGGAGCATTTACAATGGCATCTACATGATCAGGAAGTTTATGGAGGCCTGAGCTATCTATAAGATAACCGAGGAATTCAACACTATTAAGAAGAAATTTACATTTAGACCTGTTCAGTTTGATTCCAGAAGCAAGTAACTTTTCAAAAAGAGTTTCTAGAACTACAAACAATTCTTCAATGGTTTCAGCAAAAACTAAGATATCGTCAAAAAAATTGAAAGCGTTCTTAACTGGACGAAGGATCTCTTCCAGACGACGTTGCCAAATCGCTGGAATACTGGCGATACCATATTGAGCTCTGGTAGGTCGAACGAGTCCATGTGTTGGAGTGTTTAAAGTCATGACTTCACAGGTTGAATCGGAACATAGCAAATTCATGAAGGCGTCTGTAACATCTAACTTACAAAAAAAATTAGCGCCTCTAAGTTTAGAGAAGAGATCTTCCACTCTGGGAATCGGGTATTCATCTACAATCAATTTTGGATTTAATGTAGCTTTATAATCACCAGTGATACGAAGTTTGTTTCCTTTGATAACGACATGAGTTGGAGAGGCCCATTCGGAGTGACTCACTTTAATAAAATGACTAGATTTGAGCTTTTTTTCTATTTCATTAGCGTAATGATCACGAAGAGCTAACGGAATGGGACGAGCTCGAGCAAAAACTGGTGTGGCTCCCTCTTTGAGATGAAGTTGAACTGGAGGTCCCGTGAGGGTGCCAGCTGTATCGCTGAACAAATTCTCATATTTGTTGAGTAGGTTTTCAAGAGGTTGACGGACTTGATTGATACTAGCAAAGTTTGAAGAATTACCACAACTCAAGGCTTTTTTATTAAAGAGATCATCAAAGGAAAGAAGATCACTGAAATGATAGATCCAATCTCTTCCAAAAATATTGTCTCCGGGAGAATCTACAATGTACAGTTTCAATTGCTTCGTACGCTTAGCAAACATGACATCAACAGTAGCATAACCGAGACACTCAAATTTATTCTTTGTGTAGCTAGTAAAGAAGACTCCAGAAACAGGGTTAAATTTAGCATCAGGAAGATAATTATTAAAATTTTTGAGACTCATGATAGAGCAAGCACCACCCGTATCAAGTTCCATCGCTACAGGTACATTATTCAGAAGAACATCAAGAAAGACCGGAGGAGTGCGACCAGTAACAGAATTAAATTGAAGATATTCAGTGACATCGGACTCTCCTTGACTAGAATTTGACTCTAAATGACTAATTTCATTCACATTAGAACTATTGGAGGAGTTATTTTTCCTAGAAGAAGCTTTTTTTCTGCAAACACTTGAAATGTGACCAGAATAATTACATAAATGACATTTAGAGTTGCGGAATTTGCAACTAGAACGTCGATGAGCACCACCACAGGAATCACAAGGGTTTTGAATAAAATGATTATTATTAGTAGAATTATGAGCACTGTTACCTTGATTATGACTAGATGAAGACTTACAACTTTGTCGACTAGAACTTCTGTTGCGATTAAAATTATGCGAAGAGCTTCTTCTGCGGAAAGAGTTTCGATGACTGAAAGAACGTTGAGGTTGAGAACCAGATTTCTTAAACTTAGGACGGCTTTCATGTGCAAATTGATGAACCTGTTCAGAAGTTTTAGCAGTACATTCAGGTCTAAGAAGTGTGGAGGCTTCCCTTGTAGCTTCCATCTCCGTAGCAATTCCAACAGCTTCCAGGAATGTGGCAGGCTTTTTTCCAACAATTTCATCTCGAATGTCATTTCTTTGAAGACCATGAAGAAATTGAATAATTAAGGAGTAATCCAGAAAGTCCCCAAATTCACAGAATCGAGAACCAGACTTCAATCTTGAAACATAATTTTGGACAGATTCGTTAGGGTTTTGAATGATTTTTCGAAAATTAATTGCTTCCGTATACTTATTGCGAGATTTGCGAAAGTGATTAAGAAGGTGAGTTTTAATCTCATCAAAAGTTAAGGATTCGACTGGAGTAGGGTAGGCGAGGTTTGTTAAGGTGCTATTTAACTCACCACCCATGTGAACTCTGGCATGCGAAGACCATTTTGGAGCAGGAATGTTACATAGGCCTAGCTGAAGTTCCAATCTCGAGAAGTATTCTTCAATGGTTTCCGAAGATGAAGGTGAGAATGGTTCAAACGTGAAGCGTGAAGGATTGTGCGAATGAGTTTGAGATTCGGCAAGTTTGGAAACCAGCTCCGTAAGAATTGCCAATTTTGCTTCAAGAGTAGATCCATCTGTAGTTGAAGTCATGGTAGTCGCGACTCGCGAACGCGAAACACGCGGAGACTTACGAACGAATTAAACGATTACGAGACATTTCCGGACACGCGAATAGTACAAATATTAAAAACTTTTATCCTCGTCGCCATTTGACATGATCGAGGTGGATCAATTAATAAAATAAGGAACTTTGATTAAAATAGAAGCTGGAAAGAGAAAACTGTTGGAATTGAGGAAAAGACGATCTGTATTAAAAAAGGGTTACATTGAATGAAGAACCAGGTTGTTCGCCTAGCGAGGGCTATAGTCCCAAGCGGTACAGTACCAACTTAACTAATAAACTAGGATATAACAAAAAGAAACTTACTTCCAGCTGGTTGGAGCTGGTGGGAGTCCTTATAAATGAAGACAGAGGAGATGCTGTAGAACAGAAATAAATCAAAATAATTAATGATCATAATAAAATATTTAATGTTGATACTTAATTATACGTATATATACTATGGTTAATGTCGGCCATAGGCAATGAAGCCAGTACTTATGATACCTGAACAGTTCCAATAGAGACTACATCTAAGAGGGCAGATACAGCAAAAATGAAATTCGAACTGCAATTGCCTGAGATGCCTCTTTGGACATATCAGTTCAAATGTTCGACAGCTTATGTCATGAATAAGTAAAAGATTACATTTTCGTCGAGAAACGTGATTGAGATCTTATCGAGAAACCTGAAATTGAAATCAATACTGTGCATTGAAGGAGCTAAGAGCAACCAAATCAGTTAAATAAGTAACAACTCTGTGACGTGGTGCACTGATGCAATTTTAAACCGCCGAAACAACTCTCAGAATCAAAACAAATTATTTGAAAAACTAATGTCCCAATGCATTGGCCAACTACTAGCTTGAATTGCTCAAAACATGCTTTCAAAGTGATCTAGCTCCGTGAGATTTTTCATTCTTGATGATCTGTTGAGTTGATCCATGAAAGTCTCGTCTGATTTCCGCAGAGACCAGCTGCCATAAACGATGATTAAAGTCCTTCAGAACTCATGAAAATTTTCAAAAGTGACATTCAATCAGAGAAAATCATCAGAATTTAAAAGAAACGAATCGACGAAACGGAAAAGACCGTTAAAATCTATCTCTTTCAATGATTGAGAGGTTAGACAAATCTGACAAATGTTGTTTTATGGAGGAGGGTTGAATCTGAAAAGTTAGTATGGAAATGACACTGGTGGAATGATTTTCGCGCGCCATTGAGAGCAGTAGATAAGCAAGAAACATTAAAAAGTAAAAAATACTCTAGCACAAAGATATTTTCGAGATATTAAACTTACCCATTGCAACTTGAAAGTTACGGAGTGTCGTCTACAAGAGGAACTTTACCGTTGAAAACAAAACTGTAAGATAAGGTTTCATTATCACTAGCTAGTGAGTAAGATAGGAAATATGCCGCTACAATCGGGAACTTTCGTGTAAGATCATAAGGGAAAAAATTTAAGCGAAAGAAATTGAAAATTTCAAATAATTTAAGCACGAACAGAAACCGTTTTTCGTTGAAACCGATACGTTAGAAATAATATTTTTTTCTGATTTGAAATAACTTTGTTTTTTCTAGCTCGATCGCTGATTGGCTATTGTTCAAGGTTAATGTCAGAGCTACCACAATAGAAATAATAGTAAAAAGTGTACTAGCTGTACCAACTGAAAATTACTATAATAGACTCTGCAGACTTTGTAATCTTTGGTGCCGACTGGCGTTGCCGTTTTAAAAAAAATTAATTTACGTTTCCGGTGTTTTCAAGCCGCGCTCTTATGGCCCCTGTACCGGAAACAGAGATTACGTTTTTTGAAAATTGCAACGCTGCCGACTTCATTAAATTTGACCTAACCTCAAATATCACGTCGATTTCTCGTGCGAACTTGCAAACTGCAGATTGACGATTGTATGAAATTTTACCCTCATGGCGGTGTAGTGTTATCAGCAAATATTTTAATTGCATCAGCTCAATTTAAGAGGTTTGAAAGACATTCATCAAGTCTGTGAGTTCTAATCTTGTTGTCTTCCCTAGAAATTTTCTCTGATCCGGTACTTTCGTCATGTTGCGTACGTATTATTCTCTTCACTTTTCTTCCATGACGTTCAACCCCTAGTAGCCTGCGCTAACGCGTAGATTGCTTCATGCGAAATTTATGAACATTTATATAATTAATGCCCTCGTACTGTGGAAATGGATCTGACAATAGATTGTTACTCAGCAAAATCTGAGTTTACTGTATACGAAGAGAAGGTCGATATTTGGAGACCTGGGAGGTGATAATTGAGGACCGAATCGTTTTGGGTATTGTTCTCGTTTGCATTATATCAAATGGGCTTGCTTCTGCACAACTCGATCGCGCAGGTGATCCCCTCCTCACCTCTTCCTACTTCAAACGATTGAGATATAGTTAGCCCCCGACTCATCGCTTCCTTTCGTCCGTTTCAATCGTTACGAGAGGCTCAAAAGGTTTGATCAGTGGAGCCACCCATAAGGTTATATGTAAATGATAACGATACCAAAAGGATCCAGTCCTCCGTGATCACCCCCTGTTATTGCTACTCTTCATCGGATCATCTATGGAAGCTGCGGCGAGCTGAGTTGAAGTAGTTGAAGAAAGCCCATCGATAATGTATGAGTGCCGCCAATAGACTAACTTTATGAGGGCCCTCTGATCATTATCTATTTGCCGCTAACTTTGCTCTAATTTCATTTTCCTAGAGCTGCTTCTTGATCTGCTTTTTTACAACGTTCAGCGGTGGTTCGAGTGCGGTTTGAGTGTTCCATTACGAGGAAACGGTACAAGACAACTACTCTAAATAGTCCGACCTCCTATCGTGGTCGATTTAAACGAACAGATATAAAGTAATCACGTTTAAGTACTTAGCCCGTTCCATCATGTTTCTCGAATGAGAAGATCAGCCTGAGTTTTATGGAGTACATTTAGTAGCTCAAGTGTTTACTGGCATTTTCACTCTTACTTTACCACTAACTTGCCTTGACTCTTCTTTTCAGGTGTAGGATTGTCAATCAGCTGTTTGAGGAACTTGGCAAAATGTAATCCATCCTTTGAATTGATCAAACTAAGCAAAGAAGCGTGTGCGCTGAGTTCCATGTAAGGTTTTTTAATTTTAGCATGTTGTTTGGCCTGCAAGAGAAAGTATCTTTGTAGAAACCTTCATCATTTCATTCCTCGGTCAATTTAACCAAATTTTGCGGTGCGCAGGTATTTTAAAAATGATGAAAATGGCCACTTGAATGTATGCCTCCAAAAATTTAAAACTCTTAAGAACATGATAGACCTTGTCAAGAATCTTTTCGATGAAAGGAATTTTCAGGTCATTTCCTCATCTCTCTCTTTTCTCCATTTAAGAACGTATGTCAGACAAGGATGGACAACGGAATAAAACCTCCTATTTCTGTCTTTTTCCTACTTATACATTCAAATGCGAAATGAGAGAGATGGAAGAGATCCTGGTTGCGCCAGTGAGCTCCAATAGAGGTCGTTTCACGAAAGTTTGCCGATGACAGATAGGTTTGTTTACTGCGCAGAGATAAGTTTTTGTGCATGTGCATGTGCAAGAACACAAACACGTCTTTGCGCAGCAAGCTGCATGATCCGTCATCGGCCTTCTTTTGTGAAACAAGCTCTAGGCGGGTATTTGGAAGGGAGAGAAACGAAAGTCTGATGTTACAAACCAAACCATCGATGAAGGTGTTAAGTAGCTCAGACAAGTGTAAAAATTTCTTCACTTACAATTAGTTGCTAAATCCAAATTAAGATTGATTTTCTGTCAAATATATTTTACACTTCCGCAAATTTAATTTGAATTCTTGAATTTATTTTTGTAGTGCCTCAATCACAAAAAATAAGTTAGATGGAAGAATGTAGAGGTTGTTTCAGAAGTGTTGGCTTCTGACAGCTCTTTGTTTACAAGCCCAGTAGGCCAATTAAGCGCCAGTTGCGCAGGCAGGGGTTGGCGAGGAACGCACTCCTGAACTTCTGTCGGGGTAGCGCATGGAAATATGTCTGTCCGCGCATGTAAACAAAGAGCTGTCAGCCGCCAACACTTCTGAAACTAGCTCTAGCATGTGCCAAGCCTATTATGGATCAAAGAATGCTTGGGGCCAGAGCCATAGAAAGTAGTTGACATTGCCGCCAACAGAGAGCGGTAGTCCTGTGTGCCACGCATTTAAAACAACAAAATCAACTTCTAGGGCACCTAGCAGATTTTTCCTTGCTGATCCTAAAATATCCAAAACGTTAACATTTATAATTTCAAATATCTAATCTTGAATTATTAACTGTATCTTTGTATCGAACTTTTCTCCTTCAACAGATGTATCCAGTCTCCAAGTACGAGAAAATTCAGTGATTTCCGATCACCCAGAAATGATTTTAATCAGAGGTTCTTTGAACCCCGAGGAGGACAACGTAGTAGTTTTAATGCTCAACCATTACGTAAACCTGACTGGGGTGAATGTCAGCTGACAGAATTCAAGAAGGATTTCTATGTTCCGCACACTGATGTTCAGAATCGGTATGTGGATATGTGTTACATTTAATACCAAGTTTTCCAAGCCTCCTTTCTTTCCTAAGATTACTGCAATTGCTAGTGTATGCATACAACGTTGTTCTTTGGCAGTTATGAAAGGCTAATTTTTCTAACTGAAACACAATGGGACACTTATATTTCTCTTTTGTTTTATTGCTGGTAGAGCTCGTTTCATGAAAAAAGGCTAATGGCAGATCACACTGCTCGCTGTGCAAAGACGTGTTTGCATTCTTGCGCATGCGCGAAAACAGAAACTCGTCTCTTCGCAGTAAATAAACCCATCTGTCATGGGCCAACTTTCGTGAAACGACCTCTTGAGCGTTCTATTGGCATGGAATGAAACAAGCCAGCCACTTTAAAAAATAGGTCCATCGATAGTAGTTACTTTAGACCAATGGAGAGAAGCTCGCTCCACACTTCTCCATAATTTTTCAGAAATAAAAAAAATAGCCTTTAGTGGAATTGTTGCTAAAAAAGGCAAAAAATTGTGACTTTCGTGTTATTGGTAGAGTTGTTTGGCAGTGGTGTAAACCTCTAATTTTTTTATGGGAAGGTAAGACAGCTCATTACCAGTTGCACCATAGTAGCGTAACGTGTAATTTGCAATTTGGCGACGTTGTGTTTTGTCCATTTAAACCCATGTATCAAATGTGAAGGTGTTCCCCGTTTACCTGACAGTTCAATCTTTTTCATGGGTTCAAATGAATGAACTGCAACGTTGCCAAACGCTACGCCACTGTTGCACCATGAACCGATTCCACTTTGGATGATTGGTTACTGTGTAAAATGCTAAGAAAATTACTATGGTTACAATGCCATTGCATGGGTCAGTATCAAGCAAGATTGTAGAACCTTATTTTCCCTATCCGCTGCCCATCGATCTAGCTGATAGAATCTAGCGAACGGTTTCTCTCAATTCCGATGGAGCTTGATAAATTCCATCCGCTGCCCTTCGATCCAGCAGCTTCAGGAGACCGCTGGGAACAGATGGATACGCCTTTTTTGTTGACATCTTTTTTTTACAAATGGCGAACCCTAACCTCTTCAAACTAAATTGTAGGTACGAATTAACAGAAACGCTTCGATGGACAGACGGATTCAAGCGGTCCCAGCTACGCTGCTTTTGCTGTTTGAGAATGCTGTTTTATAGTGCCGCCAATCCTTGTCGAAAGTTTGAATTGGTTTGCTTGTTTGCATAACAGCCACAGAGAGCATGATGGTAAAAATGTGAACACCAAATGTGTTTATTTATTTGTATAAAATGCAACAAGCTGCCCTTTCACAAAAAATAAAAATAAAAATCCAAAAGAAAATATGGCCTACTTAGATATGAAGCAGAATAATAGTTTTTTTTTTTTTTTTTTTTTTTTTTAAAAAAAAGAGCAAAAGCAGCGTAGCTGGGACCGCTTGAATCCGTCTGTCCATCGAAGCGTTTCTGTCACAAAAGAGTAGAAAGAAGGGTTTCCCGCTGAAACTTTAACCGCAACTGTTTCTGAAATGTCCAACAATACCCGCAGGCTTCTGCAAACTTTTCAATAAAAGGTGACCTCATATTTTAGTTTTTTAGCATTAAAGCATGTGCTCACCTCCACCTCTTGTCTTTTTAACCTCATCTACCGAAAGAAACTCACCCCATAATCACAGTCACAAACATTTTCAACTGACCCATTCTATTAAACTTCTAGTCAGTGGCGTCGCGTGCAATTTGGCTACAATGTATTTTATCCATTTAAACTCTTGTAAAAGATTGAATTCAGGGGGTGCACAGAGCTCAAGGAAAATTCGATATTTTTAATGAGTTCAAATGGAGCAGTTGCATTGTTGCCAGATGGCACGCGACGCCACTGCTTCTAGTTTCCTTATACCTTTTTCTTTTCAAAGTTAGAGTTAATTCTTTTTTGCCGGGTATGTATCACCTAATACTAAATTTCTCTTTGATTCTGAATGCAGCTCAGCCGAAGAAATAGAAAATTACAGGAAGGAGCATGATATCACAGTCATAGGTGACGTCCCGCCGCCGATCTTAAGTTTCGATGAAGCAAACTTCCCAAGTTACATAAACCAAATCATACGGTAAGTGGAAGAGAATTGAAACTAGAGGTTTCATTTTCTTATGCTGGATCATGCTATCAAAAGATGACATGAAAAGTGAGGCGGTTTCTTCCAGAGAGTATGCAACCAGGTTTGCGAAATGTCCCAAAACGCTGGAAGTTTCATGCGATCCGGGACGTATTCCTCTCAGGATTTTGAAAAAATGTCAATAATTAGTAAAGTGGAGATTTCCTTTTTTTTTTTTTTTTTGTTTGGAGGGAGGCTTATTTCAACTCAGCTATTTCTTCTAAATAGCTGATATTTTTGAAATATTGTGGCCATTTTCTGGAGGATATGATTTGCGTGGCAAATCTCATCTCAATCATGCGATCTGCGGATAGCTAGATTGCGCCTATTTTGCACCTCTGTATGCTACCAGGGGTTTTCGAGGTTTTTAAAAAAAAAAAAAAAAAAAAAAAAAAAAAATAGTAAAATTTTGAGAATATGTTCCAAAAAATTTTGAAAAAATTGTGTCATCTCTGAACATTGCCCCTAAATTTTCTCAGTCTCAGCCAGCTCCTGCCTTTGATTCAAAAAGTCAAAAATTGCAGATGTCGCAAGTGTGTTGAAGACAACATTTTGACACCAGCGGTGGGGATGAAAGGATTAAAGTGGTCTTGTTTTGGGCCACAGGAGCCTCATTTTCAACACCTCAAAAATCGGAAACAGTACAACAAAGAGCTTGATTCAAAATGGGGGTTTTTCTCCCCCCCCCACCGATTTTCCTGAAACTTTGTATTTTGATATTACTTGGTATAAGTAGTCTTTTTTTTCAAATGAAGTTTTTCTAAAAATGATTAGGGGGGAAGTCACAGTGTTGCAAAGTTGCACCTTTCAAAAATTCATAACTTTCGCATAAATCATCCGATTGAAACGCAATTTTGACCAAAAGATGCGGATTGTAAAGCACTTTCATGCCATCCAAACGGAATTGGATTTCAATAATTTTTGACTTAGTTATCATCATTTTTGTGATTTTTAGGCCACTCAAAATCTACTTAAAGTGAAATAAAAAAAAAATGGTATTTTTTTATTTTGACCGGGTTGAAATATGTTATTCCTCTTTAAATTCTGCGTAAAATGAGCCCAAGCAGAATGTGGGGCGATTTTTTGTTCTGGAGTTATGCATTTTTTAGTAAGCGAAAAACGTGTTTTTTAGGGTACCCATGAGCGTTCGAGAGAGAGGCTCAAGTCAAATAAATGGAAACGGTATTTTTTGATTTTGACCGGGTTAAAGTATGTTATTCCTCTTTAAATTCTGCGTAAAATGAGCCAAAGCAGAATGTAGGGCGATTTTTTGTTGCAGAGCTATGCGCGTTTTACTAAGCGAAAGTGAGCGTTCTATGGAGAGGCTCAAAGACGTGGGTTGCCCGGGTAGCCTCAACCACTCGACTTTCGCTCACTAAAACGTGCATAGCTCTGTAACAAAAAATGGCCCTACATTCTGCTTTGGCTCATTTTATGCAGAATTTAAGTAGGAATAACATATTTCAATTTGATCAAAATCAAAAATTACCGTTTCCATTTATTTGACTTGAGCCTCTCTATCGAACGCTCATGGGTACCCTATAAAACACGTTTTTCGCTTACTAAAAAATGCATAACTCCAGAACAAAAAATCGCCCCACATTCTGCTTGGGCTCATTTTACGCAGAGTTTAAAGAGGAATAACATATCAACCCGGTCAAAATAAAAAAATACCATTTTTTTTTATTTCACTTTAAGTAGATTTTGAGTGGCCTAAAAATCACAAAAATGACGATAACTAAGTCAAAAATTATTGAAATCCAATTCCGTTTGGATGGCATGAAAGTGCTTTACAATCCGCATCTTTTGGTTAAAATTGAGGAGGTAGCTGGAAAAACGGCCTAAGTAGCAAAATCGCGTTCTGAGAAAACGGCTGTTAAAGTTTTTATTTTAGTGCCAATCTAACATAGATGAAGAATCAGGCTTGGGTTGGATCAAAAAAGTTGATCCATACCCTCAGGTTGAAGTTGGTACAACTGAAATATGCTTTGGCTGTATAGGAAAGAAGAAATTGGATAAATACGAAAGGTCTACTAAGGTCGTTTTTCCATAGAACGACCTGTTGCACAGAGACAAGTCCTCACTAAACGCTGAGTATTAACTCAGTTTTTCCAGAGAACGACTTTCTGTATGGAACATATGTACTACATGATAGATGTAAAAAAAAAAAAAAAAAAAAACCAAAAATCTGCCAAAAAAGAGGCGAATTTATTAGAAAATAAAGAATATAAAATTATTCGTCTTCGTATTCACTCTCGCTTTCACTGTTGCCCGAGTCCTCTTCATCATCTTCAATTTTCCCCATTATGGTCATTATAGTCGCCAGCAGAAGTGGTAACCTCTTCTCATATAAACTCCCATATCTCACTCAATTTTTGATGTACGGTCATGAAATTTTGTGGAGATATTATTGAGCCTATGTTCTCTCAGAAAAGTTGTTCTCCGGAAAAACGGCCTTAGCCGGCTAAGGCCGTTTTTCCAACTAGCTCCTCAATTGCGTTTCAATCGGATGAATTTTTGAAAGGTGCAACTTTGCTACACTGTAACTCCCCCCCTAATCATTTTTAGAAAAACTTTATTTGAAAAAAAAAGACTACTTATATCAAGTACTATCAAAATACAAATTTCCAGGTAAATCGGTGAGGGGGAGATAAACCCCCATTTTGAATCAAGCTCTTTAGAGGAAAGTGTTCACTGCGTAGTGTGGTGGATTGAATTTTCATGCATACAGCATAGATTTAACAAGGAAATTTCAAGCGCTTTAAAAATCATCACACAAGAAAAAAATTGTTTTGTATTATTTGAAACATTTGACAAGTTCTTAAATGAGCATTTTTAAAAATTTCTTTACATCTGTTTTTCTAGGGATCAAAATTTTTCAACTCCGACACCTATTCAAGGTCAAGGATGGCCAATTGCATTGAGTGGTCTCAACATGGTCGGTGTTGCTCAGACAGGATCTGGGAAAACATTGGCGGTAACTGTTATTTTTTTTTTTACATAAGAGTGAGAATGCAGATTGTAAATAACCTAGTTTTTCCAAGGATCACTGAGGTAGAATTTCAGCAGTGCTGTCTTATTGTGGTGAAGTAGCAGTTGCAGCATGGAAAAAAAACTAAGGTGAAAATAACCATAAGGATACCTGATTTTGGCACCTGCTAGATGTTATGGTAATGTTAACCAGAAGTATACTATGTTTTGACTAGGTACTAGGTGATGTTACCTGATTGCATGTTAAATTTACTCAAAGTATCGGTAAATGCACCATACTTCTGGTCAAGTTTACCATAATATCTAGCAAGTGCCAAAATCAGGTATCCGTACGGTTATTTTCACTAATCTTTTTTTTCTGTGTGAAGTTATGATGATTAGTTCAGAGGAAGGAGTAAGAAATGTTTAGGAGTTATTAACAAAGTGAATTATCAATGGGTCTGTTGCACACTTCGGCTAGAACGTTTTAAAGTATCTCTTCATTTGTATAAAGCCGTAAAAATTACAATAACAGCTTCAGAAAACACAAAAATTCATTTATAAATTCACAAATTGGGAAAAACACTAGACACTATTCACCCCTATATCTTTCCACCAAGTGCTCGATATTTGGCGGGGTTAGCGCGGCACATTCAAATAATCATGGCCGACTATCATCTCAGCTAACTTAGGGCCGCTTTTAAGACCGTCTGTTAAACGTTTAGGAGGTGGATGTTCTCGTTTAGCGGGCGAATTGCGAAATTAAGACTGCCAGTTCATCGTTTAATTGCTAGTTAAAATAGAGGGTAGATTTTGTGCCTGTTAAAATTTAGCAAGTGGATGTTCAGGCAATCGGACCAATCAGAGCGGGCGCCGAGTGCCGATGAAAGCCGAGATGAGCCGAGAGCTCCCGAAGTGCCGAGGCGCCATTGCTACTTTTAGGTTATGTTCAAGGCGTTACCATCTCCGGTCGGCAGAGCGCGCTCCGAAGGTCATTCGATGGTCGGCTCTGATTGGCTGAATCCTGTTGAATCACTGAAATTATGTATAACGGCTAGTACAGTGCTGACTGACAGTTAACTAGCGGTCGTAAAAGAGAACTACTTGTTAAACTGTCTGTAATGTATAACTGTCAGTCAGTTTAACATCCATATTTCACGAATATCTTAAAAGCGGCCCTTAATAAACAAATAAACAGTAATCACTGACGGCGTCTTTTCGAATTCTTACGTCTCAATATCCTCAAATTTCTCACTATAGGTTGTGAAAGGAATGGAAACCGATATTTGTGTCAAAATTTTATCGAAATGAAACAATAACAAACAAGAGTTCCAATGATGATGATTGAAGTTGGAATCATACTTGGAACTCCTGTGTGTTATTGTTTTATTTTGATAATTTTCTAATCAGATTTACTAACATGAAATTGAGGTATTATTACCTCTACCAATATTAAGTATACATTACACTTGGGAATGAGGTTTTCTCATCCATAACCCTTATCGCTTGTGAGTCAAGCTGTGCTCGACAAACTCTGTTCACATTTTCATATCTGTTGATCGATTGAAATTGAAATTTTCGACTGTGTATTATTGGTGTATTCTTGAACATTGATTGTATTGTTTGTATGTGGTTTGTGAATTTTAATGCGTATTCTATTGCTATCTGCACTGCCAGGAAAGAACATTCTATCTAAGACATAAATTCTGAATTTCGGGCTAATTTTTTCAGAAAATGTTTGCATTTAAATTAGAGCATTTCTACTATTTGTTTCATAGGTGTCTCAAGATTACTGCATCTATTTTGTGTATTAATCGTGAATGTTCACAAGGATACTATTGGGTATAACAAGGGGGGATGCATTTAGTTTCAAATTAATAAATTATATTAAATGTAGGTGTTTTCAGTTGTGACTCGTGCAATCTGGAAACATGACTCTTTCGTCATTTGAACCTATGCAAAAAAATCGAACCCACGTGAGCCATAGTGTCTCACTAAGAAACCAATTATATTGTATAAATATAAATGGAGATAGTTCATTGTTGCCACATTGCACGAGCGGTTGCTGGGTGTTTTATCTTTTGAATCTCACCCCAAAATTACAGTTTATCTTTTTCTGAGGGGATATCCAACCATCAACCCAAGGATAACAACTAATGTGACAAAAAAAATCAAATTAAAAAAAAAAAAAAAAAAAAAAAACAGAATAAATTTAAATAAATAAATTAATAAAAATAATAAGTAATTTAAAAAATTAGTATTTAAAAGAATTAATGAATAAAATCCAAATTATCAAATTATTAAATTTTTTCAGTATATTCTCCCTGCTGCCGTGCATATTCACAACCAAGACAGCTTGAGACCTGGTGATGGACCTATCGCGTTAGTTCTGGCGCCTACAAGAGAGCTTGCCCAACAAATCCAAAGAGTTGTACATCAGTTTAGAACAGCAACAAGTATGCGCTCGGTTTGTTTGTTCGGAGGAGTGAGTAAGATTCCTCAGGTAAGTTGAAATCATTCCATGATTTTGTTCTGTCTTGGAGTTTTCAATTTTACATTGTGCTCACGTCAAAGCTGAGTCCTAATTTTCTGATCTAACCTTCTACCTATCTACATCATCAAAACTTTTTCTAATATTATGACCAAGAAAACTTAAAATAATAAATGAAGAAAAGAAAGTTTATCTTCGGAAGTTTTTTTTTTCTGTGTTCTTGTAATAGAAAATTTCATGACACGTATAAATCCAAACAACTCAAACTGGGAGTCTAAAGGCCAAAACTGGGAAAAGCAGGAATTAGGAGCCACGGTCAAAATTGAAATTCGCTTCTCTCCTAGAAAAAACAATGAATTATACTTTCAGACCTGAAATCTCCATTCAATAACAAATTTAAGATGTTTTAGCGCAGACAGAAATTACTTTCCATGATAACAGTTTGAGTTATTGCGATCGGTGTCCTAAGCCAGAGCAGCTCCTGCTTCAGAGTTTCGATCGCAATAATTCAAACTGTAATCAGGGAAAGTAATTTCTACACTAAAAAATCTTAAATTTGTTATTGAATATTAAATTCCAGGTTTGAAAGTATTATTTACTGTTTTCTTGAGGAGAGGTGCAAGTTTCAATTTCTATTGTAGCTCCGGCTCCGAATTCCAGGGGAAAAGAAAAGTCAAATTTCACCTTTAGCCCTGTTGTATCTTTTGTATTTTCCTCTGTGCAGATGAGCGAACTAAGACGTGGTGTCGAGCTTGTGATAGCAACGCCTGGACGATTATTGGATATACTAAATACGAGAGGAACTAATCTTCAACGAACAACATATTTAGTTCTTGATGAAGCTGATAGGATGCTTGATATGGGCTTTGAACCTCAAATCCGGCAGATCATCAATCAAATCAGGGTAATAGAAATAGTTTACTTTGATAAAAATATAGAATTATACCCTTAGGCGATTATTATTTTCTGTAGTAGGCTACAGAGCAATGCTATTAATTTATTTTGCCAACTATCGGCGAACTATTCGTTTTCATCGACGACAACCATCGGAAAAGCCTTAACTCTGCCCTCTTTTCAGTAGCCAATTGGAGGATTTTAATAGTTGTACTGTAGCTCACTAGCTGGTTTTAAAAATAACCGCGATCAAAAAGTAAAGAAAATTAATTAACTTGTTTAAAAATGTGGACGGAAGCAGCATGAAACTAGCGCAAATGACACGCGCATTACTAAAAGAGCTAAGAATCATCTTTCCAACAAGCTTAGGAGCATGTTGGCGATTTTTGGCGACTGTTGTCAAGGAAGAAGGAAGTGGAGTAATATTCAGTGCTACCAACCTGTATTCTACCTTCTTACGAAACCTCAAACCATGCCCACTTTTGTCGCCAATAAGCGGTCAACAATCAAACAAAATACAAATGTTGCGACGAAAACAAATTGTTGGCACAAAAAATAACTTCTATAGAATTCTGCATTGCTTCTCTCTTGCCTTCCTAGCATTCTTGAGGTACTCTGCGACTGGCCAACACTCTCTTTTGTTCATTGCCATGTTGTAGATCATAGGTAGAGGCACCATTTTATTGTCAAGTTCAAACCCCTAATTTAGTCAAGTTGAGATGGAGATTTCGTCAAGTTCAACTAGTGTGCATTTAGCGTTTTTTCAGCAACGCAACAGAATTAAGTTGTTTTCTTTTTTTTTTACCAGTGATACAACACGCAATAGATTTTGAGTGATCTTAGGAAGTAATAAACAAGAAAAAAAGATATCGAGGTAGTAAAGAAGAAAAAAGGTATCGAGCAGACAGAGATGCAAAAGTAGGCTTGAAATTTCTGCTAACTCAATTTTTTTTTATAAAACTCTCCCCAAGACTAGAGTCTCGATCCTGTTCTTCCTATTGTTAAATTCAACTATTAAATACACATTGTGATGTGTCCGCTTGAGATTGAAAGATGTGTCATCGGTTTCCTTGAATTTGCGTAATCGCAAATTTTGTCAATTTGCAAAATCGCCAAAATTTCGTGAACTCGTAAAATTGCAAAAAAATTAGCGTTTTTGCGGGACATTTCGCGTCAAATGCCAAATTTTGCTCTTTCATGGAAAAAGTCCAGATTTTGCATTTTGTCTTGCGGCATTTTTGAAATCAGCAAAGCACCCTGAGGTAAAGGTAGTTTCAGAAGTGGAAGCGCACGTAGACTAATAATCTTTGGAATTTTTCAACATTATTTCTGATATTACTGGATGGAAATGAATGAAAATTAATTTGAGTGTTCACATTTTTAATGAGGAACACTTTAATTGCAAAAGAATAACAGTTACGAGGCCAGTTCGGTTTTGATTTGAAGGCATTCAAGTTGGAAATTCGCCAAAGATTATACTTTAGGTGCGCCTACACTACTGAAACAAGCTTTACTTGGTGCGGGTCTGCACTCGCGGTGTTTTCAAAATTTTGCGCGAATTACGGTTGCGAAAAAAAGGTGTCTCTAATCATAGGTTTCTCTTGAAAACAAATAGCTTTTTAACATCATTATTTGCCTTTAAATTTAATTGTTTCCTTTCCTCTCTGTTTCCTTTTGCAGCCAGACCGACAAGTTTTAATGTGGTCTGCCACTTGGCCGAAAGAGGTGCAGCAGCTCGCTGAAGATTTTCTGGGTGATTACGTCCAGTTGAACGTTGGCTCCCTAGAACTATCTGCTAACCATAACATAACTCAGATCATTGATGTATGCAGTGAAAACGATAAAGAATCAAAGTGAGCACCGTTCTCCTTAAATTTCTGGAAAAACTCAACTTCACGCTTGCCAAAATTTAATTGTTTATACCATCCCAAAGGATTTAAAGTAAATAGTCATAAATGGAAAAGACGCACAAATGTTGGAAATGACACTTTGGAATTTTTAAGATGATGAAAATTTTGCAATTTTCAGATTAATAGCTAGTTAGTAATTAATCCTTGGAAGGAAAAAACCCTCAAAAATTGCAACTTCTATGGTGTAGTATTGTTAAAATAGTTTATTTTGCTGCAAGTAGCTGGTTTTTATCACTATGTTGTTCTTTTAAACCTGCCCATTTTTACTTCTTTGTTCTCACCAATATTTTTTTATTTAGTTTTTTTCTTTAAAAAGCACACACATTTTCTTGCCAAGAACTCAGTTGGTCTACGTAGCCAAACATTGAATCCGTCAATCTTTGAGCAAATTCAAGCATCAAGATTTTTTAATTAATTCTTTGCTAATTACAAAATCTCTGATACTTGGATTTACTTCAAAGTGATCAGGTTAAATTTTTGGCTAAGGAGACTGATTGAGCTCTAAGAGAGAAAATGTCTGCACCACTCTTGAAAAGTAGCAGTATTTTTTAAGAATCGTTTAGAAACTCTGTTAAAATCTAAGAATCTGAGATATTGTTTATTTTTATTTAATTATCTGGACTTTACTACTATAACAAAACATAGGTAACAATAGGCGGTACAGTAGGCATAACATGTATTAAAATGTTTTAGTAGAGATTAAATAAAATGAGAAAAAAATGAGATAATAAGATAAATGAAATTAAAATTAAATTTAAAAGTTGAAATTGAAAATGAAGAGCCAAATTATGAATATTTAAGGACCAATTGCTTTAAGGAGGTGCGGTAGGTGGTAAAATTAATGCAGTTAAGATCGAAAAAGGTTGTAATAAAGTTTAAAGAATTAGAAAGACGATGAATAACAGATCTGTGCAAGGATTTGGAGCTAAGGATGGGAATCATAAAAAAAAAAGATCACTGGATCATAAGATATGACCAGGAACATGCATATTAAACTTAGATAAAAGCTCGGGAGAATCTACAAGACATCAGGCCTCATATTTTAATCAGATGAGAATTATAATAATAAATGAGATCAACTGTCATTTAAGTAATAAAATTAATTTCACTGTATTATCTTCATTAATGTGTGCCGACTTAGTAACTTTTCTCTGTTGATTTTCAGATTGTTAGAACGGGTACAAGAAATTTGTAAGGATAAGAGCAACAGAATCATAATTTTTGCGGAAACTAAGAGGCGAGTGTCCTCCATAGCCGATGTCCTCAGGGAACAAGGGTAAGTTTAGGAAGCAAGAATCTTTTATACTCTAAACTACTCTTATTATTGAATCGGCTCATGGAAAAATGTCCGTAGTCCATTTTTTTTTTTTAAGTTTGACTTTGTGAGCGTACATCTTTCTTAAGAAGAAGCTGGCTCTGTGTAAGTACTGATCAGACTTTTTACTTTCTCACTCTAATGAAATTAGAAAAATTGAGAAAGTATTGCGATGGCGCAGAGATTTTTGATGCCTTTTGTTTCGATACTTGGCCCGCTGCGACTAATCAATCATGATAATTATAAAATAATTGGCTCTTATCATGCCAAAACTATCCTAAAGAACATCCATCCATGATATTTCAATTTTCTGAACCATATGTGGTAGGGAGGAGAAAATGCAAAAAATTTCTGTGGCGTCTGTCTGTCTGTCTGTCTGTCTGCCGTCTGTAGTCATGAACGTGAAACCCAGCATAACTTTTCAACTATTGATCTATATGCATAAAAATTTTGCAGAGATGTTGCTTTCAACTTTCCCCCAAAGGGGGGACTTTTTTTTTTTTTTAAAATTTTAATTTTTAGGTTAGTTATGGAAGAAAAATGGTTTCCATTAAAATCAATGGGAAAATGGGTCAAAAAAGAGAAAAATTTTAAAAATTTCAATATTGGATCTTTGGATTTGGAAGGAAATTTGTAAAAACATTCTACAACCAGCCCCAAAAAATTAACCCTTATAGTTCAGTAAAATAACGCTTAAGACCGTTTTAAAAAAACAATTTAGGGCGTTCGAGCCAAAAAAAGGAATAAAAATGAGAAAATTTAAACTTTTAAATCAGTGCCAATTACTAAAAACTGGATGAATTTTGATGAAACTTTTTATACACAATGTACTACCACAGTACTAAAAAATTTTCTTCTCACTATCATCATAATAAATCCTTTGGACCGTTTCAAGGGACCATATAGGTGCGATCGAGAAAAAATAAGACCCAAGCAAATAAAAACATAATCCTACTCATTGAGATAATTCGGGTTGGTTGGTATTAAATTTTTAAATTTAAAACCGGCACAAACAATCTACCTACCTACATTTACTCTACTTTATATAGAATTTTTTTATCATTACAACATACAGCCCTTAAGACTGTTTAAAAAATCAAAATCGGTGCGCTCGAGAATGGGAAATTTTCGTGAGAAATTAATCTTTAAACTTGGAGTCAATCAAATTTTGGCTCGATGAATTTTTATAAAAACTTTGTACACACAATCCACTATCAAAATACTAAGATATTTCCCTTTTTTAGTCACCATACACAACTGATAAAACCTTTTCAAGAGGCAATATAGGTGGGATGAAAAAAAATATGGGAATATAAGCAAATAAAAAAATAATCCTATTAAATTGGGGTAATTCAGGTTTTGGGCCAATGAATTTTTATAAAAACTGGCAAATAGAATCTACAATTAGTCTATAAAAGAAAGTATTCCTTTCAGATACAATAAAACACTTAAGAGAGTTTAAAAAACAAAATAGAGTGTTCGACCCAAAAAAATGAATTAAAGCGGGGGAAATTTAAAATTAAAACTTGGTGTCAAACATTCATGGGATAATTTTGATGAAAATTTGCACAACATATTATGTTACTGACCCACTAAAAATTCCTATCATACAGTCATCATCAAAAACCTTTAAGACCGTTTCAAGGGCCAATATAGGTGCGATCGAGCAAAAATCTTTGAAAACCCAAACAAAAAAAAAACAATCGTAATACTTGGAATAAGAAAATTCAATCATGACTCAATTATGTTTGATGAAAATTGCAACAAAAAGTTTGCAAACAACCTAGGCAGGGATTTCTTTTCAATGTAAAACTATAATATACAACCCTTAAGTCTGAGACTGTTTAAAGGCAAAATAGCTGTTCCATCAATAAACCCAAAAAATAGAATATCCAAAGAAAATTAAACTTATAAAGAAAATGGATGGATGAATTTTGTTGACATTTGGTGTACACAATCTACAAACAAAGAACATCTTTAAAAGGGGGTTTAATCTACCAAACTAAAAAATTCTTTTGAAGATCCACAGTTCAAAACCCATCCTTCAAAGGATGAAGTAGGCAACTATTCGTACAGCTTCTCTGCAAAATTGCCAACACTTCGAATTGAAGGCGGAATTATGTCTAGAGGTGAAAATATTTTATATTTGATGGGAGTCTAGGACTCTCTCCCAGAATTCTAAAGGGGGGTCTGGGGGTCTCCCCCAGAATTCTAAAGGGGGGGGTCTGGGGGTCTCCCCCAGAATACTAGAGGGGGGTCTGGAGGTCTCCTCCAGAATACTAGAGGGGGGTCTGGAGGTCTCCTCCAGAATACTAGAGGGGGGTCTGGGGGTCTCCCCCAGAATTCTTAAGGGGGTCTGGGGGTCCTTCGACCCCCCCCCCCCCGATAAAAATGGAGGGAGAAAGTGTTCGTAGGGTGTTCCCTACAGTTTATTTTCTTTTGTCGTTCACGGGGGCAAAAACTCCAGTTATTGATTCCGTGTGGGGGTCAATGTATCCACAACTAGCCCCTTCCTCAGAGGAACAGATCTTTCAGCTAATTTTGGAGGACATACCCACTAAAAAACCTCAAGTTTTTTGTCGGAAAGGGGTGAGGCGCATTCCTTGGAGCGGAGTGCATGATGATTGCGCATCACAAACCAGGCAGAAGGGCGTCTCTCCACCTGGGGTCGAAAGAAATATCCAGCTCTGCAAAAGTATACAGTGCTCAGTGACTCAGGATTGGGAGTGCGTCAGACCCGGACCCATATGCAGGCTCCCTGGAAGTAATCAGACTGTTTCCTTGGCTTCTTTGCCTGTTTTCATTATTTTTTTAATTCGCTCTTCTATTTTATTTTTTTTTATTTGTCTTTTCAATAAAAGTATTTTGGACATTAGACGTTTTCGCGTGAGCCGATTCAATTAGTTTGCATGTTGTGTAAGCTACAAGTTTTACATTTATACAGAGCGGCAGTCTAGTGGCCAGGGCTTCGGACCCAAGCATTTAGTCAACTGGTCGGGGTTCAAGAGAAATTGAATCCTTAAGGTTCGGACCCGGTCCAAAAGAACTTTACAACAAATTACACACAGATTTCTATGCACATTGGAAGTAACCCAGAATAATTTTTATGCGTGTGAAAAAAACCAATAGTAATTTGTTATGCGTGTTAAATGATACAAGAAATTTTTACAAGCGCGCTTAAAGAAGCAAATAAAAAATAGAAAGTAAAGAAAGGTCATCACTTTTCCGAAAATTCCAGGAAAAATTGAGGTGATTTTCAAATTTTTTTAGGCAAATTTTTCGGTGATTGCATGAAATTTTTTAGAAGGAAGAACATTCTGCACCTCTACGAAATTATCGACACATTTGGCTTCAGATTGTAGTTCTTAACCTTTCCTCTGCTTTCAACTTGTCAATTAATCTGCTGTTAATTTTTTTTTCCATATTTTTTAGAATTTACGCTGATGACATACACGGTGACAAGACACAAGCTCAACGAGATGTTGCACTTAGAAGTAAGTTTGTATATTATCTATAATATTGCCTCGGAAAATTCTGAAGCTTTTTGATTCCTCTCAAAGTACAGGGTGTTTCACGTAACCTGCTCACTATGGTTTCCTTGAACGGGTGACGATAAAAAAATCTGGAAAAATCGGTTTTATAGTAACTCGGACCTGAAGTTTCATTTAAAAATACTGCCACAACCCAAAATTTGGTTTTTGGGGGGTTTTCAGGGGGCACCCCCCTAATCTCGAGATTTTCAAATAGCGACCCCTATCTTGTGATACCTCATTTGAAAGAGGGTAAAATTCTAAGCATTTTGGCTTAAAGCGGAAGTCAATATCTTTTTTCGTTTTCGAGATATCGAAGGTCGAAGCTCGATATAGGACCAATTTTCGAAAATTCTTAACTCCTACAAAAAAAGTCGTAAAACAAAAAACTGCACATGTAAAATGCTCTACTTGATGAGTATTTTCAAGAAAAAAATACAAATTTACAAAAAAATAAACCGTAAGTCGACTTTTAGGCACCTTAATATTTTTGGCGGGAAAACCCCCATTTCTCAAAATTTTCAAATGGCAACCCCCATCTTTTAATACCTCATTCGAAAAGACGTAAAAAGTAGTGCATTTTGGTGCAATCAAAAGTCCGATATCATTTTTCTAATTCGATATATCGAAAATCGAAGTTCGATTTAGACCATTTTTTGACCCTGTAAAAAACGGATCCTATCGTGTGATACATCATTCAAAAGCACATAAAAAACCAAGAATTTTAGTGCAAACCGGAAGTCAATACCTTTTTTCGCGGTCGAGATATCGCAAGTCAAAGTTTAGTCTCTGGTTAGGGCCTACCTTAAACTTTGACTTGCGATATCTCGACCGCGAAAAAAGGTATTGACTTCCGGTTTGCACTAAAATTCTTGGTTTTTTTTGTGCTTTTGAATGATGTATTACACGATAGGATCCGTTTTTCGTGACAGAATTTAGTATATTTTTGGTCTCCAAATGTTTGTCTTGATCTTCTCTATGCAGTGGTATTGTAATGGTTTGCTGGGGGCTGATGTAATATATCATGGCTCTGGTAGAGTAGGTAACGAATTGGTTTAGTGATAAAGAAGGAACTTCAATTTAACACTAAAATTACACTTTTAGTCCTGATTAGCAAATAAAACTTATGACTAAATCCTTAATTCTCCCTTTTATCCATAGTTTGAAATGACCCTTACTTCCGAATCCCGTAATTAATCCTCCCTGCAATTATGCATTAACCTAACCTCCCACTTAAGACTTCTCTGAATTCTGATAAGAGTTCAGCTTAAGACTAAGACTCCTCTCACATTGGATAGACTTCAACAGTGATCACTGAAAAGAACCCATTGCTGCCATTTACTCTGCTTATATCGCACGCGCTCATTGATCCGGCTGCCAAAGTTAGATCTTGCGCCGGCGTGGAAGCCGAAACCTAACTTCGGTGCATCAAAGCTAATGAACGCGTGAAACATAAATACAATGGGAGAATCGCGCTTTCTGATGCATGGACCTCTTTTCACCTGCATGATCCACCGTGAAATTCCACATAACAACACGAATCCAATAAGATTTCCCAAAATTCGCAAAAAAAAAATGCGAATTCTCGCTACCAAAAATGACAGCTCCACCGCTGATTCCATGACAGTATCTATACCTCAGTTTCGGTTTTTGGAAGATAAGGTCCCTTTTCGTGGACACGGTCATGCACAATCAATGACATTATGTAAAAAAGCGCTGTTGCTAGATCGTATAGGGGTTGTCATACTTAATACGACGCTTCATAAAGTATTCTCGCAAATTAAGAATGAAAAAGTGTTTTGGGCCTTAGTTGGCTTTGAAATGCTGTTTATTTTGTTTTTTTCCGTTTACTATCCCCATATCCCCATCTTCTATGATTTTCCTCTTTTATAAATTGATGACTCAACATTGACATTTTAAATTTGTTACAGGATTCCGGTCTGGTCGTTCTCAGGTGTTGGTAGCAACTGATATTGCTGCTCGTGGATTGGGTAAGTCATTGCTTTTTTAGCTCTTCCTTTTGTCATTACTATAAATAGAAATTGGTTTTGCACTTCAAAAACTAATTTATGCCATGCTTGATAAATTTGAAAGTGATTACTTTTCTGTACATCACTGTTGTGTAAAAAACAAAAAAAAAACAAAAACAAAACAACAAAAAACATGAAAACAAATTCCGAGAGCACAGCAGACTCTCTCCATACACCTTGTATACTCTGTATACTTTAGAGAGAAAAAAAAGAAAAAACTGTAAAAAGTTGGCTATGGTGTCTCTGATTACCCTGCGATCAATGCCCCCGTGGAGTTGTCTCTCATAAAACGGAGAACCACGATGTTATAGGTTGCTTAGTAACTGGACGAGTTAGTTTCGTCTGTACATGTCAATAAGAGGTTAAATGAAACTGTAGTAGGTAAGCGGTTGTGTGACTCTCTCTTATCATCAAATCTTCTCCTACTTACGAGTGTGTTCTCTAATGGTGCTGACATTTATTTTGCAGATATCAGCGATGTGAAATATGTCATCAATGTAGATTTTCCAGGCAACATAGAAGATTATGTTCATAGAATAGGTCGCACAGGCCGTTCAAACAACAAAGGCACTGCAATCACGTTTTTCACAGATGAAGATGCTGGCAGAGCTAAGAAACTAGTCGAAATTCTGAAAGAAGCTGGCCAAGAAGTAAATCCAGAGTTGTACCGACTGATTGACAGTGGGCGAGGTAAGTTAGATAATTTTGTATCCTAGACTGCTTTGGATCCAACCAAAGAGTTTTGAGGACTGATCCATTACAAGAGCGGATGTGACTAAAATCGGTTTTGAGAAAATTGCGTTTAAAGCCTTAAAAGCAGTGTGGGTATCACGAAAAGTTTTTGTAGTGACTATCTTTTATGTATTAAGTTGGTATTTCGATTATGCAACAGTGCTGCTCTGGTAGCCTCACTGCCTCAGCTGATCGTCTCTATCATTGTACGTTATGTCTTAGATCTATCAATGGGTCTGTTGCAAACTTTTGCTACAGCGCTATAGAATGTTCAATCTGATGTAAAATCGCGTGAAAAGTCCATTGGTGGCATCAGAAAGTCTTAAAATGCAGTATGAAACTCATGAGAGATGTTTAATGAAATCCAAGATGGCGGTAAAATATCGAGCAACCTGTATGTATGCTCCACGAACATCCAAGGATAGCCAACCTCACAATATCGATCACACCCAATCACAACGTAAATAAACACATAACCTCTGAAGCTGTGAGGTTTTCAACCTTGGCAATCCTTGGATGTTAAAGGTGCATGCATACAGATTCCTCGATATTTTACCGCCATCTTGGATTTCATTAAACGTCTCTTGTGAGTTTATTATCGCATTTCATGACTTTCTGATGCCACCAATGGACTTTTTTGGCGATTTTACATTCGATGACAGACTCTTTATCGTTGTAGCAAAAGTTTGCAACAGACCCATTGTCAGTTAATATACGTCATATGATTTCTGCTATCTAGCCACTCGTTCTCTTTTACTATCCTCAATGATTATCGCCTTCTCTAGTATAAGTATAATCTTTTCCGTCACTGCCTTGGTCACTACAGTTTTAAAGTTAAATACTTCAAATAAATTAAATTTAATGGTAAAAGCCCTCATCTCTCATACTCCCTTGAGCTTTTTTTTCTAAAATTCATTCCATGAAAAGTGCGGCCATTTTTAAAGAGTGTAATACCCGCCCTTTTGGCAGGAAACTACTTTTTTTCCAGAAAAATCCTCTAATGGGAAAAATAGAAGAAGAGTAATTAACATGACACACAAAATAAACAGTCTATAATGATATACCAAAGCTTTTAAGGTAAAATAAAAACATAAAAACAATCTTTGATGATTAATAGGAACTAAAAGATTTCTTCCCAGGTACTTGTACATCGAGCGTTTCTGGTTGTTTTTTCTCGAAACGCTGTGTTGTTGTGTAAGGTGTAGCGCAAACGCACCACTTTCCTCTCACCTGTGTATACTATGTTATCTTCTGTGAGCTTAATTTTGCAGATTTAATTACAAAATTTGGTGTGTACTATATTGAGGATACAAGGAATCAGAATAGCTTTTTTAAACCAAGGGCGGATGTTAACAGCCGCCCTTTCGACGGATCAGTCCTCAATTCTAAAGCTGAAATTTTAATTTTATTATTGCCATGAATGAAATTGTAAGCACTGTTTAATCATGCTTTGTAAAAGATGATGTAATACTTGCCGTAACTTTGTATGTGCATTTCTTTTTACAGCAAATAAAGTATTATTAGCATTATTTTAATTTTATTGTTTTTTTTTGCAGATTCGAGAAGTACCAAAAGTTTCAAGAGAACTCCATATCAACAATTAAAACACAACCAACCTTACAGATCGAATCGCAATGCTAACTATTATTAATCACATGATAATAAGTCATGTGCACTTGACCACATTTGGTTTCAATCTTGAATTTGTGCATCCCAGCATCAAGCCGTACTGTTTATTATGATTTAATAGTATGTATTATTTGTCGAGTATCATTGTTGAAAATTGGCTAGTGGGCCAGTTTCTGTGGACAATTGACAGGGCTCTTTCCAGAACTTTAATGTGTAGAGCTGTCGCAAGCTAAATTGGTGGCTGGGGAACAAAAAGTAGCTGTGAAGAAAACAATTGAAATTGTAGAATTTGTCTTTGAGAGATATTTGAAGTTTAAAACGTGGTTTTAAAATGATAATTCTTCACCGAAACTGTCAAAGATTCAGTAGCTGAGCTCACCAACTTCAACCAAGGGGGAGTTCTAGAATTCTCCGGTGAGCTTCACTGGTAACCTGGTGAGGCTCCAAGTCGTTCATTTATTCTTCTATTTTGTTTCTAATTTTCTGGTGCAATTTATCACAGCGTTCTTGATTCCCAATAAAATCCATCAGAACTCTTTACTGGTGTTCTCTGGCTTTATTGGAGTAAGACCGCCAATAAAGCGGATGAAAACTAACCTCAAAGAAGTACTATTTCCATGCGTTCATACTGGTGTTTTGGAGTATATTAAAATGTAAACAGTCATTTTTAGCGTGAACACACTGCGCCTATGATTTTTTGGAAAAAATATCGGAGGACCAATGAGCTCCATCAAAACAATATGGAGAAAGTCTGATGCATTTCACCGGGTTATCGGTCTGGAGAATTCTAAAACGCTCCCTATTGTAAACCTTGGTTTGTTTACAACAGACCAACTTAGCTTGCTACAGCTCTAAGAAAAATGAAATAGTTGTACTATGACTTTCAAAAGAAAGTATCATGGTCGAAACTTTCACTCCTACAAATATCGGTAAGCTTTGAGTAATTTTGTGACTTTCAAGAGTTCAAGGACTAAGCAATATACCCATTTTAAAGTATGTCTTGAAAAATTGATAATTCTTTTAAATACAATTGAAAAATTTAACAAAGAGAATTTCGACCAGGATACTTTCTTTTGAAAGTCATAATACCCCTAATAAAATTTGGAACGTTGGAACATATCTAATTCTCTCTGAGGTCACAAGTAAGCACTAACTGTAACAGTAAACTTTCAAAAATCCTATGAAGGAAACTTGTATTTTGTGTAAATTAGGTGTCAAACTTAACGTTCCAAATTTTCAATAGTAAACAACCAAAATCCTGTAATTTATTCTGAATCGGTCAATTGATCAAAGAATTCATAGGATCATTGTGGAATCATGCCAACATGATTTAGGGAAAGCCTCATCAAATATCCTGCCGTTTAATTGTTTCAAGTCAAGGACAAAGATGCTTAGTCAGGGTATCAATACGTAACGCATCTGATGCATGTGTTGAATGGTAGCTTGTGCCGTGCATATTATATCATTAGTGGATCCAGAAATTTTTCTTTTTCTCTCTATGGCCATTTGATTGTGTGTGTTTGAAAAGGACAGATAAGAAGCAGTCACATGACTTTCGCCCCCCTTCTATCCTTTTCTAACTCACGCGATCAAATGGTCTTAGAGAGAGAAAGACAATTCACTGGATCCGCCAGTGTATTACATACTTTGAGCAAGTATCTTTCTCCCGACTAATACATGATAACTTCATTGAAATATTTTCTCGGAAAGTCAATTTCAAAGGAGCACCCTTTTTGCTATCAGAATGGGGCAGTTGCAAGGGTCTGAAATGTTGTGTCTTTTATGAAGAAAATGAAAGTACTTGATGAGCTGAGAACAACTATGCCTTTGGTTTCTAATTAAGTCCCAATGTTCCGGAAATGAGATTTCGGCCCAAAATATATTGTTTTAAATGGGAATTCCGCGTAGTGACGTCACTACGCACACGATTTTTTACAACTTTACACGTGTGTATCTCCAAAAGCGGGACACTTAGGAAAAACCAAAGGCACTATTGTTCTCAACTAATCAAGTACTATCATTTTCTTTATAAAAAACACAATTTCAGACCCTTGCAACTGCCCCATTTTTCTAAAGCAAGTTCTCAAAAATGTACGAACGATAAGAAACCGAACTTTAATGATAAAGTGATTTTGAAACATTCATTGTTTTCCTTAAAAACCATCATGCAATTTGGTTTGCCGTAAAGACTTCAAATGTTTTCATGTTTCTGGTTGTAAGATGATTGCTCCATTTTCTTCCAAAGAAAAAGTCTGATTGCAGTGTTTGTCCTGCCGGTATTGATGTCCAATAGTATGTGTACATTACGTAGGTAGTTGGTTCAATCGAACTTTTAACTTTTGTTTAATCAGTGGCGCAAAGAGGAATTCTCTATCTCCCTCTTTTCACCATTGAAACGTGTGTGTTAGGAAAGGATAGACGTGGTGATAAAACCTCCTCTTTTCATCCTTTTTTTATTTACACATTCAAAGGGAAAATGAGTGGGATGGAAGATGTTCTGGCTGCGTCAATGGTTCAATAATCATTAGCTGTCTTTTTTTGTGTCCACTATTGAATCGGCTCATGTTTAAACATCCGATGTCCAAAATATTTTTTAATGAGGAGATAATTATAAAAAAATAAAAAAATAGCAAATTTAAAAAAAAAAAAAAAAAATAGGCAAATACACAAGACATGGGAAACAGGAGCAAAAAGCCATGGAACAAGTGAAGACTACAAGGAAAGAATGTGGTTAGTCACTTCAGGCATTGTCATAATGTGGCAACCAATTCTTCACTCAATTCTCCATGTGGCGGACTTAAAAAATGATATGAAAAGTAAAACAAAAATGTGGGATTTTTGTCTTTCATGTCTATAAAAATCTTTTAATTTCTTTTTTACTTTTAATCTCTTTTTTGAATGAGCCATGTATTTAAAAAATGAAGTGAGTTGCCAAATTTTGAAAACGCCTGAAGTGACTAACTACATTCTCTCTGTGTAGTCTTCAAGTCTGATCAGTATTTACACAGATGCAGCTTCTACTTAAGAGTGATGTAGGCTCACAAAGTAGAAAAAAAAAGGCCACGGACGTTTCCGAGTGAGCCGATTCAATTGCTCTTTGTGTTCTATGTATAGTTACCATTTTGTTATTTTGTGGACAGCCATGAATTCACGGAGCTTCTAGTACAAAATTTCTCGTTTCCGAGGCTGGTAGCTTTGTTGTAAAGGTTGTGGGCAGCAATTGACCACTTGTTCTTGAGCTCGTAAACTGCTGTGGACTGAGGGAGTGATAGCAAAATAAGCAATTGGCACTCTGATTTCTTGAATGATTCCAACTAATTGTCTATGATTACATCACTTTGCAGGTGAAGCTTACAGTAAATTCATGGTCCACTTTTACAAAATTACCGTGGACATGAAAAAAGGCGGCACTTTTTTAAGTAGTCCAGTAGTTACCCCTCTGTTACATTTTTCTGTTCCTTGATAATTAAGGAAAATAAATACGGAATTTCATCAGAGCTCATGAGAAACCATTTCAACTCTTGTTATGAGAGCCACATCCTGGAATTTGTCTTTCTTTCTTTCTCTTTGCCCATTTAAACGCATGTGGTAGAAAAAGTCAGAGATGGAGGCCGCATTCATGTGATAGTCTTTCTCTCCATCTTTCTCTAAAGCATATGTTTAAACAAGGAAATACAGAGATAAACTAATTCCTGCGTATGGCTCTGTTTGATACTATGTGAAACTGATCTCCTGAAAAATTAAAGGGTTGACTGCGGAAGAGACAAGTTGCAGGAGAAGCCGTAGGTCTGCTCCCTAGCTTACAGTCCGCCGAATACGAAATTTTTTCATGTGGATTTATTGAGCGGACTTTTGTTTTAGCCCTCAACATCCACTTGGGCCCAAATAATGTTCAGGACGGACAAGCTTAGGGTCGTACCTGAAAATGGTGAATCTAACCTCTCTTTTCTTTAACGGAGCGTCATAATGTTTTGAGCACTCCAAACTCAACGTTAATTAGAGCTGGTCTAGAGTTTATCTGACTTACCACAAGTGCTGCGATTTGTTGGTTTACCGCACATGATACTTATTTTGAGGTTAATTTGTGATGCCACCATTTTCTGATGCGGTCTGTTAAAAGATGACTGTTGCTTCTTGAGATACTTGGGCGGACTTGGGTTCAAGGATCATTCGTCCCGAATATTTTTTGGTCCCTGTTCTACAGGCTATTACTTAATTGGTATTTTCAAGGGATGTGAGTTTAACGCATAACAATACAACCATTAATATTTTACTGTAACGATGCATTCAATAGGGCTCTTGCAAATCTTTGCCACGGGTGATTGAAGAGTTGATTCTTGCATAAAAACCTGTAAAAATGATGATAAGTACACTAATAAATCACAAAATTCACACTCAGAATTGAGAACTATGGAGGAACTATGCAGTTATCATGAGAGCTTCCTATCTAATTTGAGACATATCTTTAGGTTTCCGTAGAGAAAGTGACAAATTAGACAGGGATCTCCCATGACACCTGCGTAGCTCTGTCATAACGGTTTTGCTGTTACAGCTGTTCTGTTCTGAGTTTATTACTGAATTTTAGATTTTTTATAGTAATTTTTGCTGGTTTTTACATCAAATTTTACTGTTCATGTGCTTAGAATAGAAAACTGCAAGAGCCCCATTGCCTGTTGCGAGAGTTAGTCACTGTTAGAGATGTGCACTGTATTCTGTCCTTCTGCAGAATGTAACCCTCCCCTCTCTCACTCTCTGACTGGAATATTTTGTAAATATGTTTTCGGCGTAAAGGATGTTTTTTTGAGTTTATCTCCTCAAGTGCTTATGACTTTGTTAGCCTTCATGTCAAAATATTTTATTGATTAACGTTTTGTCTCAAACGTTTGAAAGTTTGATTTCCTTAATATTTAACGTCCTTCGTCATTCTTGTTAAATTATCGTTGTAAATATCTGAAAGTTTCAATTATATTTTGTAAGTTTTCTAGGTAAACAAATTGTCTTTGTTACTATCCTTCTGTTGCAATGGTCCCATTGCTTGGGTGGGAATTTCTCATCTCTGATTAAATTTTCGAAAAGTATACTCTGTGAGTGGTGTAACTATTGTTATTTATGGCATGTTTCAATTCACTGATGATTCCACCGGTTGAGGAAAGATTTCACAGCTCAGTTCAGTTTGTAACTATTAAAACATTAAAATACTTTGAACTGTAATCTTTTCTCAACCGGTAGAGTCATCTCTGACTTTAAAAAACTTCCTGATATTTTAATAAATTAACGGCAATTCTGTGGATTGAGAATAGATTACGGATCAGAGTATTTACCAGTCACCAATTGAACTGAGCTGTGTAATCTTTTCTCAATCGGTGGAATCACCGGTGAATTGGAAAATGTCATTAAATATATGCAATACGGCAGCTCTGAGTAATTTAGGAATTCTTTGGTAAAAAGGCGGGTAAAACAGTTGGTGTGCTCGTGTTCGAAAAACCTAATTTCAAAAGGTTATTATGTGAGTATGAAGTCATAGGCGGACCGTGACCAAAAAAATGGGGGGCTAAAAAGTTGTGGCCTTTTTTTTTTTTCTTGCATCTTAAGTCTCAAGTGATGACCTTTTCCCAAATTTTAGCCCCTCCGCCAAAAAAAAGTGGGGGGGGGAGGGCTAAGCCCCCCTCCAGCCCCTGATACGGTCCGCCTATGTATGAAGTGGTGGATTGGGTTCTCTTAATCATCTAATGATTTGACTACTCGCTTTGATTTTTAGATAATCAGGAAAACCCAGGTTTCCTCATCAGAGTCTCACGCAATAACAACTAGAAACCAAGACTTCTGGGCGGTGATCACGGAGGATCGGATCGTTTTGGTATCCTTATCGTTATCGTTTACGTATAACCTTATGGGTGGTTCAACTGATCGAATCGTTTTGAGCCCCTCGTAACGATTGAAACGGACCAAAGGAAGCGATGAGTCGGAGGCTGTCGTAATCTCGATCGTTTGAAGTAGGAAGAGGTGAGGAGGGGATCACCTGCGCGATCGAGTTGCGCAGAAGCAAGCCCATTTGATTTAATGCTAAATTGCAAACGATAAAGATAACAATACCAAAAACGATCCGATCCTCCGTGATCACCCCCCAGATCCAGAGCATACATTCTGTTTTCTCCTCTCTTGGACTGACTTCCCTCCTCAATTTCCAATGATTCTGTAGACCACTGGTTCATGGAGAAACATTGGTTAAAAATGTGTGGACTTACGACCTACGTTAAATGTTGACAAATCCAGGTTTTCCGAATAAAATGGCAAATTGTAAATTTCAACTCGAAAGTTTTGGAACCCCTCCGGTAGATCTTACAATATACCCCCCCCCCATTCATAGGCGGCTTTTGGGAAGCCCCCTAAAATCTGAGGTATAGTGGCTTAAAATCATCTTTGTTTACTCGGTGAAAAGCAGGAAATCATTGTTTGTACTACCACACTTCATTGTCTAATGACCCCAAAAAAAAAATAAGTATCAATTTCAAGCCCCCCAAATCTTGACCCCCAAAAGCCGCCCATGCCCCCATTACATGAAAAAAAGGTTTTGGGGGCCCTTTCTTGGGAAATTTTGTAATTATAGCTACTCTTGAGTTTAAACCATTTAATTTTCATAAGCCCAAGCTAGCAAATTTTGTGAAATTTGCCTGCGAAAGTGAGGGTAAATACTTTATCATTTTACAGTTGGAGAACTTGAGAGTGTCTGACAACTCCTGGATTTTTTTGTGGGAATTTTACCGGCAGTATAAATGTTTAGCACGGACAGAGACCAAAGTGACAATGCGGCTGTAGCTTATCCTTGAGAATCTTGTTTGTGCTCGAGCTTTGCTCTTTGGGCAACCTGTTTACAAAAAATTCAGGATTCCTCAGTCATCTGACGTTCTTTCACTCCCTGACTGTGTGCATTAAAAGTTGGTCTTAGCGCTTTCAGTCAGAAAGTTTCATTAAGTTTCGTTTGTAATTCAGACGGAAATGTTGAAAATACTGCCTCACAGAAATGCAGTTTTATGCTGTTTCACTGGCCCTTTTTTGTGGACTGGTCTGGGGTCAGTCTGGGGTGCGATTGCGCCCTGAATCCCTAACAATTCAGATACCTATGCATTTTCTGTGGTACGAAATGAATATTACAAAAAAAATGGTCAAAACGGCCAAATGAAGAAATTTTCCTTTTGGTTTTTTTTTTGTTTTTTTGATGGAATCAAGCAGAATTTTTGAACTAGAACTGAATAAAAACATGTTCTGAGATTACTCAATTTTTAAAAAAAAAATTAGGGGTGGGCCCCTGAACCCCCTTTTCCATCTGGAAGGGGGGGTCATTCTCCTCCCCCCGTAAGCAACAGCGGGTGCGAGAGAGAGAGAGACGTACGAATAAAACCTTTGGTAAATCTGGCACCCCTGTCTCCCTGCCAGTCCCTCTCCCCCTCCCTCATGCTGATTGTGGATTGAGGTTATGTTATTATTTCTTGTGTCACGTTCACGGTTCACCGAAAATGTTTTAGCCAATAACTCGTTGTTTTATCATTGTTTTATTTTTCAGTGAGCTGTTTCGACGGACGTTTACTCGGTGATAACGCACTCTGGCGATTCCGTTGAAATTAGGAGTGATTTTTTTTATCAGAGTGTCGAATCTTATAGACTCTCATCATTTCTGATGATCGCATGTCACTAAGTTCATTAACCTGCTTACAATGTCACGAAAGGCCGATGACAAACTTTGTTAGTATCTGAGCGTTTTCACTTGCTACTATCTCTTTGTATGGTTTGTAAAGTCATTTGGGATGCCACCAACTTTGTTAAGGTTTATTGGTCTCTGAGTTTCGTACTCCTGAATTTTCCCGTTAGAGGAGTGCATTAATTCAACTACTCAAGGGATTCTTTATCTTCATTGTGTCTCTTATCAACTGAGTAGCTTTTATTCCCCATCACATACCCGTGTTGAACAGGATGAAACTGCTCTATATGCCCCTCTTATCTGATTGGAAAATGGTTAATACAGTTTACGTCGAAGCACATTGCGAAACTTCGAAGGGAAGAAACGGCGAGTGGCTCCGGTGGCGATCTTACAGGCCGGCACATCTCCAACTTGAATTCAAGTTTTTTTTAAAGCTCCGAATTACAGCCTCTGAAAATAAAAGTAACTTCATAATCTGTGATTCTTGAATGTAAATTGCTCTAAACTGCTTAAAACAATGTGTAAAGAGTTGAGTTGTAACCTTCTGGTTGTTTGGATTGCCACCAGCAGGCTGATTCTCCCTATTTGGACAAGACGAGACGAGATAGCATGAAACGATGAATCCCATTGGTTTAAACAGCGTCACGTGACAGATTTGAAGTCATTGGAGCGGGATCGGTGCAAGCTCCGAGATGACAATTCATGACTCGGAGCTTGCGCCAAATGCGCCGATCCCGCTCCAATGACTTCAAATCTGTCACGTGACGCCGTTTAAACCAATGGGATTCATCGTTTCTTGCTATCTCGTCTCGTCTCGTCCAAATAGGGAGAATCAGCCTGCAGAGCCGAAGAATTTGGACTGTTGGGTTCTGACAAGCAGCAGTGCCTGCCTCCAAATCGCATCAAATTTCTTCGGTGAGCGGTTGGTTAGTGCAGGGTTTTGACTCTTTTGCTAATCAACTGCTTACTGACGCGATTTGATGCAATTCGAAAGCAGGCATCACACGTTGTCAAAACTCGATATGCAAAATGCTTCTGCTCCCGCCATTTTTCTAAGACCGTAAGACTTGTTTTAAATGAAGTCTCTATGAATTATTTTTGCTTATTTTTCACTCTCTGTGCCACCCGAGAAGATAGATGTGGTCTTTCCAAATTAGTTAACGTCTTACCCGTTCTTAATAGTTTTGGTCAGTTGATGTAATTGCGAAGCTGTGTTTTGATTTTGGTGCGCAGAGATGCTAACATTAATGCTGTTACTGTCAAGTGCTATCTAATTTGAAAGGACTGCCTAAAATTTTATCAAATTCGTAACTGTTATATTTCAGCAAATTTTCCAAGTGTCATCTAGCTTTTTCGAAGAATTCTCAGGCTTTGAATTGAAGAGCTGGCTGCAAGACAGGCGGCTTTGTCAAAAAGTACAAATTCAGAAACAATCTCGAATAGAAAATCTGTGCAAAGTGAAATCTTTTAAACTTTAATTATTCACCTTTAATCTGTATAGTGTGCAGATATTAGGTCAATTTGACTTAAGTTTCCATCTTGCAAAGATATATTTTTCTTGATAATTTTTAAAGTATTTAGTTTAGTCTTTGACATTTACCTGTCATACAGTCAGCTCCTCAATTATCACTTGTTCCTCATGAATTGCTATGTCATGATGTACACCTTAATATCCTTTCTGGTTTGCCTTTTTTCAGGTCTAAATGCCTCATGACGTGGAAGTAAACAGAAGGTATCAAAGCAGTTCCTAAAACGTATCTACAAAACCCGTACTTATCATCACATTCCAGTAGCCACTCAGGTACTTGTAAATTTTGAACCCCGCCTCAAAAAATCTGGAACCTATTTCAAGACAACCAAAAGCAAACAGGAATTGTCCATTTCACTGATGAGATCTTGAGCTAAGCTGTCCTTTTTATGTTCGCAGTCGTTCACTCACACAGAATCAGCGCCGGATTGGCATGGGCCACATGGGCCGTGACCCAGAGCGGCAAATTTTTCAAGGCAGCTTTTTTTTTTATTTTTTAGATGAGTGCTGTCGTAAGTGCAGCTTTGAAATTTAAGGGACAACTAAGACGATGGTGGACGAGTAAAAAAATAAGTAAGACTCAGAATTTTAAATTGCATTAGCGAGGACGCGGGGCGGGCGGCTCAGTGATAGTGGCAGCAGCTGGTCATTACGTACACTTGCGTCTTATTTGAACTCAGGCTTGTCGCTGATTTTCTTGCTGAAAACCATGCATTGCATTAACTGTGTTATTATCACCACGAAAATCCAAGTAACTTCTGGTATAAAAATCAGGAATCTCTCTAAAATTCACGAAAATTTCTGTGGGTGGACCTCCACTCAAGTCTTCCAGAATCCCCTCCTGTCTAGGCAGGGGTGCATGATTGTCCAATCGAGCAATCCCTGGTCGCGTGAAAATAAGGAAATTTATCACTTTATTTATTTATTATTTTTTTTCATGGCTATGAGTTTTTCCCAAAAAATGGTCTCAAAATCTCCAAAATATCTGTAAATTTGCATACATACATTGCTCAAATATTGAAGTAAGAAAAACAGATTACTTTTCAAATTTTTCTGCAGGGGCGCCATTTCAGATTTTCCTTGGGGGGGGGGGGGGGGCAAGGCCCTCCAAAAATTTGGATGACCCTTTTTTTTTTTTTTTTGGCCGTGCATCTTAAAAAATCTACCCATCTCTCTGACTTGATTGGGGGGGCCTCCAAAGTCCTCCAAAGTCCTCCAAAGTCCAATTTGGGCGACCTTTTTTTTTTTTCTTTGCTGTGCATCTTCAAAAAAATTTCTCTAACTTGATTTTTTGGCCACTTTGAAAATCCTTGGGGGGGGCAATTGCCCCCCCTGCCCTCCCCCAAATGGCGCCACTGTTTTCTGAGGAAATTTGTCGAAAATCCTGTGAGAAGAAAGTCCTGAATCGCGTGAAACTTCTGGCGTTTTGGAACATTTTGCACCCCTGTAGCTCGGACTTCCCCCCCCCCACGTCACTCCTTTGAGCGTAGGCTTGGAGGGGGCGGTGAAAAGTCAAATGGCCCATGGGCGGCAGATTTGTGTATCCGACGCTGCACAGAATCTTATGGAGTTTCGTGAACAGTGTGAATCACTGCAAGCGATTAATCGCGATTATCGTCCACATATAGGGAGGCTTGTGGTCCTATTTGTCTAATTTTCACCAATTTTTCTCTTGTCAAATTGTGCTGGAAATCAATTTTCTTGCTTTGCGCCCCTAAAACCGCTACAAGCCATTTGAATAAAAAATGATAAAAATTCGTCCACAGTCTTCCAAATACTGCAAACCGCGAACGGATAAAAAAAGACGGATCTAAAAAAATATGAAGTTAGAAAGGGTGACGGTAACTCATAAGTTTAAAAATTGTTCCAAAATAGAATGTCTAAACTGGAATGAATTTTGAAAAGAGACTCATGTGAGTTTCCTCTATCTCTCCAAAAGCGACAAAACTTTAAGGCTCATCAGTTTTAAATGGAAGTATCCTTTTTTTGTACTCGGACATCTTGTTCATGGACTCCTCATTAAATAATTCTGAAAAATTCATAGGAATAATCAAAAATCATAAAAGATATGTCAATTCATTTATTGGTTATCGGTTGAAATTTTTTTAATAAGTGTATTTTGGAATGTATCAAAGATAGTTTAGAGCAGAAGCATTTTGAGTATCAGGTCCTGAGAAGTAGCAGTATGTGCTTCCGGAAAGCATCAAAACGCATCAGTGAGCGCTTGGTTAGCACAGAGTTTCGACTAATTGCTAATCAACCTTTCATTGATGCGTTTTGATGCAATTCGGAAGCAGGCATCATCGCTACTTGTTAAAACCCAATACCCAAAATGCTTCTGCTCTAACAAATTAAAGAAAATGTGTTGTAGTTCTATTGTTTTTTCAGACTTTATATTTCATTGGCAGTAGATAGATCAATAAAAATACCATAATCCTTTGGATGGAATTCAGTTTGATCAGTTAGACCTGTTTGAATGTGAACAGCTGAAGCTAATGTCAGCAATAAAACGATTTCAAGAATACTAGTTTGTTTTATCGGGAAATTATGATAAAATAAATTTTATCATATCTTTTAAATAAATAAATAAATTTAAAAGTTTTTTTGGATAGATTGCTGTCCGCTTGAAAAAATTGGATTGTTTTCCTCTGCTTGCTATTAAAATGCTTTCTTATAAATTTTGTTTTCACCATCAACCCCTCAATAATTTTCCATCAAACTAATTCAAGTTGGGTGAAGTCAAGAAAATTTGAAGCAAATTTACTCTGAATCTTACCCTCTGAAAAGATCGTGGGGGGTAAAGCCAGAACATAGCAAGTGTGCGCCAGTTTTGTTTGCAATCCTAAATTTTTCCTCAACAATTTCCTCCAGACTTACCTGAAATCTACAGGATTGTTTTAAAGTCTGGAAAATTGAGTGGAAATTTTTATGCGTCAGCTCTATTGTATTTTAGTGCTAACGCATTTTGAGTATTGGTTTGATGGATTCTAACAAGTAGGGGTGCTTGCTTCCGAAATGCATTGAAACGGATTGGTGAACGGTTATTTAGCATAGAGTTACGACTCGTTGCTAACCAACCAATCATTGATGCATTTTGATGCGTTTCAGAAACAAGTACAGCTGCTTGTCAGAATCTGTCAACCCGACACTCAAAATGTATGAGCTCTAGTCTTATCTTGCAAAGTTACTGCAGGATAGAATGGGTCGGAAAAATCAAAATTTTTAAAGGAAACGGAGCCTCGCTATGTAAAAGTGACTAATGATAATCCAAAAAAAAATTTAGCCTCCTCTGACCCTCCGAGACCCTCCTTCTTAGGCATTGTAGTTTCCTACTTATCATGAGTAAAGTGAAATTTTAAACGGGTCTCAAGATGTTTGAACTATCCTCACTCATTTATAAATCGCAAGGCTCAACTTATAGACCAGTGTGTCCAAAAACTTTGGTAATTTTTGACAATTGTGCACCTTTCATTCTCACAAGGGTGCAAAATGTGCCTGATCTAGCAATCTGCTGATCGCATGAAAGTGAGAAAATTTATGGGAATTTAAGGATTTTTTTTTTTTTATGATGGCAACAAGATTTTTCCAAAAAATGGCCTATAGTTTCGAAAATATTGATAATGTTGCGTAAATAGCCGTATAGTGTGAATATGTGGAAATAAGCAAAAAAGCACAAATGTCTCCACTTTTCAAATTTTTGTAAGGATATTTTTCTAAAATTCTGTGAAGAAAACGTTCCGGATCGCTTGAAACTTCCGACGTTTTGGAACATTTTGTACCCTCAAATCAGCAATTTTTATGAGCTGTGACCATTTTTCTGCAAATGTTCAGAAAAAATGGGAGAGATTCCTGGGAATTGCTGTGTTGGAGGGTGATCTACTGAAGACATGTCCCAAAGGCCAAAATTTGTCAGTTTAACTGGAACACAAGTTCCGATTTTTGAGAAGATGAGGTTTTTTCTTGCAATGCCTTTGAAATTTTATGTTACTTTTGGTAAGTTTGAAACCACTGTACCCTGGCGCCTGGCGGAGGGTTTAGAGTGGTCAGAGGGAGCTCACATTTTTACTTTCTTGCCAACAACAAAGTTCGAAATTGAGGTATATATTGCGATGGCGCAGATGTATGTCTGTCTGTATCCCAGCATAACTTTTGTACCAATTTTCACTATACATCCAAATTTTGCAGAGAAGGTTCTTTTAACATTTCCTTGAGGTACTTGTTTTGTTTTTTTCGAAATTTTAAATTAAAAGCAAGTTATGAAGGATAAAAGGTTTTCATTAAAATCAACGAGAAAATGGATAAAATGGGTAAACAAGGGAAAAAATTGGAATATTTCAAATGTTTGAATTCCGATGTAAATTTGCAAAAACATTCTGCAACCAGCTACTGTAAAATTAGCCTCTTAAAGGAGGGTCTGAGGGTCTCCCCCAGAATATTAAAAGGGAATCTAGGGGTCTCCCCCAGAATAATAAAGGGGGTCTGGAATTTGGTTTGATGTGAGAAACTATTCATGGGGTATTCCCTACAGATTATTTTAGAGATCGTCCTTAGTCACTTCTTCAACTTTTTTTCTTTGTGTGCCGTTTCCTCTAAACATTTATCTTTTCCCGACTTCTCCTACTGCGCGGCCCACTTGAGCTGTGACACAGACAGAAAGGAAATGCTTTCTAAAATTGTAGAGGCATACCTGAAAAATAACGAAATATTATGTTATTCTTTCAGAATTAAGATTATGAATAGTTTTGATAAAGACTGTAACATAGCGAAACGAAATTATGACGAATGCTTTAATAATTGGTTTAGTCGCTTTCTAAAAAATCAAGAAACGCAACTTAACGTCTGTGATGCTGAGTTCCAAGAATATCAACATTGTCTGAAGGTATGCTCGAATTCATTTTTTTTTCAGGGATAGTTTTAGTTATATCCTTTTCCCGTTTAATTTCATCGGAAAATGGAAGCGTGTGGTCATTTAAAAGAACAGTACGATGCTTGTTTCAACTTATGGTTTACTCAAAAATTCCTCAAAGGTGATTACGACGATGAAATTTGTGCGCCTCTTTTGAAAGTTTACACGCAATGTGTTAAGGTAAAATTGAGCTGTATTCACAGCATCTCATTATTCCTTTGAAATTCTGTATTTACTCAAATTTTTAGGTAGTTATAACCTTACTGTGTTTCAAAGACTATTGGCACCATAGCCTAAAGTAATCTCTGAAACTGAAGTAATGCTGAAGAGCTTATATGCTTGAATAACTCTTTATTCAGTTCATCAAAGAGAGGTCACAGCTGGGCCACCTTCACCATTATTAAAATTACGCTTAAAGATAGTCCAGTCATGCGGACTTTGAATGATGACGGGGGTGGCTCAGCGCTGACCTCCCCTTTTTAGCTTTATCACTATTTATGTAGTTGTGTGTATTCTACTTGTATTTTGACTTCTATGTTAAAATTGGCCATTCGTACTCTTTTTTCTGTCGAGGGAGGGCGACTTTATTTAAAAATTTTAAGTGATGCAGTCAGATCAAATTATCTTAAACAAGAGAGAGGAATGTAATCACTTTACTGAAATTGCCTTTTTGAATTAAAAAAATGAACAAATCAATTGAGAAAAATCAGCTAGGGTTGTTCTTATTTTTTATAAACTTTTACTGCTGTGATTCTTGTAGTTGAAGAATCCTGAGGAAAAACAACAAAAGTCACACGAACTCATTTCTGTTTTTAAGGTACGAGGAAGGAGAAAATTAGATTTGTGTTATTCCGTTTTTTTTTTACTTTCAGCCTTATTTTTGAAGTTATCAATGAAGTATTTTGAAGAGACATTCTTCAGATGATGAACTAGTATCCGACACTCTGTTTTCTTGAATATGAATTAATTTTGGCCTGTAAATAGACATTACTCCAAAGGTAATGCTCTTGTGGCAGAAATCGGCTCAAAACGCTGAAGATTCATTTTAAGGTGATTCCAGGCAAAACTTTTCCTAATTGCAATCCAATGGTTAGTGCCAACAGTCACTTTCTGGGGAAGTCATGTTTTTTGCATTTTAAATTGAGGAGGTAGCTGGAAAAACGGCCTAAGTAGCAAAATCGCGTTCTGAGAAAACGGCTGTTAAAGTTTTTATTTTAGTGCCAATCTAACATAGATGAAGAATCAGGCTTGGGTTGGATCAAAAAAGTTGATCCGTACCCTCAGGTTGAAGTTGGTACAACTGAAATATGCTTTGGCTGCATAGGAAAGAAGAAATTGGATAAATACGAAAGGTCTACTAAGGTCGTTTTTCCATAGAACGACCTGTTGCACAGAGACAAGTCCTCACTAAACGCTGAGTATTAACTCCGTTTTTCCAGAGAACGACTTTCTGTATGGAACATATGTACTACATGATAGATGTAAAAAAAAACAAAAAACAAAAAACCTGCAAAAAAGAGGCGAATTTATTAGAAAATAAAGAATATAAAATTATTCGTCCTCGTATTCACTCTCGCTTTCACTGTTGCCCGAGTCCTCTTCACCATCTTCAATTTTCCCCATTATGGTCATTATAGTCGCCAGCAGAAGTGGCAACCTCTTCTCATATAAACTCCCATATCTCACTCAATTTTTGACGTACGGTCATTAAATTTTGTGGAGATATTATTGAGCCTATGTTCTCTCAGAAAAGTTGTTCTCCGGAAAAACGGCCTTAGCCGGCTAAGGCCGTTTTTCCAACTAGCTCCTCAATTGAATTCAAAGAAAAAACGCAAAATCAAAGAATAGGTATGTCAGCACCTGCATACTTTTGTTATGAATTTGTTGAGCCGAAAAGGAGAAAAATTGGTTGAGCCTTAAAGCAGTAATATTGAAAATTAATTTTGCCTTTAGCTTAGTGAGTGGGAGTGATATCATGTCTATCAGCCTCACTCGCACTCATTGAAGCTTATAGGAATTTTTGTATTTCCTATATCACCACGTTATTTTTGAGTGTTTCAGCTTGAAACTTTCAGGGTGTCTTCCAGGAGTATTTGCAGGTGCCGATGTTCCTCTAATTGGTACTTTTTGGGTGAATTCATAAATTTTAGTAAAAAACTGTTGATTTTTTGAGCAGTACAACGTGGTGTCTACAGTTCGAAAAGTTTTGAATCAACCCTGGAATCACCTTAACCCTCAACTTGAAGGCTTATGTTTTGTTTGGGACCTAAAGATTCATTTTACCTGAAATTCCTGGTTTAACGTCACATTAAACTAATATATCATGAATTATTATTCAGCCATCTTTGGAAGTATCAATCACTCTTTAGAGAAATAAGTGCTGCATCAATTACTTAATTAAATGCTTATTTAACCATTAATACTCTAATTTTTGTTTCCTTCCTTTCTTTATTTTTTCCAGAAAGCGATGAAAGAAGAAAAATTAGATTTCAAAGAGTTTGAAGAGGACATTCTTGGGACTGAGAAGGAGTTCAAACCGCCTCCTAAATGAACATCGTAACTATCGCCATCATGGTTATTAGCTGCCCAAATATTCCAGTCATTCATTCATAATGTATTTGTTTCGTATGTATTTTCTCTCCTTTTTTTGATTAAATACCCTTTACTAAATGGGGTTGTTGCACACTTTTGCCACAGGTAATGTAAAGGTCCATTTAGATGTAAAAACCTCCAAAAATAACAATGGTAGCTCCAAAAACTTACAAAATCCACTGTTGAACTCGTAAAATGCTTTTAATTGCATGTCGATCATGGGGGTGTTGGGCACTAAAAATGAGACATTCCCATCTTTTAATACTGTCTCTCTGTCAACAAGTGGCTAAGAAGAGACGACTTTCCTTTGGCACTGGTGTCATTAGGTGTCACGGTACCATTTGTCAACTGTCAATCACTCTCTGGTGACTGGTGAAAATTTTCTTTCCCAGCTTAGAAAGAGAGACGAAATTAAGATGGGAATCTCCTAATATTAGTGCCCAACACCCCCGATTACGATCACGCATTTAAAAGCATTTTATGAGTTCAGAAGTGGATTTTCTAAGTTTGTAGTGCTACCATCGTTATTCTTGGATGTTTTTACATCTGTATTCACCGTGAAATCGTCTGTTGCAAAAGTGTGCTACAGCCTCATTCTTTGATGAAAGAAGAATGTAATAAATGTATATGATCTTTATTTTGAAAAAAAAAATCCTTTCCAAAACAGTTTAATTAATTTTTTATTTTTAAACTTTTCTTTCAAGCGATAAATTTTAGTCACTACTCCTCTACTTGTCATATCATCCTTTTCCGTCTATCTGTCAGCTTTAAGTTTTCAAAGGGAAAAAAGAAAGAACCTCACCAACACAGTATGAAGATTGGTGACTTGGATTTTGATGAAATTTGGATGTGTTTTTCTTCAAATCATTCAAAAAGAAAATGTGGCCCTGATCAACAATCTATTTTGCTATCTTGTCACAATTTAGGCTCAAAATTGGCGTAAATGCATTTTTTTGATATTTCAGAGCTGCTTACTTAACTTGCAGCTTAAGCAGATCACTTTCTGACTGCTGCTTTCCCTTGCTGACCTGAAGATGTGTCTTCACTTCAGCATTTGGCCTAGGAGAACGAGAGCTGCCGTTCCGTGTATATTTAATGGCATTTTTCAATTCACTGTTGATTCCACTGTCTGAGAAAAGATTACTTAGTTTAGTTCAGTTCATAACTGTAATGCAGGAAAATACTCCATTCTGTAATCTTTTCTCAATCGATGGAGTCGTTGACTTGAAAAAACTTGAGGATATTTTAATAATTTAACTGCGATTGCACCAATTGAGAAAAGATTACAGATACAAGGATTTTTGTGCGTTACAGTCATGAACTGAACTGCATAATCTTTTCTGAACCGGTTCAATCATTGGTGACTTGAAAAAATGCCAGTAAAAATACACGAACAGCAGCACTAAGCGGAAGTGCAATTTGAATGAACTTTCAGGTGCAGCGAACCAAACAAGCTCATGTGATGGCCCTCTCTGTTATTCTTTTCTAACACATGTGTTTAAATGGCTGACGAAAGAGGAAGACAAATTCCTGTATATCCGCTCATGGCTTTGGTAAGGGTTATGAGGTAAGTGAAAGAGACAGCAGTGGGACAGTAATCTGCTGGGACTCAAAATGGGGCAAATGTAAGGATCTAAAATTTTGAGTTTTGGGAATTTTTGTATTTGATGAGCTGAGAACATTGGTGCCTTCGGTTTTTTCTTAAGTGTCTTGGTTTTGGAGATACACACGTGTAAAGTTGTAAAAAATTGTGTGCGTAGTGACGTCACAACATGGGATTCCCATTTAAAACAATGTATTTTGGGCCAAAATCTCTTCTTCGGAACAATGGGACTTAATTAGAGACCAAAAGCATCTTTGTTCTCAGCTCATCAAGTACTTTCATTTTCTTTATAAAAAATATAACATTTCAGACCCTTGCAACTGCCCCATTCAGTAAGCAACTGAGGCGCATAATATTGTGTATTCGCGCCACCTTAGGGTTTCAATAGTGAAAAAATAGCTTAGTGAATTTTTAGAACCATGAGAACTTTTATTCCAACTGATATGAAGAATAGTGTATCAAAAGTTCATCAAAATCCTCAGAGTGCCATTTTGCATAAGGTGTGAGTGGGGTCCTTAGTGAGCTCCCCACAATTTCCCTAATTTTCTGTGAGTTTTTTATTGTTAACAATGAATGTTTTTTTTTAAATGTTTTGTTGCTCTTGCTATAATATACCGATGTATTATATACATTCTTTAATCATTTTCTTCCAAAATTAAATTAATTCTTCTAGCACAGAATAATATAATCAGCATGGGAACTTCCACAAGAGCCAATGGAACATTTTTTAGATCTCTTTTTGTTGTCTATTCAAAAAGGCGGACATATTTCTGTGTCTGTCTTTTACATAGCTTTTGTGGACATTTTTCCAAACTTCTCAGTATGGTGGAACAGAAAATAATGCTTCAAAATCAGGGAGTCGGAGCTGGAGCCGCAGTCAATATTGAAATTTACACCTCTCCTCGAGAAAACAATGAATAATACTTCAGACCCTTAAATCGTCATTCAACTCAAACTGTAAACATGGGAAGTAATTACTGTCTGCACTAAAATATCTTCAATTAGTTATTGAAAGGTGAATTTCAGGTCAGAAAGTAGTTTCAGTTGAGGAGAGGTTCAGATTTCCATTCTGACCGTGGTTCTGGCCCTGAATACCTGTTCAAAATTAACCGAAGTTTCCATTCTGATTGTTGCATACTGTGTATCTAGGTTTGTTTATTCAAATCTAATATGCTGTAAGCATTTTGATAAATCATTATGTGAACAGAATTTTACTAGAAAATAGTGATTTATTAAGGTAGGTCTTGCAAAAGGGACTCTTCAGTATTTTGTTGGAATGGACAAATGGTCATAGAATCCTCATGTTTTTGGTTTTGCTCTGAAAAATGCAGTCTAACTGTAGAGAAAACAATCTAGATCATTAAGAAAAGTTTATTGTACTCTTATTAACTAATGTATAAATGTGGAAACAATGCAGGAATCTTACTAATTAAATTAAACTTACATAAACTAAAAAAGATAATTATACAGGTCAATTTTTTGAAATAAGCATGCAATTTTACAAATGTTCAAGACGTCAGGAGTTTCTAAAATTTTGTTTTCATTTCTCGAATCAGATCAAAAAAAGAGAAAAACTGACCCATGAAAAATGAAAAACTTCATTTTACTCGACAAAATATGCATTAACAAGTGTCATATTAGTAAAAAATTCAGGGTGCAAAAAATTATAAAAATTGAATGGTTTTGTATCTTATAAATTAGGTTTTCAACTCGGGTCCCTTTTATGTCTGGTTACATTTTCTGGGGAATGGGTCTGTTGCAAACTTTTGCTGCAGCGTTATAGAGGGTTGATTCCTGCGGTCAACCGGTCAACTTTTTGAGCAAAGGAAAAAGGCTAGCAAGTTTCGGTTTACGGATTCATGTAGACAGTGTAAATACCAATATAATGAGACCTAGTTCAGCTCATTTGGTCAAAAATTGATCGAAATACACAGTTTCTCCCGAGGCACTTTGCATGAGCGCCTCCAGGATTTTAGGGGGCTTTTTGCAAAGAAAAAACCGAGTGACAGTTCAGTGCGTGTATTGGAAAAAATTAACAAAAAAACTTTTCCTTCAATCATTTGAGAAGGTAGGAAAAGACATAGAGTCTTCAGATGCACGAGGAGTAATTGAATGTGTAAATTAAAGTAGGAAAAGTTTTTTTGTTAATTTTTTCCAATACACGCACGGAACTGTCACTCGGTTTTTTCTTTGCAAAAAGCCCCCTAAAATCCTGGAGGCGCTCATGCAAAGTGCCTCGGGAGAAACTGTGTATTTCGATCAATTTTTGACCAAATGAGCTGAACTAGGTCTCATTATATTGGTATTTACACTGTCTACACGAATCCATAAACCGAAACTTTGCTAGCTTTTTTCCTGTGCTCAAAAAGTTGAACGTTGCATTACTTTTTGGACAGCCTATGTAGATAGATACAATTAGATGAGACTCCCCCATTGTCACTCGCTCATTCGACCGCCATCTTGTAAATTTGTTAAATGCGTTTATTGAGTTTGTGAGTGGATTTTGGAACTTTCTGATGTTTTCAACGTTATTTTCAAGTGATTTTACGTTGAAACGAACTCTCCATAACGCTGTAGCAAAAGTTTGCCTCAGACCCATTGTTCCGATTAAATAGACGAATTCAACAAGAAAAAATTTTTTGAATTAAAGACATTGCAAGTAAGGTAAATTAAATGAAATGTAAAATAAACTGTTTTTACTATTACAAATGAACATTTAAACATATTTTTCTGAAAGCGGGATTTCTCAGCTTAGGCTCTTTTTCCCATTTTTTCCATTCAATTTTCGACGATTTCAATGAAATGCCTCCAGGTTTTTGTTTACCTAGTTTAATAAACTGTGGAAATGGCAAATGGGGAAAAGCTCTCCTTTCGCTCGTTAAGTCATATCAGAACGAGACTATTGAACAAACCTCTACTCAAAAACTTCTTTCGAAATTTCAATGTTTTTAGGATGAATGGTATCAAGGGTACATTTAAAATTCTAAATCAATCATGAATATTTGTGAGACACCTATTGAATTATCCTCTACTCAAAAACTTCTTTCAAACAATGTTTTTAGGATGAATGGTATCAAGGGTACACTTAAAATTATAAATCAATCATTACTGTATATTAGATAAAAGTATCACAGATTAATGTTTTGGTTGCCTCAGTCTTAAAAACGATTACTACTGCCATTACAGTTTTTTTGAAACTAAGACTCTAAACATATAAGCGATTGAAACCACCATTTTTTGGTAACGTCTTAGTATAAAATTATTTGGTTTAATTTGTACTTTCTTTTTACTCGTCTTTTTTGTAAAATTCTTGTTCGGGTAGATGCTAAGATTTTAAAAGAGAAAGAGCACGGAATGGTATCTTGATGAAAAATTGAAAGGCTTGATAAATGTCAAACAGAAAGTCATAGATTAAGCTCAGGAAAATGGACTGTATAATATTTTTCTGAAATGAAAAGGAAAGAAAGAGAAAAATAGGAATGAATGTAAGGAATCGAGAAGGTACGGAAAAAATGGATGATTATAGATCCAACTTAAATAGCTTCAATTAATTTTTCGTTAGTATATAACTCTTCAAGGACCAACCTAGAATACATTCATGGTGACAAAAGTGCTTTGATAGGACCAGAGACAGTATATTATTGAGACCACGCACTATCTGTACGCGCGGTGTCTGATTTTTTTTTTATTAATTTTTTTTTTTTTAACTCAACAGGAAAAACGTAGGGAGCGTAAGGGAGCACCATCCAACCTGGACCATACATTGACTGATGCAACTTTGGTGTTTTGGTCTCATTGGATAAAAATCTCAACAACTTTGCTAATTAGTCAATGTATGGTCCATGTTTGCTGTTTTTGATTGAGATCCCAATCAAAAAGTTGCCACCATGTGGAAATATGGACAAGATAGATGTCTGGTCTCCATTATATATTGTCTCTGGGTAGGACAAGCCATGAATACATTCGTTTTCGTCTCTTATAATGTCCATTTTAGTAAATATACAGTGTAACCTCAATTATCCGGACATAGATTATCCGGACAGGGTCTGGAAACAGTTTTCAAAACTTGGATGAGAGAAAAGAAGAAAAACCTAACTGGACCGTGATCGGGAAATACATCTCGATTGGTCGTAATTATACTTCATATAGATCTAGAGTTGAAAATGTTGGGTAAAAGAAAGAGAACAATATTGGGTTTCTTAATGCTCAAAAGAATCAGGGACATAGCTGCGAGAAAAAGAAACGATATATTCGTCCAAAAGAAGATAGACTTGTTCTTTAAAGGAAATTTGCAAGTTCAATTGTAAATACATTCTATTGTGTGCACAAATGTATGTTCTCGTTAATACATTCCTAATAGTGCAAAGTTCACTAATTAAGTACAAGCTCATTTTTTACGTCATCCGATCCCCGGAATTTGATTATCCAGTTATTTCAGTATCCGGATGGTGCCCGATCCCGACTCGTCCGGATAATCAAGGTTACACTGCACAGTGTGTCTCAGCATATTCAACTTCGTGCTCTGACGGAATGTAGCTTTTAAGCTTGATATCAAAGATTATGAAAGAAGGTGCTTGGGTACTGTTTTCAACTCAGGGATTTTGAATCGGTGGAACACGTGATCTCATTGTGTCGTGACCGCTCCAGCGGGCCGATCCTTGAAATTCACGACTTTTGGGTAGACTGGATAAGAATGGAAAACGGTGATTGGTGGAGACGAGTCACGTGTTTGCCCAGTCTAATCAAAATACGGAATGGATTAGATAATTTGTCTGGCAGTCTTGGAGTACCCGACTAACTGGAGGAACTTATCTAATCCATTCCGCATTTTGATTAGACTGGGCAACCACGTGACTCGTCTCCACCAATCACCGTTTTCCATTCTTATCCAGTCTACCCAAAAGTCGTGAATTTCAAGGATCGGCCCGCAGAGAAGGGAAACTCCTCTTCTCATTCCTGTTACTACTTGTTTTGAAGAAGAAAATGATCTGACGGAATTTTAATGGTGCGATGGGACTCTAATGGAGAAAGTACTTTTCTTTTCATAAAGAGAGAGATCACAAGTTCCAGAAAACTTCAAGGAAAAATAATATCTTTTTATCAGAAAATTGCTCCTCTCTTGAGATTAAGGGAATCATTTTCTAGAAGGAAGGTCAGTAATTCATCTCTGACGTAGCATTTTGAAGTTATTTGTTTTCAGATTAAGTAATCAGATAAGATAGAGCTTTAAATATTTTGAACCATTGAATGCTTCCAAACCTAGTTTGACTTACTAAAATATTGATGAGGTAAATATTGTATCTGGGTAAATAGATCTATTCAGTTGAGTTTTCAATAACTTGGCAGGTTGGAGTCAGGAGATAAACTTTCATGTCCTATATTTGATGTTTTTTGACACAGATGTGAATGAATCATTAACTTCTTGAACACTTCAACTCTTGATTACCAGACATATTATTATTTTTTTATTATTATTATTTTTCAACCTCCGTAACACCGAAGTGTTTTCTGGACATGAATCACCGTGGGGGGGGGGAGGGAATTTGACCCCAACTTATTTTCGGCCTTTTCATGAATTTTTTTTAACTTTTCTGGATTTTTTTGGCTAAAATATTTCAATTATACCTCTCACACTTAGCACCTATAGGTAATAGTAAATTTTTATCATTTTTGTAAAAATTTTGATCAAAAATGTAAAAAATTCTATTTTTTCAAAAATGTGCAAATAAGCAAAAACTAATATTTTGTTCTAGCGACTATTAGCAACTAGAATGGCAATAACTTTGATCTGAATCTTTTTTTTTTTTTCCTGAAAATTTTTGGGCATGTCTCTTAAAACTTGGGAAGACTAAACTAAAGCCATAGATTTCAACTTTTTGTTTTTCATGTTTTTTCATGAGAAAAAAAAACACCTGGGGTCAAATTTGACCCCCCTTAGACCTTGGTGCCATGAAATTTAATCAGTATGGGTCTTCTAGGCCTGTGCGTTTGATCAGAATTTTTGGATCGTTTCAAAATTTTTCGAAGCTTTGATTAATTTTCAAAAAAATTTCCAATAGTTCGAAAACTTTGAGTTTCTTTTTGTTATTTTGATCAAAATTTGAGAAAGCTAACAAAGTTTTGAAATTTTGATCAATCGCAACATCAAAGTTTTCTAGAAAGTTTGTATCGATTGATCGCAGTGGTCCAGGGTCTTCTCCGTTAAGACATCCAAATTAACTGAGAGACAAGAGGCTTGAGTGAATAATTTAGCTGCTTTCAAAAACTGTGATGAAAATATGAATTCAGCTGCAATGATCTATGAGAGACGAAGCCAGAGAGAAAGTTGGACTTTTTAATCATAACTACGCTGTTGATGTGGGTCTGCAAATATTATTTTATTTCAAGGTTTCCCAGCTGTCTTTTGGATCAGCTTTATTTACAAGATATAATAAGTAGGAAGAAAAAAATTACAAAAGATCGTAAAGTCGAAAAAAAATTGTGGAACATACCTCATAGGATTTAAAAGCTCGCCTTATTGCAGCTGTCCTTTTTTCCTCCTCTATGCATTCTCGGAGGGACTCTTGCGTAGTGCAAAAATTATTCCAGCTACTATTGACAAGACTGCAAGCCAGTAATGATTTCCCATTGAGCTTTCTGTAACAAAGTGGAGGAATTTAGCTGTAAAAATTTTTTTTACAAAAATGACTTTTTTAAGTATTTAAGAGAATGGACGGCGAACATTTCCGAGCCTTCGAACGTGATATGATATTCATACCATTTTGTGAAAGAAAAATAAAATGAAAAGCATGGGAATCTTTGCTTGTGGAATATTTTTACTGATTTTAGGAAATTATTTTTGAGCTATTACACTAAATGTTTGCTAGAGCTCGTTTCAGAAGTATAAATAGGCGCACCTAGACCATATTCTAGGGCGAATTTTTAATTTGGATTCCTTCAATTAAAAAAAAAACTTGCCTGTAACTTTAAACTTTTGATTTTAAAGCGTTCCTTGATTAAAAGCCAACGCTCAAGTTCATTTTTGCAAAATGGCAAATCAAATGGCTTTGAGCGAGCTTGCGCATTTCAAAACAGTTCCCTCATACTAACCAGCAAAGCTGAGCCTATCCGAGTGACCCATTGTCTCTCACGGGAGTTTCGCTTCTTACTCTATGACAATGGTGGACCAAGTATTCAGAGTGGTTCTAGCCCACTTCACTAAAAAATTCGTTCCACACTGGCTAACTGAGTAAAAAAATGTAGCATTCCTCCGTGAAGTCCTTCGGTTAAAAAGAATGAAATATCTACATAGTTTTTTTTTTTTTTTTTTCAAGAATTCAACAAATTGGTAGAGTTTTTACCTTAAAATCAAAAGAGATATTTCCTCTGGTAGAATGACGATAAAGTCCATTTCACTTTCATCTTCCTTTTGTTCTAAGCGAAGAATTTTCAACAGTGAAATATTATTTACTTCATGTAGGATAGAAGCAGCGGTTTTAAAAATCAACTTAATTAACATAATGTAAATGATTACGATGAGGCGAAAACTCTGCAACATATTTTGAAGGACAAAGATATTAGACACGAAAGATCGAAATAAAATACAATTGAAGCCCTTCCTATAGTACATCATGACACTCTTCTGAAAATATTATAGTGACAGTGAAAGGGAAAAAGTGGAAGGTTCAAAGGGTACCTTTTTGTATGTGAAGGGTTGCATGCACTTACAATTAGATGACCTTTTGACTGGGGTGGATGATACTTTCCCTGAGAAAGTGACCGCTGGTTTGGGATGTCTGTAAAAATCTTTTCTTGGCGTTGCACCAGTTTGCTGATAGCTGGATGTTTGACAGATCATTATCGAGCAAAATCTGTGAACCTTTAACTTAAAAATTTAAAAAAGTTGAAGAGGTATAGGTAGGGGTGGCCAGTGGCCGGTGGACCCCGAAAAGGTTCATTCCTGACTCTGTCTCCGCTTGAAGAAACTGAAAATTTAGGCACATTTATTGCACTCTTTACTGTTCTTATTCTAGAAGCTCAGTGTATTGATATCCTGCAGAACAGGGAAAAAAATGGTAGTCTGAGCATTTTTGATAGAACGCACACGGCAAGTCAGACAACAGGCAACAATGTTTACCCAGACTTTTCAATGGTAAAATAATGAACCCCTTTTACTTTCTTCCTCCCCCCCCCCCCAAGGGATTAAAGGAAGGAAAGTAATGTCATCATGAAATATTTGGAAAAGGGGTCTCTTCATTTCTTCCCATTTCATGTCCCCCTGAGCTGAAAAATCATGTAGAGGTAGTTTCAGAAGTGTAGGCGGACCTAGACCGATAATCTTTGGAATTTGTCAACATTATTTCTGATATTACTTGATGAAAATTAATGAAAATGAAATTGAGTGTTCACTTTTCAACGAGAAACACTATAAACGCAAAAGAACAAAGTCAGAAGCAAGTTTGGTTTTATTTTAAAGGAATTAAATTTGAAAATTCGCCAAAGATTATGATTGAGGTCTGCCTACACTTCTGAAACGAGCTCTACCTGGGTAATGACAATCTGTCAATCCGTCTGACTCACAATAACTTCTAACCTATATTGCTCCATATGCATCCAATCTTTTTTTAATTGTTTCTTTTTTCCATCACTAGATCAACTGCCTCATAGAGTTCGTTTCAGAATTGTAGGCGTAGTTTACTGATAATCTTGGGTAAATTTTCAATTTTTGTTCATTCAAAGGGAAGAAACAATTTGCCTGCCAAATAACGTCCAAATAGTATCGGTCACAGTGCGCCTACTCCGCTGAAATGACATCTAGGTAGCTAAACGTGCAGTTAAAAAACACTCTCCTGCCTATGGTAACTTTATTATACTTCATGAAAAGATTTATTGTACCTGACAAGGATCATTGTGTTTTAGAATAATAAACAAAATACAGGCAAACAAAAGATATGGAAGGACAAAAATAACTTGAAAGGGGGGGGGGGAGGAGTGAGCTATGTAAAATTATCACGAACTTCAACCAGCCGGCAATATTTTTTTTTTTTTTTTTTTTTACACCCAGGCTCTTCTTTTGGACCTTCAAAGACAAAAAATTTAAATTAACCGGTTGGTAGGTATCTTATGATTCTACAAGTCGAAATACAGCAAAAAATCTTACCTTTTCAATTTTTGGCAGGTCGACGTAGACTCGTTGCACATTTCATTCACTGTCTACTCGTCTTCAACGAATCACTTTGTTTACAGACTGAATAGAAAGCTGCCTGTATCAGCCAAACCATTTTCAAAATCCTAAATTCGAAACTAATTATAATTTCTATACTTAACCTAAATTACGACACATTACGTGCGTCATGCCGGCGGCAACATAATGCAGCCGTAAACCAGTTTTTGAACAACATTCCTATCTAATCTTGAACGCGCTCGTAAAATTCGTATAACGAAATTCAACCATCGCGCCCTATTATCAGACGTGAGGCGCGCGCAGAGGACGTTTTTTCGCCCCCCCCCCCCCCCCCCCCCAGTCTGGTTTGTTTTCATGATTGCAAAAACCAAAGAACGCATACTTATAACCGTATTAGGATTTGGGATAGTGAAAATGTGCTCTTCTTGCTCTAAGTTGCCTCTTGTGTAATGGGAGGACGGAAGTTCGGTTGTTTTATGATCTGCTGCCACCGGAAAGGCCGAAACTCTGGCCAGTTTATTGATAAGAAATAAATAATTGATAACATCATTTTTGTTGGGAAACATCAAGGGCATTGCAAATTGTATTACCGTGAGATTGCAGGCACAAAAGTGCGAAACTGCCAACATCACTGCTGACACCCAAAACTCAGGTCCATTGATAAGAAATAAATCGTTGATAAGTGATAACAGCAAGGTCGAAAAAATGGAGGTGCATAGCAAATTGTATTACCGCGGGATTGCAGGCGCAAAAGTTTGAAACTGCTGTAAAAAACATCACTCTTGCCAACCAAAGATTCCTTTTACATCCTTGGCAATGTTGTAAAACGAAAAACGACCCGTGGAAATCGTGGAATCGTGAAGATCGTTTCAAGTGAGATGGCGCATGGCAGTTATCACGTGATTAGCACCAGAACGTTTTTAATTGGCGGAGAAGTGCGTATCAATCAAGTATCAATGCGCACACACCTTGAATCCGTTCATTGCGCGTAAACATCGCAAATTACTATCAGGGACAAACTCATCTGTAACGACCTCTAATTTTGATCTTGGAGCACAGAGGCTGTGGTTAGTGGTTGTACTTTTCGCGAACTTTTATCAGTCGTTTCGTTTCACGCAAGTTGAAAAGTTCGCTTACTTACCCGCGAAATGCAATCGTGCAAATTTTTCGCAGTTATTCTTCGTGATAGTTAAAAATGAGTGCGTGTTTTATATTTTGACACTTTGAAGTTTGAAGCACAGAAAATCGAGTTTTCAACTGATACACAGGTCAGTGATAATTTTATTTTGCCATAACATTTTTTCTAGGTTATATTGATGTTTATCAAAGGTCGAAAAATTTTATTTTTACGATTTTTCTAAATTCTCGGTGGTTATTATCTCAGCAAGTTTCTTTGGTCAGTACCATCCAGTCAAGTTTCATTTTATCTACCATGATGTACCCAGGCTTTTGAATGATTCTGTCTCGAGAAAATGTTATAATTCCCAAACTTCTGCGGTTCTCCAACTGAGTGAGTTCAAGACCACTTTATTTTACTTTTTTAGACAAACATAGGCTCCTCGATAATTGGACGGATTTCTTCAGACGGGAACTAACTTTTTCAGGTCAGACGAAGAGAACGAACTAAGTATACAGGAAACCCTCAACAGTTGGTTCCCTCTGCTGACCTGGAAAAATCGGTTCCCTTTTGGCAGAGAGCCGTCCAATTAATGTTTCATCTGCTGCTCCAAGTTGTTTATGGACCAGTGTCCATCACCCGTCATCGAATTTTGGTACTTACTGTGATTTGACTGTGTAGTTATTTTCGCTGTGCTGAAACGCAATACAATTGAAAGCAACGCCTATTCTTATGATAAGGACCACTGTGAAATAGAGTTCCCATCAGGAATAACTGCGATTGGTAATTTCAGCTTTCCTCATCATAAATTTGGAAGAAAGCTAAACTATAGCTTCATGATTAAATGGTGGCAGTAGCAAGCCTTTTCTATCAACAACTGAATTGGTGGTTCTCTCCGAAAATGACACTGAAGGAATGATGTCAGCGTTAAAAAGTCAGGAAATTCACACTTTAACATGAAATTAAATTCTTTTAAACGATTTAATCAGAATGCCCTGAAATCAAAAATACTTGTTCATTGTTCAAGGTCTGACAGAAGCATAATTATTTTTGAGGGCTTATTATGCTAACTCAAGCAAACCTGCAACATTACTGAGCGTAGGTACGTTTCAAGTTCATTTGGATGAGAACAGTTCAGCACTTTGAGGTTATGAGTCAATTACTTTCGTGATCTGAAAATCTATCTCCGCGGTTATTCACATGATATACTTATCGTGCAGTACTATTTTCATTTTGTCCTTGCAGTTTTGAAGGATAGTTCATGAAACAAATTTCTAAACATGAGTAAACACTTTGCTTTCCAATTCTAACTGTACTCAGCTCGATTTTTATCAGGGTTTGTCTTTATTTGCCACCACCTGCATGTTGTTTCAATTGATTTGGCGGAGGAGATTTCTCAATCGATCCGCACTCAATCATTCGGTTTGGTTGAGATGTTGACTTTGAAGTGCAGAAGTCGCAGACCCGTTGACTAGACTGAAACATCGCGAATTGTCATCAGCTGACTCATCTGAAACGACTAATTCAAACCTAATGCATCAATCGAGCAGATGTATTTTGAATATTGAGTTTGGATGTGAATCTCAGCCTGCCTCCAAAATGCATCAGTTAGAAGTGGTGAGAGGTTGGCTAGCAGCGTATCGAAACTCTTCGCCAACCAATTACTCACCACTGAGCTTTGATGCGTTTTCGGTTGCTCAACGCTGCTTGTCAGAACTTGCGAGCTGATCGGGAAATTCATAGTTAAACAGATCAACAAAATCAGACCCAAGTGATGCTATTGGGTGAGAGAACGATTTGGAGTGGATGTCTTTGGAAAACCTTTGCTCAGTTGCTCGTAAGGCATAGGTTGCTCTGGAGACACCTTCAAGTAACAAACGACCGAATTATTGTTTTTGAAAGACATCCCCTCCAAATCGATCGCTCAATAGTAGCTATCACTTGTGTTTAGTTTTATCATCAAAGTTTCAAATACACACACATAGCAATGCAAGTTGGCCAACAGTCAACAGCAGCCATTCATTCTGAATATTTGAATTCCAGCCCTCTGATTGGCCAGACTTCGAGTGGGCTTCATGAATATGTGCTAAAGTTGCAGGTGCGCCTATTATTTCCACTTTCACCATCAAACATAAATCAGTGTATCGAGACGAATTTCAATTTCAATGACAATCTGACATTTTTTAATAGCCGATTGTATGTAGTGGCGGATTTCGGATGGGGTACGTGTACCCCCCCCCCCCCCGAAGACTCTTTTGCCCCTTTTAACAGAACCAAATCACTATATGGGACGCTTAAAATTTCAACTTTTTTAGGCGAGCCCCCCCCCCCTCCCACCCCCGGAGAAATTGTTTGGTTCCACCACGGCTTGTTTGTTTAATGCATTAGTCCGCGGCGTTGAAGATTCAACCAGGGGTAGATTTACCACTACGCGAAATATGCAACTGCGACAACTGCGTATAGGGCCTCACATTGGCGGATCCAGTCCTCACGAACGGGGGGGCGAACTTGGGATTTTCGCCCCCCCCGGTGACCCCTTTTTCCGTTTTACTCTCCTCTTTTCCCCTTCTTTCACCTCCCCTCCTCCTTCTTTTCCCCCATTTTTGGTCGAACGGGCGGGCGATCGCTCCTTCGCACCCCCCCCCCCCCCCCCCCCCCCCCCCCGTATCCACCAATGGGGCCTCAGACCAAGGGGGGCCTCTGTTTACGAAGGGAGGAAGAAGAGACGAAAAAAAGAGAATAAAGAGATTAGAAGGAAAGGCTGAAAGATAATAAAATGACAAATTTGCTGGAAATAACTGTTTAAAACCGAGTTTTTATTGCCCCGTTTTTTTTTAAAAAAAATAAATAAAAAAGTTAAGGGGAAGGACCTCGGGGTTTGTGCTACGTGAGCAGTGCGGTTTGAGTCGAATCTTCAATGCAGGACCTATATATGCGACTGCTTGTAAGTACTATCAAACAGAACAGTTTTGACAGTCATGAATTCGAGGTAGGTGGCAAATTCTCACAAAATTCGCCGGTCAGAATCACGCTTTTAATGGCGGAGAGACGCAAGTATCAGGGCCGAAATCTCTGTATCTAATTTGAGACACATCTCTCCTCTGTGTTTCCGCAGAGAAAATGACAAATTAGACAGGAATCCTCCGTGATACCCGCGTAGAACCGCCATTACAATCTTGCCTTTGCACGAGGGGTGTTCAATAAATAAGGCGCTTTTGTCTATAAAACGAGAACGAATTAACGAAAAATAACGATCGAGGTGGCAAATTAAAGCAAATTTAATACTCTTTCAACTTACAAACTTATATTTTGTCATAGTCACCGTTTACGGTGACGCATGTCTGCAGACGTTGAATCCATTTTTGCATTCCGTTGAAAAAAAAAAATCCTGTGGTTGTGATCTGATCTACGAGTATTTGGCAACCTCACATCTCCGAGACTCGAAAAACGGAGATACTGATAAGATAAGCGTCTCAATCAGCCGATCAAGCGTTGACCTAAAGGTTGTCATCTAAAATTTTCATCAGTATCAGGTCGGTACCGTAGTTGCGACATCATGAGTGAAAATTCAAAAAAGCTGAATCAGCTCAAAAAATCATGCTGACCATTTTTTGGGATGCAAACGGGGTCATTCTCAAGGAATATCTTGAAAAAGGGCATACTGTCCACTCTCCAAGATACTGCGATACTATGCGAAATCGGAGAACTCGATCGCATCCGAAGAATTCGACCGGACAGGACAGCTTTCCTGTTGCATCATGGCAATGCAAGACCACTTTGCAGTGCAGAAACAAAAAGACGCTGGCTCCGCTGAAGTTTCAAGTGGTGCCCCATCCCCCCTTTCCCCCTACAATCCAGATTTAGCTCCGAGTGATTTTTGGCTTTTCCCAAAGCTCAAGGAAGCCTTGAAGGGTAAACAGTATAGCTCTGATGATGATGTGCAGACCGCTGTGAGCGAATGGATCAGATCACAACCGCAGGAGTTTTTTTTTTCAACGGAATGCAAAAATGGATTCAACGTCTGCAGACATGCGTCACTGTAAACGGTGACTATGACAAAATATAAGTTTGTTAGTTGAAAGAGTATTAAATTTGCTTTAATTTGCCACCTCTATCGTTATTTTTCGTTGATTCGTTCTCGTTTTATAGACAAAAGCGCCTTATTTATTGAACACCCCTCGTATAGCAACAATGTGAGTTTGGTACTGAATTTTAGACTTTCTTACTGTGATTTCGCTGGTTTTTACGTCAGCTTAAAGTATCCATTTGCTTGCACAGCAAAATTTAGTAAGAGCCCCATTTAGCAGGGACGAAGCCCCTTCAATTCACGCGGACGCAACTTCATATTCGGCTCGCTGGAAAGAACTGTTTTAACACAGCGCCAGCGATGTATCGTATCGATTGATTGTAAGTGATATCCGATCGCCGAAATCGCGGATGTCCAAAAGCGGCATCCGATGACAGGTGAAATTGTAAAGTCTGCATTTAAATGGACTTACAGATCGTCGAAACTTGTAAAAATCATCCAATAAGTCTGCTTATAAACGTAAATTCGGAATTAACATCGGTTACGCCACGGCCGATAATACGCGATTATTTTACGGGGAAAAAAATTAAATGTAATATCGGCATCCCAGCTGATGACGAAATAAAACACGACTAAACTTGTAAAAATCGTCAGATAAGACTCATTTCTAATGTCAATTCAGAATAATTATTATCGGTCACGTGTTTATTATTATTTTTTTTTTTTTATTATTATTATTTTTTTTTTTTTTTTAAAGAATAAACAATTTCGACTTACCAGCTGACGAAGTAAAGGACGACGGAACTTATTTCGATACTTTATAAACATCCTATACTATTCGTGTAACTTGGGTCGTTATTGAAATGGTCAGATTTGTTACGTATCAATCTTATACGTGCAATCAACCGTATAATCGGACATACAAATGCATTTGTTGCATCATAGCACCTTGATCGTTTCGGTTTAAAGCGCGTAATGAAATCACAAGAATCGCTCTATTTAATTACCAGCAACTTCACTCCACCCGCTCCTAGAATTGTAATTCTTTGTGTCCAGAGGAATCCAGAGAAGTCCTTTTTTCCTCGAATTTCGTTTCATCAATCACCAGTTGATTCAATCTTACTTATGGTTTTTTGCATGTTCGCTTGCCAAAACTTTTTCATTGCGCATTTGAACGCATTTGATGATAGAGAGAACGCTTTTGAATATTTGAATGCCTTCAAAAATTTGTTTGAGGACTCCCCCCCCCCCCCCCCCCACAGCGCCGGCTCGTGCAATTTGGCAACAACGTCATCCCTCCATTTGATTGTGTGTAAAAGAATCGATTCGTAAGTGAAGCAGCGCTTCACCAGCATTCGATTATTTTACATTGAATCGAATTGAGGAAAAGCATTGTTGCCAAATAGTACGAGCCGCCACTGCCCCCCCCCCCATATTCCTCTCCTTTTGAACCTTGCCACCGTATACAAACTGGATGAAAAGCTTTTCCCATGTTTTGCCCTTTTGTGTTGTTTTTTTCTTTTTGTTTACTTTTTTCTAAATAATTCGTTTAAATATTTTATGGATTTGCCTCGATTAAAATGCGCTGCTAAGTCGCTGTTTCGCCATCTCCCAACCACGCCATGGCAGGGAATACCCCACGAAAACTTTCTCATGTCAAACTTAATCTGGATAGGACCCCCTTCTATTCTGAGGGAAATCCCCAGACTCCCTTTATTATTCTGGGGGAGACCCCCCAGCCCCTCTTTAATATTTTGGGGGAAACCTCCAAACCCCCCTTTGTGGCTTCAATTTTACAGTAAGCTGGTAGAAGAATTTTTTTTTTTTTGCAAATTTTCATCAAAATTCTATCAGCTGTAATGGAGCTGTTGCAAACTTTTGCTACAGGCTCAACAACGGTTGATTATGGGGTAAAAACTTGTATTAATGACGATAAGTGCACTGAAAATCACGAAATCCGCTCTCAAAATACATGAAATGCTTTCAAACGAGAGACTGTACGCGTACTGGCGGTGAATACCGCCTTTTTTATTGGATTTCCCTATTTCATTATGCTCCATCCTCACGAGGCAGTGGCGGATCCACCGCCCCCCCCCCCCCAGAAGCCTCAAATTTAGCCTTTTTTCAATAGAGAATAGCCCGAAATTGCTTCCACACCGACGCTTCACATTTCAAAATTTCACAGGCGTGCCCCCCCCCCCCCCCTTCCCCAAGACACACTTTCTGGATCCTCCACTATTACGAAGTGTTTTCTCGCCACCACACAAGCACCACCATCACGAGGTGTTCTCTCGACACCACACAAGTAGAAGAAGAAGCATACAATAGCCATAAGATTTAGGCGATAACCACCGCCATTATACAGTACGGTCTCGCGTTTGAAAGCATTTTATGAGTTTGGGAGTGGATTTTGTGATTTTTTAGTGCGCTTATCATCATTTTTACAGGGTTTTACTCACCCCATCAACAATCAATAAGTCTGTAGCAAAAGTTTGCAACAGTTTCATTGGAATATTCCAATTTTTCCCTATGTTCACCTATTTTCCCATTGATTTTAATGGAAACCTTTTATCCTCTATACAACCTGCTTACAATTTAAAATTTCGGCAAAACAAAAAAGCCTTTTGGGGAATAATGAAAGCAACTTCTCTGCCAAATTCGGATGCGTATATGGACGATTGGTTCAAAAGTTATGCTGAGATACAGACAGAAAGACATCTGTGGATCTGTGGCGTAGCTTGCGATTTGGCACCGTTGTATTTGTCTATTTAAACCCGTGTCAAAGGTCGAATCCAAGGGTGTTCACCGAGCACCCAACAATTCGATATTTTTAATGGGTTTTAATGGAGATGGTATAACGTTGTCAAATTGCACGCTACGCCACTGCTGTGGATGTGCCATCGTAATACTTTCTCAATTTCTAACTTCGTTAGGTAGTTGTGAGAAATTAAAAAGTTACGATCGTTTCACTTTTTCACCGTTTTATTGTTTTCATCTTTTTAAGGATGGTGACAGGGGGAGGGGGAGGAGGTTGTCAATCAACGGAAATTCAACGACATAACACATTTTCAAAGTTAGGATATTCGTTGGAGTTTTGGCAAATATTTTTTTATTCCATTCGGATATTCGGTGTGTGTGTATACATACGAACACCTCTAGTATGCTCACAATCAGCGTCTCAAGCGAGTATGGCGACCCGCAAATTATATTTTCGTGCGCGATTTTCAATCCCAAGGTCATTGAATATTAAACCACAGTGATAGGATAGAAGATTCGAAAGCGGTGTTGTCAGATTGGCACGATTCTGTCCAGCGTTTAGATGAATCCTTAACGTTTGGTCTCAATTTAGGTTACCAGGGCGTTACTGAATAGATTACAGCAAATTATCAATTTCAATAGTTTTATGTGATGAAGGAAAAATATGGGCTTAGATCCGAGTGCAAACTTTTATCGGTCCTGTTCTGGTGCGATTCTGGATCGTTAGAAAATTGAGAGAAAGTTAGATAAGTTTTTTTTTTTTTTTACTTGACTTCTAAACTTATACTGCTTGTAACTAAGTAAACATTTTGGTTTGCTTGGCCCTGTCAGCCATTTCGTGAGCTCGGTATTTAGGGCTAAAAATTTTGTAAGTTCGTCGTGTGTAGACCTTTTTTGCATTTTTTTTTCTTCCAAACGTAAAATTAGGATATGATCCAGGTATAAAATCAAGAATTTTGAATTCATTTGGTCGTAAAAATACGACTGAGATTCATGCTTTGATTTTTTAGAATTTTTGGAGTAAAAGTGTCTTAAAATTTGGGAATGAATTTCGTGATTTTTCAGTGTGCTTTTCGTCATTTTTACCCCGCAATAAAATAATAATAAGCCTGAGAGAATGACAAAATTAAGATAGGAATCTCCTATTATTACTGCCCTCAGCCACCGTTAAGCTCGCGCAAATAAAAGCGTTTATTGAGTTTAAGAGCGGACTTCGGAAATTTTTAGTGCTGTCATCGTTATTTTTCGAGGTTTTTACACCAGAATCGAGAATTAATTCGTTATAGCAAAAGTGTGCAACTACAGAGCTGCCGTTTTGCGTTTACTTAACGCTCTTTTTCAATCCACCGAAGATTCCACCGGTTGAGAAAAGATTACACAGTTCAGTTCAGTGTATGACTGGAATGCACGAAAATACTTTGATCTGTAATCTTTTCTCAATCGGTGGAAACTCCGTCAATGAATTAAAATATCCGCAAGTTTTTTAAAGTCATCGACGACTCAACCGGTTGATAAAAGATTACAGCTGCGAGTATTTTTAGTTCATTACAGTCATACACTGAACTGAACTGTGTAATCTTTTCTCAACCGGTGGAATCATCGGCGAGTAGAAAAAACAGCATTGATTACACGCAAAACGGCAGCTCTGGTGCAACAGCCCCATTTGTCGCATAGACGCGGGCAACGGGCAGTGGGCATTGGACAAGGTTTAAATCCACGCCTTAAAAAGTGAATAATAACAATTTAGCACACGAACGAAACAAACTGGCATTTATCAATGCCAAGCTATTAAACGAGCAGACATTCATTTTCTATCCTTTAATCGTCTCGTATTATCATAATCATAACAATTTTCAGTGATGTCAGACCAGATATTTTCAATGTTTTCCTGTTTTTACCTCCGATGGACTCAGTTAAAGTTAAGCACTCAGTACTACACCTCTAAATCATTATCAATGGGGCTCTTGCAAACTTTCGCCATAAGCAAATGAACAGTCTAATCTGATGTGAAAACCAGCGAAAATCACACTCAAAAATTCCAAAATTCTAATAAACTCAGTAAACAGCCGTAACGACAAAATCGTGATGGTGGAGCTACGCACGCAGCCATCATGGGAGATTCCTGTCTAATTTGTCACTTTCTTTCTGGAAACTCAGAGACATGTCTCTAATAGATAGGAATCTCCCATGAGTCCCGCGTAGCTCCGCAAGTAAGCCTGGTTCTAGCCTGGTTTGGTTTTGTGATTTTTTAGTGTAATCATCATCGTCATTTTTAGTTGTTTTTTTTTTAGTCCCCCCCCCCTCCTTTTGTAAAGGATCAACTCTTCAATCAATTCTTGGAAATTCTACAGATTACGGTGGATTTCAGCTCACCGATGCCAAATTGACGATCTTCCTTTGAGCGTGTCCGAAGGCCTATATACATCTGGCAACCTGAAAATGCATAAATAGTCGGGTGATTCTAAAGATTATCTCATTGTCACTAAGTCGATGTACTTAACTGCATTATATGATTGGTCAATTGGTCAATCATTGGCCGGATCGATTTCTGATTGGTTAGTTTCTGATAATGTTCATACGAGTTAGTTCTTATTTGCGACGTCATCTTTAGTTGAATGGTTTGTTTCGACTTGCGAAAAGCAATGCCCTTTAATAGCCGCGGCCGCGTGCACGCGGCACCAAGTCGCTTGTATCACTATAATTAAGCTCCTCTATCACGGGGCACGCACGGGGCACGGTACCCCCCCCCTTATTCTTAAGATCACGGAAGAAATACGATCCTCGAAATCAAAGTTAGTTTACAGTCTTTGATCGGACGGTAATCAGTGAGCGCCGCCGGGCTCACGAGTCGGGGCTTGGGGTATGGGGTTTGAATCCGTTTGATCTTCGTGACAAAAAATAAAAAATAAAAAAATAAAATTAAAAAAAAATTGAAAAAAACGTGAAAAAATAAATAACTAAAATAAATTTAAAAAATAAAATAAAAAAAAACAAAACAAAAAAAAAAAACAAAAAACAAAAAAAAAAAAACAAAAAGTAATAAAAAGTAACATTGTGAACCGCAAATGGATCAACCTATCGGGATACTAATTTACCTGGGGGAATTCGGTAAGTACCGTGTATTACGGCCCCTCCACCGATTCTCTCCCATTTTACCTATTTTTATTATTTTCCGTCTTTAATATCCTCCGAAAAAAGTAATGAGTCCAAAATTAAAGAGTTCTTCTGAAGTAAAAGGACGGATAAAGAAAAGGTGTCCTCAAGCTCAAAAGTTCCGACGTCTATTATTATTGCGTGAAACTCTGATGAGGAAAATTGGGGTTTCTTAATCCTCTAAGGGCCAGGTTATTTCAAAAGGACGCCACTCTTCCGTTTATAAAGGGAAGGTAGTTAACTGTTCGTACTCGGGGGGAGTTGAAATTGCCTATACGATACATTGAGGGCGCCCTTAGACATCTTATACTGTAAGTATACATGTTTTCATCAATAATCGAGTTTATCCGGAATGAAGACTGGAACAATGTGAAGTAGACTACACGGAGAAAAAACAATACCCTGTTTTGACAGCAATTGCGGTTGTTCCAACGGCAAATTACTTCACGAAAATGACCTTACATTTGCTGTTGGAACAACCGCAATTTTTAGTTGGACTGATTTGCCGTCGGAACAACCGCAAAAAGCTGTAATCACAGGCATATTGCTACAGTCGTTATTGAGTCTAGAATTTCGATGACCCACCGGGGGGAGGGGGGCTACAACCCTCTCAACAACCCCCCTCCCTCCGGATCCGTGCCTGGCCTTAACGGCATTTTTGTGTTTTTAGCCGAAAATTGCGGCTGCACAGCCGTATAATAATACAAGGAAAATATTGAAAATTTCTCTCTCTCCCTCTCCTCTTTTCCTCTTTTCCTCTTTTCCCTCTCTTTTTCTCTTTTCTTCTCTCTTTCATCTCTCTCTTTTCTCTCTCTCTTTCTCCCTCCTTCTTCTATCTCTCTCTCTTTCTCTCTCCTTCTTCTATCTCTCTCTCTTTTTTGATGTTGCGTTTTTCTCTCTCCCTCTTTGAGCGCTTTCTCTGTCTCTCTCCCTCTTTGAGCGCTTTCTCTGTCTCTCTCCCTCTCCTCTCTCTCCCCCTCTCTCCTTTTCCTCCTTCTTACTTTTCCATTCGATAATCTCCCTCCTTCTACCTCCCAATACATCTTCCATGTCCGCGGCGTGAGGCAGAGTCACTAAGATGTGAACACGAATGTTGAAGTATCGCTTGTATATAAAGCAACTAGGTTTGAAATTTTGTTCTCTACTTTAGGGTGATTTTCAAAGTGCAATAGCTCCTAAAACTATCAGAATTAAATTTTATTTTTTGCAGTACCATGTGGGAGGCATTGAGATTAATCACTTTGCTGCATTAAACTTTACAAACAATTAGTTTTGAGCTTTAGAGAGCTTTCCAAAAATGAGAGATTCTCGCAATTCTCGAGCAATACGGAACTGCAGCACTACAGTTGAACTGAAGGCAGCATTGCTGTTGGAACGGCGGTTCTTGCCCCCGTTCCAACGGCAGCGTGTTACAGCAGCAACCCTTCAGCCGTAACAACCGCAGTAATGCTCCTATTTCAAAAGTTTGAACTGCTGAAACAACAACAATTGCTGTTGGAGCAACGGCAATTTTCAGTAACAGCAACGTTGTCTCCATTTTGACCGCAATTTTTTTCTCCGTGTAGAGAAGAAAAACGAGTATACTCGGGCTTGGCCCTTAAAGGGTTAATTATTTAACAATCACAGCGCGTGTAGTCGAATCGTCAGGTGTGATTAAGATTTAAGAGAAGCCAAACGCTTCATACTCATAAAAGAACCTTTTGAAATCAGGTTTTATGAGCACGAGCACGCACCCTCTGTTTTATACGCCCTTTTACCGGAGAACTCCTCAATTCTATACTCATGCGAGTAATACCGAAAGTCAACCAAGGCGTTATATGTAGGTAATTTCACAAGAAAAGGTTTAAAGGTATTTTCTATTAGAAGCTAATGCGTTAGTAATGCGTACTGCCAATTTTCAAGAGCCATCCCAAAAAAGGAGATTTGTTTATGAAAATATCCGGAAGTGCCCTGTTGCCCCTGTTGACATAAGTTCGTGCCTTTGGTATCAATACTATCGTAAAATTTAGTGCCGATTGACGCAAGGTAGTTGAAAAATAATTGTATTTAAACAAATGAAGAGTTTCTATTCAAATTGCACTTGAGTAGATTTCGTAAAGAATTTCATTTTATGGAGGCCCCAAGTATAGATTTTCTATTTATTCGATGGGTCCCTTTGAGAAGCCTCTCAAAGCTGTGACATTCTTGATCAGCTTATCAAGGCCCTTCTCTTGAGAAATTAGGATCCTCAAAGAGAAAGGTCCGGTCCTACTGACGAAGGAGCAGATGGTGCTTTAATAAATGCGATTCATCGCTGAGACGCTGACACCGAGAATCCTCGCGGTTGAAGTGGGGATCAAATCGAGGGGACCAAACCGGGTCAGGATTGGAAAGGCTAAAAATCAGGATTTACGTCTGACCCGGTGTCAGGGAGCTGACACGGTGTCGACACTCATTGTCAGATTCTATATGAGTGAAAAATCATCTTGCGCCTTCAATTCTCGGTTTATGCAGAAACAGTGCAGTCGTGCTGGAATAGTTATCTCTCAACAACTCTATTTACTCTCGGCGCGGCGCTTTTGTGAGCAAGTGCTAGATTTGGATGTCAGTTGTGGACGTGGTATACCTACTCGGATTTCGGAAGCAGGGCTTGGGAGTCGAAGCCGTGGTTAGATCTGAATTTTATGTTCTGCTCGGCAGAAAACTGTCGGATTACTAACATGAGTTGCAGTTTATTATTCGAATACTGAATCCAAAGGCTCTTGCACCAACAGAACTTGATTTCAAAGATTCGGTTTCAAGTCATTGCGTTGGGAGCTCTTGAGGAAGCACTTTTTGGGAGCCGCACTAAGAGCTCCCAACGCAAAGACTTGAATTTTTCTTGAAACCGAATCTTTGAAATCAAGTTCTGTTGGTGCAAGAGCCTTTGGATTCAGTATTCGAATGATAAATTGCATTGCAACTCATTTTAATATTCCCACACTTTTCCGCCGAGCAGAACATAAAATTCAGATCTAACCACAGCTTCGGCTCCCAAGCCGTGCTCGGAAGTACTAAAATACTTACATGCATATATGCGCTTGTCACTGTGTGACTTGCGAAAGCAGATAAGTCGTTCATATAAAGCTGAAAGTAATTAAAATTACTTGCGTAATGCAGTTTACCTCTATTTCGAAAATTTAAGATCTCAGGAACTTTCGGCGTTCAACCGCCACTCGGTCACTCCCTAGTCCTTAAAATTCAATAATGCCGGTGGTCTCTGAAAACGTCAGTAGTGTTCTTCCGGGACTTCTCCAATGTGAATTCAAATGGGAAAATAGACTTAAGAGCGGTCCCTTTTTAATTTGACTTCCTGTTTTAAAAAATTCAAAAATGACAAACGGAATCTGTTGATAGCATAACTGACCCATTTTGCAGTGTTGCCATTTATAACAAAAATTATCCGAATTTCGCATCGAATTAAAAAGAATCAGAACATCAAAGAGTGGGACAAACTCCGATTAATATAAGCAGGAATATGAAAGCCAAACAACTTAAAAAATCTTATAAACATGCAAAACTTTCTGAAAGTGTATGCAAAAGTATTTTTACGTATGCTCTCATATAATTTGTTTTGATTTTTTTTGTTTTTGTTTTTGGTTTTTTTTTTTGCTTTTTTGCTTTTTTGCTTTGCTTTGGAGTTCGTTCGATTCTTAAGTGTTTTGATTCTACATCTTATAGCTACTGTAGCCAATTCTGTGTTTTTTTGTTTTTGTTTTTTCTGTACTTTTTATTTGAGTGAGTTTTTTAGTGAAATGGGAGATTCGAATAATTTTTGCCATTAATGGCAACATTGCCACTAAATGTTTTTCCCCATTTGTTTCATTTTTTGTTTGTTTTTTTTTTTCCTTTCCTATTTTATTTTAAAATTTTACCAACCCCCATTAGTTATTTTTAGCTGTGGTTTTCATTTATTTTTATAGATGTACTCCACCTATACAACGGCGCAGTCGTGGCATGAGACTCATAAGATAGTTTTAAAACTATCAATCAACTAATTTTTTGTTGGTCAGTCAACAAAAGGCCTTTTATCAAGGCTCAACGTATCAATCTCTTTTTCACGCGGCACTCATTTTATGTAGGAGGGCGACAACTTACAAAAGTATATACACATCAGTGTGTGTCTTAACGCGTGCGTCTGTATTTGTGATTTATTTTGAGAATGCCGCGAAACGATTAAAGTCAAGTCGGTCTTTTGTAAATATATGCTCACTTATTAGGAATACTGTGTACTGATACGTGTATTTTCGTTATGTTTTTTTTTTGTTCTGTCAATGTGTGTTGTGTTTGACTGTCAGCATTGACACTCTTATGCACATAGACTCTCGAATTTTCATTCGAAATCCCACCTACTTTGCCGCTCGCTGTCGAGCTAGTATATGGTCTCCTGGCGGGTTCACCAATCATCAGTCATAATTTTCTCTTAATTTCTCTCTCTTCTCATGAACGTAGCGCATTTAATTTCATGTGCGTATATGATGCGGGCGGGTGTATAAAGCTGTTTTCATGCGTGTTAATGTCTGGGATGCTGAAAGTATATGTATTTGTTTGTAACAACAACCGCCGAATCCAAAACACTCCAAGGTGAACATTGCTAATTCAATGAGTAATGTACGATGACTTTGGCTTCTCAGCTTTGCCAACCCTTAATGCCAGAGCTGCCGTTTTGCGTATAATTTTATTAATGACATTTTTCAATCCACCGATGATTCCACCGGTTGAGAAAAGATTACACAGGGCAGTTCAGTGCATGACTGTAATGCACGAAAATACTCTGATCTGTAATCTTTTCTCAATCGCACAGCACAGTGAGAAAAAAGCTCCAAAATCGCTTTAGGCAGCTTTACTCGGCGAATTATCGAGTTATTTAAAAACTGGAAAAAAACACCTCTTTCTTTTATGGATGGGAAGAGATTGTCTTTTTAAGTTCTTACGTATCTCAATTTTTGACTGAGAAATGCTGCTCCAGTGAAAAATTATTCAAGGTAAGATTTCTCGGTCAAAAATTAGGTTACGTCAGAATCTGAAAGTTCAATCTCTTCCATTCCTCAAAAGAAAAATGTGTTTTTTTCAGTTTTTAAAATAATGTCTCGATAATTTGCCGAGTAAAGCTGCCTAAAGCGATTTTGGAGCGTTTTTCTCACTGCACTGTGAATCGGTGAAAACGCGCCGTTAATTAATTGAAATGTCCGCAAGTTTTTTGAAGTCATCGACGACTCCACCGATTGAGAAAAGATTACAGATGTGAGTATTTTCGTGCATTGCAGTCATGCACGGAACTGAATCGTGCGTAATCTTTTTTCAACTTTATAGTGGAATCATCGGTGATTTGAAAAATTCGATTAATTCTACGCAAAACGGCAGCTCTCTGCTGTCAAAATGGTTTTGTTTTTCAGTCCTGTAGACTACGCCGTGCCACTTGAATATAGGTCTGTTGCGTCCTTTTACTGTAACAACATAGAACCTTGAGTCTTACGTAAAATTCGGCGAAAATAAGAATGCGCTCATTAAAAGCGGTCAAAAACCATCACTCATTAACTCAGAAAAACTCTTCAATTTCAAATAGCCCTCAGTCCCGTGCTAGACGCTATATTTGCACCGGCATACTACTACATTGACGGAACCTTCGTGTTTTTTAAACGACATCGTAACCACAAAATTATGGATTTTCCTTCTAAATAGATGAAATATTGGCTGCATTTGCAGACTCTCCGGTCTTTTCTGGCTTAAAAATGCTACAAGAATTGTATGCATCTAAACGAAGCGAAACATTTAAATGTTTGTAAGTTATGATTTAAGTACATAAACGTTACAAGACTATATTTACAATCAGGGCTTGACGATCAACCAATTTCAAGTCGGCTGGTTGCCGAAGATTGTCGGAAAAGCTCACTTTCCGCGCAACATCATGGCGGACCCGAAGGTACCCGCTAATTAGCTATTGAATGTTTCTAAATTAATTAAAGTTTCCGTTCTGATTAGAGTATTCTGTGGTTCTGCACGGAAAAAAGGCTGGTAGACCGCAAGATGTTATGGCAGTAGCGCGCAGTTCAAAATCACTGCAGGCAAGATGGCCGACAAAAGCAGAAAACGTATTCTCTTTGCAGAAAAAAATTGGGTTGTTTACTGCTTTCCTGATGCAGAGGGCAGCCCACGTTTTCTGCAAAGGGTATACGTTTTCTGCTTTTGTCGGCCATCTTGCCTGCAGTGATTTTGAACTGCGCGCTGGTGAATTTGTGGCGCGAAGTCAGATGAGCATACCTCTTTAATCTATAACCTTGGGTAGACCGTAGAATTCACCATCTGCATAGCTTTTTTTGGAGTCTGCTATCAAATATGGTATTTTACTATCATATGGTAAATGCAACGTGCCTTGTGGTGAAATGTACCAACAGGTTATCTTAACTTACCACAAGGTACGTTGCATTTACCATACTTGATATAGCAGATTCCAAAATCAGCTATATGCAGATGGTAAATTCTACCAGTTTTTTCTTACCGTGTGTGCGGTACCCAGATCGAGTAAAGTATATTCAATACTACTTCCCGGCCAGTGGCGAAGCGTGCAATTTGTCAACTCTGTACTTTGTCCATATAAACCCATTAAAAAGATCGAACAATAGGGTGTTCGGTGAACACCCTCGAATTCGAGTTTTTATATGGGTTTAAATAGACAACATAAAACGTTGCCAAACTGCAGGCTACGCCACTGTTCCCGGCCCAGTGCCCACCGCGAGTAACGTGAGGCGTTTCGTAAAAATATGAAGCAGTTGATTTGCTTCATCGGTGCAACCTACCTGTCAATGCTGCGTTTTGTCCATTTAAACGCATATAAAAGGTCGAGCTATAAAGTGCACTCTATCCAATCGATAGTGGGGGCCAAATAGTATTTAACCCCTACTATCAATGTTTCGGATGGGTTTAAAAAAACGAACTGCGCAAGATTGCCTTATTGGAACCGATTTGGGGAAATTCAAACGTCGAGGATTAGAAGATTTTCCGTAACTTGAGGACAGTTTTCCTTGGAAAAAAAACCGACAGCTTTTTTCCTTTACATGCGAAAACTCTGACCATCCAGGTCTTTGATAAACCCACAGCGAGCGATGTTTTTCACTTACAATTCAGACAAATTTTGGGATTGAATCACATTTTGTACAGCTTTTTTCCTGAAAGTAAGAAATTTCTTAATCTTTACTCGCTAATCCACACTGAGAAAAATATTCCTGTTAATTCAACCGGACGTCTGTTCCATACTTAATTAACCTTTAACATGAATTATATACTGTTATTTTAAGAGAAATTCCTGTTATTTCAATAGGAGATCCTGTTACTTGACCAGAATTCCTGTTGAAGTAACAGAGGAATATCCTCTTAAAATAACAGGAAGTCCGGTTAAGTAAGTATTAAACAGACGTACGGTTACGGCAACTAGAGATTTTTCTCAGTGCAGACAACTTTTCTTTTTTATTGTGTGTGCCGAATTACTGGGAGAGGGGGAGAGTTTTCTCTCCCCCCCCCCCCCCCCCAATGAAGGTACTGTTCGATTCGTTTTCTAGCTTAATTTCAATTACTCATTTGTTAGAATCTCACGCAAAGCTATCTCTCAATAGTCACTTATTCATTTGCATGTAACAAAAGTTAATTGCAGCAGACCCATTAAATTTGGTTAAATGGTCAGTGACGTCACGCTGTGAAACGATCTATTATTAGAATTCCACATCGGCGTTTATAGGCACCGTCATAAGAGCCGATATCTGATTGCTTGATTTCGATTTTGACGCCTCGTAATTATTGTGACAGTTTGCTTCAAAGATGGACCCGATCTATCTGTATGCTATATATGTATTCAATTGTTATCGGCGAAGGTAAACGGTGACCAATCGATCATCCTTATGCAAACGCCAAGTCTCGTGTTTGAAACGGATGCCACCCGCGCCCGCGAAGCGCGCCGCTTAGACTACACGTTTATACCCTACCCAGGGCACTAAGCGACGCACAGAGGTCGGAAATTGCTGATTTTGTGGTTAAAAATCAGGAAATTAAAATCGCCTAAGATGACTCCGCGCCTGTCTGAAGTGAGATTCTGGCGCAATGGGACTGTTGCACAATTTTGTTGTAAGCGATTTATTAGTCGATTCTGGTGTAAAAACCTCCAACAGTAACGATGGTAGCACTAAAAACTTCCGAAATCCACTCCTAAACTCAATAAACGCTTTTATTTGCGCGGGCGTAATGGTGGCTGAGGGCAGTAATAATGGGAGATTCCTAACAAACGCTATACTGTAACTCCATCAAGAAGTGACCAATAAGAGACGACTTTCATGTGACACCAGTGTCACTAGGTGTCACAGTACCATTCATTGGATATGGATCACTATTCTGGTGACTAATTATTCTGTAAATCATCATTGTCAGCATAGAGAGAGTGACGAAATTAAGATAGGAATCTCCCATTTATTACTACCCTAAGCCACCGTTACACTCGCGTAAATAACAGCGTTTATTGAGTTGAGGAGTGGATTTCGAAAGTTTTTTAGTGCTGCGCCATCGTTATTTTTTGGAGGCTTTTACACTAGATTCGACCATCAAATCGCTTACCCTTAGCAAAAGTGCGCCACAGCCCCATCGGTAGATGATTCCTCACCTGTCTGAAGTGATATTTTGGCTCAACTGATTGCGCTTACCACTGGTTTTATTTTTGAACATGGGAACATGGTTCTTGCACTATTGCAATCACTGATTTAAGGGTCGATTCAGATGTAAAAACATTAAAAGATGATGATGGCAGTAATAAAAACTTACTGAATCCACTCCTTGACTCATATTAAATGCTTTTAAACGCGCGATCGTAATGTCGGTGTATGGCACTAGAAATGGGAGTTTCCCATCTTAACGCCACTCTTCCTTTGCTGGGATTGCTGGTAAAGTAGATTCACAGAGTAACTTAGTCACCAGAGGAGTGATTAACAGCCGATCAATGGCACCGAGACATCTGGTGACTCCGCACCGGTGTCAAAGGAAAGCCGGCCGGCTCTTATCGGCCACACTTCTTGATATGGAGTGGGAATCTCCCATTCTTAGTGCCCAACACGGACAGAACCAGTACAATCGCGCGTTTAAAAGCAACTTTTGAGTTCAGGAGTGGATTTTTTAAGTTTTTAGTGCTACTATCATAATTTCCAGATAACGCTGCATTTTCAGGTTGGAATCACCCAAATGTTAATGTTGATTTTGCGGAATGGGCGGGAATATGGCGAGAATTAAGGCAAGTTTAAGCTCCAAATGCATCGCTTAATCCATAATATCTTGTTGAGTTCGGCAGTTTTAGTCTTGGAACGAGGCACAGTCAAGCATTTTCGAGGACGTAGCATTCATGATCACAAAAAGGTCGCATAGGTCGCATTCACTGTTAGATTTAACCCTTTAAAGACCAGGCCCGGTTATTTCAAAAAAATGCCACTCTTCCGTTTACGTAGGGGAGGTAGTTAACTGTTCGTACTCGGGGGAGTTGGAATGGCCTATACGGCGAATTGAAGGCGCCTGATGACACCTTATATTGTAAGTGTCTAAATCGAGAATCGCGTTTATTCGGAATTATGAGCCTGGAAAAATGTGAAATAGACTAAAGGAGAAAAACAAGTATACTCGGGCTTGGCTCTTAAGGGGTTGAAAGCCTAAATTTCCGTTCAAAAATGCGCTTTTGTGGAAATGACATTAATGAATCAGAATCAGAGATTGTTTGGAACCAGAGGTCCTCGGGACGCCAATTGATACGATATGTCGCTCTACTAAAACAGTATATTGCGTGGTGAACATACAAGGGTGACTTTCGTCTAACGAAAATAATAAAACTGTCCCTTGTTATAGACATAGCTCTGCCTACTTTGTGATGGGCGTGCGTCGTGCAGTCGATGAAATCCAAGCGTTCCGATGTGATCTCGATGATGCACTAATTGCACCTGTTCAAAATCTCTTATTTGACTCAACTGCAACGTGGTTTTGGAAGCTTATCTGTTTGCATTGTAACCACTCCAATCTAAAGTCTAAACACTGGACAGAGAGTATCTCTTTGCTCGGGGAAACCCCGGCTCAGCTCGGTCCGGCCGCCGACGCTCTGTGGTCTGAAATCGTAAATATGTGGCCAAAAATCAGTTAAAAAAAAGTAGTAATAAAATCATAGTTTTCGACGCTTTTAAGCTTAATTTAAAACTTTCCAGTGACATTTCAAGGTTTAAATTGCTTCTAGAAAGTGGTCGCAGCGAAAAACAATATGGAGCTCTTGCTAACTTTTGCTGTATACGATTATGATTGAACAGTTACTTAATTCCTGCGTAAAATCCAGCGAAAATTAAGATGAAAAATCACGAAATTCTCTTATGACCTTAAAGTTTAATGCGCAATGTAGGAGCCACGCAGGCGACGCAGGCACCGTGGGAGACAGTCGCGCAACGAGAGTTTCTTCATCTCTCTCTTTTCTCCATTAAGGAACGTATGTTAGACAAGGATGGACAAGGGGATGAAACCCCCTCTTTCTGTACTTTTCCTACTGATACATTCAAATGGGAAATGGGAGAGATGGAAGAGATCCTGGTTGAGCCAGTGGTGGGAGATTTCTATCCAATTTGAGGCTTTCATTTCTGTGATTTTGTGGAGAGAGACCGCTTATATATATATATAGGAATCTCCTGTAATGCACCTACCTGAGTAGCTCCGCCATCTTTGCTTTTAAATTGTTGAGCTACGCAGGATGTCATGGGGAATCCTGGCACTTTTTCTATGGAAATACGCAGAGGAAAGCTTCAAATTAGATAGGAATATCCCATCGTACATACTTTCGTAACTCCGCCATTACGCCGTGATCTTTATTTTATAACTTTAAAGTCATTTTGTGAGTCCGTGAGTGAATTTCGTAACTTTTTAATGTGCTTATCGTAATTTTACGCTTAATTTTACTCAAGAATTAACTATACTCTCAATCGCTTGTAGCAAAAGTTAGTAAAAGCCCCATTGGCCTTTGAACGTTTTTTCAAATGATAAATTGTGCAATTCACTTTCAGATTTTTGCCACTTTTTTTTAAGACATTCTTTGCTTCTTATAGCATAAGTTAGCAAAAGCTTCTTTGACCTTTAATGTCGCGTTTAAGCGATAAATTGATGAGCAATTCACTTTCAGATTCTTTGCCACTTTTTTAAGACATTTTTTGCTACTTATATCATAATTAAGTTAACAAAAGCTTCTTTGACCTTTAATGTTGTTTAAGTGATAAATTGATGAGAAATTCACTTCAGATTTTTAGCCGCTTTTTTAAGACATTCTTTGCTACTTATAGCATAAGTTAGCCAAAGCTTCATTGGCCTTGAAAGTTGTTTAAAATGATTGATTGATGAGCATTTCACTTTCAGATTTTTGCCACTTTTTTAAGACATTCTTTGCTACCAGTAGCATAAGTTAACAAAAGCTTATTTGCCCTTTAACGTTGTTTAAGTGATAGATTGATGAGCACTTCACTTTCAGATTTTTGCCACCTTTTGAAGACATTTGCTACTTAAAAGTTAACAAAAGCTTCATTGGCCTTGAAAATTGTTTAAATGATTGATTGATGAGTTTACGTTCAGATTTTTTGCCTTTTTTTGAATATCGCAGACCATAGTGCGACGCGACGCATCTAACGCACAGTTTACCCCATTTAATGCACTTCGCTTCTCAGTGGGGCGGAGAATGAAGTGAAGTGTCAAAACGTTTACGGATGGCTCATTCAAACGCAATGCGCAATAGAGCTGCACGTGAGCTAAGTGGCGCGGGAAAAACCTGCATGCTGACGATCTCTGTTCTCTCGTGCCGACATTTAAACGTGATCCCTACCCGTTTAATCGTCGTGTCGTTTACTCCACTGCAGCACTGTCTCTTGTTGACATAAACCACTTTTTTGGCAGACAGAGTTTCACCTTGAACTTGTACTTAAAAGCAAACAAGACACCTAACTTTTTAAATGTTTATTTTATAGTGTGTTCAGAAAGGCGGAACACCCCCTATACTCAACGGTGTTGGGAAACGGGTCATTGCATGGCGGATCGCGAACAATGGTTGGGGGGACTTGGGGTTTTCGCCCCCCGGTTGATCCCCCCTTTCTTTTCTTTCTCTTTCCCCCTTCCTTTCCCTCTTCTTTGGTCAAAGAAGGGGGGGGGGCGTATACGCCAATGGACTAGATTACTCGTTTTTTAATTACTTGCAAAAAAATTAATCGAGAAGGATTCAAGCGGTAATCAGGCATTGAAATACTTAATTATGCCTGATTCCAGACTAAAATTGCTGACATTTATTAACGAGCTTTAGATAATGAGAGGATTTGTGAGGGACGTGATGTTGAGGCAGCACGAAGTCAGTCAAGGAGGAAATCCCTTTTGGACCTTTTTCACACAGGCTCGGTTTGTTTGCCTCATATTTTTTAACCTTTAAATTTAAAAAGAAAAAAAAAAAGAAATTGTGAAAAATACATTTCAAATTTCGTTGTCCATCTAACGTACAGGCGTAAGTCGCATCCAACGTTTCATGATCATCTTTCAGGTTTTAAATTTTTTGAAGGACATTGCATGTATGAATAATGATGAATATGTTTACCTTTGTTCTTCGTGAGTTATAGAATCACAGACAAACGTTAATTAAAGCAATTGAATGATTGATCGTGATTGAAAAAATGAACATTAGTTTGGAAATTTTGAAACGGTGGATTCGATTTACGCCTATTTATGTCAGATAGGCGACAATTTGTTTTAAACGATAGTGTTAGTGTCTTCGAGTGGCTATTTGGACACAGAAATCGATGTAACTGATACTTCTGGAAGGATTTGCACGATAAAGAAAATGACAAATGACAGAAACGAGCAAATTTTTCTCACCTGGATAGTACTCGTAGAATTATAATTCTATGTCCAGATAGCCACTCTTAAACACTTGCACTTTCGTTTAAAACCAATTTCCACTGGATTAATTACAATTTTTGATTTAAGGGTGAAAAAAAAATGAGACAAACAAACCAGAATTAGATCGCCCACGATGTCACACTTAGGTATAGGATAGGGTGGAGTGAAAAAGGGCTTTTTTCGAAAATGCTGTCATAAGAGTGAAATTCGTTGTCCATTCTACACAAAAATAAGGTACATTTGTCGAAAATCAAATTTGGACCACATTTAGGTCTGCCGAAAGGGCCCTAAAGGGTTAAAACTCAAAATTAAATTTTTGGGGTTTTCGATACATGAATTTCGGCTAGAATTGTCGAGTTATGGCCCTTTAGGGCTAAAATTTCGTCCGTTTTGCCGTATCTTTCTTCGTTTTTCCGTAAACGGCCTATTTTCGATTTTCACCCACCGCGAACGCACGGCGAGTATACGGTAAACGCTGCGCCGCCACGACGCGCGGATCGCTGCTCTCTCGGATGGCCCTTGTGCACGAAATTTTTGGGTCGGGCCATGGAAAGGATGCTTTTAAGTATAGAGTGAGTGGTCAAACAAAAGCTTTTGAGAAAATTTAATGTTTTGTGCTGCTCCCAGGCCGCCAAAGTTCCGCATTGCAAGGGCTAGATTTCAGAGAAAATGAAGGCTCGATGTATTTTTGCTTTTCGGTGCGTATACTTTTGGAATTGACCCAGAGCTCTTAATCAGGTGAGCTGTGGCGTCTCATTACACTTTGGGCTCTACTCTTACTTGGTGGGAACTGTTATTTCTCAGATATTCAAATAACCAGTTATCTTTGGCGTCTAAGTGAAGGGAAAAACGCGATTTTGCAATCGTTGGTAGGAATCGGAAAATTCACTATCTAGGTATTAGCGCGTACTTCTGAGGACGTTCTTTTCAAACTAGACACATGAAACGTCCTAATTTCGTACCTACACTTTTCATTATCACTATCACGTGATACCAAATGCTTATCTTTGTATATTTATAAGGTAGGTATCTATTTGCGGCTCAAAATATGTGGTATAGAGAGAACCGCGATTTTGTAAAAGTTTGAGTTTTGAGAGACCCGTTTCTTTTTGCCTTACAATGCTCACTCTTTGGAAAAATGTAGACCACTATTTATCTAGTTCGAAACTAGGAGATGTTTTGAATCATCAAAGTTTTCGAGTGAACTTTTGAAAATTTGTTACCTCATAAAAGTGGTTTGAGAGTAAAACTCACGATCAGAATAAGCAATATCAATACAGTGTTTAACTACGGAGACTTGTTTTGTTTCGGATACCTTAGCAGGAGGCTTGAAGTGATCGAAGAGTAGGTTCACTGATACAAACTGATAAAAGAGACAAACCCAAGAATTGATTTGATGAGTAAAGAACCAGAAAGTGTTGCTTCGAATTGTGGGTTCATATATTAAATCTCAATGAAAAGGAAACATTCATTTTTAGAATTTCACAAAAGTACCTGATATTACAAAACGTGAAAGGACAAATGAAGAATGCTTAGAAATGACAAAAGTACTTAGGTGCATTGGACCAATGAGTAAGCGTCGCGTCGTAGGGCAAAAAGAAACGGGTCTCTCAAAACTCAAACTTTTACAAAATCGCGGTTCTCTCTATACCACATATTTTGAGCCGCAAATAGATACCTACCTTATAAATATACAAAGATAAGCATTTGGTATCACGTGATAGTGATAATGAAAAGTGTAGGTACGAAATTAGGACGTTTCATGTGTCTAGTTTGAAAAGAACGTCCTCAGAAGTACGCGCTAATACCTAGATAGTGAATTTTCCGATTCCTACCAACGATTGCAAAATCGCGTTTTTCCCTTCACTTAGACGCCAAAGATAACTGGTTATTTGAATATCTGAGAAATAACAGTTCCCACCAAGTAAGAGTAGAGCCCAAAGTGTAATGAGACGCCACAGCTCACCTGATTAAGAGCTCTGGGTCAATTCCAAAAGTATACGCACCGAAAAGCAAAAATACATCGAGCCTTCATTTTCTCTGAAATCTAGCCCTTGCAATGCGGAACTTTGGCGGCCTGGGAGCAGCACAAAACATTAAATTTTCTCAAAAGCTTTTGTTTGACCACTCACTCTATACTTAAAAGCATCCTTTCCATGGCCCGACCCAAAAATTTCGTGCACAAGGGCCATCCGAGAGAGCAGCGATCCGCGCGTCGTGGCGGCGCAGCGTTTACCGTATACTCGCCGTGCGTTCGCGGTGGGTGAAAATCGAAAATAGGCCGTTTACGGAAAAACGAAGAAAGATACGGCAAAACGGACGAAATTTTAGCCCTAAAGGGCCATAACTCGACAATTCTAGCCGAAATTCATGTATCGAAAACCCCAAAAATTTAATTTTGAGTTTTAACCCTTTAGGGCCCTTTCGGCAGACCTAAATGTGGTCCAAATTTGATTTTCGACAAATGTACCTTATTTTTGTGTAGAATGGACAACGAATTTCACTCTTATGACAGCATTTTCGAAAAAAGCCCTTTTTCACTCCACCCTAGTATAGGACTAAAAACATGTATTAGCCCCTATACCTACAGGTATACCTCGTTGGATGTATCACTTTACTAAAACAGTCTATAGACGAATGCGACGTTGCTAAATTGAAGACTTCGTCTCTAGTATGCAGAGCTGCCTTTTTGCGTAAAATGGAGCTCTTGCATGGTTTTGTTGTAGACAAATGAAGTATCAATTCTCATGTAAAATGCTGCGAAAATAACGATGGGACCGTTAAACAAGTCTAAAACTCACTTCTCGCAGAGAAAACTTAACTTGAAATTTCGGGTGACCACCCTAGCATGTATGCACCAACCTTGGATTCGGACCCCGAACAAAAGAACAGGACATGAAATTAAGTGCCGTCTTCCTCGTTTATTACGCAACATAGAACTTTCCTGTAGATAGTTATCACCGTGCTCCTAGTGACAAAATGTGTATAAATGTACCTTTAATTCCTTCAAATTTACTTTTTGAAAGCAAATTCATTAGTTTCATTGTTCAAATTCGTAGGTTATGTTCTTTTGTTTGGGGTCCAAATCCGAAGTTGGTGCATACATGTAAGGGTGATCACCCGAAATTCCAAGTTAAGTTGTCTCTGCGAGGAGTGAATTTTAGACTTTTTTAATGGTCTCGTCGTTATTTTCGCAGCATTAAACATTGGAATTGATACTTCATTTGCCTACAGCAAAACCGTGCAAGAGCTCCATTGACATTTTTCTATTAATCGATGATTTTCTATTATTCGATTACCGGTTGAGGAAATATTACACAGTTCAGTTCAGTGTATGACTGTCCTGCGCGCAAATCCTCTGATCTGTAATCTTTTCTCAATCGGTGCAATTGCCGTTAAATTATTAAAATATCCGCAAGTTTTATAATGTCATCAACGACTCAACCGATTGAGAAAAGATTTATAGATCAGAGCATTTTCGTGCATTCATTTTACACACAAGACTGAACTGTGTAATCTTTTTTCAACCGGTGGAGTCATCGGAGAATTAAAAAGTGCAATTATTTATACGAAAAACGGCGGCTCTGTTTGTATGTTTACGTTGACCGCACCATGTTCTCAAGTATTTTGAGGAAGTAAATGTTAAATTCGTCACTGACGAGTAGAGAATAGAATTTCCTGACCAGCTCAGTAAAATTTGGCTTGACCTTTGCCACCTTATCTCAAAGTTGTCGGCAGTCAGCTGAGCTAGTGTGGCAATTTTTTTTTCTTTTTTTTTTCAGTTTTTATTTTTTTCCCCTTATAGGAAAGCGAAATTAGTTTTGCTTGCTATCTTCACGCCAAGGACTAGCATCTTCCCGTTCAGTTCGTGTTTGCTTTTTGTGGCGATCACGTTTTTTTTCCGCAACACTCCGTTTTGTCCGCTCCGGTTGGATTCTGTTCGAAGAATCAATCTCGAAAGTTGTATCACCCTCAAAGTTACATTTGTGTATTTTATGATCGTCGAATTTTGGACTAACAATTTGCCCGCATGACGTCGTGACTATAGGCAATTATTTATTTTTGCATTATTTATCAAAGGTATGAATTTACCATTTTGGTTGAGGCCTCAATTTATGAAATAAATTAATAATTATTTTATAATTTTTTCGATGGTCCGAAGCCCTCTAATTCTAAAATCTCGTTAGCTCAAAAGCTGAGGCGGTCCCTTTGGGAGATGCTCCATATTGTGAAAAAGTTTAAGGTTTTTGTCACACCTCGTTATTTCGAAGTTCGAGATTGTTTTTTTTGTTTTTTTCAAATCGGCTTGATTTGAAAAAAAAAAAAAAAAAACCAATCTAGAAAATCGATCTCTATAATTCGAAAGAAATCGTTGGTCCTGTTAATTTCGAACTATCGAGCTATATTCGCTTCAATAGCTACTTTTTCTTGGGCAGATTTCCGCATTTTTCCGCTGTCACCGAAAGTCATTTAGTGTCGATTTTGGCCACCAAGTTTTAGATCGTGGTGCTCAAAAACGACACCAAACGGCTATTATGACGTTAGCGGGAAATTTATAAATAAGATGTTTCGAAATCTTGCTTTTTTGGCAACTTTTTAATTCGAAATAAATCGTTGGTCCTGTAAATTTCGAATTATCGAGCGTTCACTGTATTTCAATAGTGCATGCCGTGTAGAAAAAGAAAAATTGATAGTAAATTGACCAGATTCCTACAATACTATAAAAAATGTTACTGCTCTTTTACGTATGGACGTAGGTTGGTCATTGGTCAGTTCTAGTTATATTATTAGAAATCTGGTCAGTGGTAAAATCCCTCAATACTTCTTGTTCAATATTACGAAAATCAGTAACACTGGAACTGTTTTAAGATTTTATCAGATCTTAGTACTGTCACTAAAATTTATCAGTATACATGAACAGTCGAATTCCTGATAACATTTTGAATGTTTTGATGCTGAGTGTCCTTTTATTAGCGAATATTTGAAAATGGTTTGCACTGTGCAAACCGATCACCAAATGCCCACTTGGAAGCTACTTTCAGGATCTAATTGGAACGTCTGAAGATGTTCATCGACACCCCCCCCCCTCCCGTTAAAATCTAAAAGAATACATGCCACACATATTTCTGTAGCTCAAACGTTTTCAAAAAGACGCTTTTATGCGTTAGCGCTGAGAATGGCATGTATACAGGGTGTAACAAAACTATATATCATAAATTTCAGAGTGTATTCTAGAGGTAAAAATAAGACTTTTTTTTTTTCCTATAAACATGGGTCCGAAATTGTAGTCTTTTCGAGTTACAGTGTTGCAAAGTTTCCGAAAAACAAATCGAAAAATTTTCATAACTCCTTCAAGAATTTTTTTTAATGCTCGTAAATAAGTATTCTGGTGTAATTTTAGGCGCTCTTGCCGATTTTGGCCGTGAAAATGCTGAATGCACTAAATTGAGGGGGGTTTTGGGGGTTTTTCTTGATTTTTCTCACTTTTTTGGGCCAAATTATGTAAAAACATGCTTTCGGATTCATTAAACCCAAAAACGATTAGCATCATTCAAAAGGTCGTAAAATATATGCATGTTTGGTCCTTACAAGTTTTTCCATTCCGCAAACCATTTCCGAGAAAATCGTCCCTGAAGTTGCAGAGGTAGGCCAAGAATGGATAAAATCAAAGAAAAGGCGATTATGGCCGACCTCTGCAACTTCAGGGACGATTTTCTCGGAAATGGTTTGCGGAATGGAAAAACTTGTAAGGACCAAACATGCATATTTTTTACGATCTTTTGAATGATGCTAATCGCTTTGGGTTAAATGAATCCGAAAGCATGTTTTCATACAATTTGGCCAAAAAAAGTGAGAAAAATCAAGAAAAAAACCCCCAAAACCCCCCTCAATTTTGTGCATTTAGCATTTTCACGGCCAAAATCGGCAAGAGCGCCTAAAATTACACCAGAATACTTATTTACGAGCATTAAAAAAAATTCTTGAAGGAGTTATGAAAATTTTTCGATTTGTTTTTCGGAAACTTTGCAACACTGTAACTCGAAAAGACTACAATTTCGGACCCATATTTATAGGAAAAAAAAAAGTCTTATTTTTACCTCTAGAATACTCCCTGAAATTTATGGTACATAGTTTTGTCACACCCTGTATGCATAAAATCCATTTTCTACAAATTCCTAGGAAAATCGTAAGCTCATTAATTTAAATTTCTTATGCAAGTTTCCTTGAATGAGCTTGTTTTTATATTGATACCGAAATTCGTGAAAGAGCTCAACGTCAGGCGATCTCAAATTCTTGCCAGGAGCATCATTGCGTCACCACACTCTTCACGTGTCGTGAATCACCATTATCAAATCGCGGTCCCAGGCCGGTTGCCGCGCACTCAGAGCTGCCGATTTGCGTAGATTTAATGACGTTTTTAAATTCATCGATGATTCCACCGGTTGAGAAAAGATTACATAGTTCAATGCAGCGTATGACTATAATGCACAAAAATACTTTGATCTGTAATCTTTTCTCAACCGCTGTGGAAATGCCGTTAATTAATTTAAATATCCGCAAGTTTTCAAAGTTATATCGACGACTCTACCGGTTGAGAAAAGATAAAACACGCTAGTATTTTCGTGCGTTACAGTCATAGACTGAACTAAACTCTGTAATCTTTTCTCAACTGGTGGAATCTTCGGTGAATTTCGAAATGTCATTAAATCTAAGCAAATCGGCAGGTCTGCGTGCACTATGGTCTTAGATCGTCAAAAAGTGGCTAAATATCAGAAAGACAATTTCTCATCAATTTATCATTTATATAAGTTTTCAAAGCCAATGGGGCTGTTGCACACTTTTCCTATAAGCGATTTAACAGTCGATGCTGCTGTAAAAACCTCGAAAAATAACACTGGCAGCGCTAAAAACTTCCGAAATCCACTCAATAAACGCTTTTATTTGCGAGAGCGCAATGGTGACCGAGGGCAGTAACAATGAGAGATTCCTATCTTAATTTCTCATTTTATCAAAAAAATTTGTAACCCATCAAAGTTCTTAGAAAATTGTCCTCTTTTGAGGGGTCTAAAAAAATCTCGAAAAAAGTCAAATCCCAAAGTGCGTGCATGAAAGGAAAGGGTTAAAGTTTCCATTCTGATTGTAAAATGCTGTGGTATAAAGTATTCCGATTAAGTTAAATGACTTCGATTTGTATCCTCATAACACCTTACCTGCGTCGTGCACCCTTTTCCTTTCTAAATGTGCTTTTATTTTTTTCTCTGAAAACCCCCCTTATTTTTTTTTTTCGTCGGTCGAAATCTCATCGACGCGCCGCACTATGGTCCAGAAGTCCAATTTAGGAAGACATTAGTTTGCATTAAAATCGCCCAACATCTTGAAAACGGCTCATCTGACATCAAAAATGGTTATCACAAAAAAATTAAAACTGTCTACGTTCTATCTTTTTTGTAATTACCATTTTTGGTGTCAGATTAGCCGTTTTCAAGATATTTGGCGATTTTAATGCAAACTAATGTCTTCCTAAACCGGACTTCTGGACCATAGTGCGCCGCCCCTTTCCCCGCAGACCAACCAAATACGGATTCAGCAATCTGGTAACTAGGTGGATTCTTTTTATTTGCAGGTATGAAAAAAAATCGATTAGTAAAAAGGCCATGGCCCCCTCAAGAATCGATTATTTCTCATACATTCAAATGGAAAGAATGCATGGTTGCCGAATTGCTGAATCCGCCAATGCCCCAGACTCCCCCATAGAAGAGTCAAAACGCCCCCCGTTTAAAATCACTGCTCCGTTTATAAGTATTTCGGTTATGTTGAGTGCGGCTTCTACATTTTCTGTAACACCTTGTAGAAAGCAGCGGTATTTTTTCATTGTTTTCCTTTTCCTCTTAAAGAAAACAAAGCAACATAAAAATAGGACTTTAATCGTATGCATGCGCGAGTCGAGAATCGCGTAATTTGTATTCGTTATCACATCAATTGTATAGCTCCGTCTCTCTTTCTTTGTCCATTTGATTACATGTGTTTAGAAAAGGATAGAGACACTGTCACGTGACTTCAATCGCCTCTATTTCTGTCCTTCTCTAACACATACAGGATATTGAGCAAAGAGAGAAAGACAAATTCCTGACTGTAAGCACGGCTCTGGCTAGATGTCTCTGCTTCATTGTATGAAACACCGTTTTATCAGGGCCTTAATCGTTGAACTTTCTATCGTCATAACTCATAACTTTATGAAGTTTCTAAAAAAAATTCTAGTGTTTTTTTGTTTTTTTTTTTTTTGTGATGTCGGCGGTGGGCGCGGGTGTGACCAATCTGGCAACAACGCGGATTCTCTCCGTTTAAACCTATACCGTTTTGAAAATATCTTATATGAAAAATTTGGGGTCGATTCCACATCAGTGGCGAGACGTGAAATTTGGCAACCATTTAAATCTCCATTTCTCCATTTAAATTCACCAAAAAGGTCGATCGCTCCAGTCATCGGCGATGACCATAGGCATTTCGACCTTTCTAATGAGTTTAAGTGGGAAAAAATAAAGTTACCAAATCGAACGCCTCGCCACTGTTCCCCATCTGTCTCATATGTTACAAAGTCATTCGGTTCAGTTGTTATCGAGAAAAATGCTCTATCCGGGTGGTCTGGTACACCCTGTACAAAATATTTCGATCAAGCGACCTCTGCCGCAGTTTTGCGTTTGAGTGTATGGGACTGATCTGCAACGGCTCTCCCACACCCACCCTATACCCGCACTGGTATGGCACCTCGCCTGCAAGGTGTGAGGAGTATGAAGAGTGGCCGAACCGGAACCTTGGAGGCGGAACTTAGCTCGTGAAAATCTCGCGACAATCTTTAATTCGTCGATAGTAATATCAAACGCAAAAGTTTTGGGAGTCAAAAATCCGCGATTGGAGGGGAAACCTCGTGATCATATAATGGGTCTGTTGCAAACTTTTGCTACAGCAATAAAAAGTGTTAATTCCAATGTGAAATCGCCTGAAAAGTCCATTGGTGGCATCATAAAGTCATGAAATACAATATTAAACTCACAAGAGGCGTTTATTGAAATCCAAGATGGCGGCAAAATATCGAGGAATCTGAATGTATGCACCGTGATCATCCAAGGATTGCCAACTTTGACAACCTCACTGGAGGTAGAGGTTATGTGTTTGTTTACGTTGTGATTGGTTGTGATGGATATTGTGAGGTTGGCTATCCTTGAATGTTCGTGGTGCATGCATACAGATTGCTCAATATTTTGCCGCCATCTTGGATTTTATTAAACGCCTCTTGTGAGTTTATTATTGCATTTCATGGCTTTCTGATGCCACCATTGGACTATTCAGGCAATTTTACATCAGATTGAACCCTCTATAGCGCTGTAGCAAAAGTTTGCAACAGACCCATTGAAACAACCTTCGATCTGCGCTCCGCATGTCAAAACTTTTGCGTTTCCTAGAACCTATATACTAGAGTTCCTATATTTAGAGAGTTAAGACAAGAGAAACCATGGGCGCCGCCATTGGATGCGATTTTGCACATTTGTTTACATTCTGAGGGCCGTTGTTGTGTTTTTGTCCACTGCAAAGATTACAGTGCCGCTGAGTTTCTAATGATGTAATCTTTTACTGCTTTTGTGCATCGACATCCATTTACGCTTTGAAAGGTTCTTTTGGGATTTTTAGACATTCTTGAGGCGTTTCATGATTAAAATTTACAGATTCGTCGATATTTAACTCTTTATCCGTAAAATACTGTTGGTAAACAACTGCGATTGTAAACAAAAGTGCAAAATCGCATCCAATGGCGGCATCCGTAGAGCCTAAAACTCATCGACCAATCAGAAGTTGACTACCCTCTTGTCTTAACTCTCTAAATATAGGAACTCTACTATATACAAGCAGAAAATATGATGTACCGAAAAAAGGCGTAAGTCCGCTCATGCCCTTTCTCCAACCACCTCCTCAACTGTCTTTCTTAGCTATCAAGCTTTCAAAGGAGTATGTATACGATGATGTTAATACTTACAATAATGAATATCTATCTGCTGAAAATGAAGATATTCTGGTTATACAGGGTGTATCAGAAACATATGTCGTCCTTGTAATCACGTATTGTAGAGGTCCAAATGATACTTTTTTCTCCTATAAACATGTGTCCAAAAATGCTCCCCTTTTGAGCTACAGCCCCCCAAAGTTTTAAAAAATTTATGGTTTTTTTTGGAATAGCCACCACCATTAAATGCACCATATGTCCTGAAAATTGATCACGGTAATTTTACGTGTAGAATCCATTGGTGACCTCGAGAAATTCAGAAAGTGAGTCTGACTGTACTTTTCAGGCAATATTGTACCTTTAAGGGCACAAATGTTATGTTACGGTTTAAAATTTGAAGAATAATTACCGAAATCAGATGCGAAAAACCCTTAGAAAGATTTTTGGTCCTCTTTGTTTCTTTTTTCGGTACGACGCGTTTAAAGCGAGATAATTGCTGCACAGTGTGGAGAAGTTAGCGCTGATACCATGAAAAGCAGCAGTTAGTATGCAACCCGCCTCTTTACTGCTTCTTCGGGCCGGCCGCTATGGTAAAAGCCCTGATTTTTCCACACTATTAGTACAGCGATTATAACGCGTTGTATCGAAAGAAACAAAGAGGACTAAAAATCTTTTTATGGGTATTTTGCATCTGATTTCGGTAATTATTCTTCAAATTTTTAATCCGTAACATAAAATGTGTGCCGTTAAAGGTACAAGATTGCCTGAAAAGTATAGTCATGACTCAATTCCTGAATTTCTCGAGGTCATCAATGGATTTTACACGAAAAATTACCGTGAGATATCAATTTTCAGGACATTAGGTTCATAATGCGGTATGGTCGCTATTCCAAAAAACCATCATTTTTTTAAAACTTGGGGGGCTGTAGCTCAAAAGGGGGGCATTTTCGGACACATGTAAATATGAGAAAAAAGTTTTATTTTGACCTCTAAAATACGTGGTTACAAGGACGACATATGTTTTAGATACACCCTGTATATGAATGTTGCCCCGTGCCGTTTTTAGGCAGTTTAAATTGGAGGAAAAAACTACTACTCTTTTGACATTTTAAAGTAATCTGTCCATAGAGGCATGTCTGTCAACATAGATTATGAAGTGTAAATTTTACCTCCTTCTAAACAAAGTAGATAAGATATTGAAAGCAATCAGCGATCGTCACGCCTCACAAGTCCGTGGTCAGAAGCAAAGTTCTACAAAAAGTTCCCGTGGTCTTTGGAATTTTAGGAAAATTTGGAACTGTCTCCAACTGGGAAAATTCCCATTTGAAATATATGCTCGCTCCTACTTATCCGAATCGAGTTGGTTTTCAAATAAAGTTGAAAGTATTACCTTTATCCTCTATGTTCAGTCCAAAGTTGTTCAATAGCTCGTCAAAAATTCTATTGACCCCCCCCCTCTCTGCCCGCCTCTAGAGTGTTTCTTATTCTTTACTAGAGCTCGTTTCAGGAGTGTAGGCGCGCACCTATAGACCATAATCTTTGGCGAATTCCCAATGGGGCTGTTGCACACTTTTGCTTTAAGCGATTTATTTTAACAGTCGATTCTGGTGTAAAAACCTCGAAAAATAAGAATGGCAACACTAAAAACTTCCGAAATTCACCCTTGAACTTAATAAACGCTTTTATTTACGAAGGCGTAATGGTGGCCGAGGGCAGTAACAATGGAAGATTCCCTCTTAATTTCGTCACTCATTCTATGCTAAAAAGGCTGATTCACAGAGTAATTATTAGTTACCAGAGTAGTGATCTACATCCAACGAATAGTACTGTGACACCTAGTGACACCGCGGTGTCAAATGGAAGTCGTCTCTTATTGGTCACTTCTTGATGGAGTTACAGTATTGTTAGAAGGGAATCTCCCATTGTTACTACCCTCAGCCAACATTGCGCCCGCGCAAATAAAAGCGTTTGTCGAGTTTAGGAGTGGATTTTGGAAGTTTTTAGTGCTGCCATCGTTATTTTTGAAGGTTTCTACACCAGAATCGACTATTAAAACGCTTAAAGCAAAAGTTTGCAACAGCCCCATTTTCATTCCTTCAAATCGAAACAAAACTTGCCTTCGACTTAAAACTTTTGATTTTAAAGCGTTCCTATATGAAAAGCCAACGCTGTAATACATTTTCATTCATTTTCACTTGTTGACGAATTCCAAAAATTATCGGTCTAGATGCGCCTACTCTTCTGAAGCTACCTTTAGAGTCCCTGCTCCGGACCATAAGAACTTGCTATGGTAAAATGACCAACACCAAGTGTAAGAAGAAAATTATTTTTTAAACATACAAACATGGGCGCCCTGAGCGGGGGGCAAGAGGGGGCACTTGCCCCCCCCCCCCAGAATTATAAAAAAAGTCCAAATTTCACGATAAAAAATGAGAGGAAAAAATAAAATGAAATGTTAATCTTAGGATTAATAGTTGACAAACTTCATTATTAGTTTATTTTGTGGTTTTAACTCATTTTCTGCAAAGAATTGTAAAATTATACATTTTTCTTCCGATCGTTATCGTATGTTGTCCCCAGTAGTGAGGCGTGAAATTTGACAACGATGTACTTTCTCCATTTAAACTCATTGAAAGAATCGAATGCTTCGGTAATCGGCGATGACCAGATGTTTCGACCTTTCTAATGTGTCTAAAGGGGAAAAAAGAAACGTTGCCAATTTGCACGCCTCGCCACTGTTGTCCCTTTATCCATTATATCAAACAAGTCAAAATTATTATTGTTATTTGATACACCTACAGTCCTACAATGGGTCAATAATTGTACACTATATTTGGATAAAAAAAGGTTTTCCCTTTCTCCGGGGGGGGGGGGGGGTATCTCCTAGACCTTCCATTGGGGTTAAAACAATTTGCCCCCCCCCCCTGGAAATTTTTCTGCAGGCGCCCATGCATGCAAAACCGCAATCTTATTCAACATACTACTACCTATTTCCCTGTATTCTTATTTCAACGTAACTGCAAATGACGTAATAAAATGTGAAATCAAATAAATGTGACCTCGCTTTCATCATCGGCTTGTATGTGTATAAATATTATCATCGGCCTAGAATTAGAAATCCCGCAATCAGTTCGACGCCTAGATTGAAATCAATCATATTTGTTCGACTTTTGCGCTGCCGCATATGTTTAAAGACATCGAGGGGAACAATGCATAAAAAATGAGTGTTTCGGAAGAGCTTTCCATGTTTATATGACAACATTTTTAATTATATTTGAATCATTTCATTTCGAGGAGTGGTCTATAACTAATGTCTTGGTCCTATGATGTTGTCGAAATGCATGGCGCATGATATATTGTCATTGTTGTCAACTTTCCTGCATGAAATGTGATTATTATAGGACAGTTTGCCCAATGCTCTATGTCCAAAATAATTTTGTCTCTCATATTCCTTAAATTTCGAGATGTGTCCACCCCCCCCCCCCTTATTGACGTCTATGGAACACTGGAGATTCACCTAAACTAGCTAAGATGTTATATGCGTACGGGAAGGGTCACAAAGGTTTAATGTGATTCCAGGCGAAACTTTTCCAGATTTCAATCCGATGGATAGCGCCAGCAGTCGCTTTTGGGAAAAGTCGAGTTTTTGGCATTTTAAATTGAAGACCAAAAACGTCAGCACCTGCGTAATTTTTTATGGATTTTTTGAGCCCAAAACGAGCTTAATTGGTCGAAAATTAAAGCCGTAATTTATGAAATTTATTTCGCTATTAGCTTACTAGTGAGTGCCAGTGAGAGCAAGCGATAACATGTCTATCTGCGCCTCACTCGTACTCATTGAGGCTGAGGGGAAATTTCGTATTCCATAATTTCCGGCTTTATTTTTGAGTATTTCAGCTTGAAACATTCAGGGTATCGTCCTGAAGTATGCTTGCAGGTGCTGACGTTCCTCAAATTCGTCATTTTAGAGAAAATTCGTCAATTTTAGCCAAAATCTGTTGACTTTATAAGTGGCGCGATGTGGTGTCCACGGTTCGAACCAGTGGCGGCTCGTGCAATGTGGCAACAAACGCAATCCCTCCATTTAAACCTATGTTAAACAATCAAACATCAGGAGGTACAGTTGCACCCCCAAGATATCGATACTGTTGCATAGGTTTAAATGGCAAAAAAAATGGTTGCCAAATTGCACGTTCCGCCGCTGGTTCGAACTAATCGCGACCCCTGGAATCATCTTAACTATCTGTGATGTTATGTGCGGACAGGGTCACAAACAGTGGCGGATCCACGGGGGAAGGGGTGCACGGGAGCTCGTGCCCCCCCCCCCCCAAAGCCTCAAATTTTACCTCTTTTTAACAGAAAATAGTCCAAAATGTGTTACTGCAACGCTTGAAATTTAACCCTTCACTGCATGGGATTTTTTTTTTTTTTCAACCAAAACTGGATTTTTCGATTCACTAGGTGGTGGTCACATATATGGGAAAAATAGCAAAAGAAAATAATTAGACAGTTTTTCGGTAAAAATTCTAATTTTTCCATTTTTGTCTCGTTTTTTACATGTGCTATAACACCACAAGAAATGTGCGGGAAAAGAAAAAAACTTTATTTTTCAAAATTTTCAAAAAAATTAGAATTTTTTACTTTAATTCGATTTTTCAAAGAGCAAGTGCCAGAAGCTTCGTAAAAATAATGAAATTGGGGTTGAATTGGATACGGGGGCAAACTTTCCCCCAACCATTATTTCTTTTTTTTTAATGCATTATAATGAGTGCTGGTGGTCTTTTGAAAAATGTTTGAGCCCTTTTTTATGTTTTCTTATAATGTGACACTGGTGATACAATTTGAAATAAGTCAAAATATACATTACAATGTCTGATATAGGGCTTTTTACATCATGTGACACCGGTGACACTCTATGCAGTGAAGGGTTAAAAATGTATTGGTGTGACGCCTCCCCCCCCCTGAAAAATTTTCTGGGTCCGCCACTGGACTCAAAGGTTTAATGAACTCAAGTTTTATGAACGAATCAGTGGCGGTTCGTGCGATGTGACAACAACGTAATCTCTTCATTTAAACCTATATAAAACAATCGATCTTCAGGAGGTGCATTGCAACCCGAAAGTATCGATACTTTTTCATAGGTTTAAATAGCAAAAAAGCATTGTTGCCAAATTGCACGAGCCGCCACTGGAACGAATAAATCGTCACTGTGCTCTATTTAGCAATAGTATCGTTCGACAAACTTTCGAATGGATGCAGATTGCAGAAACACCCTCTAATCTATCTGATTCGGGTGGGTGAACTCTCCCTTCCCTCCGTCTAAGCAGGCACTGTTTAAAAAAAGAATTGAAAAAGAGTCAACGAACTAAATATTTGATTAACAAAATATATTGAATAAGTCGGGGCAAGAATAAACAAAGCGTATCTCGATTCGTTGAGTCGTGTGTCCCAGTCACTTTTTCAGCCAGGGTCGTCATTCGTCATCAGTGTTTCCTCCCACGAATATATGTATGCTGTATGCATATCTAGCCGCGAACTGATTAGCTATGTTTACCGCGTCAACTCGTATCTAACAAATAGATTTCAGCTCTGCATGCTTTCAAATATTTGTTAGTTGTCACTTTTGTCAGTAGCCCACTGCCTATAGTCACATTTTAGAATGGCAGGTGCCGCGGCGTGCATGAGCATATCATGTTGTGGTTCTCGGATGATATGCCCACTTTTTACTTTCTCACTCTAATGAAATTAGAAAAATTGAGAAAGTATTGCGATGGCGCAGAGATTTTTGATGAATTTTGTTTCGATACTTGGCCCGCTGCGACTAAGTCAATCATGATAATGATAAAATAATTGGCTTTTATCATGCCTAATACTATCCTAAAGAACATCCATCCATGATATTTCAATATTTCTGAACCATATGTGGTAGGGAGGAGTAAATGCACAAAATTTCTGTGGCGTCTGTCTGTCCGTCTGTCTGTCCGTCTGTCTGTAGTCATGAACGTGAAATCCAGCATAACTTTTCAACTATTGATCTATATGCATCCAAATTTTGCAGAGATGTTGCTTTTAACATTCCCCAGAGGGACTTTTTTTGTTTTTTTAAAATTTTAATTTTTAGGTTAGTTATGGAAGAAAAATGGTTTCCATTAAAATCAATGGGAAAATGGGTCAAAAAAGAGAAAAATTCAAATATTTCAATATTGAATCTTTGGATTTGAATGAAAATTAATAAAAATATTCTACAACCAGCCCAAAGTAAAATTAACCCCTTATAGTTCAGTAAAATAACCCTTAAGACCTTTTAAAAAAATAAATTTAGGGCGTTCGAGCCAAAAAATGGAATAAAAGTGAGAAATTAATCTTGTATATCAGTGCCAATTACTTAAAGCTGGATGAATTTTGATGAAACTTTGTATACACAATGTACTACCACAGTACTAAAATATTTTCTTCTCACTATCATCATAAAAAATCCTTTGAACCGTTTCAAGGGACCATATAGGTGCGATTGAGAAAAAATAAGACCAATTAAGCAAATAAAAACATAATCCTACATATTGAGATAATTCGGGTTTGGTCCAATTAATTTTAGTTAAATCCGGCACAAACAATCTACCTACCTACATTTACTCTACTTTATATAGAATTTCTTATCATTATAATATACAGCTCTTAAGACTGTCAAAAAAATCAAAATCAGTGCGCTCGAGCCAAAAAATGGAATTATCATGAGAAATTTATCTTTAAACGTGGAGTCAATCAAGTATGGCTCGATGAATTTTGATAAAAACTTTTGTACACACAATCCACTATCAAAATACTAAGATATTTTCCTTTCTTAGTCACCATGCCCAACTGATAAAACCTTTTCAAGAGGCAATATAGGTGGGATTTAGAAAAAAATATGGGAATATAAGCAAATAAAAACATAATCCTATTAAATTTGGGGTAATTCAGGTTTGGTCCAATGAATTTTTATAAAAACTGACAAATACAATCTACAATTAGTCTATAAAAGAAAGTATTCCTTACAGATACAATATACAACACTTGAGAGAGTTTAAAAATCAAAATAGGGTGTTCGACCCAAAAACATGAATTAAAGCGGGGAATTAATGTTAAAACTTGGAGTCAATCATTCATGGGATGAATTTTGATGAAACTTTGCACAAACATATTATGTTACTGACCCACTAAAATATTCCTATCATACAGTCATCATCAAAAACCTTTAAGACCGTTTCAAGGGCCAATATAGGTGCGATAGAGTAAAACTCTTTGAAACCAAGCAAATAAAAAAACAATCGTAATACTTGGAATAAGAAATTCAATTATGACTCAATTATGTTTGATGAAAATTGCAACAAAAGTTTGCAACCAACCTAGGCAGGGATTTCTTTTCAATGTAAAACTATAATATACAACCCGTAAGTCTGAGACTGTTTAAAGGTAAAAAAGCTGTTCCATCAATAAACCCAAAAAACAGAATATCCAAAGAAAATTAAACTTATAAAGAAAATAGTTGGATGAATTTTGTTGACTTTTGGTGTGCACAATCTACAAACAAAGAACATCTTTAAAGGCGGGTTTAATAAAAATAAATAATAACTAAAAAATTATTTTGAAGATCCACAGTTCAAAACCCATCCTTCAAAGGATGAAGTAGGCAACTATTCGTACAGCTTCTCTGCAAAATCGCAAACACTTCGAATTGAAGGCGGAATTATGTTCAGAGGTAAAAATATTTTAAATTTGATGGGAGTCTAGGAGTCTCTCCCAGAATTCTAAAGGGGGTTGGGGGTCTTCCCCAGATATCTAAAGGGGGGTCTGGGGGTCTCCCCCAGAATTCTGAAGGGGGCTCTGGGGGTCTCCCCCAGAATTACAAAGGGGGGTCTGGGGGTCTCCCCCAGAATACCAGAGGGGGTCTGGGGGTCTCCCCCAGAATTCTTAAGGGATTCTGGGGGTCCTTTGACCCCCCCAGATAAAAATGGAGGGAGAAAGTGTTCGTAGGGTGTTCCCTACAGTTCATTTTTATTTAAGTTTATAAGTAGACTTGGGATTTTACATTCTGCAGACATTTGCGCTACCAAAGACTTTGTGCGCTACTATGAGTTGAACAAGATAAAAGGTCTCAAAAGCTTCATTAAAAGTGCGGAATTGCAATCGTACGCTCTGAAAAATATCATGTACGCCCTCTAAAATCTATTTTACATTTACTTTTCCTCTTGAGAAGTGAATTTTTCCAAAAAAAATTAGTGTTTTGATGAATTTGAGGTTATGTTCGAGGGAAGGTAGATTCAAGAGGAATAAATGAAAATTCGCTCCGAAAGCTATCAAATTCGATGCCAGCGTTCAAAATTGAGGTGAACTGACAAAATTTTCAAAGACTTTTGAGAGAAAATTTTTCAACTTTATGTTTGTTTTGGTAGCGCAAATGTCTGCAGAAGCACTCACTTGTAGACATGTCCGCTAAAAAATGTCCTCATACTTTATGCCCACCATATGTAATTTCCATAGTATTGAAGTCATATTGAAGTCGTATTGGAGACGGTCATATTATCGCAAGTCCTTACATTAAGTTAACCATTAATTTTGATGCACTCTAATGATATGTTCACTTTTCTATGGTCTTTTTGGTATCCTGTATTGATCATGCCTACTAAATACGTAATTAGGACCAGCCATAAACTTTCATTCTTGTTGCATCAGTGGACTTTACCAGGAACTTGGGCAGAACTAGACATTTTTCTGGGGGGGGGGGGGCTGAGCAAGTAAAAAACTGATTACTTTTTGTTTGTTTGTTTTTTTTTGTTTTGTTTTGGGCTTTTCATGTAAACAGTAAACACATGTGCAAAATCGCATCCAGTATGGCGGCGCCCATGGTTTCACTTATCTTAACTCTCTACCTATAGACTGTTTTAGTAGAGCGATATAAATCGTATCGATTGCCGTCCGAGGGCCTCTGGTTCAATGTAATTTCCCCATAAGCGAACTTTTGAACGGAAATTTAGGGTATTAAATCAAACAATTAATGCGACCTTTTTGCGATTATGAATTCTACGTCCTCGGAAATGCTTAATTATGCCTGGTTCCTTGACTAAAACTTCCGAAATCAATAAGATATCACAGATTAAATGTTGCATTTGTAGGTTAGAATCGCCCGAAATCCCGCCAATTCCACAAAAGTAAGCATCAAAAACGACATAATATGTGTCCTCGACATTCACCATCCATCAGTGTTAGTTTTACTAATTTTTAGTGTTTTAGAATAATTCTACGCCTACAATTTCACATTATCATCGCTATCTCATGTATTTTGAGGCGCTGATTTCAAAAGTGCTATCAGTTTTCATCAAACTGGCCTAGATTTTACGTAAATTCGAAATTACTTCTTCATCGTAGCAAAATATTCAAAATTCTGGAACAAGTATGAGTTTTCAGTAAAAACTAAGGCCAAATTTGAAATCAGCGGGTCGAAGCACGTGGGAATTTTCGCGGGAGGGGTGAGAAAGAGGTGTTTTATGACAAGATCATCTAGTTTTACGTTCATAACAGCCGGACACACTATGTCATTAAGGCGTAAAAATCATTCCACAACAACAACAATAACATCACAGAATAATACAATCAGAACGGAAACTCTATCGGATTTTGAAGCAAATTCATTTCGCGTCCGCCATGTTGGGATATAGGATGTTTACATCTGGATTCGCGAGCGAAAAAAAAAAAAAATAGGACATGATTCGCAAAATTTTCATTTTGAAATGCCATTAGAATAAAAGTGAGGCCGGAAAATTAAGATTTCTTTCCAGAATTTACAGAAATAAATTAGTTTCAACACAAATCGCGCTCGTCCACCATGTTGTGATATAGGACCACAGCGTTGCCTATTGGTGCCGTTAAATTCCAAACTTGCTTCCATTGGCTCTTATGGGAGTTTCCGTTCTGATTGTATTATTCTGTGATAACATTTGGGTGATTCCAACCTCCAAACGCATCGTTTAATTTGCGTAATATCTTGTTGATTTTGGCAGTTTTATACGGGTGGAACCAGGCAAAATTAAGCATTTTCAAGGACGTGGAATTCATAATCGCGAAAAGGTCGCATTAATTGTTTGACTTAATAGTCTAAATTTCCGTTCAAAAATCCGCTTATGGGGAAAATGCATTGAATCAGAGTTTGTTTGGAACCAGAGGCCCTCGGACGGCAATCGACACGATATATCGCTCTACTAAAACAGTCTATTGTTACTAGAGTCCCTACATGTTGAGAGTTAAGACAAAAAGGGTAGTCAACTTCCGATTGGTCTATGAGCTTTAGGCTCTACGGACGCCGCCATTGGATGCGATTTTGGCCCTTTTGTTTACAATCGCAGTTGTTTACCAACGGTGTGCGTTTTACGGATAAAGAGTTAATTTTCGATGAATCTATAAATTTTAATCATTATACACCTCTGGAATGTCTATAAATCCCAAAAGAAACTTTCAAAGCGTAAATAGATGTCGATCAACAAAAGCAATGAAAATAATTACATCGTTAGAAACTCAGCGGCACTGTAATCTTTGCAGTGGACCAAAACACAACAACGGCCCTCAAAATGTAAACAAATGTGCAAAATCGCATCCAATGGCGGCCCCCATGGTTTCACTTGTCTTAACTCTCTACGTATAGGGACTATAATTGTTACTATGCGTGCGAGTGAAATTAACCCTTATTTTTATGTTTGCTCCGATTTTCTTTCCGGGTCTTTTGGTCGATTTTTAACCTAGCGTATGAAAAACACTCTGCACGTTTTATACTCTCAATGCTTTATCGTGCCTTTTAAACTTTTCATCATCACTTGTTTATTATACCTAGATATACATATGTACTATATTGCTCTGGTGAAGGAGCCACGTCATGTTCATATAGCTTTTCGAACTCCGCTCCATATTCCTTAAAAACAATGCATTTGTACCCGGAAGAACTTTCATTATCTCCTTCACAAAAATGTATAAGCTTCTCTAATCAGTTCCTTCAACTGTCATCATCATCCAGTTTATTGTTGGAAATAGAGAGGCGATGTTCCATATCGATTTCAAGCGAAGCAAGGAAAAAGCGGCAGAAAGGTGGATTGGTGTAATGGTATTTGGGGGGGGGGGGGTCCCCACTCAATTTAAAGCAGGAAATTGGAGACGCGCGCACAACCAATTTTTCATCGCGACTCGTCATCGCGCGCCGTCAACAAAATTTCTCGAAAAGTATGACCTTTGCTGATAAGTCGCGTCATTATAATCAATAATCATCAATAATAATCTATGTCATCGTCAATCGTCATTCATTGTTGTGAAAACTTTCTCGCTTCTTCTTACTCGTAAATAAATGTGCGTATATGAGATGAAGGCGCGGGGGACAAGAATCCAAGTTTGAGGTTAGGTGCGCGGAGAGTAGTTTGTACCCTCGCCTTTGAGTTTGAGATTAGACGCGACGTTCCGGGCGCTGATAATGAAGAGCGCAAAAGATGGCGTCTTCGATTCCCCCCTCCGCCCCCTCCACCCTTCTCTCCTCTCGTCTCGTTTTCATGGTGCACCTGGGTCTATTGATGATGCAACGGCGCTAAATTTTAAGCGACCCCGCGGTCAGAATGTATGCCCGATTGCCCGCACAGTGAGCCAGAAAAATGACTTTAGCTTGAGCAACTTGTTTGCTGGAGGGGGGGGGGGGTGTCATTTTTTTCAACTGCATGATCACAAGTGTTCTTTGTTTTTTTTTTTCGCTAGTCTCAGTAGAGCTGAGAAACTGTTGACTGTCACGTTTATCGAATTTTTTGGTAGCTTTCGCCCGAAAGCATCGATAGTATCGATAGCACTATTGGTCGACCTTTACTTAGTTTTTTGTTGTACGATCTTCCGCCTAAGCAGAATGGTGACGGTACCACAACAATGTAATCATCTGCTACAACCAGTAGCGGCTCGTGCAATTTGGCTATATTTGAACCAATGCAAAATAATCGATTTCTCATGAATTCAGTGCATTCCTTTAAGATCGATCATTTTACTTAGGTTTATATGAAGAGTTGTTTTCAACTTCATATGATCTCACTTTTTCTCGCTATAGCCTCGACATTAGAACTGAGATTCTGCGAAACTGTGTTGACTGTCACCACTATCGATTGTTTCGATAGTTCTCACTCGATGTCACTGGTGATATCGACAGCACTATCGGACATCGATCGACCTTTCCTTTGTTTACGAGTGCTCTTTCTCGCTTTACTTATGTACCTACAATCTTCCACCGAAGCAGAATGCTGACGGCACCCTTAATGGGGCTATTGCACACTTTTGCTACAAGCGATTTAATAGTCGATTATGGCGTAAAAACCTCAAAAAATAACGATGGCGGCACTAAAAACTTCCAAAATCCACTCCTAAACTCAATAAACGCAGTTATTTGCGGGAGCGTAATGGTGGCCGAAGGCACTAACAATGGGAGATTCCCATCTAACAATTCTGAAACTCCATCAAGAAGTGACCAATAAGAGACTACTTTCATTTGACACCGGTGTCACTTGGTGTTGCGGTACCATTCATCGGATGTGGATCATCACTCTGATGACTAATTACTCTGTGAATCATCCTTGTCAGCATAGAAAGAGTGACGAAATTAAGATAGGAATCTCCCATTGTTAGTGCCTTCGGCCACCATTACGCTCGCGCAAATAACTGCGTTTACTGAGTTTAGGAGTGTATTTTGGAAGTTTTTAGTGCCGCCATCGTTATTTTTTAAGGTTTTTACGCCATAATCGACTGTTAAATCGCTTATAGCAAAAGTGTGCAATAGCCCCATTTGTAATCGTTAATCATCTGCTATCTCTATAGTGGTGACGCCTTGTGAATTTGTGATATGTGGCATCCATGTATTTCGTCATTTGAACCTTTGCAAAAGTATCGATTTCTCAAGAATTCAGCGAATCCCCTGAATATCGATCATTTTACATTGGTTTAAACCCAAATATTCTCTATTTCTCTATTTAAATTGAGAGAATCCGTTTTTGCCACTTTGCACGAGCGGCCGCCACTGCCGCTATCGATGTAGTATCAATATTCCTTGCTCTATCAAAACTATTATACTATCAGCCTCATTGGCGGATACAGGGGGGCGAAGGGGGCGATCACCCCCTGTTCGATTAAAAATGGGGGGAAAGAGGGGGAGGGGAGTTGAAGGAAGGGGAAAAGAGGAGAGTAAAACAGAAAAAGGGGTCAGCGGAGGGGGGCGGCGAAAATCCCAAGTTCGCCCCCCCCCCCCCGTTTGTGAGGGCTATCGATAGTAACCCCATCACAGTTCTTACAATAAGTCTCAATTTCTTTTATTCACTCCGTAAGAGCAAGCAAGAGTCCCAACATATAGACTGTTGGTCAAGTGGTCAAACGATACATTTTATCGGTTGGCGTCCAAGGACCTCTGATTCCTCTAATTTCTCTGGTATATAGAGCTGGAAGTTATACTTGACAAAGCATGATTTTACGACTAAATCTGCTGAAATCAAACGAGATATCACAGATGTTGTCGATTAGAACCTTCCGAATGTTACTGTAGACGTTTGTAGAATTCGCATGAATTCGGGATGTTATAAACTAAAAATGTGCGTGAGGAAATCTGAAATATCAAATTGGTAATGACTTACAACCTATTGGTTCCGTCCGCAACCGGTTGTAAGTGGAAATGTCCAATGAAAACTGTCCAACTACAGGAACGTCCAATGTAAAAATGTCCAATCATAAAATGTCCATGAAATTTGGTCCATGAGCAAATTTGTCCAGTACCCAATAATGTCCTATGTAAGAAATGTCCACCTGAAGAAAAGTTTTAAAACGTTGTTGTCCGGTATGTGAAAAAAACCAGGCATAGAAACGGAAAGTTAGGTTGGGGTGGGTTAGGATACGTAGTAGTAACGAACAGGAACTTACATGCTTAGATGTAAACGGTTTGTAAATTTTTCCGGAAACTTATTACTTCCAAAGGTTGCCATGGTAGTTCTTCAGAAAACATATGAGACTTCAACAATGAGTGTTCATGAATGTTTGCACTTGCTTGATTCATACCAGAGGGCGCAAAGTTGGAGTTTATGGTCTCGCGCTTATGAAAGGCAGTGGGTTGTATGCAGTTTTCGGGGGTTTTTCGGTTGGGGGGGGGGGAGAGGGGCCTTCTGATGTGGCCCCTAATAAGTCGAGCAAAAAAAAATGTCGGATTTTCGATTTTTTTTTTTTTTTTTTTTTTTTTTGCTCAAATTACCAGGAGTCTCATCAGGAGCCCCCCCCCCCCCCACTGATAACATCGACAGATAGGCCCAAAAACGCCTATAAATGCCCGAAAAATCCCAAAGACTGCATAATCCACTGTCTCCCATGAGCGGATATTGCTTGATTGCATGGTTAGGTAATAGTTCAAATTGGACCTAGTTCAGATTTCCAACCGATGGCGGGGACTTTTTTTAAGGCGGGAATTTCTTACATAGGACATTATTGGGTACTGGACATTTTATTCATGGACCAAATTTCATGGACATTTTATGATTGGACATTTTTACATTGGACGTTCCTGTAGTTGGACCTTTTGTCATTGGACATTTCCACTTTCTACCCCGCAACCGAACCTTCGAACTCGTTCAAGCAACTGTATTTTTGCTCTTTTTCGAATTTATATTCGGCGAATGGGGCTGTTGCACACTTTGGCTGTAAGCGATTACTGTAGTCGATTCTGGTGTAAAAACCTCCAAAAATAACAATGGCAGCACTAAAACTTTCCGAAATCCATTCCTAAACTCAACGCCTTTATTTTCACGAGTGTAATGGTGGCATAGGGCAGTAATAATGTGAGATTCCTATCTCAATTTCGTCACTCTCTCTATGCTGACAAGGATGATTTACAGACATGGGCGTAGCTACTATAGGGCCGGGGGGGGGGGGCTAAAAAAATCTGATGCTGAAAAAAAATTGCAGTTATAATTTAAAGAAGAAGAAAAATAATTGTAAAACGTAAAATAGAATAAAAAACTTTGTTAACATGCATATGAAGTATTTTTACTTTTGGTGATTAAACGGAAAACGTCGAGAGGGGAATTCGTTCAGAAGATCCTTATTTTCCTATTTTTCATTATTTTGTGTTCTACGATGATATTATTGTTTGAATTCACGAGTACCAAAAAATAAAATTGTAAGGTTAGTTTTTTTATAATTAGATCGGTTTATTTATATTGCAAAGGAACATAACATTTTACTTTTTGCGCGCGTGTTTATCTTCTTATCATTTGCGAGGTGGAGGTAGCCTGAAATCACGTCTTAGGGCGGCTAAATTGGCAACATTTTCCGAGGGGGCCTCCCTAAAAAAATTGTCTTGCTACGTCCATGTTTACAGAGTAATTAGTCATCAGAGTAGTGATCCACATCCGATGAATGGTACTGTGACATCTAGTGACACCGGTATCAAATGAAAGTCGTCTCTTATTGGTCACTTCTTGATGGAAAACAGTATTGTTGGGTGGGAATCTCCCATTATTACTGCCCTATGGCCTATGCCACCATTACGCTCGCGCAAATAAAAGCGTTTATTGAGTTGAAGAGTGGATTTCGGAAGTTTTCAGCGCTGCCATCATTATTTGTGGAGGTTTTTACACCAGAATCGACCATCATAAATCGCTCAAAGAGTAAACAAGAGTCGCAATTGAGGAAGGCCTCCGTGGTCAACGCAGATAAGTGATCGGAACGCGGGCTGGCCTCTGATTGGCTGTAAGCCTGCGGTGCAAAACTGTTTCAGGCCTTATGGAAATTATCGCACGGAAAAAAAAAAAACTACGGTGAAAATAACCATACGGATACCTGATTTTGGCACCTGCTAGATGTTATGGTAATGTTAACCAGAAGTATGCTATGTTTTGACTAGGTATTAGGTGATGTTACCTAATTGCATGTAGAATTTACTCAAAGTATCGGTAAATGTACCATATTTCTGGTCAAGTTTACCATAACATCTAGCAGGTGCCAAAATCAGGTATCCGTATGGTTATTTTCACCAATCTTTTTTTTCCGTGCACGGGGTTTTCGTTTCGGGACGTTTATTTCGAAACCTGTGCGAAATACCCTCTAAATAATTAAGACGAGCCGATTTAGCAAAATTTTCCGAACAAATTGATAGGTTTCAAGCACCAGTATTTTGCAAATTCGAGAAGACTGCATGTCTCAGTTGAAAAGTACACATAATAGTGTGTTACTCAAACACACGCCAAACATGTAAACACACCATTGTGCGTACTTTTCAACTGAGACAGTCTTCTCGAATTTGTAATAAGTATACCTACTGGTCCTTGTGACCTATCAATTTGTTTGGAAAATTCTGCTAAATCGACTCGTCTTAATTGTTTACGGGGTATTTTGCACAGGTTGCGAGATAAACATCCCGGAACGAAAACCCCGTGTTAATTTCCATAAGGCCTGAAACAGTTTTGCACCAGGCTTACAGCCAATCAGAGGCCAGCCCGCGTTCCGATCCCTTATCTGCGTTGACCACGGAGGCCTTCCAATATTCAATTGCGACTCTTGTTTACCCTTTGAAATCGCTTGTAGCAAAAGAGTGCAACAGCCCCCATTCGTTGAGGCGGTCGATTCCTTTCAAATGCACAAAGCGTCTTGTCGGTACTATCTAGCAAAACTTTCATCAAGAGCTGTCTTTTTCATGTTCGCAGTCATCCACACAGAATCTTATGGAGTTCGAACGGAGCGAACTACTGCGAGCGATTAATTGCGATTATCGTCTTCGTACGCGTATAGGCGTTGTGGTATGGCTCTTTGTGGACGATTTTAACCGATATTTTTTTTTTTTTTTTTTTTAAATATCGTCCACAACTATCCACAGTCTTCCGTAAGACTCAATGTAAAAGACTGCAAACCACGAACGGATAAAGAAAGACCGAGACCGAGGTGTGTACAGGTGTACAGGTGGGAGGAAGAATGGAATGATTCAATGCAGCGTGGACGCTGTGAGATAACTCTTCCTACTCGGCCGATATGGAATTGCGTCTGTTCAAAATGAAGGCGCTTTGTAGTAGACTGTTTTAGAGAGAGTGCGCTGTGTTTTAGAATAGGTGAACGGAGTATTCCCTTCTCCATTGAGAGGGTGCTTTGAATGAACCAGTCAATTTTCGGCTCAGTGGCCGAGTGACCTCGCGTTGCTTCTAAATATCTTGTTGGACTTTTACAGTGTGATTTCTGTGTTTTTCGCTGGTTTTTACGTTAAATTTAACTATTCATTTGCTTTTAGCGAAAGTTTGCAAGAGCCCCATTATTGAGAATTCCAGTAATCGGGCTCTTGCAAACTTTTACTGCGAGGAAATGAACAGTCCAATCTGATGTAAAAGCCATCGAAAATCACGCTAATAAAGTCTAAAATTTAATAATAAACTCACGTAACTGCGATAACGGCAAGTTCGTATTGGCGGTTCTACGCAGGTATCATGGGAGATTCCTGTCTGTCTATTATGTCCCTTTCTCTGAAGAAATAGAGAGATATGTCTCAATTTAGATAGGAATCTCCCATGCTACCTGCATCTTTCCGCCACTGCTACTAACAATAAGCCCGATTCTGAGAGTGAATTTCGTGATTTTTCAGTGTATTCATCGTAATTTTTACAGGTTTTTATGCCACAATCAACTCTTCACTCCCCTATAGTAAAAGTTTGCAAGAGCCCCATTCAAAAAGAATTTTCTGTTTACCTTTTATTTAAGAAGAATAAATTTATGCGTGTATTCTAATCTAATTTGAACCTACCCAGATATGAAGAAATATTTTAAAAACATTTTAAAAAAAATTTTAACAAAAATATTTTCAAAATATTTTCAAAAATATTTTGACAACTAATTGGCATGAACAAATCATGTTTTTTAAAACGTTTTTAAAATATTTGCAAAAGGTTACCGAAAACTTTTCGGCAAGATTTTCAAAATGTTTTTATAATATTTCTTTCATATCTGGGTAATGCCCCTCCCCTTCGCTTATTAATGAGTCAAAAGTTCATGAATCGAAGAGTATTGTCTCGTTGTGCGATGGGTTTGATTGGCCGAAGTAAAGGCGAAGTCGGACTGGACCCAAGTCCAGTTGTTGACAATAAGACGCACATTTTTCGGCGATCTCCTTATCTCGTTTCTAGTTTTTCGGCCCGGCTCACGTGTCGTTGGACCATTTTAATCATCTATAAATTGGTCGCCGGTAACCGTTCTATTATTCACTTGAGTTTCGACGAGCATCCGTTGATGATCACCGGCGGCGTCTAGCCACAGGGTGTGATTTCTTTAATCCTCCCTCGCTACATCTATCCTCTTGTCTTTAAAAACATTGTAAGTTGAAGCCGTGTTATTTTCCCTCCTCGTAAATCGTTTCGGGTCTAGTGATTTTCATTTTCAGCCGTGAAAAGTTTTTTGTTTTCTTTCTTTTTTTTTTTGAATTCGCTACCGTTCGTTTCCACTCTAATTTAATTTTTTTCTTAGTTTCCCCCTTTCACATTTTTAGTGTTTTTCCGATACATCCGTCCCTTTTTTTTTTCTCTTTCATCCTCGTATAGTCTTTTCGTGTTTAGTGATTGTTATTTTCAACAATGAATAGTTTCTTGAGTTTTTTTTTTTTTTTTTTTTTTTTTTTTTTTTTTGGTTTTTTGTTTTTTGTTTTTTTTTTTTAGTTGCTACCATTCGTTTTCACTCTAATTTAATTTTTTTCTTCGTCTACAATTTTTCCAACCCCCACTTTCCCCCTTTCACATATTTAGTGTTTTTTGTTTGTTTTTTTTTTTTTTTTCGATACACCCTTCCTTTTTTTCTCTCTTTCCTACTCGTATAATCTGTTCATGTCCAGTGCTTGTTATTTTCAACCGTGAATATTTTTTAATTTTTTTTAAGTTTGCTACTATTCGTTTTCACTTGAATTTAATTTTTTTCCTAATTTGTAATTTTTTTCTTCTCCCCCCCCCCCCTCATGCATATTTCGTAGTTTTTTTCGATACATCTTCCTTTATTACTCTCTTTCCTCCTCGTATAATATTTTCGTGTTTCGTGATTGTCATTTCCAGCCGTGAATAGTTTCTTGTTTTTTTGTTTGTTTTTTTTTAGTTTGCTACCATTCGTTTTCACCGTAATTTAATTTTTGTCTTTTTTTGTCTTAGTTTATTATTTTTTTCAACCCATCTCCCTCCTTTTATATTTTAGTGTTTTTTTTTTTTTACATCCCTCTCTCTTTTTTCACTCTCTTTTCTCGTCATATAATTTTTTCGTGTCTCGTGATTTTTATATTCATCCGTGAATAGTTTCTTTTTTCTTTTTCGGTGTGCGGCCATTCGTTTTCACCCAATTTCTTTTTTTGCAACCCCTCTTCTCCTAACATTCTTAGTGTTTTTTTTTTTTTTTCAATTCGTCCCTCATTTTTTTTACTCTCTTTTCTACAAGTGTCGTGTGGAATCATTTTTTAAGCAGTGTTCTTTCACAAGTTTCTTTTTCGATTTTCAGTCTCTTTTATCGCAGCTCTTCTATTTTTTCTCGCCAAAATTATTATTATTATTTTTTATGTGTCTCCTATGTCTCCTTGAAGCAATTTTCGTGCTCTAAATGAGTAGTATATTTAGTTTTACTTACTTAGTGCTGCAGTGAAAGAATTTTCTGTTCCAAAAATTTTCCCCAATCAAATATAATTTGCTGTCAATTTTTTTTCTCTTTTTCAATTGTAATGCATCGTAAATAGTGTATGATATCATTTAAAAAATTGTGTTGTGTTGAAGTGTTAGTTTTAATGTGTTTTTTTCTGTCTTTTTGTTGCAGTCACCATGCCTGCTATCACTAATAATGGGGCATTGATTGCAGTTATAGAAGAAGGGACTAGAACTGTAAAGTTTGTGGTGAGTTAAATCAATAATGTGATCTTCAAAGTTTTTTTGGGTTTTGTTCTTTCTCTTTTTTTCCTCGCTTGTCTCTTTTAATTTTTACGTAATGTGAGTAGTTGCAGTTTTCCTCTAAATGCAGTTTTGCGCCAAGCATTTGTTGTATTTTTGGTCAAAGTCCTAGAATTATGATAGAGCTTTCTTTAATGTCACTTGTTCTTTTGCTGATGGAATGCAAGCAAAAAAAAAAAAAAAAAATTGTAAAACTCGCAAGTCTTAATTTTAAAACTTCATAAATTCTTTCAGCCTAGTTTGTATCATTTCATTCACATATTTTTCAGATATGATGGTAAATAGCAGCTAGGAAAAAGTTGGACTGTAAATTGGCTGACCAAACTGCTGCTTTAAAAAAAAAAAAATCAAAAAAATTAAATAATTTAGGAGCTGCAATTTTTATATTTAAAATGAACTTATCGTAATTTTCTCTCCAAACTTCGGATTAAGAGAGAAATTGCTACTTTTGTAACAAAAAAAAAGAAAAAATGGGAGAAGAAAAATGAAAATTATAATAGAAAATTAAATTCTTAGGGGTTCAGAAAGCACCTATTCATCCCTTGGGGCCTATAAATTTTCAAGTTAAAAAAGTGGTTTTAATTTTTGTTCCTCCCAAATTGGTGTGAAAAAAAATCCAGGCATGGAAAAAAAAAAAAATTGTGTCGACTCAATTTTAATGAAAACTATCTCGAGAAAACCTACAGAGTCCACTTTTCCACTATGGGTGTTATATTAAAAATGAAATGAAATATCTTGAAAATGTTAATCAATGATCCAAAATATGAATTAAATTTGAATTTTTTTTTGAAAATCCATGCAATTGATCAATCTAAATATTCTCCAAATTTTTGAAACATTTTGATTGTTTCGACTCAATTTTTGATTGCTCGAAATTAATATCGATTGCACAGGTCTCATTGCTTTAGAATTTCTGCTGGCATTTTTTCTTTTCTAGTGCAAACAAATGTGTATATGGGAGTATGAACATTCTAGAACTCTCCGGAGTATTGCTCCGGTGCAGAAAGGAGTGTGAATAGCAATCATTTCCAGCGTATATAACTCTACAGGATACTTTAAGCTTTTCTGCACTGGTGGAATACTCTGGAGAATTCTAGAACGCACCCTAAACTTGATTAAAATTTTTTGGTTGTCTGTTTACATTATAAGAAATACTGAAAAAAGCATCATTCAACCATACGTTTTTGTTTGAGCGTGGAAAAAGAAAATTTTTGCGGCAATTCTAAAACAATGGAATGGATTCAGTAGCTTTTGCTTTTACCTCCCTCAATGGGGCAGTTGCAAGGGTCTGAAATCTTGTGTCTTTTATAAAGAAAATGAATGCACCTGATTAGTTGAGAACAAAGATGCCTTTGGTTTCTAATTAAGTCCCATTCTTCCGGAGATGAGATTTTGCCCCAAAATACATTGTTTTAAAAGGGAATTCCGCGTCGCCGTAGGTAGTAACGTCACTACGCACACAATTTTGTGCAACTTTACACGTGTGTATCTCCATAACCGAGGCACTTAGGAAAAAACCAAAGGCACCGTTGTTCTCAGCTCATCAAGTACTATCATTTTCTTTATAAAAAATACAAAATTTAAGACCCTTGCAACTGCTCCATTATAAATTGTACTCCATTGAAAAAGGGTAAAGTTTTGTTGCATAAATTGTGTGACTGTAACTAATTGTGAATTTATTTTGTCTCTTGTCCAGTTGTTTTCCGCAGCAACCCAAGAGGAAGTAGTTAGCTACACTATAGATGTGCCTGGAGAGTCCCCTCAAGAAGGTTGGGCCGAACAAGATCCGAACACTCTCTTGTCGGCTGTTAACCTTTGCATTGAAGAAACCATCCCTCAGTTAGCTAGTTTCGGTGCCTCCTCAAAGGACATCGTGGCTCTTGGTATCACCAATCAAAGAGAAACGACTATTGTTTGGGATTCAGTAACTGGAGAACCCCTGTACAATGCCATCTGTAAGTTTCCCTTTGACTTATTCCATAGACTTTAATTTTGTTTACCTAGTAGAGTGTTTTAAAATTAAAGACCTTGCGGAGATAAGGGCATAGATGAAAATTTATGCTTTAGAGAAAAACGCGTTTGAAAGTTTGAAAGTGGTTTTTCGATACTTTAAAGTAGAAAGTAGGAAATAAATCAAATCAAGATTTAGTTCTATCGATTTTCTGTTTTGAAGAATCAAAAAACTACTTTGAAACTTTCAAACGCCTTTTTCTGAGAAGCATAAACTTTCTTCTACACCCTTTTCTCGGCAAGGTCTCCAATTGTGGGTTCAGTGTCTGTTACCAATGAAAACTGTAATTATGACTTTTAACTCTTTCCGGTTGTGTGTTAGGGCTGACCCAACATCTAAAAAATGGTGAGTCGGTTGTAAGTCAAGGCTGGCTCGACAATATTAAGATGTCTATTTCAAAAATTGTATTCTGGTAGAAAGTCGGGGCTGACCCAAAAATATTTAGACATATGTTAGGATTATCTGCCGGGTGGCGTCTGACAGACCAAAAAAAAATGTTGCAGAAAATGTTGTTTTTTATCAATTTTCTCTGATTTGTATAAAAACGCATAGTAAATGTTTAGATTTAAAATGTTTGCAACGGATATAGGCAAACAAACTTCTCAGGGATTTTATATTTATGGATTTTTCATTCATGTTTTGATAGTTAAATTATCAAAATTAATTAATTTTTCTTTTTCTTTTGCAGTGTGGTCTGATATGAGAGCTGATGTGACTGTTGACGGAGTTCTAGCTAAATTTCCCGATAACAACAAGGACTACCTGAAACCCCTTTCCGGTCTTCCTGTGTCACCATATTTTAGTGCCTTGAAACTTAAATGGTTAATTGACAATGTACCTTCAGTTAGGAAAGCAATTCGTGAGCGGCGTTGCCTTTTTGGAACTGTTGATACATGGCTGTTATGGAACTTAACCGGTGGAAAAGATGGAGGCTTACACATCACTGATGTTACCAATGCTTCAAGAACCATGCTTATGAACATTGACACGCTTCAGTGGGACCCACTCTTGTGCAAGTAAGTCCTTAACTGTTTGTTTTATCCTGTAGGTAGTGGAGATGATTTGGTTTCAAATTTTTCATAATTAAAAATTTAAGATAGGAGTGAAAGATAACTTGCCTTAGTTTGTCTGAAGGTTTTAACGCATCCTCAAATGACTCTTACAGTTTAAATGTATTTACTTATCCTTGGTTTTAACTTTTTGCATCACAAGTTTCTTGGTTTTAATTATTTTAAAACAAATTATTTTGATATTCTAAGTATTCTAATTCATCTTTTCCAAAATATACTGATGTTTTTGAGAAAGGCTATCTTTTGAGTTCGGCAGATTTTTAGTTTAGTTGTTTTTAGGTAATATCTAAAAGTTAATTTGACAATATCTCTTGAATCTCCTGCATCACTGTTGAAATTTTTTTTTTAAAATTTCATTTGTTTCAATCTCTTTTTCATCTCATTGTTTCAGACATTTTAATATTCCTATAGAAATTTTACCTGAAATTAGAAGCTCATCAGAAATATACGGTCATGTCGTTGGTCACATGTTGGATGGTGTCCCAATTTCTGGTGTAAGTTCAATCTTTGTTATCGTAAAAGCTTGTTATTCTCCTTATTGTTAAAGTACAGTAAAAGATTCTTTTTGAATAGGGGTAACATTAATAGGAAACATTACGTAACAAACTATCAGTTTGAAATACCACAATCAAACTGTCCAAAATAAATTTATTTTGTTTGTGAATTCTAGACATTTGGTTAAAAAAGCGGAGCAAAATTAAATCAGTGCCTGATCGATTGATTGATTGATTGATTGATTGATTGATTGATTGATTGATTGATTGATTGATTGATTGATTGATTTGTCTGACTGGTGCTTGTAGGACCTATTGCCCCCATCATGTATGGCACCAGGCTGAGAGATTATTCTCAGATGTGAGGAGTTCAAGTCAGATCAAAAAGCGTTTTTTTTTTTTTTTTTTTCAATGAGGTAGTTATTACATGGGTCTGAAATGTTGTGTTTTTTATAAAGATAATGAAAGTACTTGATGAGCTGAGAACAAGGATGCCTTTGGTTTCTAATTAAGTCCCATTCTTCCAGAGATGAGATTTTGGCCCAAAATACTTTATTTTTAAAGGGAATGTCGCTTAGTGACGTCACTTAGCACACGATTTTTTACAACTTTACACGTATTTATCTCCAAAACCGGGACACTTATGACAAAACCATCAAGTACTATTATTTTCTTTGTAAAAAACACACAATTTTAGACCTTTGCAATTGGCCCATTTATTTGTTTATATCTTTATTTATTTACTCATTTGTTCATTTTATTTGTTCAATGATGTAATTATCCAGCATAATTGTTTCTTTTTTTCTTCTAGATCTTAGGCAATCAGCAAGCTGCTCTAGTTGGTCAACAATGTTTCAAGGAAGGGCAAGCAAAAAATACCTACCGCAGCGGCTGCTTCTTACTTTACAATACAGGCAACAATGTAAGTTTCCAATCTGTTACAAGTATTTATCGCTGAATTTATTAAAGCTTGTCCCAGAAATGATTGGACTTGACAGTTCTATGGCATTCATGGAAACATGTGCCAAAATCTTTGGAGATGCCTGAAATGACTTGGTCAAAAATAGCCGATTTTTGCCCCCCTCTGAATGGGGTATCCAATTACACTATTCGATTTAACAAAAAATCGCCACGGGATGCGGTTTGAACGAGTGTATGCAAAATTATGTTGAGAATAACAAATTTCTCCGGCTTCAAAACAAAAAAAATATCGATAAGTCCTATAAAAATAAAGCAAACTACAAAGTCATACATATCTTTAAAAAGGTCTTTAAATTTTGCATTTTTTTCGTGCAAACCGCACTTTCATATCTTCATTCAGCACTTTTTTATCGCCTTTCAACGGTAATAATCATGTTAAACTTTGAGCCCTCCTTACGCCCCCCAGAATCATTTTTAGGAATTGAAAATTTCAGGATGTGTAGTTCATTTGATGCTTAATCGAATGGTGTAATTGGATACCCCATTCAGAGGGGGGCAAAAATCGGCTATTTTTGACCAAGTCCTTTTTAAATTCGTTGACTGTAAGTAACTCAGCTATCTATCCATCCATGAAGCCAACTAACTGAAACAAGTTGTATTTATTTGCAACAAAAATAACTAAAAATTATCGTTTAGGACCATTCATTATCTTTATCTTTTACCTACTCAGTTTTTTTTTCCTTGATTTATTTTTGTGTTTTACAATTACATTTTTCCAGTAAAAATTAATCCACTGAAATTTTCATCATTCCTGATATTTTTCTTGTATCCTCTTTTACAGAGAGTTTTTTCTAGTCAAGGATTAGTCACTACAGTTGCTTATCAACATGGCCGTGATAAACGCCCTGTCTACGCCTTAGAGGGTTCTGTCGCTGTGGCTGGAACTGCTCTCAAATGGTTAAGAGATAATTTAAACCTTATGAAGGATACTCAGGAAGCAGAAGATCTAGCCGAAGAAGTCAAAACCACGGGAGACGTTTATTTTGTTCCAGCGTTTGCAGGGCTCTACGCTCCTTACTGGCGAAAAGATGCCAGAGGGTAAGTAATTTAAAGCTTCTTTTTAATTTGCAGCATCTTTTACCATCTAATGGGGCTCCGGCTAAATTTTGCTATTTGCAATTGAGGCGTTTTTTCGCAAAACTCACCTTTTCCACTTTTGGTGAAAATTGAGGTAGCGCCAGAAACGGATTTTACGTAAAAAAGTAAATAAAAAAAAAAAAAAAAAACGGTCACCAATACTCGTTTAATGCTTTATAAGTAGTGTATTGAGTATTCTGTTTTGAGTATTGGAAGAGTTTTTTTTGTTTTTTTCCAAATCACCAAAAGTGGATAAGGCGAGTTTTGCGAAAGAACGCCTCAATTGAATCGTTAATTTTTTACGAAAATCCACGGAAAATTACGATGAGCACTGAAAAATTACAAAATTCACTCACAGACTCATAAATGACTCTAAAGTTTAAAGCGTAATGGGGGAGCAACACAAATACTATGGGAGATTCCTATCTAATTTCTGGCAGAAATCGGCATGAAACGCTGAAGAATCACCTTGAAGAAAGTTTCCACAAAATCAAGTTTCCACAAAATCAAGTTTATTTTCTTTCTCTGTCAATTCCTTGACACTCATCCTTTACTTTCAATGTTTACAGAATAATTTGCGGTCTTACCCAGTTCACAACAAAAGGTCACATTATTCGAGCAGCATTGGAAGCAGTTTGTTACCAAACTAGAGATATTCTCGAAGCGATGCACCGAGATTGTGGTTTTCCGCTCACGAATCTTCAAGTGGATGGTCAAATGACTACGAATAAACTTTTAATGCAATTGCAAGCAGACATTTCTGGAATTCCTGTCCGTAAGTGCTCCTTTTTTTCCCCCTTTTTGTATTCTTAGTCCAGTTTCTTAGAAGTTGGATGCTGGTAGTTGAGAAATACCAATTTTCATTTTAATTTTCCCCAAAGTGAGCAAGCAAAAATTTATGAAAATCAAGGGTTTGCCTCCTCTGGAATCTGGTTTTTAGGTTTGGTTCCCTCCCCCCCTTTGGAAACTTTTTTTCCGATGCCCATGAATGCTTAAATTCATTGTGAAAGGTATTGCACGCAGTCATCTGAACAAAAATTGAAGGTATAACCTGACATTAGTTTTTTCGTTGTCTGTACATTGTACTATGACTAACAAAAGAAAGTCCTTTCACCAAAATTCTTGATAAATTTTTCTATTATTTTCCAAAGAAATTTAGATTTTCAAGATATGCTTCTAAGTTGAGGCAATTTTGTGAAATTTATAAACCTTCAAATTCCAAAACTCTTTAAAATTAGCCAAGAAATTAAAGAATATAAATTTTTTAACGGAATACTTTCTTTTGCTAGTCAGAGTACCTTGTTCATAGCTCTTGCTTGATCCTGAGCCCTTATTCTTGATTTGTGCCACAGTCCAAATTAATGGTGTATTATTTTGTCGTCCATCAGACAGGCAAGCGTAAGTCGAATCCAACGTTTCATAATTTCCAAACTTATTTTCATTTTTTCAACCAAGTTCAATTATTCTATTACTTAAATTAATATTTTTCTGTGATTCTATGACTCATTGAGAATAAAGGAAAAAACATTCAAGGATTATTCGTCCACGCATTGTCCTTCGAAAAATTTAAAACGTGAAAGATGAGCATGAAACGATGGATTCGTCTTACGCCTATGCGTCAAATGGGCGACAATTTGTAAAAACAAAATTGCAATTTCATTGTCTGTGCCGTAATTTCAAGTTTTTTTTTAAATTTTGTTTCAGAACGAAACAACACGAAGGACATAACAGCTTTAGGAGTCGCTTACATGGCAGCATCAGCGGAAGGCATTAATGTTTGGGACTTGGATAATTTAAGTTCTAATATTAATTCTAATTCCTCTTTAGAAGACACTTTCCTCCCTTCAATATCTCATGATGGTAAGTTATAGTTTCAAAAATCCTCCCAAAAAGGAATTATTTCCACTCCCTCCCCTCAAAAATAAAGCCAGAATTCAGGAAATACAAAAATTCCCATAAGCCTCAATGAATGCGTGTAAGGCAGATAGACATAGTAACACTCACACTCACTCACTCGCACTCACTAAGCTTATGGGCTAACTGAATCTCTTAAATCACAGCTTTAATTCTCAATCAATTTTGCTCGTTTTGGGCTCAAAAAATCCATGGAAAAATTATGCGGATGCTAACGTTTATGAATTTTGCATGTGCTCTTTGTTTTCTATTGAAAATGTCAAAAATACGACTTTTCCCACAAAGTGACTGGTGTCACTATCCATCAGATTGAAATCTGGACAAATTTTGCCTGGAATCACCTTAAAATTTCGGCAAAATGAAATGTTGAATTCTTTAAGCTTGTGATTTCTTAAGTTTATTTGTTAAAAATATTGAAAATTTCAAATCTGTATTCGAGGTGTATGTCATTTTTGTTTAATTGTTATTTTAATCAAATAGAGACCAGAGCAATAAAAGAGATGTTAAATATAACTTGACAATTTTGGGATTTTTTGTATCTTCCGGTACTTAATGACATTTTTAAAAGTGAAAATCAAAGAAATTAACTGACCATTTTAAAGAAGCTTCTTTCAAATTTATACAGTTTCATTATTTATTGTGAACTAATATTTTGTCTGTCCTTCTCTGTTCACAGAAAGAAATTTAAGGTACACCAAATGGAAAATGGCTGTCCAAAGGAGTTTAGGATGGGCGACCGCTAAGAAATCCGATGTAATGACAGGTAAAGACTCAGTTAGTCCTTCTGGTGTTTGCAGGAATGCTCTGGCTGAAAAACATACCATCAATTCTGATAATCTTAGTAATCGTGAGGCTAGCGTCTTCAATAAGTCTGCTCGTAGTCTTGACAACAAAGAAAATATTCTCCCGGCCAGTAACGAAAATTGTTTTAGGAATATTAATAATTATGATAAAGTAAATCTTAATAATAACTTTTTGCTTAACAGTCAGGATAATCTTAACAATTCTAGAGCCGATAAGTATTTTGGTGCCAAAGAAAACCCTAGCATAGTAGACAATTTCCCTCGCAAAGGAGTTGTCAGCGAAAGCATTGAGATGAGTTCAGTTTCAGAAAATAGTATTTTAAACACAAACCCAGCTTTGTTCAATGATAATATCAGCGACAATGGCTCTAAAGAAAATGGCTCTAAAGAAAATGGCTCTAAAGAAAATGGTTCTAAAGAAACCGGTTCTAAAGAAAATGGTTCCAAAGAGATTGGTTCTAAAGAAAATGGTTCCAAAGAGATTGGTTCTAAAGAAAATGGTTTTAATGAAAATTGGTCTGAAAATACTTTTGAAGGTAAAACTAGTTTCTCCAAAAACTATGATCCTGAAGATTATCATAAAAGCAATAACTTTGTCAGCTTATTTGAAAATAATCTCGCCATTAATCGGAATGATGCTTGGCCTGGAAATAGTCCTCCAGACATTCCAGATATTCCAGATATTCAAAATATCCAAAGAGCTGCCGAGGCTATACTTAAGAGAGATCACCTAATTCCCTATATTCTAGCAGCTCATATCCAAAATTGTTTAAATGACGACATATTTGTCCTTGGGCACCATTGTCGATAGGTTTCATTATCATCCGGATTTTTAATTCTTTTAAATGGGGCTCTTGCAAACTTTTGCGGTAAGGAAATTAATTGTCCAAACTGATTTAAAAACCAGCAAAAATCATGAAAATCACACTAAGAAATTCTGAAATTCAGTAATAAACTCTCAAGACTGCCATTAATGGCGGTTCAATGCAGGTATCATAGGAGATTCGTGTCTACGTCACTTTCTCTATGGAAACACAGAGAAACGTCTCAAATTAGATAGGAATCTCCCATGCTGTCTGCGTCTCTCCGTCATTCAGCCCGATTCTAAGAGTGAACTTTATGATTTGTTAGTGTTCTCATCGTCATTTTTACAGGTTTTTATACAAGAATCAACTCTTTAATCCCCTGTAGCAAAAGTCTGTAAGAGCCCCATTGCCGTTTAACATTCAATGTGACCATAAATTCCCATCAGTTCCTTAATCGATGAAACTCAATAACTTTTTTTTTTTTTTCAATTGTTTGAACCGTTCAATGAAACAAGTATTGAGATTGAATTTGTAAGGAAATATTCCAACTCTTTGGTACCCATCTTCATTCTAATGTTTGAGTCGGACTGTCTGTAATATTTAAATCAATTTTTAAAAAAAATATTGAGTGTCATTCTTCAAATTAACCAAGTACATAACTTTTAAATTTCTTGCACTATGTGACTTGCAAATATTTATTGAAAAAATTAAAATAATAGCTCAACTCTTTAGCTCAGTGGTTTGTTTTCAACAATCTTTTTACCTTCTTTTGAACTCATCTCTCTGCTTTCGAAGTATTTTAATGTACATAATGCGACGTGTGAGAAGGTCTGAGTTTTGGTGGTTTTTTTTATGAATGAAACAAAAGGGCTTGGTGAGCTGAAAATGAATATACGTTTGCTTTTTTGCTAAGTATCGCTGTTTTGAAGATATATTCGTTTAAAGTTGCGGAAAATCATGTGGATTGTGATATCACAACATCAAATCTAGAACCAAAATTCCAACACCGGAACTATGAAACCTAGAAACAAACTAAAAATATAATGCTTGTTTTCAGATGAGCAAGTAACTTTATTCGCTTCTTAAAAAGCACCAAAATTCAGACCCATGCACTTTGCACATGCCTGATAGTCTTGTTTTTTCTTTTTTTTCACCTATTTTAAGTTTAAGGCTTTAAGTTTGAGGCTTTTAATCTGGGCTTTATTCTGAAACTGTGTATCAGCAGTTCTGGAATTGTTGAGTCCATGTGATCTGCTTTATTTCTACATTACTTAAAGTGTTTCCTTGGTGGTTGTGTTCCAAGTTTTGCCATTGTTTGAGTTATGGCCTAAACTGAAAAAACACTTCAGTATTTTAAAAAAACAGCTTTTAACGAGCCTCAAGGAGGGTCTTAGGAAGCTGTGTGTGAACTAATTTTTTAAAAGTGTTTATCAATTGTACTATTCAATTTGCATTTTGCAAAATATTATACTTTCGATTTCATTTTACGTTTATTTTAAGAATATTTTCACACAGAGCTTTTCAAGATTCTACTGGAGGCTCCACGAAGTTGATTTTTTGAAAATATTCAAGCATTTTTCCAATATTGGCCATAAATTAAACTTTGGCAAAGCTTGGAAAAAAAAACGCTGAATAATCACCTTAAAGACCGAAGGACTATTAACATGAAAAATCAGTGAAAATTGAAGAAATATTGCTTTCATTGACCTTCAGATCCACAATAATCTTTGTCTCATCAATGATTTATTTTTCTCTCATAAAAAGTGAGCATTTTTTTGATGAATGGTTTTCTAATGAAGCCCTCAGTACAAAAATAAGTAGCATAATCTCAGACACTAAACAGCTTTACCTTTTCATTAAAGCAGAATTTTGATTTTAGTTTAAATTTTAGGATTTAGAGGGTATCATTGCTTTTTTTGACCTTTTTTTCTGTTGCAAATAGTTTGGTTTTTAGAGTTTGTAGTTTCACTAGAGTCTGACGCATTTGTACAATTTATTTTGTGCTATTTGAATTAGAATTTTGATTTCCCTCTCTGTTTTGACAATATTTTTTTCATTGAATGCTTTTTTTGTGGTTATGACTATCGATTAATTATTTTTTAAGACCATGTAACTAGTATGTCCATCACACAGTGTAAGCTCTGTGTTTAGGAAATTTGGCTGAACTATTTTTGTTTTCAGTTTTTCTATTACCTTTTCCTTTTTCTTTTTTTGGTTTCGTTTTTTTTTTTTTTTTTTTTTTTTCTTTCCTTTCATCTTAAATTTAAGTGTTTTGAGTATGTTGTGATTTTTAGTCATTAGTTTGTATTGAAAAGTCAGTGACCCACAGCATGTGAAACGTTTTGGTGATTGTTTCGTTTTGTAGTATTTGCGTGTTGTCCAACCTTATGTCTCTTTTTCTTTAAGAATGAATTTTATGCTTTTCAAACAGTATTTTTAACATCTTTGTTTTTTGAGCTTAAATACAGCCATTTATTAGGAAATACCAATGATTTGTTGATAGTTCGTAATAGCTCTGCTGTTCAAGCAGTTGAGCACACCTTCCTAAAACTTGAGGGGCGTGACTTTATCTCCGATATACGTTAATAATTGAAAACTGAAGTCATTTGTTGGCAAATTAGGCTGTTGCACACTTTTGATGTAAGCAATTTTTGGGTTAATTCAGTTGTAAAAACCTGCAAAAATAACGATGGTAGCACTGAAAACCCATGAAATCTACTCTGAAACTCCTGAAATGCTTTTAAATGCTCAAGCATAATAGTGGTGTTGGACACTAATAATGGGAGATTCCCATCTAATGATACTGTAACTCTATCAAGAAGTGACCAATGAGAGACGACTTCTTGTGTCACCAGGTGGCATAGTTTTACGTATTAATCGGATGTGGATCACTCCTCTGGTTTCTAAATACTCTGTGAATCTTCCTTGTCAGTATAGAGAAAGTGACGAAATTAAGATAGGAATCTCCCATCATTAGGGCCTAATACTACCATTACGTGAGGGCAAATTAAAAGTATTTTATGAGTTTAGGAGGAAATTTTGTGAGAATTTAGTGCTGCTATTGTTATTTTTTGAGGTTTTTACCCCTGAATTGAGCCTTGAATTGCTTAGAGCAAAAGTGCGCAACAGCCTTTTTGAACTGTTTGTTGTCCTTGGGAAGGCCTACTGCTTCTTTTCTGCAACTTGTTTTGTTAACTTTTTCCGTGGCAAAACTGTTTCAATGCTTTATTCTTTCATCAAAACATCCCACTCAATTGTCAGATTTCAGAGGAAATGATTCAAACTAGTAATTCTTACAAAATAGCAATCAGGGCTCCCTTCTTGAAATAGCTTTGACCTCTTGATTGAAAATGTAAAAATTTTCAAAAGACAAATTTGAATAAATGTTTTTTTTAAAGGAAAAAAAATTATAAGCAACATTTTTTAAGTTTCATTTAGTCTTGCCCTACAGCTAGTTTTAAAGATAGAAGTGGTATTTAAGGTATCTTTCAAATTCTTCTTTTGAAGTTAAAATTACTTTTAAAAGATATTTGTTCTGATGATTTCAATTATTTTTATATTGGGAGAGTTATAAGTAAACAAAAAATTGTAAAAAAATGGAAAAAATGTCTGGAGGTAATTCAATAAGGTTTAGTTTTGGTCCTTCGGATGGTCAAAACTAACTAAAATTACTCAAGTGTATAGCTAAACTCACACTTAAAAGTAATTTCCAGAGATTTAACACTGTTTGAAGAGTTTTTCAAATTTCTTAATTCACCTTGATGTTTCTTTACTCTCAATTGGGATAGTTAAATGTTTTGGTTTGGAGGATGCCGTATTATAATTTGAAATATTTTGAAATATTTTGATGCCTTTGGAATCGGAGTTTGCGTCTTTTCTTCAAATCTGTCGTTAGGCTGGTAACGAATGGACAACATTATTTAGTGTCAAATTTTGCCTCTGCTGTAACTGACTGGCATCAACATGTTCCAAAATCTCATTAAAAAAAAAAAAAAAAAAAAAAAATGATTTTTTTTCCAAAAAAAAATTGATTTTTTTTCCAAAATAAATTACTGAAATGTCTTAGTATAGAGTAACAAATTAGGTTATTCAGTTCGAAAAAACCCCCAAACATTGTTCAATCCTTGAAGAAACTATGGTGATGAGACATTAGAGCCATTCCTTCAGTTTGTCCTCAATTTTGACCATTTTTTGGGACCAAACCCCGACCACATTGTCAAGAAAAATCTAGAGGAAAAATTTAAAAAAAAAGGAAAAAAATTAATGAAAGGAAAAAAAAAAAAAAAACATACTCAAAGAAAAAGGAAATAACTGTTGTAAGATCCGATGAAATATTGTCAAGTTGTAGTTTCTTGTTTCTTGTTGTTTTTTTTTTCTCTCTTTTTTTTTTGCTTTTTTTCTCGTTTTGCTTTTCTGTTTCTTTTTTTTTTTTTTTTTTTACTTAGCTGCATAGATTTAGGAAATCAAAATTTTAATTCAAATTTTGCTGGTTTCCTCTTCCCCTCCCCTGCAAACTTTTATGACTTTTTTTTTGTTATCATCTAGTTGCTGTCAATCTTTCTCCTTCTTTTCTTCTCAAATGTCTTTTTCTATTGTTGCGCTTTTTGTTTTCAAATAAATATTTTTCAATTGTATATATTTTTATTTTCATTCTCCTATTATTTCTATAAGTTTTTGCACCTTCATATTCCTATCCCAAGCTATCTGCTTTTTTGCAAATTCTTTCTCTTTTGCTTTTATAAATTACCATATCTCAATAAATAAAAAATAGATCAATCTTTTCATTTAACATGGCCGGAGGTCGTTTCAGAAGTGTAGGCCCACCTAGACTGATAATCTTTGGAGTATGCCAGCTTTATTTTTCATAATACATGGGGAAAATGAATGAAAATGACTTTGGCTTTTTAGTCTTTAGTAAGGAACGCTTTAAAATCAAAAGGTAAAGTTGCAGACAAGTTTTGTCTTTATTTCAAAGAATGAAAATTGAAAATTCACCAAAGATTATTAGTCTCGGTGCGCTTACACTTCAAAAACAGATAAAAGAAAGTTTAAGAGTTATTTAAGAGAGATGATAAAATTTTGTTTCGTCAAATTCTTGTCAGTGAAGCGAGTTTTAGATGAAAACTTTCTAAAGAACAGTTATCAACAATTTTGCTGTCAATTCTGCAAAAATGAGAATTTTTTTTTTCTTTCTTTATTTTTTTATAAAAAAATACTGCCTACCGACAACTGTGCAAACCACCTAATAAACAAGAACGCAGCACTGACTAAAAATCAGAAAGCACTAAATTGTTTGTATTGAAGATGGTCCTAAGTATTGTGGACTGGATGAGTGGAGGAAAAGGGGGAGGGTCTAAGGGATATTCTTAAGGGAAAAAAAGGGATCTCCAGAGAGTTTGTCTTGAAAGATTTAGAAAATTCAGTTCTCCGAAAAAGTAGTTTTCTGGTTATTTTTGCCCCTTTGAAGACAGGATGATTTCATGCACATTAATTACTGTACAAAAAGAAATTTTTTACCCGAGAGGGAGGGGAGGGGGTGGATTCCCCTCTTATGCTCCTTATGGGTACTACTCTATAAGAACAAAATTTTCAAACTAAAACACTTTTTTTTTTTTTTTTTTTTTTTTTTTTTTTTTTTTTTTTAATCATAATTTAAATTTCCAAGTAAATTAGTGATAAAGGACTTGAAAGGCGCTCTGAATTGTGTCATGAATCATTGATTTATTGACTCGGTCTCACTTTTTTGCAGTATTTATGACAATTTATTGAAGCTACAACTGACTTGAATCGATCATCTTTTAGAGCTCAAGCATTTTGAGTATCGGGTTAGCAGATTCTGACAATTACTACTTCTAAAACGCATCAAAATTCATCAGTGAGCAGCATTCTATCAACGAGTTGTAACTGTTTGCTAAACAACTGCTCACCAATCCGTTTCGATAAATTTCGGAAGCAAACACTGCTTTTTGTCAGAAACCATCAACCTGATACTGCAAATGCGTGAGCTCTATCAAGCTAAAGTTTTGCCCCAGTGTTGCCAGATCGAGGGTAAAAAGCTGTATCGTCCCCAAAAAACATATGGCTTTTTCACCCCAATCTGGCAATACTGTTTTGCCCTCAAATGAACCATATGCCTGCTTTCATTGCTTTTCCTCAGCATATCTTTAATGGCATCTATATGCTAGAATCATCTTGCCGCACATTTATTTACATTACTCCTCTGCATTGAATAAAATGTTTTCCAACAAAATCAATCAATGAATACTTAGAAAATGAGATTTCCAACTTCAGTAAAAAATGTTTGGTCCTTGGTACAGTGATTGATCTTAAAATCTTGGACTTTAAGGGGTGTCTCCACCTGCGAATTTAAAAGCGCGAATAAACTGATTGAGCCAATGAACTGCCTTGAAGTCGATAGGTCGAGTTCGATGTATCGACAACAAAGAAGCTCATTGGCTCAATCAGTCTATTCGCGCTTTTAAATTCGCAGGTGGAGACACCCCTTTTTAGACCCTCAAGATCCCTCTAAAAACAAGAGAGACAGAGCACTAACTGGCTGCAGCAGAGGCATGCTGAATTCTCGCAGATTCAACAAAACAACAGTCAACACTCTTCTGATGTCACAGGGTGTTGAATGGTGAGCACCCTCCTCTTCACTTCCCAGTCCATCCCTTCTTTGTTTTCCGACTGTCACCGTTCAACACACTGCGACATCAGAGGGGTGTTGACTGTTGTTTTGTTGAATCTGAGAGAATTTAGCGTGTCTCAAATCTGCCCTATGTATTTTAGTAAAGTGCTCTGTCTCTATTTGTCTCTGAAAAACAAAGATAATTTTGGAAAATTAATAAAATGAAAAAAGAGTTACTGGAGGAAAGTAGTCCTAAAACCTTATAGAAACGGATGAATGGGCCAATGTTGGAAAACTCGGAAAAAAATTTGGTGAGGACTTTTCGGCTCAAATTGCAGCCATTTTCAACTCAAATATTTAAAGAGTAATAACTCTAACACATATAAAAAAATACACAGGAACAGGTATAGGTTTCCTGTGTTATAGTGTGTATGAGTAGCGCCTCTTGCCACTGTTTAAAATTATTTTATTTTTCTTTAATCCTTTCACGGGAAGTTGTACTCATGTGTACCATTTTATGTACCATGTGATTCAATGGACATTTTTCCAAAAGTTGTGTGACCCATCAAACTTCTTAGAAACCTGTCCTCTTTTAAACAGTAAAAAAAATCTCATAAAAACCTAAATCCCAAAATGCGTGCATGAAAGGGTTAAATATTTGAGTTGAAAATGGCTACAGTCCTCACCAAAATTTTGTTGCATATTTTTCAGCATTTGCCCATTAACTTGTTTCTTTTATGCCGAGTCATCGCTGGTTTGTTTTCTTCATGTTTCTCTGTAGTCCTAAAATACTGCAGACAGCAGGGCTCCGCTTCTATCAACCTCATTTTCCCTTTATAATTAAGCACGGTTTTGCTGCAAAGCCCCTCACAATCATCAATATTGGTGTCTTTGTAAATGCTTGGCTATCCTCGGCTGTAAATATTGAATGTATTCACTTTTTTATGTGTTCTCTTTTTTATGTTTTTCTGGTGTGTTGCATGATGCTGACTGGCTGCTAAACAAATTGCAAGATTTTGTGAATCCAACATTTTTAATGCAATCTCAGTGTATCTGGGATTCGATTATACCTATCGTCCTAGGAGGTAATTTTGGTATTAGCTGCTAAGGATTTAAATCACTACCTCTGGTTGAAAATCCTGAGCTCATTTCCAAGGCTATAACTTTGATTGTCTCTAACAAAGCTGCCGCTCTGTGTTTATATAATGGAATTTTTTAATTCACCGATGATCTCACTGGTTTACCAAAAGATTAAACAGTTTAGTTCAGTGTATGATTGTAATGCATGAAAATACTCTGTTCTGTAATCTTTTCTGAACCAATATAGTCATCAATGACAGCAACAAACTTACGGTTATTCTGATCATTTAAGGTGATTCCATGCGAAACTTTTCCAGATTTCAATCCGATGGACAGCGACACTTGTCGCTTTTGGGAAAAGTCGTGTTTTTGGCATTTTAAATTGAAACCAAAAAAAAATGTAAAATCCAATAACGTCAGCACCTGTGACATTTTCTTATGGATTTTTTGAGCCCAAAACAAGCAAAATCGTTGTAGGATTAAAGCCGTAAATTATAGAATTCATTTTGCCATAAACGGAATGAGTGAGAGCGAGTGCGAGTGATAATATGTCTATCTGCCTCACTAACACTCATTGAGGCTTATGGACATTTTTGTATTTTATATTTTCTGACTTTATTTTTGAGTTTTTCAGCTTGAAACTTAATAATAGTGTTGCTCCAATTTTAAATCAATCAAATAATCAATTTTGTTTTTCATTTGTCTTGTGTTCCAGATGAAAGGTACAGATTACTCTCGTCTGTTCCTGCCAGTATGTTTTTTCTTGGAGCGTTTATTATGCTCACTCTTTCTAGTACAGCAGCAGCATCATCCTAGTAATATTTTGAAATTTTTCTGTTCACGAAGCAGAACTCGGTGATTATCAAATTTCAATACCGGTGCTTATTACCGGTAATTTTTATTTTTATTTTTCTATCATGATGACTTCCAATCATTGTTTTAAGCAATATATTTTAGCCCTCCTTGCCCCCTCCCCTCCCCAAGGGTTCTGACAGGAATGTTCTCGGAGGGAACATTCCTGGGAACAATACCCTGGGACTAGTTGAACAGGCTCAAGCAAAAACGTCCGATGTCCAAAATATTTTAATTGAGAAGACGAATGTAAAAAAAAATAAAAAAATTAGCAAATTAATAAATTAAAAATTAAAAAAAGCTGTCAAGACAAGGGGAATAGGAGCTAGAAGCTGAGGAACAAGTCTGATCGGGACTTAAAGAGAAGCAACGTCTTCTTAACCCGTGGTTGATCGAGGTCACCAAACGGACGCCGTTGGTGGATCATTCTAGGGAGGTCGCGCTGAAAAGGTTATGCCCCCCTCCCCCCGGAACTCGCATCGATCTGAAATTTTGCGTAAGTGCTGAGGGATAATGTAAAGTAAGCTGGAAAAAAAATTGACAGTTTTCCTCCATTTTTAACAAAAATACGAGGAAAAAATCATCAAGGTGAGCGCCACGCTCACCCCTCGACCAACCGCTGGTTAAGAGTGTTGTACGCTTACAAAGTCAAATATAAAAAAATGGGCAACGGACGTTTTCGCATGAGCCTGTTCAATCTACATAATAAATAAAGTTCAACTTCCCTCTCCCTTCCTAGAACGGATTTTATGATAGGTTGCATTTACTGAAAGAGTCTAGGTAAAAACTCAATACATTGCAGCTCTGTTGGTCAATAAGAGGCAAGCGAGGCTAGTTAAATTTGTTTTGATCAACCTCTGTAAGTGCAATTCTTTCTGTCTTGCTTCAGCCGCTGTGAGGATCCGGATGTGTTTCGTGATGCGAGTTCATTTCAGAAGTGTAGGGGCACCTAGACTGCTAATCTTTGGTGAACTTTCAATTTTCATTCCTTCAAATCAAAACAAAACTTGCCTCTGACTTAAACTTTTGATTTTTATGCGTTCCTTAATGAAAAGCCAAAGCTCAAAATGCTTTTTCATTTCTTTTTAGCTTGTAATATGAGAAATAAAGTTGGTAAATTTTAAAGTTTATTGGCCTAGGTACTATGACTTTTAAAAGAAAGTATCTTGGTAGACATTGTCATTATTCCGTTCCTCCACCAGTTTTAAAGAATTTTGCAGAATTCAGGTATTCTGGAGTCTAAGAGTATTACCTATTGAAAGTATGCTTTAAAAAATCTAAAAATCTCTGGAAAACAATAGACAGTACAATCAAGGACGGTTTCGATGAGAGGACTTTCTTTTGCGCATAGTGTGCCTACAGTGCCTACACTTCTGAAACTATCTCTAGCTTGGGTACACTCCTCAAAAAGTTACTGTTTTGTAATTGAAAACAGTATTGTTTTATAAAAAATGCGAGAAATATCAAGTTCTTTTTTTAAAAAAAAAAATTAATATCTCTCTTTTTGAATGCTATTTTTTCTGGAGCTCCAATTGTAATTAGTTTCTCAAAGTACCGTTCTCCTCAAAATTTACTCGATCCTCGCATTTATTTTCCCAACTAGCAAAAATTATTTAACCTGCAAGAATGAGGCAGTTCATTTTAAAGCTCATCCTTAAATTCTTAAATATTTTGACTTGTTAATCTTAGTTTCAAATGAGGAGGCAGAAATAATTTTTTTATTTGACCTGCCTAGTACTTTTTCTTTGTTTTTTTAATTTTCTGTAACTTCGAACCAGGCAATTTTGCATAAAAATTTTCAATGTGAAATTGAATGGCTTCTGAAATTTCAATGTGTCTAATCTTTTGTGCTAGTTTTTCTGTTCTAAATTTGGCAGGAATAGTTTTAAAAATGTAGTCAAGCTTATTTTTGAGCCCCATTGCCAGGAGAAATGAATCAAATTATATTTATTAATGTCTGAACTTCCGCTCAAAACCTCTGTCAAATCTGTTTTGTTTTGCCTCATGGAGAAAGCGTGCATTTTTAGCATAAGTAATGTCATCATGGATATTGCAATATTATTTAAGGTGATTCCAGGCGAAACTTTTCCAGATTTCATGGTCGCTTTTGGGAAAAGTCATGTTTTTGGCATTTTAAATTGAAACCAAAGAAAAAATGTAAAATCCAATAACGGCAGCACCTATGACATTTTCTTATGGATTTTTTGAGCCCAAAACAAGCAAAATCGGTGTAAAATTAAAGCCGTAAATTAAAAAATTCATTTTGCCATAAGCTGAGTGAGTGAGAGTGAGTGCGAGTGATAATATGTCTATCTGCCTCACTAGCACTCATTGAGGCTTATGGAAATTTTCGTATTTCATAATTTCCGGCTTTATTTTTGAGTGTTTCAGCTTGAAACTTTCAGGATATCTTCCTGAAGTATGCTTGCAGGTGCTGACGTTACTCACATTTGCGCTTTTAGCGTAAATTCGTCAATTTTAACCAAAAAAAACTCTTGCCTTTCTGAGCAGAGCAACGTGGTGTACACGGTTGGAACTAATCGACCCTGGAATCATCTTAAATCAGGGAATAAGGTGTATATCTAGTAAAATCAAGGCTTATTTTTCTTACAGTTTGGAGTCTCTTTTTACTGCTACTATCTTGAAGTAAAATTGACACGAAAGAAAAATTGCTTGTTTTCTAAAGCTTTTGTTGAGGCATTCTTTGCTTTCAAATGCAGGAGCTTAAATTATTTTTTACTTTCCCGAAAAGTTTTGTTTTTCATGTACGTATGTTTACAGTGTCCTGGATAATATTCAACAAGCTATCAACTGGCATAAGTATTGGTGTTCAACTTTAGCTGCCATGCTGCCATAATTTGTAGTCTCTTTCACAAATAATAACTATGTGCCTAACTTATCTTACGGTTTTTTGTAATGTGCACCTTACCACATAAAGCAATACAGGTATTGCCAAGTTTTTTCAAACGTTCGCCGAAATTTATCCATCAGTATTCACTGACCCAATTTTATTATGTACTTCCTTTATGTGATTTATGTTTAACTGATTTGAGCTAAATTTAATTTTATGTTTGGTCTTCAAATTTTTTGCGGCAATTTGTTTTCACACCAATGGATCCTAACAGCAAATATCTATGATTTTTCATTCCTCTTTATATTTTTCGGTTTCTTTCGTTTTGGAGAAAAAAATTGTTAATTTGCTCGGAGGCTATTTTTTTGCATGTAAATGTGTCTAGATAAACTCAGATCTCCTGTTTGCAAACTACCTGCTAATTTTTACAAATCAGGTCTAGTTATCATTTAGTATAATAGATAAAGTTGTATCTAGTCATTGGAAATTCAAATCTATTTTAAAGTATTATTCGGTCTTGTTTTTTTCCTAGAGTTTTTTTCTGGCCGCATTGTTTAATTCGTGTCATCTTATCTGTCAGAGGGATATTTGGCATGTTGCCGCATAAGTTTACTCAGTTGCTTGTCTGTAGAAACGGCATTCAAATTTTGTATTCATTAGCTGTCAAGAAGATGAGTTTATTTAATAAGCAGGTCACATTTTCAGTGACAAGGTTTCAAAAATCAGTAGATGGCTGAAATTTAGCACTTTGATCTCTCAAAAGTGGGCAGAGCCAAGCACCGTACGATCATGTACGGTATTGTAACAATAAGTGATCGGGAACCGCTTGGTTAAAATTTTCGAGACCTACCTCCCAAGGTAGTTTACGTGAAACGTAACCGGATGAGTAGGTGATCGGAGGGAACATTTGAATTTTGAATCGCCGTGTCTGTGATTGGCTCTCGTAAGTAACCGTGGTTTCGAAACTCTGGTCACAAAAGAAGTGACGGGTGACCAGTGGTCACTAAATAAAATTTGCTTAAGGGGTCTCTGAGTTGTGATTGAATTACTCCTGTGGTAATATGAATGAGATTTGAATGAAAGAGCAATTTTTTCCCCCGTCCAAATACCAAATTGTCCGTGAAAAAAAGAGTCCATGCCAAATAAATGCCAGGGTTTTGAATTCTGATTGATAGTTAAGATACTCACGGGAAAAAACTGTGCAATGATTTATGGAATGTACTGCTCAATTTTCTTTTTCCAATTTCATTGTTTATTTTAGCTCAGAATTCAAGAGCATATTGTCAAAGTAGATCTTCAAGAGTGTCTTGTTCTTGCCTCTTGCATCACTGTGTTCTTCTTAAACTTTTTTTTTTTTTATTGATTTCGTAAAGATTTTAGTAGTTTTATGTTCAACTCTCCCTCTTCCCAATTAGGTAGTTGCTACTAACTTAACATCACAAGTTCTGTGAAATAATGAATCGTTTCTTCAAATTTTTAAATAGAAATAGAAATAGAAATAGAAGGTCCAACCGCCCCAGCTGTGTTCCATAAGCTCGTTATGCCTGTGTTTCAAGGCGAACGGTTGGACTGTTAGAGACTTTAGGAACAAAGGACAGTAGGTTGTTAGGAGGGGAAGAAAGAACTTCAACACATTGAAATGCTCTTTGTTGGATAAGGATAGTTTGATAGATAACTCATCTTTTTATCTCTGGCTGAAAAGGAAATTAGCAAATTAATCAATCAATCAATACCTGTGGGCACAAAACACAATATCTATACTTTAACTATAGGCATGTTGAATCGTTATTAAAAACATAATAATCAAACAACATCTTCTCAAGTATTTACGTATCTGTGGTCTGGAGAGATTTGATCCTTAAGCTAGCAACTAAATTGGGCTTTACATACAAGGGTAAATTATATAGCGTTATGAAGTTCTGTACGAGCTACAAGAATACACAAACAGACATGCAAAGAACAGAACCCAACTCAAGTGGGGTCTCTACACTAAATGTGAGAAGGTTGTATAAGTAGCAGTTGCTCTAGGTTCCTTGCAAGGGCATGATATATGACTGGTGACTATTTTACACAACAACCAAATGCTATGAAGGAAAAAAAACAAAACAAAACAAAACAAAAAACAAAAAAACAAGAGCGCTCATAATAGGGAGAACAATAGTAGCATTGTATTGATGCGAGAGTGCCTCAAAGAGACAACTCCCATTTGATGGCATTTTTTCAACTGTCACAATACCACCAGTTACACTAACCAATTCAGTAGCCATCATGCAAAACTATATACAACATACACAACACAACACAATTTTCCGCAAAACCATTAAACCATTAAACAGCCTAGAACAAAGGAGACAAGAATTAGTAAATTGGAAGCAGGTTATGAAAATATGAACGCGAACCGTGGCCTTCGGTCACCTGCAAGAGTGCAATTCTCTCTTTGCAGCAGTGGCGACTCATAAAGCTCAGCAATGGTGAGGCGACATAGGTTCAAGAAAACATTCTAACAAGATGAAGGGTGAAGCAAAAATTACTTGGTTCTATTATGCTTGAGGATGGTCCGAGTATCTTCCTTCTTTCTATAACTGGTCATTACTCTGCTTACCTTGCCTGACGAGCCGCCACCGTCACTCGGAGAGACTTGCAGGTGTCCGGGCGGAACCCGAGATCAAGCAGTGCGGGTGTCACTCTAACTAAGTGCAAAACTAAGACTACGTGTAACTAGGGGATCTTTACTCTAAAAGCTACTATAATCAAGCATAAGCAAAAGCATAAGCATGAGCATGAGTATGAATGGACATTGAGACAACCATGTAACCAAGGAAGATTATTTATATTAGTAATGTAAGTAGATGGAGAAGAAAACAAGAAAAACAAAACAAGGAAGACAAACAACAGTAGTAAAGCCCAACGCACTGCCTGCTCTCTACGGGGAGGTAGCCATAAGGGGCGCCACCGCGGTGTGGCGCTCCAGTGTCCGCCCAGAATCGTTTCTTCAAATTTTTGGAAATTTAATGACCTATTCCGTCATGATAGTCATGTTATTCCATTTTTAATGATCTAGTATTTTAAAAATAAAATGAAATTATGTTGTGAAAAGTCCATCACATTTTGATCTGGAAACTCTTATTTGTTCACTTGTTTTATTGTTATTGTTTCAATTTGAATTTTTGCTGTTTTATTAAAGTTGTTTTTTGAAAATTTCTCCTTGTTTTAATTTCCTCCGCTTGTCCCTCAAGGGTTTCTCTAAACTTGGGACCGGTGTTGCTAAGTAGGTATTATATTTCATTACTTTCTTGTTTCTTGTTTTTTTTTCCAATTAAGAAGACGAGGGAGATAAATGTACTGTCACTAATAATAAGATGAAAAAATAGATAAATTGTATGAAAAAAAAACCAAAAACAAAAAATCGGGAGCACTCTAGTCCTTGACAGGGATTCAAAGCCGAAGCCACAGTCAAAATTGAAATTTGCACTTCTCCTTGAGAAAACAATGATTCATCCTTTCAGAACTGAAATGTACCATTTAGTAAGTAATTCAAGATGTTTCAACATAGACAGATTTTATTTTTCATGATTACAGTTTGAGTTATTGCGATCGGAGCCCTGAATCGGAGCAGCTTCAGCTTCGGAGCTCCGATTGCAATAATTCAAACTATAATCAAGGAAAGTATTCTCTGTCTGCGCTTAAACATCTTGAATTACTTATTGAATTGTAAATTTCAGTTCTGAAAGTACTATTCATTGTTTTCTCTAGGAGAAGTGCAAATTCCAATTTTGATTGTGGCTCTGGCTCTGAATCCATGGTCCATGTGTGCTCTTGAGATATTCCTTTCCTTGGGGTGTCATGCTTGGTGCAGTCTCCCTCTTGTACTCTACCTTACTGTAAGGCACCTTGATAGGTATCTCCATTCCTTCATATTCCTTTTTTTTGTATTCTCAGTCTAGTCGTTCGGTGTAAAATACCAGCTTAACAAACAAATGGTTCATGTGGCTGGACTTTACTACTTCCTACTATTACAACTTACTTCTCCTAACTTTTTTTGCATTAGTCAGTTGTAGCAAAAGGTTTGAAACTGCGCCAAAAATTTTGAAGATTGGCTAAAATAAAGCAATTATTTTCCTTGATTAATGAAATTTCTGGTCATAGTTCAATCTGTTGCAACTAATGGGCTCTTGTAAACTTTTGCTGTAGGGGATGAAGAGTTGATTCTGCATAAAAACCTGTAAAAATGACAATGAGTTCTCTTAAATATCACAAAATTTACTCTCAGAATCGGGCTTAATGGCGAAGAGACGCAGGTATCGTGGGAGATTCCCATCTAATTTGACACATTTCTCTGTGCTTCTGTAGAGAAAGTGACAAATTAGACAGGAATCTCCCATGATACCTGCGTTGAGCCGCCATTACGATCTTGCCGTCTAAGCAGTTTTGTGAGATGATTACTGAATTTTAGACTTCTGAAGTGTGATTTTTGTGGTAATATCAATACCTCTACCGCAATATCGATACCAGGCATTTCTAATATTTGACGTGCTTCTGTTTTTGTCCGGTTGCCTTTTTTGCACCTAACTTAAGTCGAAAATCCGGAGATAAGTTCTCTTTCGGAAAAATGTAGACTGTAAATGCTTAAATCTTTTGTTATAGGAGAGCGCGAGTGTTTAAATTACGCGCTCGGAACTAGATGCGCGCGCAGTAGCCGCTGATTTCCTGCTTATATGAAAGTATCGATACTTGCGAGTAAATGCAATCATTAAAACAGCCCGTCACGTAGAATAAAATAAAAACTTAAATGGGAAAAAGGCTGAGGAACAAACAAGCAAAAAACGAGACGTTTCGGGGAAATAACGGCCCCTTTATCAATCGTATAAAAAAAAAAAACACACAGCTAAAAACAAAATGCGAGTCATGCCATCACAACGACAACCATGACTTGCGAGTATGGATACTCGACACCAGTATCGATACGTACGTTTCAATTCCAGTATCGGTACCGGTATCGATACTACTGTCTGGTATCGCCATCCCTAGACCAAACGTTGACTGATGAGGAAAGGTGTTGAGGTCAGTTGTTGAATGAGATCGAAGCCCCGAAATTTCATCATTCAACGTATTGGACCATGTTGGATAGTGCTCCCTATGTTCTTCTGTTGAGTCCCAAAAAAAAAGTTAGCCACAGGGCGATCAAGTAGTGAGTGGTCTCTATTATATAGGTAAAGTCTCAGGGATCACTTGAATTTATAACCTTCTTGATTGTGATTGGCTCCTGTTGGTAACCATACATATAATACTTTTGCAGAATACTTTTAGCTACAGTTAAAATGGTAAGAAATGATATTCAATAATGTTCAAATTACCCACACAATTAAACTTACAAAGATTATTATAGCTTATCATTCAGTGACCAAGTTCCCAAACAGTAACCAAATCCAATCTTTAAATGAAATTTGCTTTATTAATCCTTTCCGAAAAACTTGATCGGAGTAATCAGCAGAAATGTTACAACTAGGCATTTAAACTAAAAATAATGCAAAATACAACCACATTGATGATTTTTCTGAGGCAGATTAGGACTAATAGGAGAATATATGTTCTTTGTAAGGTTACAGAATTGAGCCACATTCCATTTGTGATGTTAGCATTAAAAGGCAAATTTGTTAACCGAAACATAACGGAGCACAGCTCTTTTTTACGAATAAGAAAATTAGCCTAAATGCTTTTAATAGGGCCACTTCGACAAAGAGGCAGCTCTGGTTAAGCATTGAGACCTTCGCGGCTCATGCAGTATGATTATCCTTCTTTGTGTTTTGTTCCTCGACTGGTACATGCATTCTCTCTGCTTTTGTCAAAATTCTCTCTAGAAAACAGTGGTGGTTAATGCTTAGTGGTTATTTCACAATTGAAAGTTTTTCTTTTATCCAGAGCGTTAAATACACCTCTTAAATAGTTTTAAACCTTTCACTCTTATTGACAGTCTGGAAGTAAAACAGCAATGCTGCAGCCGGACACGCTCCGATAAAAAATGTCCGTAAATTTGAAAATTAGCGCGTTTGAATCAGGGGTCCCGGGGGTCCCAGAGGCTGAAGCTGATGAGATCAACAAATCCGGCTAGTGGGGATTTTTGGTTTGTGATGGAGACAGCAGTTGTGCAGCTGTGTTGCTGTTGGTCACCTATCTCGGATTCATTATTATTGTAAATGGCGTCTGATCGGTCTATTTATTCCGTGATGTTTTTTTCAGAAATTTAAAGTGGTTTAGAGCGATGTGTGTTGTTTTAGAAATGTGTTTTAATGTGGTGACTTCTCGTTCAGTGCGGGATACTATAGTTTAATGTTTTACAGTGTTATTTCTCTCCGTCTCCCTGTGTTTCTCACCCTCCCATAACTTTGTTTATTAATGATTTTGTGGGAGAACGTGTTGTAGTTCTCATCATGAGGTAAGTTTGTTTGGGACTAAACCTCCCTATTCATTCATTCTTATTACTTCTTAAGCTGACCATAAGGATTCTAGTTTGCCAACTACCAAATTGCCTTCATTCAGGGGCTACCTGAGTTTTACTCTACCCCTAGCCTCAATTTGTTTTGGTCAAAAGAAACACGCCTCTCTCTATCTTATCGTTTTCCGTTCAAATATTTCTGAACGTAGAGCCTCCTGCTTAATAGATCAATCCCTATTTCGTTGCTTGCATCACTAAGAACTGTCTTAGCTTGACAATGAAAGCATTTGACTATTATAGTCATCGCTGCCAGAACTATCATAACAGTCCTTTCAAAACTTATCAATGATGGTTTTAATAGTTGTTTCGTTATATTCCTCTGAACTTGGCTGTGTGTTTCCCTTCTGTACATTTTGCTCAAGAAAGCATAAAAATGTACGCTTCAGGAACTTTTTAATCTGGCTATCAGCTTGTAAGAGCTTACAATTGTTGTCAAAAATTAAGTTCAGGTCATAGCAGTATCGCTTCATTAATGATCCTGAAAAGTGATTGCTGCTCTACACTGTTCCAAGTTGATTATATCCCTTGATCCAATTGACAGTTTAACTCTTATCACTTTGCTATAAGATTTGCCTTTCGGTATTTCTTAAGATTTCCTATTATCTAAGTAGTATGTCTAGAGTCTGCTGCAATTTGATTTGCCTAGCCGTCAAAATTCGACCATTAGGTACTGCAAGTTCAGCTCAGTAGCAAGCACTGTGAATCTAGCAGTTTAAGTTTGCCCCTAAAGCATACTATAGTGACTGCATCAATTGTTCTTGATGTAATTCTATGAGGGTAAACAATAGTATTCATCAATATGATTGAAGAGTAATCAACTGCATCATTTCGATGCTAGAGGTCGTTTCAAATTAGTGCGCATACGTGGTAGAGGAACTAGGGCCTCTGCGCATCAAACTGAATGTGCAAGTTTGTGCAATAAGGGCGTGGAACATTTGAAGAACTGCCAGATGATATCTAAATTGTAAAGACTCCTCCTTTGAAGCATATTTCAAATGTCTACCTCTTACTTCCAGACATTAAGCCGCACCAGTCATCAGTAAGTTTATTAAACTGCTGTGTACTAAACTGTTGACTGATGCTTTATCTGACGGTGCTCCTGACGCAATTGTCAAGAGGCATGTGATTTTCAATGATATAATTTGATTAATTTTGAAATATATTAATTTTCTTCACGAAATTCCTGAGCTGTAATAAACTAATCCCAATTTTGCTTATCAGCTAAATTGCTAGCTTATAAATTGGTTCTCATATTATTTCTAGTTGCTCTCAGACTACTTTGCCAATTTTTTTGAACTTCTGAGTTATTTAGAGCCAGTCTTTCAAGCTGAAGTATTTTTGGAATTCGTTGAATCTTATTTCCTTGTGAGCGTGATTAAACTAAACTGAAGATGGTCGGTCAATTTTTATTTTGTATTAAGGAATACTTAAAAATATATTCGTAAAATTTTACCGGGAGTTTTCTTTTGTTTAAAGAAACTAAAATCCAAAATTTGCCAAAGATTTCTTGTCAACCCTCCTGCACATAAGAAAGAAGCTCTGGTTTACTGAATGCTCTAAACTTTAAAAGATTCTTCAAGTCAGTAATTAGTTAAAATGAGAGTAAAGCGAAGCTGACATTTCAGTGCAGAAATGAGGGGGCTGATGTTAAGAGCCAGGGTTATTTAGAAGATTTGGGGTGCAGTGCTGAAATGGATTTTTAGCCTGAAGTTCTGTGAGTCAAGGTGCACCAGCATCTTTAATTCTGTCAAGCTTTCCTTGAAAAGCTTCTGATATGGTGAGCTGCAAACATGACTTAGGAAATCGTCAGCTTAAAAAAAACAATTCCGTAAAAAATGCTCTTATACCTAATTCTTCAAAAATTCAAAGGAGTTTGGTCAAGTGAGTCGGAGGGTGACCAGGGAGATTAATAAAGGGAATTTTGGTTTTACAGCTATGGTAGTAGCCTGACGGCTTGAGGCTCTCTCAATCTCTCATTGTAAGGTCCACATTTCACTCTGTAAAATAATTGATGGGTTAACCTAATATGCGGGTAGCTATAAAAACTACAAAAAAAAAAAAAAAAAAAAAAAAAAAAAAAAAAAACACATTGAAGTCGCCTGTCTACGAGCTAAGTAGTTGTCCAGGAAAAATTCTCGAAAGATTGCTTTCACTTCTCAAGATTTTAAATTTTTAACACCAGCCCCCCCCCCTTCAAATTCAAATTATATGGAAGGCAAGAATCGCAAAGCTCTCGCTTTAGTCGCCTCTTTTCAACTCTGCTACTACAGTTTTTCTACAAGGGAATTCCAGCTCCAACCTTACAGAGGTGAACAAGTGTAATGGTGATTGTGTTTATATGTAGGGTCGTCAGGTTGATTTTCAAAAAATGTGCACAGTCTAGAAGAAAAATCTGGACAATCGTATATAATTCAATGTAAAAAAATTATCGAGTTTTTCTGTGCAAACACAAATTTTAATTGAACTGTCATCGGGCGAGCATTCGAGCAGGGTCAAAAAATTTTCTGAAATCTCGGAAGTTTCGCGTGATCCGGGATTTCTAAAAAAATTTCTCTCGCTTCCTTCGCATCGAAGTGATTATCTGATTATTACCGTTTTTTTTTTTTGTTTTTGTTTTTTTTTTGTTGCTATTTTGATTTTGAAACATCTTCCGACCCGCAATTTCATGTGATTGGGCACATACAAAGACATTGAACCAGGCACGTATTGCAACCTGCTGTCGCACAATCATCCCAAAAATGACTTTTATTTTTGAAATTTTGTCGGTATTTTCCCGAAATGTTTTGACCGAAGGAATCTTTTTGAGGGTAGTATGATCAAGCCAGTGGCGTCGCGTGCTGTCTGGCAACGCTGAATTTTGTCCCTTTGAACGCATGAAAAATGTCGAACTATTAGAGGTGCATTGTGCACTCTCTCAAATCGATATTTTTCATGGGTTTAAATGTACGAAATGCAGCATTGCCAATTGCCATACATCACACGCGACGCCACATTCCCGCGTGCAGTCTGGCAATGCTGAATTTTGTCCATTTGAACGCATGAGAAAGGTCAAACTATCAGAGGTGCACTGTGCACTCGCTCAAATTGATATTTTTCATGGGTTTAAATGGACGAAATGCAGCATTGCCGTATCACACGCGACGCCACAGCCAGCTTCGCCTCAACGTTGGGCAGAGTGGGCTTCAGCAGTGGCGTAGCGTGCGATTTGGCAACAATGTGATGTGTCCATTTAAATCCATTCAAAAGATCGAACTACTGGGTGCTCGGTGAACACCTTCGCATTTGACCTTTTACATGGGTTTAAATGGACACAATACAACGTTGCCAAATTGCACGCTCCGCCACTGGCTTCAAGATCCATTCATTCATTTAAAATAGGTTGTTTTTAAGTGATTTTTTAATTATTTCGTATGAACCTTTGCTTCCGATACCCATAATCAGCTGATGTGAGTTACGATTGCTTTCTAGCTACAGGGCTCAGCTCAGGGGCTCAGGGTTGTTGTCGTGGAGTCGTCGAAGCCGATGACACCGCTCGCGCTCAGCTGCTGCACGGTGCATTCACCGTCACCGCTCACCATTGCCGCGCCGCTATGCACCGCCAAGGTCACGCGCATTCGGAATCGTAATCGAGTTCCGCTCGTGCCCTTTTGCGCCATCCATAATAAGATCCGACTCGCCGCACCGGCCCTACACAAGTCCTACAACTCGCGCCAGTAGCTGTTGCTTCTCGCGGACTCTTGACTACAATTTTACTCGTAATTTAGCCGATGAGTGAGCACTGGACCATTCTAAGGCTCCATTGCCACCCCCCCCCCCCCCCAACCCATCCACCGCCAATAATTGAAGAGTTCTTCGGTAAAAGGGCGGATAAGCAAAATCATAGTTGTGAGAAAAACGCGTTTTAATGTTAAAAAAGCCTGTAGTTTTAAAAGTTTAAGGAATTTTTTCAATAACTAAAGTTTCTTAAATAGACCAAACCATTAGGAATAAAATGAAAAAAAAACCGCAAACCTCTAGCACTTACGGTTTTCTCACAATTGCGTTTTTCAAAAACCAGTTTATCCGCCCTTTTACCGGCGATCGATTTTTCGATCAATTTTTTCAGACCTACAACGATTTTTGCAATAAAGATAGCTTTCTGTAAACTCCCAACAGATATTTTGTATGCTTTTTTCTGTTTTCAAACGCTTAGAGAGAGAAAAAAACAAAAAAACAAAAAAAAAAAAACAAAAAAATCATCAGACCCGAGTTTGCGTTACAAATTTTTCCGAATAATACGATTTTCAGCAAATATTACTTGATATTTTTGCGGAAAACGTTAGGAACATGTACAACCTATATATATTCTGGTAGCTAAGGGTTTAAGGATTCCAGTAAAGCGATCTCCGGTAAAAGGGCGGATAAGCGTATCCGCCCTTTTACCGAAGAATTCCTCAATTGACAACAGGAATCTTTTGTTTTGCATCGATTTTAATATAGGAGGTATCGATGTACCATTCATCCAGTGGCGAGGCGTGATATTTGGCAACAATGTATTTTCTCTATTTAAATTTATTAAAACAGTCGAACGCTTCAGTCATCGGCGATGACCAGGCATTTCGACCTTTTTAATGTGTTTAAATGAGAAAAAATAACGTCGCCAAATCGCACGCCTCGCCACTGCATCCATCGCCATTCAAGACTCGTGCTGTTTCCGGTGGCGGATTTTACTATGACTTTCAAAAGATAGTCCTCTCATCAGAATTGTTCTCGAAAAATTTTCCTTTTATTCTCGATCTTTTTAAATTTTTTGAGGCATAATGTCACAAGTGGCTATAGTGTGAGACTCTCAAATACCTGAAGACCGTAAAAATTCGCAAATTGGTCGAGAAATGAAATAATGAAAATTTCTATCAGGATACTTTCATTTGAAAGCCATAGTGCAATGAGGCAAAAACGGACCCTCTCAATTTAAACCTTTGTCGAATAATCGATTTCAGTAGGTTCATCGAAGAAATCGATACTTTTGCATCGGTCCAAATGACATAGAGAGCAAATAGGCATGCCCCACCAGAAAAACTTTTTGGATCCGCCACGGTCCTGTCTTTGGACAACGCATATTCATAATATGCGATGCGCCGCGGCCGTAGCCGCACACTTGCGGTTTTGACGTGACGTTGTTGAACTGTCGTGCAATCATGCAAAACGGTCCAATACTGTGACCATGAATTACCTAAATGCGGCAGAAAACACCATTTCAAAACGGTTATTCCTCGGTTTTTATTGAACGATGAAATTTATGAGCTCATTGTATGATTTTCTCTGTATTTTTACATCAAATCATCAAATGTCGAATCTTTAGATGATGGAACTGACTCATTTTCAATGGAAACAGCCGGAAACGCATGATTAACAATGATTAACAATGGGGCTGTTGCACACTTTTGCTATAAGCGATTTACCAGTCGATCCTGATGTGAAAATCTCGACAATTAACGATGGCAGCACTAAAAACTTCCAAAATCCACTCCTGAACTCAATAAACCCTTTTATTTGCGCGAGCATAGTGGTGGCTGAGGGCAGTAATGATGGGAGATTCCTATATCTAGAGTCCCTATATACTATGAGAGTTGCGACAAGACTCTCAAAATGAAGAAGAAGAAGCGGATCCATGGAGCCCCCAAGAGGCAAATTGCAAATGGCGGATTGCCATTAGCCCCTGCGCTGTTGCCACTATTTCGCTATCTCTTGTAGGTTAGGTTCTGATTCTCGACAATAACGGTCGTTATTGAAAGAGATAATGTTCTCCATAATAACATTCAAGCAGAGGAAAAATTAACAAAAATTACCGCGGTCACTGTTACTTCAAATGTGTAATGAAAGCTACTGCGCGAAAAGTAAACAAACCCTCCGCCATATTGCATTTGCCTCTTGGAGCTTTCTTGACAGCCTAAATCTGAGAGCCAATCAGAAATGGACTCAGCAATGGCGCAACTCTCAAAGTATATAGGGACTCTACCTATATCTTAATTCTGTCACTCTCTCTCAGCGGCGGCTCGTGTAATGTGGCAACAATGGATTTACTCCATTTAAAACTGTGTAAAATAATCGATTACTTGGTGAGGCGCAGCGCCTCACCTAGTATCGATTTTTTTGCATACGTTTAAATGGCAAAAGTGCACGGTTGCCAGATTGCACGAGCCGCCACTGCTCTCTCTATGCTGACAAAGATGATTCACCGAGTCACCGAGTAATTAGTCACCAGAGTAGTGATCCACATCCGATGAATGATATACTGTGACACCTAGTGACACTGGTGTCACATGAAAGTCGTCTCTTGGTCACTTCTTGATAGAGTTACAGTATTGTTAGATGGGAATCTCCCATCGTTACTACCCTCGGCCACCATTTTGCTCGCGCAAATAAAACCGTTTATTGAGTTTAGGAGTGGATTTCGGAAGTTTGTAGTGCTGCCATCGTTATTTTTTAAGGTTTTTACACCAGAAATGACTATTAAATTGCTTTTATAGCAAAAGTGTGCAACTGCGCCATTTGCCGGAAGAAAGGCATACCAAACATCAGGTGTATTCTGTCCTGAATATCAGCATATATTTATGTATGTATTAGATATTTTTAATTAAAACACACCTATAATGTTTCGTTTGACCATCGTTGCCTAACAAACAGTTGGGCCGGTGAGATAGTAAAATGTACAATCGCGTTGGTTCGGGTTCTCATTCATAAAAGTAGCTAAAGGTCGTTTCAGAAGTGTAGGCGCACCTAGACCGATAATATTTGGAATTTTTCAACATTATTTCTCCTTTTACGAAATGAAAACTAATTGAAATTAATTTGAACATTATTGGCCAATGGGTCTGTTGCAAACTTTTGCTACAGCGCTATAGAGTGTGCAATCCAATGTAAAATCGCCTGAAAAGTCCAATGATGGCATCAGAAAGCAATGAAATGCAACAATAAACTCACAAAATGCGTTTAATGAAATCCAAGATGGCGGCAAAATATCGAGCAATCTGTATGCATGCACCACGAACATCCAAGGATAGCCAACCTCACAATATCCATCACAACCAATCACAACGTAAATAAACACATAACCTCTACCTGCAGTGAGGTTGTCAAAGTTGGCAATCCTTGGATGATCACGGTGCATACATTCAGATTCCTCGATATTTTGCCGCCATCTTGGATTTCGATAAACGCCTCTTGTGAGTTTAATATTGTATTCATTGACTTTATGATGCCACCAATGGACTTTTCAGGCGATTTTACATGGGAGTAAACACTTTTTATCGCTGTAGCAAAAGTTTGCAACAGACCCATTGAGGAATGCACACAAATTAAAGGTTCAAAGTCGGATGCAAGCTTTGTTCTGATTTGAAGGAATGAAAGTCGAAAATTCGCCAAAGATTATGGTCTAGGTGCGCCTACACTTATGACACGAGCTCTATTTGAGGATTCAATTTGATCCTTTGAAGAGGCCTTTGACTTCTGAGACAGTCGTCGGATTCATCAACCTGGCAACATCGCATCGTTCGTCTCTCTCGTCCATTTGCGTGGTGCGTCGGATCGACGCGACGCCGCCGTGCGCCGCGTCTTGCTCGTGCCTCTTGAATGGCGTTCGATTGTTGAGCGTAAAGTATACCTAAACCTAAGTACAACGCAGAGTACTTACAAATTGTTCATTGATTCAGTCGCTCTGTCGATAGACGCGACGCACTATGGTCCGGATGGCTATTAATGCATGTATAAACTCAGAACTTATGAATATAGAAAATCCTACAGATATGAAACTTGAGGAATACTTTCTCATTAATTAGATTTTACTTTTCTATGCGATAAAATACATTTTTGTCGCCTCTGGGGCCCCGGCGTGATGGTACCTTCAACTTGCTTCAACCTCCTCAACCCAAATACTGCTATCCAACCCCCATTTTGTGGTACATCAATCAAAAGAGCTGGTAAAAAATGAGGAGTTTTGTCACGAACCGGAGCTCTATGTGCATTTGTACCTACTGATGTTATGACAGGTCAAAGTATCGGTCAGGGTATCGGAATTTAGAAGTGTCATTAGGTCATAACTTCAATGCGATTGCTCATAAAGAGGTCCATATATAGAGCTAGGGTTTTAGTAATGGCGCGACTGCCGAAAATCTTGCTCCTCGACCAAGGTTGAAATCTCTCGCATAAAGTAGGCTATAGGCTGATAGTACACGGAAAAAAAAGATTTGTGAAAATAACCATACGGATACCTGATTTTGGCACCTGCTAGATGTTATGGTAAACTTGACCAGAAGTATGGTACATTTACCGATATTTTGAGTAAATTCGACATCCAATCAGGTAACATCACCTAGTGCCTAGTCAAAACACAGTATACTTCTAGTTAACATTACCATAACATCTAGCAGGTGCCAAAATCAGGTATCCGTATGGTTATTTTCACAATAGGTTTTTTCCGTGTATTTGGGTTGAGGAGGTTGAAGGCCCCCGCCCCGCCGCGCCGCCGGGGCTCCAGAGGCGTCAAAAAACGGGGCTCTTGCAAACTTTTGCTGTAAGGGATTGTAAGTTGATTCTTGCATAAAAACCTGTAAAAATGTCGATGAGTACACCAAAAAATCACGAAATTCACTCTCAGAATCGGGCTTAATGGCGGAGAGACGCAGGTATCATGGGAGATATTGGGAGATTCGTATCTTAATTGAGACATATCTCTGTGTTTCCGTAGAGAAAGTGACATAATAGACAGGAATCTCCCGCATGATACCTGCTTTAAACCGCCATTACGGTCTTACCGTTATAGCAGTTATGTGAGTTTTTTACTGAATTTTAGACTTTCTTAGTGTGATTTTCGCGATTTTCGCAATTTTCGCTGAATATTACATCAGATTGGACTATTTATTTGCTTATAGCAAAAGTTTTCAAGAGCCCCATTGTTTCAATCGCGTGGAAAAGTAAACTCTAATTAATGAGAACGTATTCCGAAAGTTTCATTTCTGCGGGATTTTCCAATCACAAGTTATGAGTTTACACCTGTTCTGTATTTAATAGCCATTCGGACCCATAGTGCGACGCGAAGCATTCGTCGTTCTCCGTTTGATGGGATCGACGATCATTGATTGATAATTACCGCTAATGATTGATGCGCCAAGAAGCGGGATTGCGCGTGTACAGTATCGGAATCGGATATCATATCGAGGATGGGGAATGAGGATGGAATCGGCGCATGCGCGTGCGCGAGCCTCAGTAATGCGGCAGTAATGACAGAGTAATGACATTTTTAAAAAAAAAAGAGAAAAAAGAAAAAGAAAAAAATTGGCATACCAAAATCATGACGATGATCGTATTGCGCCGCGATCTAGCGTCGAGGCTTGCGCTTATTGCTGATCGATCAAAGTGCAATAGCGACTTATGGGTTCTCTTTTGACTTTTAAGGTATGTACAGAGAGCTGCCGTTTTGCCTATGATTAGTGACACTTTTCAATGGGGCAGTTGCAAGGGTCTGAAATTTTAAGTTTTTTATGAAGAAAATGATAGAACTTGATGAGCTGAGAACAATGGTGCCTTTGGTTTTTTTCCTAAGTGTCCCGGTTTTGGAGATACACACGTGTAAGGTCTTAAAAAATTGTGGGCGTAGTGACGTCACTACGCGGAATTCCCATTTAAAACAATGTATTTTGGGCCAAAATCACATCTCCGGAACAATGGGAAACAATTAGAAACCAAAGGCATCTTTGTTCTCAGCTCATCAAGTACTTTCATTTTCTTTATGAAAAACACAACATTTCAGACCCTTGCAATTAACTGCCCCATTCATCGATGATTCCACCGGTTGAGTAAGGATTACACAGTTTAACCTGTAACTGCGCCGAGGCTTCCCTGAGGCACGTAATATATTTCCTCCATTTTGAACTCTTTAAGTTAAATTAGCATTTTTTTCCATATCGTCATCCCTCCGGCACATATCGAGGAAAAGTTTCGATTTTTCACCGAAGTCAGAAAAAGCAAGGCCTCATGTTGGACGCCATCTGAGCATTAGAAAACATAATTAACAGTTTGACCTTGATTTTCTCCCTATACTGGCCCATGTTATATTTAGTTCTTTGCAGATCTCTTGGGCGCAAAAATTAATGCTAGGACTTTTTTCACAATTTTTCCCTTTCATTTTGAGTCAAAATCAATTGAAAAATCATGTTTTCGAACGGGGAAAAAAATCGCGCAGTAAAGGGTTGATTCAGTGTATGAATGTACTGCTCAGAAATACTCTGATCCATAATCTTTTCTCAATCGATGCAATTGCCGTTTAGCTATTATATGATATCCGTAAGTTTTGAAAGTTATCGACCTACTCCAGCGGCTAAGAAAAGATTTATCGATGCGAGTATTTTCGTGCATTACTGCCACACACTGAACTGAGCTTTGTAAACTTCTCTCAACCGGTGAGATCATCGGTTAATTGAAAAATGTCACTGATTATACGCAAAACGGCAGCTCTGGTTTTAGACTATCGCGTTCATAACGTTGACGTCCGTCGCGGAGCGATTCTTTAAAACCCATATATGCCCAGAATTATTTGACATTTTTGGGTGTTTTTCTCAAAAAACACGATTTGAGAACTAAAAACACGAAAAAATTTAAAAAAAAAAAAAAAAAACAGAAATTTTTTGGGGCAGCAAAATTTTACAATCTAAAAACTCCCAAAATTCGTGTTTGAGTACAATTGGTCCAAATTGACTGAAATTTGGTCCAAAAATAATACAACAAGTGGGTCGTTAACGACCCATATATGGGGTCGTTAATATATACGTATATATGGGTTTTAATGCGGTGGCGTATACTGGGTGAGTGGGTGTGACAAAACTCATGTGCCAAACTTCTAGAGCATTTGTTTGAGGCCAAAATAAGACCTTTCCCCCCTAAAAACATGGGTCCGTAAATACCCCCCTATTGAGCTACAGCTCAGCTTTGAGCTCCTTATGGTGCTATGCTGATTTTTTGCCCCTCGGTGCCCTAGCCGATCCAAAGAATTGTATTTCTCTCTCTTTTCCCCATTAAAACGCATGTGTCAGAAAAGGATGGAAGAGAGAGCGAAAGTCATATGGCTGGTCCTAATCTGTCCCTTTCTAACACGCCCTTTCTAATGGGGAAAGAGAGAGAAGGATAAATTCCAGGTTCCTCGCCGTTTTGCAGCTGCGCCTGCGCATTGTTAGTAAGGATCAGCGCAACCAGAACATATCCTGGTCTCTCTCTTTTTCCCATTGAATGCATAGGAAGGAAAAGGATGTGACGAGAGGGGGTTTCCCCCCTCATCCATCCTTGTCTGACTCACAGGTTTCAATGGAGGAAGGAGAGAGAAAGATATAATTTCTCGTTGTGCTACTGTTCTGCTATGCACCTTTTCCCCCGCACTCTCCTTCCAATGCCCCCTTTCGAAACGATGTAGCCGTTGTGTTTTGTGTTGCGTCGTGCGATACAACAAGGGTTTGGTCAGATTGCATCGCTGTTTTGCACCTGCTCCATTCTGATTATCTTGTTCAGTCAGTCGAGCTTTTTTCGATTTTTGCATCCGCGCAAAAGTGTCATTAACACGGTTAAGAAGTACGTCGAAATTGCTTTCGTATAGTACCGATTTCTATTGATAATTCATCTAGAATTCTAGATTAAAACGATCTTCGTTTTCGTCGATCGGTGATCCATAGATCATAACATTTGCGAGAGTCTTAATTGGACGCTATGGCTGCTTGGTCTTGGTCTTTTAGGCCGCGAGCTGCTTTGTGCCTGTAGACCAGAGCTGCCGATTTGCGTAGATTTAATGGCATTTTGAAATTCAACGAAGATTCCACCGGTGGAGAAAAGATTACAGAGTTTAGCTCAGTGTGTGACTGTAATGCACGAAAATACTAGCGTCTTTTATCTTTTCTCAACAGGTATATTTTACTTAATTAACGGCGTTTCCTCCTACTGAGAAAAGATTACAGACCAGAGTATTTTTGTGCATTACAGTCATACACTGAGCTAAACTCTGTAATCTTTTCTCAATCGGTGGAATCATCGGTGGATTTAAAAATGTCATTGAATCTATGCAAAATCGGCAGCTCTGCTGTAGACCGTTTAGGTTCAGCGATAAATCGTATCGATGTCTTTCAGGGACCTCTAGCTCCCATGGGCGTCGTTTGTGGGAGGCAGGGGAGCCCCCCCCCCCCCAAGATTTTGATCCAGAGTCTTTAAGTTTGTATTTAATAGTCCCTATTATAAAATAATCGATACTTTTGGCGAAATGAGCGCCTTACATTAATTCGCATTATTTTAAGTGGTATTGGACTTTTTTCTGGTAGTCGGATCATACTTTTTTCTGTTGTTGCATCATACCCCCCCCCCCCCCCCGAAAAATTTCAAGTGACGTTCTTGCTGATTCCATAAACAAACTCCGATTCTATGTAATAGACCTGTTTACTGTTTAGACTTTAGTGATAACGTCACGATCAAAATTGGATCCAAACAAATGCTATATCTCGCTCACTCTCGTGAATTTACCCGTAAGAAAGTCCATATTATCGAATGCAAATTCATGTTATGTTAGTTTTGCAACTAATATCACAGAATAATACAATCAGAACGAAAACTCTGTCGGATTTTGAAGCAAATTCATTTCGCGTCCGCCATGTTGGGATATAGGATGTTTACATCTGGATTCGCGCTCGAAAAAAAAAAGATAGGACATGATCCGGGAAATTTTCATTCTGAAATGCCAATAGAATAAAAGTGAGGGCAGAAACTTAAGATTTCTTTCCAGAATTTACAGAAATAAATGAGTTTCAACACAAATCACACACGTCCGCCATGTTGAGATATAGGACCACAGCGTTGCCTATTGGTGCCGTTAAATTCCAAACTTGCTTCCATTGGCTCTTATGAGAGTTTCCGTTCTGATTGTATTATTCTGTGCTAATATAAGTTGCTAGTTTCACTTCTGGTTACTCAAGTTCTAACATGGGCAAAAAGGTGATGTCACAGAAACCCCCCCCCCCGAGTGACCCCTCTATCGATTCAGCTTGGCAAATAGAGTCGATCGCCCTCAAGGATTTTCCTATCTTTCGCCACTCGGGGCCGTTTCACTCCTGGTAACTCATGACTCTTTAACATGGGCAAAAGTTGATGTCACAGAAACCCCCCGAGTGACCCTCTATCGATTCAGCTTGGCAAATAGAGTCGATCGCCCTCAAGGATTTTCCTATCTTTCGCCACTCGGGGCCGTTTCACTCCTGGTAACTCATGACTCTTTAACATGGGCAAAAAGTTGATGTCACAGAAACCCCCCGAGTGACCCCTCTATCGATTCAGCTTGGCAAATAGAGTCGATCGCCCTCAAGGATTTTCCTATCTTTCTCCACTCGGGGCCGTTTCACTCCTGGTAACTCATGACTCTTTAACATGGGCAAAAAGTTGATGTCACAGAAACCCCCCGAGTGACCCCTCTATCGATTCAGCTTGGCAAATAGAGTCGACCGCCCTCAGGATTTTCCTATCTTTCGCCACTCGGGGCCGTTTCACTCCTGGTAACTCATGACTCTTTAACATGGGCAAAAAGTTGATGTCACAGAAACCCCCCGAGTGACCCCTCTATCGATTCAGCTTGGCAAATAGAGTCGATCGCCCTCAAGGATTTTCCTATCTTTCGCCACTCGGGGCCGTTTCACTCCTGGTAACTCATGACTCTTTAACATGGGCAAAAAGTTGATGTCACAGAAACCCCCCGAGTGACCCCTCTATCGATTCAGCTTGGCAAATAGAGTCGACCACCCTCAGAGATTTTCAGTTGCTACTCTTGTTTATTTACTCTTTGCGCCGCCTGTTGTAGAGTTACGTTAGTGGACGGGAAACTCCATAACTCCATCGGTAATACGCGGTATAAGACAGAATCTTGCTCCGCGATTACGGTCGCGTGTTGAAATGCTTTTATCGATAAAAGGAGACGAGTGGATTTCGGAGTTTTTCACTGTCACCATCCTTGCTTTCGTTCGATTTTACCTCAGTATCGATAGTTCATTCGGCTGCACGAAAACGTCTCATAAGAGCCCTGTCGTGCTATGTTTTAAATACAGTCAAGCGGGGTGACATATAGGAACAAAAGGACCTGCTTTCATGCCAGAAATTTTACTTGAAACCACTAGATATTATTTTTAAAATTACAAGAAATTCTGACCATTTGCGTTACTTCAGAAAACCATTGGCCGGGGTTTTTTTGCGATTTTAAAAAAAATGTCTGGGTTTTCCATGCCAGAAATTTTACTTATAATCACCAGACTACCAGACATTATTTTTAAAACGACAAGAAATTATGATCATTTTCGTTACTTTAGGAAACTATTGGCCCCGGTTTTTTGCGCGATTCTGAAAATATTGTCTGATTTCCCCACGCCAGTACAGTAATTTTTTTTAAAATCACGAGGTATTATTTTTGAAATGAAAAGAAATTCTGATCGCTTGCGTCACTTCGTAAAACCGTTGGCCGCAGGGTTTCTTACGATTTTTAAAAGTGATGTCTGGCGAATTGAAGTAGAATTTTTACACCTGGAAAAATTCTAGCCTTGTCGACCAGAGAATTGCCCATTTCTGAGCGGCAGTCATTGCGAAAGTTAGGGCTTTAGATTCGTGAAAAAGAAGAAGAAAAAAAACCTCCAAATAATGCTTCCTTGGTATAAAAAAAAAAAAAAAGGACCGGTCAATAGAGACACTAATATGTATACTGATCCAAACGTCAATTTATTCATGTGTTCGCACTGTTCAGTCATCTCAGCCTACGTATGCGCGTATGAAGATGCCCCAAGATTAAAACATATAGTAAAAGTCTATTTTCAAAGAGAAAATCTTAAAAGGCGCCAAATCTTAGAGGTATGTACTATTTAAAGAAGCGGTTCTACAGAGGGGAAGGGTGGGGGGTGGGGGGTGGAACGCGAAGGAAACGGTTGAATGCAAAAATACAGACGCTTAATTATTTGGGCAGGTGCGCGAGTCGATCGAGCGGAAAGACAATTTAAAATTAAATTTTGGAGGACAGAAAAAAGGAAAAAGAGGCAAAATAAATGATTGGGTTGGGGAGTGGCTGGCTCGGTGATTTCAAATCTATGGTCGACCGACTCCAGGAAAGGGCCCTCTATGGAACTAATGAACCGTTGATGCGGTGGTAAACTGTCCTCAAAATAAGATGAATCTGATTCCATCTGCTGGACTGGATCGTAAACATTCTTACTACGGGTTTAAAGCAGCCTCTTCCCCGCTTTTTTAAGTCCCGGAAAAAATTACATGAAACAGAAAATCAGTTGTCTTCACGTTTTGTTAAAATCTTTTTCATGAATTGAAGAGTTAACTATTTTGAAATAAGGGCAAATAAAACCGAGCTTATATGCTACTGATCCACTAAAAAATCTTCTGTTGCAATTTTGACCAGGTTACTCCTGATTTACTTTCTCACTACGAACAAAGTTAGGAAAAGAAAAGTTGTCAAAGTTAGAAATAGAGAAAGTATTGCAATGGCGCAGAGATTTTCAAGAAATTTTAGAAGAGGAAAAAAGGGGCTCGTTCGATTTATAGACCAACACACTTTACGGAACTCTTCTTTCTGCCCGGTCACGACTTAAGGAAGTAAAATTCACTACTGGGCTAGTTCGATTTTTTGACCAACACACTTTACGGAGCTCTTCTTTCTTGCCATAGTAACACACTTCCCCGTCGGCGTCCCCCACAACACAAAACACACGGCTTAAGGAAGTAAAATTCACTGCAGGGCTAGTTTGATTTTTAGAACAACACACTTTACGGAGCTCTTCTTTCTTGCCATAGTAACACACTGCCCCGTAGATGTCCCCAACACAAATGCCCGGTCACGGGTTGTTGCCAAAAATTCTTTCTGCCCGGTCACGACTTAAGGAAGTAAAATTCACTACAGGGCTAGTTCGATTTATAGACCAACACACTTTACGGAACTCTTCTTTCTGCCCGGTCACGACTTAAGGAAGTAAAATTCACTACAGGGCTAGTTCGATTTTTTGACCAACACACTTTACGGAGCTCTTCTTTCTTGCTCTTTCTTGCCATGGTTTCACACACACCCGTTGGCGTCTTTTTTCCCCCCCCAACAAAAATACACAGCGAATTTCCTACCTTTCTTGCCATAGTAACACACTGCCCGGTCACGGCTTAAGGTAGTAAAATTCACTGCAGGGCTAGTTCGATCTTTCTTGCCATAGTAACATACTGAGGTTCCCCGTTGGCGTCCCCCTTCCCCCCAACACAATACACTGCGAATTTACCCACCAAAGGTTCGATTTAGACCAACACACTTTACGGGTTCCCCAATGGCAACATTTTTGTTGGTAATTAACTTTCAAGGAGTGCATTTTATTGTGTGTCTGGTGTTTTTTAAAGAGCGGGTGGTCCTTTTTCTGCCCGGTCACGGGTAGTTGCCAAAAAATAGGGAAATGAAAAGAGTGATTAGAGACTGAAGGATTAGGGCAGCAGAAAAAACAAGAGGTAGCAAGGAGTGGAGCGGAGACTGTTGAAAGAAGTGATTGCAGAGTGAAGTATCAGGACGGCAGTAAAACGCATAGGTAACACGGAGTGATTGCGAGGTGAGGGGGGCTCCCCGCTGATCAGTTAACTGGTTCGCGCGGCGCGGTGAGGTGGAATGCAATGCGGCAGTGTTCGAAGGCACAAGCACTGATCAAATGTAACACTCATGGCCTTCACTTCTGCAATGCTTTGACGCGCGACGGGCGAAGAGAAGTAAAATAAGTAAAAGGCCGCGTTTATACCCGGAGGCTTACATATGAATGAATCGTCGCTCTCTTCTCATTACTGTAAGGTGTACCCCACTCCGCATATCCCTCTCTCTATGATACCACGAAGAACCAGTTTACTTTACTGTTTTCCTGATAGTCAGCCATGGATTTCATCCTCGGACTCCACTCACCAGTCAGCCTCCCTCTCACCTCCTATTTACCCTACCCACAACTGGTCTCTGCTTCACTTCGTGCTACTGACTTTTTTTTTCTGCTGCCCTAATACTTCTCTCTCCAATAACTCCTTTCAATTCCCTATTTTTCGGCAACTGCACACCACCGCCAATTATGATCTTTAAAAATACCAGACACAATAAAATGCGCTCCTCGAAAATTAATGACAAAAATGGTGCCATGCTATACGTTTCTAAATATTCACCGCGGCACTCGCGTTATAATGGCGTAAGCTACTTTGCACTAAACAAAATGAGACGTATACGCAGATGCTTTACTCGGTACCGTTTAAAATACATCGAAGATTAAGATTGCACTGTCACCAATGGTTGATTTTACTTTCACTTTACACTGGCTTACACGTTATTATTTGAATGAGTCAGAAAAAAAAAAAAAAAATACACAGATGCTTTATTTGGTACCGTTTAAAATAAATCGAAGATTAAGATTGCACTGTCACCAACAGTTGATTTTTCTTTCGCTTTATACTGGCTTACACGCTATGATTTGAATGAGTCAGAAGGGGGAAAAAAAAAAAAAAAACAAAAAACAAAAACAAAAACTAAAAATAATTTTCTGTTACATCATCAGTTAATTGTTTTCAACAATAATAACTGATAACAAATGATAACAAATAACAAAAATATGACTGACAAATGCTAACAAATATAAATTAACTTTATTTATAATTTTGCATTCCTCATGATCGAATGCAATTGACTGCAGGAGCAATTACTTGTGAACTTCGGCTGAAGTCCCACTTCATCGATCAACAATAAGTGAGAAGCATAAAACGGACAAAATTTAATATTTCGAACGAAGGTTGGCTCGTCTAGATTGCAACGGTCGATACATTGATAGTCAGCTGTTTTGTTTTTTCAAGAGGTGGGTTGTTTTCCTGTCGATTGGACATTTAGCTTCATAGAGTAAGCAGGAACGATGAGTGGATGAAATGGCTTCTATACGGTCACAAAACGATTGATCGAAGCAATATATCGTACCTGACGTCATAATACTTGAAACATTCATATTTTCACCATCAACTGATGGGTCGACAAAAATCTTTCCCTGTCGATTGGTTCCCAATAAGCAACATTTTACCAATTCACATTCACTGAATGGACGATTTTGGCACTTATTTTGAAAAAATATTTGAATTCTCGAAAAGGGCGCGAACACTTTGAACGAAATTAAAACAACAACCGAATTTGAAAACCGAAAACCCATTTCTAGTAGTATAATCAAGACAAAAATGGGATTGTCATCGTTTCAAAATAAATATCAAAAGGTTTCCAGTAAAATATTACTTAATCGAAATCAAACAACAATTCCAAGGACGAGGTGGGTGGAGCTTCTTTTCGTCCAAATACACAGGGAAGGTGGGAAAACGCTTTATCCAATGGTCCATTGTTAAAGCAAACGATTTCAATAGAGCCTGCCTTGCGGTAAGCTCTAAAATCAGTAGTCACAAATTATACACAAAACACGAGGAAGTTTGCTTCAAAGTTCACTGCATGACCTAAAATTCATCGTAAATTACGAATTAAACACCAAAAATACTTAGCCACTATTTTAAATTAATTCATTAATTTTTATATACTGCAAATAAAAACTACGAAGAGATGGGAATCCATCTCCCATCGTTACTACCCTCAGCCACCATTACGCCCGCGTAATTAAAAGCGTTTATCGAGTTTAGGAGTGGATTTCGGAAGTTTTCAGTGCTGCCATCGTTATTTTTGGAGGTTTTTACACCAGAATCGACTATTTAATTGCTTATAGCAAAAGTGTGCAACAGTCCCACTTGATGAGTGCATTTTGTCCAAGTTTACAAAAATTCAACAAGATTGGTGCGCAAAAATGATGTGGACGTGACGAACAGCTGCATATGGTGTTTGCCAGTATTTCTCGGCGAACAGTTGGAATAAATGATCCTAGAATTTTTAAAATGAGGATCTATTGTCTTTCTACACATGCATCACTAAAAGATAGATCAGATGAGCCTTACCCATTTTTATTGTATTATTCTGTGCTAATATAAGTTGCTAGTTTCACTTCTGGTTACTCAAGTTCTAACATGGGCAAAAAGGTGATGTCACAGAAACCCCCCGAGTGACCCCTCTATCGATTCAGCTTGGCAAATAGAGTCGATCGCCCTCAAGGATTTTCCTATCTTTCGCCACTCGGGGCCGTTTCACTCCTGGTAACTCATGACTCTTTAACATGGGCAAAAAGTTGATGTCACAGAAACCCCCCCGAGTGACCCCTCTATCGATTCAGCTTGGCAAATAGAGTCGATCGCCCTCAAGGATTTTCCTATCTTTCGCCACTCGGGGCCGTTTCACTCCTGGTAACTCATGACTCTTTAACATGGGCAAAAAGTTGATGTCACAGAAACCCCCCGAGTGACCCCTCTATTGATTCAGCTTGGCAAATAGAGTCGATCACCCTCAGAGATTTTCAGTTGCTACTCTTGTTTATTTACTCTTTGCCAGTGGCGTCGCGTGCAATTTGGCAACAATTTATTCTATCCATTCAAACTCTTGTAAAAGATCGAATTCCGGGGGTGCACAGTGCACAAGGAAAATTCGATATATTTAATGAGTTTAAATGGAGCACTTGCATTGTTGCCAGATGGCACGCGACGCCACTGCTCTTTGCGCCGCCTATTATAGAGTTACGTTAGTGGACGGGAAACTCCATAACTCCATCGGTAATACGCGGTATAAGACAGAATCTTGCTCCGCGATTACGGTCGCGTGTTGAAATGCTTTTATCGATAAAAGAGGAGACGAGTGGATTTCGGAGTTTTTCACTATGTCACCATCCTTGCTTTCGTTCGATTTTACCTCAGTATCGATAGTTCATTCGGCTGCACGAAAACGTCTCATAAGAGCCCTGTCGCGCTATGTTTTAAATACAGTCAAGCGGGGTGACATATAGGAACAAAAGGACCTGCTTTCATGCCAGAAATTTTACTTGAAACCACTAGATATTATTTTTAAAATTACAAGAAATTCTGACCATTTGCGTTACTTCGCAGAAAACCATTGGCCGGGGTTTTTTTGCGATTTTAAAAAAAATGTCTGGGTTTTCCATGCCAGAAATTTTACTTATAATCACCAGACTACCAGACATTATTTTTAAAACGACAAGAAATTATGATCATTTTCGTTACTTTATAGGAAACTATTGGCCCGGGTTTTTTGCGCGATTCTGAAAATATTGTCTGATTTCCCCACGCCAGTACAATAATTTTTTTTTAAATCACGAGGTATTATTTTTGAAATGAAAAGAAATTCTGATCGCTTGCGTCACTTCGTAAAACCGTTGGCCGCAGGGTTTCTTACGATTTTTAAAAGTGATGTCTGGCGAATTGAAGTAGAATTTTTACACCTGGAAAAATTCTAGCCTTGTCGACCAGAGAATTGCCGCTCAGAAATATCATTTCTGAGCGGCAATCATTGCGAAAGTTAGGACTTTAGATTCGTGAAAAAGAAGAAGAAAAAAAACCTCCAAATAATGCTTCCTTGGTATAAAAAAAAAAAAAAAAGGGACCGGTCAATAGAGACACTAATATGTATACTGATCCAAACGTCAATTTATTCATGTGTTCGCACTGTTCAGTCATCTCAGCCTACGTATGCGCGTATGAAGATGCCCCAAGATTGAAACATACAGGGTGTACCAGACCACCCGGATAGGTACTTTTTCTCGAAAACGGCTGGGCGTAGAGAGCTGAAACAAAAAAGTCAGATAGGGAATTGACCCCAAAGAATTCAATGAAAATATTTTCAAAGCCCCCCGAGGTCCCCCTGGGGGGTTTTGGGGGGTTCAAAACACATTATTCCATTTTTGGCGGGAAAAAGCCTATAAAAGGTACAAAAATAAGGTCAGATCCTAAAAGAACAACTCATTGCCGACATTTTTGTTCCAGTAAATTTTTCCATAAAACCCCAATTTTTGGGGTTATGGGCCCTTTTGGGGGAAAATTTTCATTCGGCCACTGTGACCACACTATTCAATATTTTTACAAAAACTAAAAACCATCTGAAAGAAGAGATCAAGACCTTTCGATTGATGTGCCACATAATACCTAAAAGTGAAAAATTAAGGCCCCCACTTAGATTCCAAAATTTGGGGGTCTTTGGGCCCCCCCACGTTAAAAAAGTCAAATAGCAAGGTATGGCTTGTGATACATCGATCCAAAGCCCTCAAAGAGTAGAATAAGATGGCGCAATCCAAAATCCTCTACAATCAGTACTTTCAAAATGGCGGCCGTTTGAAAATTATGGGTGTTCAAAGGTAAGTCCTGGGAAAAGAGTCCAAGGTTGAACGATACATGGCTTGAAAGGCCTTAAAAAAAGCAAACGAATGGCGCAAACCGCAAATCAATCCGCCTCTTCAATCAAAAGTTATGGCCGATTGAAATTTAAGCAGCCTTAAATAGGCCTTATTGAGCCCTTTAAGTTTCAATCGGTCATAACTTTTGATTGAAGAGGCGGATTGATTTGCGGTTTGCGCCATTCGTTTGCTTTTTTTAAGGCCTTTCAAGCCATGTATCGTTCAACCTTGGACTCTTTTCCCAGGACTTACCTTTGAACACCCATAATTTTCAAACGGCCGCCATTTTGAAAGTACTGATTGTAGAGGATTTTGGATTGCGCCATCTTATTCTACTCTTGAGGGCTTTGGATCGATGTATCACAAGCCATACCTTGCTATTTGACTTTTTTTACGTGGGGGGCCCAAAGACCCCCAAATTTTGGAATCTAAGTGGGGGCCTTAATTTTTCACTTTTAGGTATTATGTGGCACATCAATCGAAAGGTCTTGATCTCTTCTTTCAGATGGTTTTTAGTTTTTGTAAAAATATTGAATAGTGTGGTCACAGTGGCCGAATGAAAATTTTCCCCCAAAAGGGCCCATAACCCCAAAAATTGGGGTTTTATGGAAAAATTTACTGGAACAAAAATGTCGGCAATGAGTTGTTCTTTTAGGATCTGACCTTATTTTTGTACCTTTTATAGGCTTTTTCCCGCCAAAAATGGAATAATGTGTTTTGAACCCCCCAAAACCCCCCAGGGGGACCTCGGGGGGCTTTGAAAATATTTTCATTGAATTCTTTGGGGTCAATTCCCTATCTGACTTTTTTGTTTCAGCTCTCTACGCCCAGCCGTTTTCGAGAAAAAGTACCTATCCGGGTGGTCTGGTACACCCTGTATAGTAAAAGTCTATTTTCAAAGAGAAAATCTTAAAAGGCGCCAAATCTTAGAGGTATGTACTATTTAAAGAAGCGGTTCAAAGAAGAGGGGAAGGGTGGGGGGTGGAACGCGAAGGAAACGGTTGAATGCAAAAATACAGACGCTTAATTATTTGGGCAGGTGCGCGAGTCGATCGAGCGGAAAGACAATTTAAAATTAAATTTTGGAGGACAGAAAAAAGGAAAAAGAGGCAAAATAAATGATTGGGTAGGGGAGTGGCTGGCTCGGTGATTTGAAATCTATGGTCGACCGACTCCAGGAAAGGGCCCTCTATGGAACTAATGAACCGTTGATGCGGTGGTAAACTGTCCTCAAAATAAGATGAATCTGATTCCATCTGCTGGACTGGATCGTAAACATTCTTACTACGGGTTTAAAGCAGCCTCTTCCCCGCTTTTTTAAGTCCCGGAAAAAATTACATGAAACAGAAAATCAGTTGTCTTCACGTTTTGTTAAAATCTTTTTCATGAATTGAAGAGTTAACTATTTTTGAAATAAGGGCAAATAAAACCGAGCTTATATGCTACTGATCCACTAAAAAATCTTCTGTTGCAATTTTGACCAGGTTACTCCTGATTTACTTTCTCACTACGAACAAAGTTAGGAAAAGAAAAGTTGTCAAAGTTAGAAATAGAGAAAGTATTGCAATGGCGCAGAGATTTTCAAGAAATTTTGTTTCGGTAATTGGCCCACTATACGACTAAGTTCGAGTTAATCATGATAATGGGGCTCTTGCAAACTTTTGCTGCAGGGGATTGAAGAGTTGATTCTCGTAGAAAAACCTGTAAAAATGACGATATGTACACTTAAAAATCACGAACTTCACATTCAGAATCGAGCATAATGGCGATTCAACGCAGGTATCATACACTGAAAAAAAAAGTAGCTGATGTAGAATAAAAATGTTAAAAAAATGTGCGACAGGTTCTAAATGTTGATTTTACATTGTAAAAATGCTGGTTCAACATCTGGAAATGCTCATTTAACTTCGTCCATGGCTAGGTCAGCATTTTCATAATGTAAAATCAGCATGTAAAACTTGTCGCACATTTTTTTAACATTTAAATGTTAAATTAGCATTTTTTTCCGTGTAGGAGGTTCCTATCTAATTTGAGATATATCTCTGCAGTTTTCGTAGAGAAAGTGACAAATTAGACAGGAATATCCCATGATACCTGCGTTGAAGCGCCATTACGATCTTGCCTTTAAAGCTGTTTTGTGAGTTTATGACTGAATTTTAGATGTTTCCAGTGTGATTTTCGTGACTTTCGCTGTTTTTAACATCCGATTGGACTATTCATTTCCTCATAGAAAAAGTTTGCAAGAGCTCCATTACAAAATAACGGGCTCTCATCATGCTTAATACTATCCTGAAGAATATTCATCCTTGAAGTTTCAATATTATTTAACCATTTGTGGCTTGGAGGTGTAAATGTACACACTTTTTGTGTGGCGTCTGTCTGTATATAGCCATAAAACGTGAAACCCAGCGTAACTTTTTAGCTATTGATCCATATGCATCCAAACTTTGCAAAGATGTTGCTTTTAACATTCCCCGTAGGGTCTTTTTTTTTGTTTTTCTTTTACATTTTATTTTTAAATTTTAATTTTTAGGTTAGTTATTGATGAAGAATGGTTTCCATTAAAATCAATGGGAAAAGGGGTCAAATAAAGAAACATTTAATTATTTAAAAACCGAATCTTTGGATTTGGATAAAAATATCAAAGGAAAGTCTGGGGGTCTCTCCCAGAATGTCAAAGGGGGTTAGGGTCTGGGGGTCTCCCCAGATTAAATTTGATGTGAGAAAGTGTTCGTAGGGCAGTGTTGCCAGATCGAGGGTAAAAAGCCGTATCGTCCCCATTTAAATCAATGTAAAACGTACGGCTTTTTCACCCCGATCTGGCAACACTGTCGTAGGGTACCTACTCCCGGGCCTATAGTTTATTTTTCGTATCTTTCCCGGACCAAGTACTATCGACGAATTAAAGATTGTCGCGAAATGTTCTCTCATTTTCAATTATGCGTGTGAGAGTGTGGGACTGATCTGTAACGGCTTTCCTGCCCCGCCCGCCCGCACTGGCCTCGACTCGCCTGAAAGAAGTGAGGAGTATGAAGATTGGCCGAAATGGAACCTTGAAGGCGAAACTTGGCTCGTGAAAATCTCGCGACAATCTTTAATTCGTTGATAGTACAGCGGAAAGTGTAACTGAAATCCAGGGCTGCCGTTTTGCGTAGAATCAATGCTATTTTTCTAGTCACCGATGATTCCACCGGTTGAGAAAAGATTACACAGTTCAGTTCAGTGTATGACTGTAATGCACGAAAATACTCGCATCTGTAATATTTCCTTAATCGGTGGAAACTCCGTTGATTAATTAAAATATCCGCAAGTTTTTTAAAGTCATTGACGACTCCACCGGTTGAGAAAAGATTACAGATGCGAGTATTTCAGTTTATCATAGTCATGCACTGAACTGAACTGTGTAATCTTTTCTCAACCGGTGGAATCATCGGTGAATTGAAAAATAGCATTGATTCTACGCAAAACGGCAGCCCTGCTGAAATCACCGATACAATAGATATAGTCTATCGATATTAACCTCAGCTCCAGACCCTATAGAATAAAGCGGCGGCCGCGGCGCGGAGACTGGCCTTCTGATTGTGAGTGCGTGGTTGCGTCTTGCATACATCATACCCGCGACATATACAACTGATTGTGAGTGAACGTATATAAGTACTTACGGATGATTGACACTCGCTCTGATGCTGACTCTAACGTGAGTGAAAACCCTCGTAAAATTTAAATTGCAAAATTATACACGGCGCTTATCAGTTAGAAAAATGTTGATTTTTTTCTTCTTTTTTTTCTTTCTCATTATTCACAAGTAAAAGCTGCCGCTGTCGCGCGCAATCAAGATGCATAATTTAACAAGCATTTACGAGGATGTGTCGTGTGGTGTAGATTGCTGATTGATCATTCGTCCGTTTCACCCAAAGATATTCAAACATAGCTAGAGAGCTATATAGCTTCTTACGGGGAAGTCAACCGCGCAGTGTTGGCGATTTTAACAGATTTTAACGCTTTTACCTATGCGATAAAGGAGTGTCCGCATCCAGTGAGCACGAAATTGGGGTCTCTAGACCAGGGCATAGGACCGAACCGAACCGTGAACCGCGAACCGCTCCGAACCGCGAACCTTTTTTCCACTGAGGCGGAGAACCCGAACCGAACCGAATGGCTGAACCCGGTTCGAACCGGTTCAACGGCTTCGTAAAGAGGTCTTGAAAAAAAACCTGAAAAGGGGAAAGAGCGAAAAGTTTGAGCATTTACTCTGTGAGTATTCAATGGATCTCAAGATCGCAGTTTTCGTATCGAACCCTTTTCGCATAGAAAGATTACACTGAGTCACACATCTAAACTAGTTTGAAGCAACTGAACGTTTATTGGTCTACTGATTCGTTTGAAGTTATAAGGGTCTAAACCAATACATTCTATCCCATGTTGTCTTCTATTAGTCCACAGTTTTTTTTTTTTTTTCTGTTTCTACCTTCTGAGCTATGTGTCTGTTGCGAAACTTTGCCCCAGCAGCAAATAGGGCTTGTTGAAGTATGAAATCAATGAAACTAAGTAGGTACGTTTAAGTTGTTTGACCCTCTCAACTGCCGCCTCAAATGTTCGACCTCGACCAAATTTACTCCGAACCGAACCGCTCCGAACCGGTTCACAAATGTCTGAACCGGTTCGGAGCGGTCCGGAAAGTCGCGTGAACCCGAACCGCGAACCTTTTTTTTCGTGAAGTGTGAACCGCGAACCGAACCCGAACCGATTTTTGCCGCGGTCCGATGCCCTGCTCTAGACACATAACTAGGTTTTTTTTCTCTAACGATTTTTCTCTGGTCGACCGCAATTTAAAAAAAAAAAAAAAAAAAAAAATGTTGAATTTCATCGTGTTTCATTTCGTTCACTTCACTTTCCTGTTTAAAAAAAAAAAAAACAAAAATAAAAAAATGTAAAAAATAAAAAATGAAAAAAAAAATAAAAAAAATTGCCAGTTGGGCCCGCTGTTCAATTTGTCAACATCGACCGCGTTCCAGTGAATCCTCCAAAGTAATTTGTTTCGAGCCTCTTTGCTTTGGTGTCACCTCTGAAGGAAAATGTCGCCTCTGCTCTCTAGTCTCCCTAGTCTTTGATACTTTTGATAATTATTTTTTGTCCTTGTGTCGTTCCATTCCTTTTAAATTCTGATGAGTGGAAAAGTTGTTTAATGGAATAAAACACTTTGTCCGTGCTCGGTGTTGTCAGTCGTTCAAATCTTACTTGTGTTGACTACTGCCTATGCTCGCGATGAAAAAATGCGTCAGCGTGACCACGTCTGTGAGGCGGATTTATATAGAATTCGTTGGAGTCCGGAGGGCTTTGCACAACATCGGTATTCGGTGCACTATGCAGAAAAGACTACAAGCGAATATTTAGTAGCAAGGTCATGTTTTTAGTGTTCCGGTTTCGAAAATCAGTAGGTGACTGACATTTTGGGTTTCGAAAATCAGTAGGTGGACGACATTTTGCTACTTCGGTCACTTAAAAAGTGACCATCGTGGTTACTAAATAAAATTTGTTTTAAGAGGGCGGTACTGTTTCCAGTCTATGAATCGTTTGTTGCGGAAACCAAATATGTTCTCGAACCCTTTCACCGGAAGAACTAGAGGCTTGTTTAGATTGTATTTGCGGGGTTGTAGTTTTTAAAAAAAAAAAAAAAAAAAAAATGTTGGCGCGGTGAGTCGAAGGTGTTGAAAAATGGGATTTCTCTAATTTTGACAGGCTTGTGTTTGTTCAAAAATATTTTAGACCTTGGATAAGTTGATTCGTTTCTGCATGTAAAAAAATAGTATCTGCCGCCCTGGAGCAGGACAGTTTGCCCAGTACCATCTCTAAACATATCAAGCTGCTTCTTTGAGGTTATAGGGTCGTCTTGGAATACGTACACTTATAGAGAATGAAATATTAGTGAAATGCAAAATTGTTATTTATCCTCTGAAAACACGATTTTTAACTCTTTTACTGCTTTGGGGAACTAACTAAGCCCTAAACTTTCATAACTGACGTACTTTCCCAATTTTGGTTGAACTTCAAAAAACCACCCAAATCCTCGATAACGCCATAAGCATTCCATAAGCTTACATGTATCAAGTCGAACCCTAACCCTACTTTTTCAAAAGAAGCAGCCGGGTATGTATAGAGACGGTATTGGTTTGCCACTCGTGCAAAGAGTAGCACCCTGAAGTAGTAGAATTTGTTACATTCATTAGACTAGCGTGAATAGTTTGAAAAATTATTTTTGTTTTTTTACATTTTTTTGTTTTTAAATTGTATATTACTTATATATTTTATTTTATTCGCGGAGGTAGCAAATAACAGGCTTAAAAAGAAACGGTCAAAATTTTTCGGGGGGGGGGGGGCTGTGCTGCGCTCCGGGTGCCAACATCCCTTACTACCCCACTGTCGCCGCTGACCTTCACATCTCGTAGATTTCGCTTCACGAATATCTCATGTGAATGTAATATCACATTATCATGTACGATCCTTCCGGTCTGTAGGCGAATCCGGACCGTTATACTCGAACCTAGGCGGCGCGGCGCACTATGTGGTATTTGACCGAAAAAGTTGGCATAAACTGTTTCTACTGTCCAAATAACTTGAAATTTGGTATTCGGGGGTACTTTTTAACGCTGAATTCAAATTTCACATCAGTTTTTCAAAATTTGAAAATCCAAGATGGCCGCCGACAATTTTTTTGGCTAATCGGTCGGCAGCCATCTTGGATTTTCGAATTTTGAAAAACTGATGCAAAATATGAATTCAGCGTTAAAAAGTACCCTTGGAAACTGAGTTTCAAATCATTTGGACGGTGTTGCCAAATTTCACTCTTGTAGCGATGTAGCCCTTACAACACGTAAAAACGAGAATTTCGTGCAAAAACGCAAAATTCGAACTAATTTTCCCGGAAAAGCCGCATTTTTCCGCAACTTCTGACTTCAAGGCCTATTAGTACGCACTAAGGACTACCATTTCTCATATATATACCCGCGGGATGTGGCAGGATAATTGAACTTAAGTTCTCTTGAAAATCGGAAAATTTACGTTTTTAGCTAAAAACTTTGAAATAGCAAAAAAATATCAAACTCAAATTTAAATTGGATAAAATAGGCATAAACTGATTGTAAATACCTTCAGAAAGACGATCCATGTACAAAAATTTTGTTCTGACTTCATTTGAAACACTTTTTTTTTTACTTTGATTATAGTCTCGTGCTGAGGCTAAATTCAATGGTGGTAAAACTGATTTTTCCTCTGGTGGATTCTAGTTAAATTAATCTAGTTTAGACCCGCTAAATACAAGTTTCTAATGCAAAAATCTATGTAGATTCCGAATATTACAACAGTTTTTCCCAATAGCGACTTTTTTTTTTTGAGTTTATGCCAGCTTTTTTGGTCAAATACCACATAGTGCGGCGTCTTGGCCTGGCCGTCGGTAATTCGCTAATTAAGAGTTCACTTCTCCGTTTATGTACATACTATGAGTAATGAGTGAGGCATACGATGAGGGTATCTTTATGTCAGTCGTGACTCATTTTTTTCGGAAGCCCCTTTGTCCAATTCTGGTGGAAATTAAGAGGATTGTAAGGATGCCTCCCGACTCGCCCCCCCCCCCCCCTCTCCGGACGAGCTCCATGTTTGTGCCTTTGCGAGATCTCTCCGACCCTGCCCTAGTCATGTGTGCACTAATTTAAGCCGCAGTCACTCGTTCAAGTTCGCTTTATGACCAGTGCCAGTGACTCTATACTCTCGCGAAGCGACGCACAATGGAGCGAGTCAATGAGAGACAACAGTCAGATCGTCCAAGCTGACAAACTTTGGGATTGGACTTGTAACCACTGTTGCAGACCAGAGTTGCATATACAGGGTGTTTCTAAAACTTATGTCATCCTTTCTACCACGTATTTTTGAGGTCTAAATAAGACTTTTTTGCCTATAAACATGTGTCCGAAAATGCCCCCCTTTTGAGCTACAGCCCCCCAAAGTTTTAAAAAATTGTTGGTTTTTTGGAATATCGACCATAATTATAAACCGAATGTCATGAAAATTGGTCTTCCGAGGTACTTTTACGTGTAGAGTCCATTAATGACCTCGAGAAATTCAGAAATAAGGTCTGACTGTACTTTTCAGGCAATCTTATACATTCAACGACACAAATTTTATGTTACGGAATGGAAATTTGAAAAATAAATAATGAAATCAGATGGGAAACACTCTTAGAAAGATATTTGGTCTTCCTTGTTTTGGTCGATACGACGCGTATTAAGCGAGATAATCGCTGCACAAGGTGGAAAAGTCAGCGCGTTTACTGTGTAGCGGGCGGCCCGAAGAAGCAGCGGAGTGGCGGGTTGCATACTTCCTGCCACTCCTCGTGATAAAAGCGCTGACTTTTCCACCTTGTGCAGCGATTATCTCGCTTAATACGCGTCGTATCGACCAAAAGAAAGAAGACCAAATATCTTTCTAAGAGTTTTTCCCATCTGATTTCATTATTTATTTTTCAAATTTCCATTCCGTAACATAAAATTTGTGTCGTTGAATGTATAAGATTGCCTGAAAAGTACAGTCAGACCTCATTTCTGAATTTCTCGAGGTCATTAATGGATTCTTCACGTTGAAATACCTCGGGACACCAATTTTCATGACATTCAGTTCATAAATCTGGTCGATATTCCAAAAAAATCAACAATTTTTTAAAACTTTGGGGGACTGTAGCTCAAAAGGGGGGCATTTTCGGACACATGTTTATAGGAAAAAAAAGTCTTATTTTGACCTCAAAAATACGTGGTAGAAAGGATGACAAGTTTTAGAAACACCCTGCATAGCCACTCTGTAGGTATAGATCGTTGATTGACCCCCAGAAACGTCACGCAGCAAAGTTGTAAATTAAGTTTTAAAGGTTAGAAACGTTAATTTTTGATTAATTTTGTCACTAATTTTTTGTCACCTTTTTTTCGATCTCAGCTTATAGTGTGGCCTCACCATGGATCGGGATTTTGCTTCTTCTGGACGTAAAAATGTTCAGTTTTTCTCTTCCGAAATTTTTTTATGAGCATTATTTTCTCATGTATCAACCATGCAGTCTGACTCAATTTAAGCTAACAATATTATAGTTCAACTTGTTTTTTATTTATTTATCGTATACAAATAATTATTCAAAATCCCGATTTTTGCTCGTAAAAAGTTATCCGGCAATTCTTATATTTCGATCCATTGTGCGACAGTTGACTCAATTTAAGCCAAAAATGTTATAGTCCAACTTATTTTTTATTTAATTATCGTATACAAATAATTATTTAAAATCCCGATTTTTGCTCTTAAAAAGATACTCGGCAATTCTTATATTTCGATCCATTGTGCGACAGTTTACTCAATTTAAGCTGAAAATGTTATAGTCCAACTTATTTTTTATTTAATTATCGTATAAAAATAATTAGTCGAAATCCCGATTTTTGCTCATAAAAAGATACTCGGCAATTCTTATATTTCGATCCATTGTGCGACAGTTGACTCAATTTAAGCTAAAAATGTTATGGTTCAACTTATTTTTTATTTAATTATTCAAAATCCCGATTTTTGCTCATAAAAAGATATCCGGCAATCCTCATATTTCGATCCATTGTGCGATAGTACGGTACTGTTATTAAGTGGTATTGCTTTCGTATATTGCGTATATTTAATGGCATTTGATAATCCATTGATTCAAACAAAAGAAGCAAATACTAATGATTGAAGCATTTTTATCCCAGCTGCCGCTTTGTCAATATGTGTAATGATTTTCCACACATCATTTCACATGATTTTTTTTGCACACTTCGGCTACAGCGTTTTAAAGAATCAAGTCATCGGTAAAAAGTCGTTAAAATGACAATAGCAGCATCAGAAAACACCAAGATTCTTTAGTAACCTCACAAATTGCGAAAAACGTCAAACACTATTCACCCCTGCGTATCATTTCCACCACGTGCACGATATTTATTTCGCGGGGTTAGCGTGGCACATTCAAATAATCGTGGCCGACTGTCGTCGGTCATCACAAAAACAAATAAACAGTAAACATTGACGGCGTCTGTTTGAATTCTAACGTCTCAATATCCTCAATGGGGCTCTTGCAAACTTTTGCTATAAGCGAATTAATAGTCCAATCTTACGTAAAGACCAGCAAAAATCACGGAAATCACACTAAGAAAGTCTAAAATTCAGTAATAAACTTACATAACTGCTATAACGAAAAGATCGTAATGGCAGAGCCACGCAGGTATTCTTGAGAGATTCCTGTCTAATTTGTCACTTTCTATACGGAAACACAAAGATATGTCTCAAATTGGATAGGAATCTCCCATAACATCTGCGTAGCTTCGCCATCAAGCGCGATTCTGAGATTAAATCTTGTGATTTTTTTAGTGTACTCATCATCGTCATTTTTACAGGTTTTTATAGGCACGAATCAACTCTTCAATCACCTGTAGCAAAAGTTTGCAAGTGCCCCATTATAAAGCGAATTTTCGCGATCGAATATGATTAACAATACCAACCTAAGATACATATTCGAGGAAACTCAATTGTGTTTTGAGGTGTTTTCGGGGCATCGATGGCATCAATTCGATTTTGAATTCACCTGCGGACTTGAATTCAAAAAGATCGGAAAACACGATTCAGTTTCGTGTCATCTACTGTTGTCATGCGTAGGTTGGCAAGGATTTTGTATAATTCTTTTGGATATATAGCAAATTTTCGCGATCGAATATATATCATAAACAATACCAACCTAACTACATATTCGAGGAAACTCAATTGTGTTTTTAGATGTGTTTTCGGGGCATCGATGGCATCAATTGGATTTAGAATTCACCTCCGGACTTGAATTCAAAATCGAATTGATGCCATCGATGACTGAAAACACCGAAAAAGTTCGAAAAACACGATCCAGTTTCATGTCATCCACCGTTGTCATGCGTAGGTTGGCAATGGTTTTGTCGAATATAGATATTCGTCGCGAAAATTCGCTTTTAAAGATTCTTTTGGTTATTAACCATGTTGCTGGCTCCCGTAAAGGAATTTTTGACCCCCAGGATTTTTGACAAATGGTTGCCCAAGCCAACCATTATACCAACCATAAACCAACCATAAACAAAAACAAACAAACAGATTTGGCCGCGCAGTTGCCCAACTCAGTTTAGCAGCGTTTCCGTCGTTGATCGAATGGTCGCGGGGTCGCCCTCTTTTTATCTCAATTGTCCCCCTCATCCTCTGTGCCCCCTCCCCCGCGGGGAACATTTTAAAAACGGGGGAGGGGGAGGGGGGGGGGTTTCGCCTCGCATGCATAGAGAATGGAGAAGAATGATGGTCGTGACTGAACCTAACCTAATTTTCTACCCTCCCGCGCTCGTGGTTCGCCGTTGTCAGCTGCAATAAATGTTGCCACGCAACGTTGTCATTTCGTGCATGCTTTTATTTTTGTTTTTCAGCCTTTGGAGATTTTTGCTTCATAAAATCCCACTATGTGGTTAAGAACCGCATCATATGAAACTTCCTGATGCAATAATTTAACTGGATACAATTCGACAATGGAGCTGTTTCAAACTTTTGCTACAGGCTTATTAATATTTGATTACGGGGTAAGTAAAGCCCTGTAAAAATAACGATTAGCGCACGAAAAAATCACGACATCTACTCCCATACTCATGAAATGCTTTCAAACGCGAGATCGCAATGGCGGCCGTTGCCGCCGATTACATTGGGATTCTCTATATCAATCAGCTCTATCCTCACGAGGTGTTCTCGCGACACCACATAAGATGAAGAAGAAGCATACAATTGCCATAAGATTTAGGCGGCAACGGCAGCCATTCTAGTCTCGCGTTTGAAAGAATTTTATGAGTTTGGGAGTGAATTTCGTGATTTTTTAGTGCGCAAATCGTTATTTTTACAGGCTTTTACCCTATAGTGAACTATTAATTAATAAGCCTGTAGCATAAGTTTGCGACAGCTCCATTTAACCGGATACAAGTCGGCGATTTGGATTTGAGATTTGACTTTAAACAATTTTCTTTGGAAATCTCTCCCCGGACAACTCATCAGCTTTTTTTAACTTTTGAAATGTCGAAATAATATACCTTCGTACTTATCAAGAGTTTTAAGATAATGCGACATGGGTGTCCGCTTTCAATCAGCGCAAAACTAGGGCCCCTAAACACAAAACTAGGTTTTTTTTTTTTTCTAGCGCACTGAAGATAAGAAAAAGCCCTTTTGGTCGCGCTGACAAAACCTTTCGGTATAGAAAAATGACCGAGCAAAAGATTTTCGTTCAGTTCATTAACCAAATCTTTGTTTCTCAAAGCAAAATCTCTTCAGAGGTCGTTTCAGAAGTGTAGGCGGCGCACCTTGAACGATAATCTTTACAATTTTTCGACATTATTTCTCATGTCTCAAAATAAAAATTAATGAAATTGAATTTGAGAGGTGGCTTTTTACTGTGGAACGCTTTAACCCTTTAAGAACCAGGTTAGTTCTAAAAAAACACCGCACTCTTCCATTAATAAAGGGAAGGTAGTTAACTGTTCGTACTCAGGGGAATTGGAATTGCCTGTATGGCAGATTGAAGGCGCTCGACCAAAACCTTGTCTTGTAAGTGTTTTCATCGCTTATCGCGTTTATCCAGAATGAAGACTGAAACTGAAAGACTGAAAGACTGAAGACTGAAAAATGGAGAAAATACTGTCAAGACAGGTGATATGCTTGGAGAATGGACAGATGAACTTAAGAAGGATGAATATATAAAGTCATGGGCATCGACAGGTCCTAAAAGTTATTATTACGAAACGAACTTAAATAAAACTGTAACGAAAATAAAAGGGTTTACATTGAATTATCAGAATTTAGAAAAATTGAATGGTAATACTGTGATTAAACTAATAAAGGAAGGTGTATCTGAACTGGGTCAGAGTTCAGTAGCCCTGACTTATAATAAAATAACAAGAGAGACAAAAACTAAAAATCTTGTGAATAAATTAGAAACCAAAAAGTTTAAGTTCGAATATGATAAGAGAGTAATATTATCTAACCATGATACTGTACCATACGGTTATTGCACATAAAAATAAATATAAGTATTATATTTAATTACGTATATAATTAATTTCAACATCAGATTCTAAATCATGTTGAGGGATTTTATGATTTTTTATTTCTTTTTCAATAATTCTAGATAAAACACTCAAATGAGCAATAACATTTACCATATGTTTAGTACATTTTATTCTCTTGGATTCAGGTAGGTGCTGAATTTTATCAGAGAGTGAGTCCATTAGAGTTTCATATTTTGACCGTGTGCGCTCAACAGGGTTTTTGAAATACGGTATTATGTTTTCAAAATCAAACTCATCTTCATTGATGAATAAACCTTTTAAGACTTCCATTTAAAAAGAATAAAATTATATAAATAAAACAAGTTCTGAAAAAGTGGTCAAAAGTAGAAAAAAACGAGTAAATCTTAACTTTAAAAAATTTATATCATGGCTGCACGCTTATGTGCATAAAAAAAATACTGAAAAATTAGTTGAAAAAGGTTATTAACAATAGAAAAGTAGAGGTTTATTTGAAGATTATTTTAGCAAGAAATTTTGGCTTTGATTTTTTCGGTTAAATTGTTATTAATTTTGGATTAATTTGACAGTTTGGTGGTTTGGGGTGGACGTACCCTTATACCACTTATAATAGACTAGAGGAGAAAAACTAGTAAACTCGGGCTTGGTCCTTAAAGGGTTAAAATCAAAAATTTTGAGTCGAAGGCAAGTTTGGTTTTGATTTGAGGGAATGAAAATTGAAAATTCGCCTTTACGATGCGCCAAGGTGATCCTACACCTCTGAAACGAGCTCTAGTCCGGAACACAAAACCTTTCGTTATATCTACTAAAGTATTTTGCTAGTACATTATTTTTTTTACCAAAGGCAATGTTGCCATATCGTAGCTAAATTAGTACTCGCTTGGATAAAATTTAGCTATACGTTCCCTATATGCTGACCATAGCGTGGACAGTTTTCCGAGTTTCGGACCCGGCAACTCTGACCAAATGTAAGGTTTTGTCAGCGCTTCTAAAGCGTATTTTTCTGATTTTCTTTCTGTGCGATTGACCTCTCAGCGCGTATAACGCAAGTTTTCTAATGTAAATTGACCTGCCAAGTTTGAATTTAGCCTTAGTTTTGATCGAAATATCCTAGTTTTTTTTTACAATTTAAACCAAATCGTAAAAAAAATGCAAAAGAGGAGAATATGCGCGTAAAATAGGGGCGAAGTAAGTAGAAATTGATACTATTATTGAATTTTGAATTATTATTATTAAAGTCGATGAAAAGTCCTGTTACCGTGAAACTTGGGCGCCTGTAGTGGGGGGGGGCAAGAGGGGGCACTTGCCCGCCCTTGATTTCAAAAATGTCAAAATTTCACGGTAAAAATGAAAGGAACAAAGAAAATGCAATGTTAATCAAATGAGCAATAATCAAGAAACTTCATTGTTTGTTTATTTTTAATTTTAACTCATTTTTTGCAAGGAATAGTAGATAAAATTAAACATTTTCGTCTTCTGTCCCTTTATCCATCATTTCAAACACATCAAAAGTTTGTTATTATTTGATACATCTACCATGGCTTAATAATTGTACACCCTTTAGACGGGAAAAAAGTTTTCCCTTTGCCCCCCGGGGGGGGCGTCTCTTAGACCTTCTATTGAGGTTCAACAGTATTGCCCCCTTGGAAATTTTTCCGCGGGCGCCCATGCCGAGAAAGTATCCCTAATCGCGTATTTGAGGACCTTGGACCCACCCAGACCAATGTCTGTTCCTTCGAGGTCTTATCGACCTTATTTTGACCTCCTTTTGGGCATCGTTTATTTTGACTTCATATGTATCGCGCTTCAATGCACGCGCGGGCATCAGGAAGCGAGACCGGATAAACCGATTTTTGAGAAGGACGGTTGGAGGATCCCCGGGAGCGTTGTTTTATCCTTCGGGGGATCGCACCGGCGCTGAAAAGATTATGAATAACAATTTTTCCAACATATATAGATATATTTCATCACACAGCAATGTAATCTTTCGTGCACCGGTAAAATCCATCGGAGGACGAAACAACGCTCCCGCGATAAAAGCTGGAGGAATTTTTAGACGTCTTAGGCCGGATATCCCGCAAATATTTACGCTTTCAATGCGCGCTGTGACTTCCCGCGTCCAGCGTTGCCAAGTTAGTCAGGAGTCAGCTATCCGAAGCTCATCAAAGCATCAAGCGGGGGGGGGGATTTGGTTCGCTCAACTCTGAAGTCTTTTGCTGCGTCATTTTGCTACCGAAGGTTTTGTCAGCGCTATATACCATTTTTTTCTGTGCTCTGCAGCCGACACTTTGATCAGCTACATTTTAGTCGAGGATATCGATTGCATTCATTGTTTTAGCTAAAGTTTGCAACGGATGTCTCAGAGAGAATAATAATAAAAAAAAAAAAAATTGGTAGCACTGAAATTCTTTGGTAGAAAAATGACACATCAGTCAACAGTAGGCAATAGTTGGCTGTTGTTCCGATGAGTTCCGACCAAAATTGAGCCAGAAAAGTACACACCTGTCGCAAGCTTCGTGCTGGGTCTCTATTTATCTCTGCTTTTAACATTCCCCACAGGGACTTTCTTTTTTTTTTTTTTTAAATTTTAATTTTTTGGTTAGTTATGGATGAAAAATGGTTTCCATTAAAATCAATGGGAAAATGGGTCAAAAAAGGAAAAATTTAAATATTTCAAAAATGAATCTTGAGATCTGGATAAAAATATCAAAGGGGGGTTGGAGGTCTCCCCCAGGATATTGAAAGGGAGGTCTGGGGGTCTCCCCTAGAATATTAAAGGGGGTCTGGGGTCTCCCCATGGATATTAAAGGGGAGTCCTCGGGTCTTTCGAAGAATATTGAAGGGGGGTCTGGGGGTTTCCCCCGGGATATTAAAGGGGAGTCTTTTGGTCTTTCCTTTCCCAGAATATTGAAAGGGGGCGTCTGGGGGTCTCTCCCAGATTAAATTTGATGTGCGGGAAAGTGTTCGTAGGATATTCTCTACAGTTTATTTTCTATGTAGTCAAAAAATGGCAACACTGCGTCAAGCGGTCATATGACTGGCGGAGGCTAAAATGGTCGCATCACACGATCATGCCGCGGCTGGCGACACGCGCACAGTCCACGATGCCATGCCGCGACCCCGCGCCGTGTTGGTTGCTTCTAGCGGACTCGGACCCCTGTATCCATCCACCATCCGGACGGCATGACCGCATGACACTCCGCTCCGCTTCTTTGGAGTGCAGAGCGGCCAGCGACCGCGATGATCCGCATTTGCCATCGTATAGCCATCATCCACCGACGCGACGCGACGTACAGTAGACGAAAGTAGAAAACGGTGCGTTGCAGTGGCGTAGCGTGCAATTTGGCAACGATGTAATGTGTCCATTTAAACGCATATAATAGGTCGAATGCGGAGGTGTTCACCGAACACCCCATAGATCGATCTTTTTCATGGGTTTAAATGGACGAACTGCAAAGTTGCCAAATCGCACGCTACGCCACTGGTGCGGTGGTGGATCGTGCAATTTGACAATGCTTTTTTGCCTTCTAAGCTTGTCACAAAACTCGATGCTCGAGGTAGGTTCAACCATAGCAGCCTTTTAAAATAGCTTCGCAAAGCAAAAGTTCTAGCTCTACCGGAGCAAAGTACGGCTGTACCGAAGCACTACTTCTATAGAGCATAAGCAAGGAGAAATACTTATCTATTACTCTACCGAAGTATGCGGTGCTTCGGTAAAACATGCAATTGAGGCATTTTTCGGTAAATGGGCGTATGGCGAAAAAACGACTTTCGAGAAAAACGCGTTTGAAAGTTTAAAACGTCATAACAAAACGTTGTAGGTGCGTCCATTCGAACGATTGTTTCTTGGTTATTTTCCGTTCGACATATGAATAACTTTATATCACCTGTTAGGTCACATCGCCAGGATTTCAAAAACGAGTTCTCCAAAAAAAGGGCGTAAATCGCCATACGCCCATTTACCGAAAAATGCCTCAATTCTCTCCGGTAAAGCTAGAATTTTGCTTTGCGACGTTAATGGGGCTGTTGCACACTTTTGCTATAAGCGATTTATATATATAGTCAGTATCGAAGTGTGCAATTTGGCAACAGCGTTTTGCCTCAATCTAACTAGAGTGTAAAAAAAAAGAACAAACAAAATAAAAGCGAAAACTGTTGAACAACAGATTGTTTTAGTCAGTGAGTCGATTTCGATTCGAAACTTTGCAGTGGTGTCGCGTGCAAACTGGCAACGTTGTATTTAGTCCATTTAAACGCGTAAGAAAGATCGAACAATTGGAGGCGCGTGTACAATGCACTCCCTCGAAACGATATTTTATAAGGGTTTAAATGGATGAAATGCAGCGTTGCCAGTTTGCACGCGACGCCACACAGTGTGTCCTAAGCGGCAAAAACCCTATTTGTCCTAATCCATCGAAACTCTTCAAAAGTAAGGTAATTCTACTCCTTAGGGTATAGACTAATAGGTTTGGACGGTTATTTCGACTTTTTTTCATTTTATTTGGAGATATGAGGCTTGGAATTGGAGTTTTATTCATAAAACCGAAATTTGCTGTATTTTTTGGAAATTTTAAATCGGTACTTTTAGACTGTTTAATCGTTATTTTTGAAATAGGAGGCACTTTTCTGGACAACATAAGACCTATTTAATAAACCTTCACGGTTAGTTTGAAAAAAAAAAAATTATCATGCATTGGCAAGACTTATATTGCCAACTCCTCGAATTAGAAGGAACTTTTGCAAAGTTATAGACTTTCAAAAGCTAGCTCCGGTGAGCTCCGGTTTCTCGTTGGCATTTTTGGCATACTGGGTATGTGGACAAACTACCCTGAAAAATTTGTAACCGGATTTCATTGGGTTTGGAAGATATGAGCCGATGAACATAGCGAAGCGGGGTCGTGCGCGGGGCTACAGAAAATTCAATGAAACTATATATCTGGCTTTTTGTTTCATATCTCAATTAAAAATCACTTAAAGGAATAAAACTTTCAACGAGAAGAAAGGAAGTTTTATGGTCTTCAATTTTGGTCTCTAGCAATTTTTACGTAGAAGCCACGGGAAGGGAGAAAAATGAGGGAAAACGGCACAAGGTTTAGTAGGCTCGAAAGTTCCGGCGGACGACAGCACAGCAGCGTTGCCGAGACAAGTTCCAAGATGTCGCGTTGCGCTGGCTCCCGTGCTCACTCCACTGCACTGTCGCACTGAGTTACTTCACTGCGATCCTTCGACTTGACAACACCGAAATCGCACACAACCATTTATGTCCTCTCTCCACATAGCTCATCATTATATTGCTACAACACCCACTTGATAGGTAATCACTTTCATAGTTGTCTGATAACAGTTTTTGGAACAAACTGCACCAATATAAACTGTCACCGAAAATTCTAAGTAAACAATTTTTAATCTCCCAAAAAGCACTGATGGCTTGGTTTTGGGGTGCTGAAAATATTTTCTTTGAATTCCTTGGGGTAGATTTATAACGTGAACGTTTGGTCCACTTTTTACTATCTCCAGCTGCTATCTTAAAAAAAAATTGAGGCTGAGTGGTTTGGTTTGAATTACCCTGTATAGTAGCAAAGCCAAACAAAAAAACAATTGGAAACAAAGAAAAGCAACAAAATCAACATCACAACCTCCACTACCACTCCCATCACCATCAAGAGCAACAATGATAAAGATAGTGACAACGACGAAAACATTAGCAAATCAGCTATGCGAAATATCCTCACCAAAATGGGACAAAAGCCGAGAAATTGGAGATTGTACAAATCTCCCCCCTCCCCTCCCCCCACGGGTTTTAAAGAAATCTTGTTGAGAGGCTCACTGCATGTTTTTTGGTGAACCAATAAACCTTTACCGCCGTTTTTACGTATTTGATTTCAAATTCAACGAGGTTCTTGCATCGTATGAGGTTTTTGCCGCATCTTCCATTAAGAGGTCACACTGTGCGCCACTGGAACTCTTTGATACTCCGAACGTTATTTTCAAATCATTTTATTGCTTGAGTTGACCTTCTCTACTGTTTTTGCTAAAATTTGCAACAAACTCAATGTTGCAGACGTTTGAAATCAATAAAATTAGTTGTACAAGTTTTTGTGTCTCTGTGAAGTACTTACTTATACTCTGTTCACGATAAGAAGGCGGGTGAGAGTTCAGGTAGTAATGCACTATTTAGCAACAGTGCGGCTATGCTGGCTACTCCAACCCTTTGCAGTGGCCGTTGTTCTCCCGAACTCTCTCTTGGCACGGAGGAATTCCAAGAACCGACAGACTCAACAATTTACACACGTCCAGTAAAAATTGCGAACGGTCAAAAATACGAAAAAACGGACAAAATTTTCGCCCTAAAGGGCCAAAACTCGGCAAAAATAGTCGACTTTGAATATTGATGACTCTCAGAAATTCGTATTTTTCAGTCCGAATTAAATTCAGGATATTTCGTCTAATATTGAATTTATGAGTGTCATCAATACTCAAAGTCGACTAGTTTTTCCGAGTTTTGGCCCTTTAGGGCGAAAATTTCGTCCGTTTTTTCGTATTTTTGACCGTTCGCAATTTTTACTGGACGTGTGTAAATGTTTGAGTCGGTCGGTTCTTGGAAATCCTCCGTGTCAAGAGAGAAGTCGGAAGAACAACGGCCACTGCGAAGGGTTGGAGTAGCCGGTATAGCCGCATCGTTGCTAAATAGTGCATTAATACCTGAACTCTCACCCGCCTTCTTATCGTGAACAGAGTATAGGTACTTAATTTCAAAATGCCGATTTTTGGCCTCCAAGTTTATCATTTCTGCTAACTGTGTGTCGTGACGCAACGCAATGGGGCCAAGTTTGAAGCCGGAGTCGATGTGTTCTAATCAAACGCCGTTTCCTGCCGCCGCATGAACCCACTGCTGAAACAGTTTCGTTCAAGCTCCATTGCCTAATTTCAGAGAACTTTTACTCATCTCTAAATACCCCCCTCCCCCCCCTCAAATTGGCGAAGCCTGCAATTTGGCAAAGTTGTATTGTGTGCATTAAAACCCATGAAAAAGATCGAAATATTGGGTGTTCGGTGAACACCTTTGCTGTCGACCTTTTATACATGGGTATAAATGGACACAATGCAACGTTGCCAAATTGCACGCTAAGCTGCGCTGGCGCCGACACGCGACTGAAAATATAGGAATTAAAAATGTTGTTGCCAAAAATGGACAGCAGGAAGATTTGACTGGTTTTCGGAAAAAATCGCTGCCGCTGTTTTAATATTTCTAATGCCGTTTGTTTTTTTTCGAAACGTAATAGTTAACTTTAGAAACTCCTATCAAATCAATATTCTTGCATATCTAAATTGCAAATCTGTTGCCCCTGCAGTATATGTATGTAATCGCGTCCTTTTTCCCTATAAGAAATGAATTTACATTGCAAACTAGTTTGGAAATTACAGCGACCCCGTTTATTTTGTGGACAGGCCTTTGGAAAATCGTTGCTGAAGATCGTCTGAGAAGAACTTTGGTGAATGAATGATAAAATCCTTTTTTTTTTTTCTTCGTTTTTTTACGATTACGAACGCAATATTTTTGTTTTTATTACGTTTGTGTTCTTAACCCTTCCCTCCCCCGCATCTTACTCCATTTTCGTCACCAAAGAAAGTAATTTAAGAAATTCTTTTTCGGCGAACGAAAAGTTGTGTTTCGTCGCGCAGTGAGGTGAACCCCAAAATTTCTTTCGGCAGTTCCGGCATGAGGGGACTCAGGACTGTGGCAAGGTAATTATTCAAATGTCTTGAAATAATGTCTAGAGGACAAAAATAGGGTCCGGCGATTCTTCTGGTATCACATGAAGATCCGTCAGGAGTGTTTGTAACTCCGCCGGGAGTGACTCCACCGGTATCACCGCACCGCACCGGTGGGAGTGACTGTATAATACCCTTACATTAGATGTTGCTGACCGGTGCCACTATTAGCACCTACTTTTTTTTGGAGCTGTCGGGAATCCACCAGTTATTCGTTTGGGAAAGGTGAATGAGCAATGGGTATGGGCGCCCGCAGAAAAATTGCCGCGGGGGCAACAGTTTTGAACCCCCAAAGTAGGTTTAGAGGACCCCCCCCCCCTCGAGAGAAAGGAAAAAAAAAATCCTCCAAATATAGTACAATTTTAAGCAATTTTAGTTGTATCAATCTGTATTAACAATTTTGCCGTGTTTGATATTATGAATAAAGTGACAAGTGATAAAATGAGCAAACAATTTAGATGGAAAGTGCAGCCGTCATGACTGAAACAAGTGAATTATTGAAATGCAGCCAGTCAACAAAGAAAGACAGAAACAAAGACTTGATTGGGTAACTTTGGGAATCAGGGACTTCAACGCCGCCCTCACAATTTCTATATTATTAGCTTTAAAAGTCCTCCTTCTTCCTCAACAATGTTCTGTCGTTACAAAAAATAAAGCGACAAAGCTGCGGGAGGGGAATGTTTGAGAGTTTGAGAAAAGAATTGGACTATATCTCTAGGTGATTTTTTGCTTTGAAAAAAAAAGAAAAAATATTCAACAATCATAATATTCAATTTATGGTTTTTTTTTTTTTTTTTTTCAATATTCAATATTTTTCAACCTCTTTTTCATTTTTTCTCTGGTATTTTCCTCTTTATTTCCCTCTAGTCCTTTCCTCTCTTTTCCTTTTACCTAACCGCAGAAAATGATGCCCCCAGAGACTTGATGCCCGCACCCGGCACCCCCCACACCTCCCGCCTGGCTACGCCACTAGAAGGCTTGACTGCTTGGAGTGTGGAGTGACTGTCCTGCTGATGTCCATTTCCATTAACGCGTTTTACTATGACTATATTACTGTTGACTTTTATCTGCCGCTAATCATCTATCAGAGTGTCAGGAAATCCCGTTTGGTTGCGCATCGTCCAAAATTAACCTTCCTAGCAAAAATCAATTTTCGTTCGAAATTTATTGCCGCTCTGTTGTGATTGAAAAAGCGTTGAAAACCAAGCATCAAAAGCATCGATTAGCTGATATAATCAAGTTGAATTATTATACCTCTGAGAAGCAGTGTACGAAAAAAAAAGCTTTTTTTATATTTGTCTCTTTACTTTTCAGTAGAATTCATTCATCTCTCTCATCTTGTCAAGGGGCAATATTCATTTGGAACTTATTAAATTTTCTAAGAATGCCGCTCGATCTATATGCCGCTCTTATTCCTCGAATCGATCTATTTTTGAACACTTGAATAGTTCAGGACGCAAGACTCACACTTCATCAAAAGGGACATTTTGGAGGAAATGGATAAAGCGATTCGGTTCCCAAGTTTTCAGATTCAAATTTCAAGCTGAACTGAGCACCCACTTCCTTCCAAATCAAAAAACAACGACAATGACGACTTTAACAAGCGCTCGCGAGTTCTGAAAATGCCGAGGCAGTGGCGGCTCGTGCAATTTGACAACAATGTTTTTCAACCATTTGAATCTATGTAAAATAATCGAATGCTGGTGAAGCGCTGCTGCACTGTCGAATCGATTGTTTTACATAGTATCAAATGGAGGAAAAGCATTGTTGCCGAATAGCACGAGTCGCCATTGCGCTCGGCATTTTCATGCGCTGATGTTGAAGTCGTCATTGTCGTTGTTTTTTGATTTGTTTTTTTAAAGTTTGATCTTAGGATGGAAGTGGGTGGTCACTGTTCAGCTTGGAATTTGAATCTGAAACTTGGGAACCGAATCGCTTTATCCATTTTCTAAAAAATGTCCCTTTTGATGAAGAGTGTGAGTCTTCGGTGGGAAATTCGGGAAAAACCCGGGAATTATAAAGTTGACAATTTCTAGAAATCCTGTAATTCAACGTGGATAATGTGAGCCAGGAGCCTTGTACACCACGGAAGAAACAGTATATTGACTAGATTTTTTGTGATTGGATCCTCGCCTTTTCATTAATAGTTTGTACTCTGACTTTCAGAAGAAAGTATCCTGGTCGAAATTTTCTTTCTTCCATTCCTTGACCAGTTTTAAAATTTGTTGCAGTTTTCAACTACTTCAGAGTCTAACAGCATTGTCACTTGAAAGTATGCCTTAAATTATCTAAAACTCTTTGAAAAATAATGGACAACATAAGGACCGTTACGATGAAAGGACTCTTATTGAAGGTCATAGAGTACTATGACTTTCAAAAGAAAGTTCCCTGGTCGAAATTTTCACAATCTTAAATCTCGGCAACCTTGACAATTTAGCGGCTTCTGAGTGTCTAAAGACTAATAAGAATGCCCCGTTTAGTTTTATGTCATGAAAAAGCGACACTTCTATCGATACTTCTATTGGAAACAACGGGGAAATCTAACATCAAGAATGGGGCTCTTGAAAACTATTGCTATAAGCAAATAAATAGTCCAATCTTTTGTAAAGACCAGCAAAAAATCACGAAAATCACACTAAGAATGTCTAAAATTCAGTAAAAAACTCACAAAACTGCTATAACGGTAAGACCGTAATGGCGGTTTAAAGCAGGTATCATGCGGGAGATTCCTGTCTATTATGTCACTTTCTCTACGGAAACACAGAGATATGTCTCAATTAAGATAGGAATCTCCCATGATACCTGCGTCTCTCCTCCATTAAGCCCGATTCAGAGACTGAATTTCGTGATTTTTTAGTGCACTCATCGTCATTTTTACAGGTTTTTACGCAAGAATCAAATCTTCAATCCCCTATAGCAAAAGTTTGCAAGAGCCCCATTTCGACGAGGGTACTTTCTTTTGAAGGTCATAGTACCTACATAACGTGAAAAACCCTTGGGTTTTGACTGCGCACTGATGCGCATATTTGGCAACACTGCATCTCGCGCCCCGACTCCACTTATTCCAATCCACTATCATTTAATAACTCACAATTATCGAATAATATTCGCTATCAATTTACGATTTACTCGCCCTTTCCCCTCAATAGGCCGTCTATCCCTATCCCTATATCCTCCCCTCCCCTCCTCTCCACTCCCCACTCCCCTCCTTTCTCGGTTATTTCCTCTGCCCTCTTTTATATCGTCGAGAGGAACGGATTAGTTAATTGGAAGACGGAACGATCGAAACGAGGAACGGAAGTAAAAATTTTCAAAACTTGAACCGCTCCCCACCGCGCCGCGCCACCTCAATCCGAATAGGTATATAGACATTTAGACGAGTAAGGTTTGAGCCCAACGACCTTATCCAGTTTGCTGGCTGCGGTCGCCGCGGGATAAACCCTACCTCTATTTTTTGGGAGTTCGGATCTTGTTTTTATAAATGAGATCCTGAGGCAAAGTGTTGTATTTTCTCCATTTGAATTAATGAAAAATATCGAACCGCTGGGTGTGCTGTCAGCATTCTCAAAATCGACCTTTTCCATTTGTTTGAATAGCCAGGGAGCTGATCGGGGACTTCATAGTTAAACATATCGATAAAACTGAAAATAAGCGACACGATTGGGTGAGAGATCGATTCAGGGTGGATCTTTTTCGAAAACCATTGTCCAGTCGCTTGGTAAGTAAAGGTTGCTCCGTAGACACCTTTACATAACGAGCGACTGAACGATGGTTTTCAAAAGACTTCCGCCCCACATCGGTCTCCCACCCAATCGTGTCACTTGTATTCAGTTTTATCGATCTGTTTAACTATGAAGTCCCCGATCATCTCGCAGAATGGAAATGCTGCGCCAAATTACATGTATTTATTTAAGTACATTTTTGTATTTTTCTCATCAGCGACGAAACGTTCGTCGTTCAATCCGGCTGCAGCGATGCAAATTTGTCCATTTAAACTAATGAAAAACATCGAACTCCTGGTGTGATGTCATCGAGTTCGTTTGTTTCCATCGAGAGAATGGAACGTTGCCAAATTACATTTATTTATTTATGTTTTATAGTATTTTTTCTCATGAATGACCCAGTGTTCAATTCGGCAGCGTTGCTAATTTGTCCATCTAAACTCACGAAAAATATCAATTTGTCAAATGTGCCTTAAACATAATCGAATTCGACCTTTTTCATTCGTTTGAATGGACAGAAACGAGAATGGAACGTTTCCGAAAAGTTTATGATACGGACGGTGCAAGAACTAACGTAAATGTTGCGAATCCGGTATCCTGATGCTAAACTTCTTACAAAAATTCCAGGTTATTTCGGTTTTTTTTTATCCCTCTGATGACCTCTGGGTGCTGTCGCGTATATTTTTCTTTTGCTTTTTTCTCCGCTGCAACATAACCAAACCAACCCCCCCCCCTCCCCGACCTATCTCCGCTTTGGATTTATAGAAGAGGAGGAAAAGAGATAAAAAATAGGCATTTAGAGGAAGCAACCGAACTGATTAACTTCCGGTCAGCTCTCCCTCCCGCCCCCTTTCGATTCTGTTGCCTTCGATTGTGTCAGCGTTTCATCAATGAAACTTTTACTCACGCGCTTTCATGCAGCTCCACTCTCTCCGGCCAGTGGAATCCTCTTGATGTATGTATACATACAGGGTGGTCCGAAAGTCCCGGGACGGCTTCATAACTTTTGAACGGCTGCATATAAAAAAACCAAACTTGGGGGATGTTCATAACTTAATAGAAACTACTTTTTGGCGTACCCGAAAATTTCGGGGGGCACCCGTAAAGAGGGGTTTCGCCCCCCAACTCAAAATTTTCAAATGGCAACCCCCATCATGTGATACCTTGTTTGAAAGGACATGAAATTCTAAGACTTTTGGCGCAAACCGGAGGTCGATATCGTTTTTCGTCTTCGATGTATCGATAGTCAAAGTTCGATTTTGACCCATTTTCAAAAAATCATAACTTCCATTTGAAAAGTCGGACTTTAGAAAACTAGGAGTCAAAAATACTCTAAAAAGCAAGTACTTTTCAGAAAAAAATACGGTTTTGATATTTGTCTAGTCTTAGGGCCCCCCAAAATTATTTAAAAAAATGACCCCTCAGGGGGGCTATCTCAAAAATTCCGAGCCACGACCCCTATCGAGTGATACATCGCTTGAAAAGGCACACAAAACTGAGCATTTTGGCGCAAACCGCAGGTCGATATTGTTTTTGGTTTTCGATATATCGAATGACACAGTTGGGTTTTTAACTCATTGGCAAATTTCGATGTATCGAAAACCAAAAACGATATCGACCTGCGGTTTGCGCCAAAATGCTCAGTTTTGTGTGCCCTTTCAAGCGATGTATCACTCGATAGGGGTCGTGGCTCGGAATTTTTGAGATAGCCCCCCTGAGGGGTCATTTTTTTAAATAATTTTTGGGGGCCCTAAGACCAGACAAATATCAAAACCGTATTTTTTTCTGAAAAGTACTTGCTTTTTAGAGTATTTTTGACTCCTAGTTTTCTAAAGTCCGACTTTTCAAATGGAAGTTATGATTTTTTGAAAATGGGTCAAAATCGAACTTTGACTATCGATATATCGAAGACGAAAAACGATATCGACCTCCGGTTTGCGCCGAAAGTCTTAGAATTTCATGTCCTTTCAAACAAGGTATCACATGATGGGGGTTGCCATTTGAAAATTTTGAGTTGGGGGGCGAAACCCCCCTTTACGGGTGCCCCCCGAAATTTTCGGGTACGCCAAAAAGTAGTTTCTATTAAGTTATGAACATCCCCAAGTTTGGTTTTTTTATATGCAGCCGTTCAAAAGTTATGAAGCCGTCCCGGGACTTTCGGACCACCCTGTACATATAAATAAGTGGCGTAGCGTGCATGTTGGCAACGTTGTAGTTCGTCCATTTAAACCCATGGAAAAGATCGAACTATGGTTCTTCTTCTTTCGTGTCCGGGCACCTTATTAAAAATAGTATAAATAGTAAATAGTAGAAAGTTTATTAAATAATTGAACTAAATAGGAATTTAAATCAAGGAATGGGTCTGTTGCAAACTTTTGCTACAACTATAAAGCGTGTTCCACCGTATGTAAAATCGCGTGAAAAGTCTATTGGTGGCATCAGAAAGTCATGAAATACGATAATAAACTCACAAGAGACGTTTAATGAAATCCAAGATGGCGGTAAAATATCGAGCAATCTGTATGCATGCACATTGCACCTACAACATCCAAGGATTGCCAACGTTGACAACCTCACAGCTTCAGAGGTTATGTGTCTATATACGTTGTGATTGGGTGTGATCGATATTGTGAGGTTGGCTATACTTGGATGTTCGTGGTGCATGCATACAGGTTGCTCGATATTTTACCGCCATCTTGGATTTAATTTAACGTCTCTTGTGAGTTTATTATCGCATTTCATGACTTTCTGATGCCACCAATAGACTTTTCACACGATTTTACATGAGATTGAACACTCTATAGCGCTGTAGCAAAAGTTTGCAACAGACCCATCCCAAAATTTTGCGGCATTAATTTCCTTGTCATTTTGCTAAAATAAGATCTGACATGGTGACTGGCTCCTTCATTCTTGGGCAGGACATTAGGTGTTCATGGTCCTGTCGCAGTCCACATTCACACGCTGCATCCTCACTGTACCCCCATCTCACCAGGTTAGCTTTGCATCGGTTTACCCCTGTTCGTAATCGGTTGAGTGGTTTCCATAATGAGAAAGGTAGCTGATGTCCTGCTGATGGTTCTTCTTTCAACTCAACGATAGGGTTTGCTTGTGTTTTGCCCCAAAGCTCTAGTCTACGGAATCCTGGTGGGATGGTGAGCTTTTTTGTTGTTTTGACAAAGCTACTATGAACTATGGTGAACACCTTCGCATTCGACCTTTTACATGGGTTTAAATGGATATACGCCACTGATATAAATGGTTAACAAGCTGTGGCGGCTCGTGCTATTTGGCAACCATGTTTTTTTGGGGGGGGGGGGAAGTATCAAGAAAAAGGGAAGTGTAAAGGGAAAAGTATCGGGGATTCAATGAATCATTGAAAATCGATTATTTCACGTACAGATTTAAACATGGGCACCCGTAGAAAAATAGCCAGGGGTGCCTCCCCTTACCCCGCCCATGAGTTTAAAATATGGAGGGGCCACGTCGCACGAGCATTTTTTTTTTTTTTTTTTTTTTTTTATAGATAATTAAATTGAATATTTTGTTCCATGACGTGCAGATATTCATGATAATTGGGCATTACGTGAGAAGATCTCCGACCAAAACTGCAAATTAAAGTCGAAGATACTTAAACGGCTGACATCGAAGTGAGACACTCACTTCTTTCTCCTGTGTCAGCAAACTAAAAACTTCGCACTTCCGGCTCTGGCTTAGTTTTGATCGGAGATTTTTGACAAAGGTGCATGTCATCCTGGTACGAATGTCTATTCATACACGTTTTATTAGAAGTCTGCTCAAATTACCGTAGACCAATTGGCGGCTCGTGCAATCTGTCGATCGTGATCTTTTGCCATTTAAATCTATGCAAAAAGATCGATACTGTACTCTGTTCACGATAAAAAGGCAGATAACAGTGCGGCAGGCGGCTATACCGGCTACTCCAATCTTTCGCAGTGGCCGTTGTTCTCCCGACGCGACCTTTCTCTTGGCACGGAGGATTTCCAAGAATCGACGGACTCTAAAAATTACACACGTCCAGTAAAAATTGCGAACGGTCAAAGATAGGAAAAAACGGACGAAATTTTTGGCCTAAAGCAGTGGCGGACCGTGTATGGGGCTTTAGGGGCTGAAGCCCCCCCCTCCGGATCCCCGAAGCAACTTCGAGGATCCAATTTGACAGCCTGAACTCTGAAGAGCTCTATGTACTTACATACAACGGCGCTTTACATCCATTAATCGATCGATAAAGGCAAGTTATGCTCGATTCTCGAGTAAGTACGGCAAATTCATTTCACTCTCAATAGTCAGTGTAAACTTCTCTTTTGTCCATTGCCACAAGCATCATCGCGTCGCGTCGAGTGCGCGCGCGGCGCGGTGGGCGCTTCCGCGGCCTCAACCACAAGTCACTCACTACTTTCTCTCTCACTCGTCACTCCTCCACCCCTCCCTCTCCCTCCATCACCTCTATATAGTTTCTCGGCGTTATTGTGTTTGTTTTTTCTAAAACTCACTTACTATCCACACATCCGTATATCCGTCAACAGGTAAAGGTGTCATTGGTAATAAGTTGGCGTGAGTCACTCTCGCTGCGCTCCCCCCTCCCCCCTCCCTTCCCCCCTCCCCGCCTCCCTCTCGCCTATGCGACTAAAGAGTGTTGACACACTGTAATGCTCCCAAGCCGCGGGCCGAGTAGTGGAGTCGCACATAGGCGGATTCAGGAATTCGTCTTTCTCTCTCTCCTTCCTTAAGAACGCGTGTGTTAAAAAAAGACGGAGATAGCGGCTAAAGTCGAGTGATGGGGCCCCTCTGCTATCCTTTTCTAACACATGCGTTCAAATGGCTATAGAGAAAGAGAAAGAGAAATTTCTTCATCCGCCTATGGAGTCGTCGCGCCCGCCTTATAAGCTGTAAGAGACTCCTCGTAGTAAAGCCAATGTCTCAATGTCTCGTTGCTTTATCTTGCCCAATCGGTGACGTCACTTCTTAAGCTTGCCGTTTTGGGTGTATACCCAAGTTTTATACGAAGCTTTCCTGCATCCGTATTCTATATTCTGTACGTCTAATGCCGTATGCCGTAAGTCGCATTTCCATTGCATTACGCTGGTTTTTTTTTTTTTTTTTTTTTTTTTTTTTTTTTGCTAAAGAACGGGGCTGCGCCGGAGGGAGCCAGTCACGCGTGACGCATTGACGGTTAACGCGTGACGGTCGTGAATTCCACGAAAGTTACGGAAACTCCCCGAAAGCTCTGCAATGGATTATCGCATGGATTGTTGGGCTGGATAGTGGATACGCGTCGGAGCTGATGCTTATATATACGTCACTTTTACAATGTTAGCGGATCAATTGGTCGTTTTAGACTGATTCTAATCGTATCCGCGAAAGTGGGTACACAGAGTTACACACACACTGTATAGGTACTGATATACACGCGTAAGCTATGTGATTTGACGGTATCTTTACGGCATTCTATCTCTCGATAAGAATTTGGTTGTGAGGAACTAATGAACTCGCTGAGCAAACAATATATCATTTGAAAAATGGAAGGAAGAGTTCCGTAGACGGAGGACTAACTCAAAATATTTCTGATGTATCATCATAACTTTTAGGCTTTGCTGAGCGGGTTCGACTTTCAGTCAGTTGATGGGAGTTTTGTTAGGGAGTACCGACATGCCCTTGACGAGTTCTATGATCAGTGTCGGATCGTGTGATTTGGCAACAATAGATTCTCTCCATTTAAAACTGGGTAAAATAATCGATTATTTGGTGAGGCGTCGTACCTCTGCAGTCTGCACCTATATTCTGTTCACGATAAGAAGGAGGGTGAGAATTCAGGTAGTAATGCACTATTCAGCAACAGTGTGGCTATGCCGGCTATCCATATTCTGTATGTATGGGTATACGTGTTGATATCTTTACAGATCCATCCAGTGGCGGATCCAGAAAAATTTTCTGGGGGGAGACGCCTGTGAAATGTTGAAATTTGAAACGTCGGTGGAAGCAATTTTGGGTTATTTTCTGTTGAAAAAAAGCAAATTTGAGGCTTCTGGGGTGAGGGGGGGGGCGTGCCCCCTCTTCTTCTCCACCTGGATCTGTCACTGGATCCATACATATTCATACTCTGTATAGGGAATTGGTTACGGACCTTATAGACCTGTTCAGACCATTTTTGCCAGGTTTTACACGATTTTTTTAGACCCATTAACATTTTGACCATTTTCGGGACCAAAAACTGCAGGTCTTACTGGCACTCTTCCTTTCTTACCTGTAATGCATTGACTGTCTGGAGTATTCAAGGTGGAACCCCCGCGGGTGTCGATTATCCCGATGCGTCATCAACAGTTGATAGGTAATCGATGAATCGATAAGGTCAGTTAGACGATATTTCTGAAGGAAGTAAGTAATGGTCGCTCTAGACGTAATCAGTTTTAAATAGTCTGATGTTGAGGCATCATTTTCCTTCAACAGTCCATTGAACACTCGGCTATCAGAAGTTTTGATTTGATTTCCTTGCGAATTTGGCGGTATTTTAAAACAGTCTAGGAGACCTCCATAATCTATACTGACCTTGATATATTAGCTGCATGTTCAAATCGTATTTGGATGTACTAATAAATTGGCAGGTATACCGTTACGGTCACCGTGTTTTTTGTTTTGAGTATAAACAGACTACACGGCTTCGTTTTGTTTAACTGTTGTCTGTTGACAAATATCGCGCAGCAGACTACACTCGATCTGCTGAGTGCTGACCTTGCCCGTTAAAATATGTGCTAACCGGTGATCAGCACAGTCAACATTATGACGCTTTGTTTCCAGTTATACGCAACAGTGCTCCGTACATCCATCCTTATTTATTATCCTTATATTTATTATATCCTTATTATAGCGGCGTCGCGTGAAATCTGGCAACGCCGTATCTCGTCCAGTTAATGTGATTCTGTGGGAAACTCCCGGAGATTTTAATCCGATAGATAGCGTTACTTGTCGCTGTCTCCGAAAATAGCCGTCTTTTGACGGTTTTCGGCTAATTTTTCTGAAAAGACGAGTAATAAACAAGAACAGATCGTCTGCACCTGCGTAATTTTTTGCTTGATTTTTTAAGCTAAAAACGGGCCAAATTGGTTCAGAAATCAAGACGTATTTACCGGGGGGGGGGGGGGAATCAAATAATATAACTTGGAGTTGTATCAGCAAAGATTACAGGTGAAACCGAAACCTGCGTAATCTGTGCTGATACAACTCCAAATTACATTTGATTTTTTTTCCCCCTGGTAAATACGTCTTTATTTCTGAATTAAATTGGCCCGTTTTTAGCTTAAAAAATCAATCAGAAAATTACGCAGGTGCTGACTATCTGTTTTTTCGTCTCTTATGCGTCTGTTCAGAGAAAACAGCCGAAGACCGTCGGAAAACGGCCGTTTTCGGAGCCAGCGACAAGTTACGCCATCTATCGGATTAAAAGCTCCACGGGAGTTTGCCAATAAAGCGTTCCTCAATAAAAAACCAACGCTCATATTAATTTCTATTAATTTTCATTTAAAAACATGAGAAATAATGTGGAAAAATTCCAAAGATTACCGGTCTAAGTGCGCCTACACTTCTGAAACGACCTCTAAGTAATTGGGTTCTTGCAAACTATTGCTACAGGTGATTAGAAGAGTTTATTTCTTGCGTGTATATCTGTAAAAATGACGATGAGTAAACTAAAAAATCACAAAATTCACTCTCTGCAGAATCGGACTTAGTGGCAGAGACACGCGCAGGTATCATACTATGGGAGATTCCTATCATCTAATTTGAGTCACATCTCTGTGTTTCCGCAGAAAAAGTGACAGATTAGACAGGAATCTCCCAGCATGATGCCTGCGTAACTCCATCATTACGCAATCTTGCCGTTACAGCCGTGTGTTTTTGGTGGATTACTGAATTTCTTTTAGTGTGATTTTCGTGATTTTCGCTAGTTTTTACGTCAGATCTAACTATTCATTTGCTTATAGCTAAAGTTTGAAAGAGCCCCATTCCGAGTATTTTTATGCATTGCAGTCATACACTGGACTGAATTATGTAATCTTTTCTCAACCGGTGGAATCATCGGTGAATTGAAACATAGATTCAAATACATACGAAACGCCAGCTCTGTTATTTTCTCTTTCTCGACTTTGCCGCGTGTACGCCGTCTCTCACACTGACATCGTTTTCTGCAGCGTGCGTATTACACAATTAATTAACACATCAATAATTAATTATTGTCATCAATCATTTTATCCATACCCATTGCATAATAACTCGAGACGAATCCTAGTTTCTGAGTATCTGATAATTACTGAAAGTGGGAATTTGCTCGTAAATTGTATCAATTTTTTCTTCGAAGAAATAATCGTATATGATTCTTTAGAATGATTTTTTTTTTCATGATTCATCCAGTGGCGGCTCGTGGGATTCAGCAACACTGTTGTCCCTCCATTTAATTCTACATAAAACAATCGATTTTTGGTGACGCTCTGTTTCACCAGCAAATCGATTGTTTTATGTCGAATTAAACAGAGGAAAACCCAGTGTTGCCGAATTGGACGAGCCGCCATGCACAGCACTACTCGTCGTCTGCGCCGCGCCACTTTTTTTAATCAAAGAGCTTTGATAGTTGGTAGTGCTAGGAAGCTCGCAGTGACTTGGCTGCGTTAGCTTCAAAGATTATACGAAACTTTTTATTATTATTGATTTATTTATTTATTCATTTATCTATTTATTTATTTATCTATATATCTATCTATCTATCTATCTATCTATCTATCTATCTATCTATCTATCTATCTATCTATCATTCTATCTATCTATCTATGTATTTATTTATTTATTTATTTATCATTATTTTATTATTATTATTATTATTATTATTATTATTTTTTTTTTTTTTAGCCGCCGCCTCACAGAACTTTTATAAAACTCCAAAGTACTAGAGTCCCTTGATGGAAATATTCTATAGGGAGTACCGACACGACGCTTTATGCATTTTGACAGGAGTCGATTTTGTCGACCGCGTGAACGCATTCGAAGGTTAAGTTCGACAGTGGACCAGTGGTGGAATGACGGATTTGCCGGCATTCCGGTCCGTTCCAATACGTTCCTCTACGAATCGACTCCTTTCGTGTGGAGCCTTCGATGTCGTCGACTCCTGCTCGACTCTGTGAGAGCCTAAAACCAACGACCAATCACAACTCGTTGAGCTCGTGTCGGTACTCCCTATACAATATTTCCATCAAGGGACTCTACAAAGTACCACGTTACACAGATTTTCTTTTTGATCAGCAGCCTTTATCATAAGGTCTATCCAGAATGATTGCTGGAAGTTTGATGGAAGCTAGTTCCTTTTATTTGCTTTCACAAGAAATCGAAAGCGCAATCAAAAGCAATTTTGATACGTTGGAGTGGAATCAGTCGGAATAGACATTGAACTGTTCAGTGTAGTCTCTGCTCAATTTTTAAAAATTCTTTTTAGTTAGCCTTGGTTTAATAACGTTCATTTAACGGGCAGTCAGTCTGGTAGCGCTGTAATCTCTGCACTCCGTTCCGTAGAACCCCCTGTCACTCGTACAAAAAAGTTTACAGGAAGTGAATGCTGATTGGTCGGCAAAAGACCAAAGCTAATCTTTTCAGTAAACTGAATGTGAATCATATGACGATGGCAATCAGCGTCCACTGTCTACGAACTACTTTGTAGCACACACTAGCGAGGACGAAAATGCCTGGCTAGAATATGCAACACGTAATACACATAATACAAGCGTTGAAAGGTATACTGTGCATTGCGTATTGCTTACCTTTGCCAGAACAAGCAACACGCTACACACATAATACACGCGTTGAATGTTATACTGTGCATTGCGTATTGCATACTTTGGCCAGTTGGCCTGAATATGCAACACGCAACACACCGAAATACACGTGTTGAACGATGTACTCTGCATTGCGTATTGCATACTTTGGCCAGTTGGCCTGAATATACAACACGCAACACACCTAATACACGTGTTGGACGATATACTGTGCATTGCGTATTGCATACTTTGGCCTGAATATGCAACACGTAACACACCTAATACACGTGTTGGACCGTTGGACGATATACTGTGCATGGCTTGTTGCATAACTTGGCCAGTTATCTTTGTCCCCGCTAGTACGTACTGTCGGTGACAAAAAGAATGTCCGTCGACTCCTTGGATTTTGGTACAGATAGACCACCTGCAATGCTTCAATTCATTGAGATGAGTATTGCGGGTGGCCTACATCCAGGAGTCGTCTGACATTCTTTTTGTTCCCGACTGTACTTACGTATGAACGGGGCTGGGTACTCAATGTATAATCAGTCCAATCGTTTCCCCAATTTAATTGATTCACCCGCGCCTTCTGCCCAATTAGGGAAGCTCTCGAAGATTACAGAGCTACCGGAAGGTCCTGTTATCAACGGATTCAGTAACGCAACGAGATATTCTCTATCTCTATTTTTTTCAATTTAAACACTCCGTATCTAAGGCAAGGATAGACCAGTGGCGTAGCGTGCAGTTGGGCAACATTGTATATTGCCCATTTAAACCCATGTTTAGTTCGAATGCAAAGGTGTTCACGGAACACCCTACGCTTCGATCTTTTTTATGAGTTTAAATGGACGGACCGCAACGTTGCCAAACTCCACGCTACGCCACTGGGATAGACAAGTAGTAAAACGTAATCTTCCTATCCTTTTTCAACTCATTTATTCAAAAGGAAGATGAGAGCGATGGAAGAGATCCTGGTTGCTCTTACTGAACGGACCTTGGCCTTGGTTATACAGGGCGCGATAGTCAAATTGTATCCCCGTATTTTTTTATTTTCTGTCTTAATAATGCCAGTTGGTTTTGGTTGTTATGGTTACAGCTCTTCTTGTACTCCTGCAGATCAGCTGCAGGCTACTGCGCAGTCTCAGGATGTGCGCAAAAGGTACTTTTCATCTTTTTCGCTCGCCCCCTTACTGTACCTCCCTCCCTCCCTCCCTCCCTGCTAGAGTATACCCCCTAATTTCCAAGTGGATGCCTCCCCATGTTTTCCAGCCACCCGTCTTTGCCAGGCTTACTTCCCTTTAGCATCGCCTATTTTCATGGTAGCTTTAGTATTTTATAGTTATCTGATTCCTCTGAGATTTCAGGAGGCCTTAACACAAGCCTATGCGATGCATGGGAACGAAATTTCTCAAAAATGTCGACATTTTAAGATTTCGTTCGATCAAATTTTATTAGTTATCTCAAATTTTGATTCTATAGTCAGGAATACGATTCGGCTGCAATTTTTTCGAAGTTTCGAGCGATCGAAATTATAAATTTTTTAAAACGTTTCGTTTCAACCGTACGATCGGAATTTCGATTAAACGTACAGGCCACTTAATCATCTGCCTCATTTTTTGGTTGCAAAAAATAAATAACTGGGTCTTTTTTTACTTGGGTTATTATAGAGAAGTAACCATCCACGGATAGCTTTATTCATCAAATAGCTTTCATAGGGGCAAAATTTAATATTTTCGTGTGTCTCATTAACTTAAATTTAAAAAAAAAAAAAAAAAAAAAAAAAAAAAAAACAATAAAAAAGCAATAAAACAAACAAACAAAATTGTGACGATGACCCTTCCAATTAAACAAAACCAGCAAAAAATTCTGGCAAAAATGCTGGGTTTAATTGATACCACGATTGTTAGCTTTGAATAATCGCACTTGATGAAAAAACTGAACTCTTTATTTGTTTAGGATAATATTTGCAGTGGCTAAGCGTGTTATCAGTAGTGGCGAGGCGTGCGATTTGGTAACGTTCCTATATCCCATTTAAACACACTAGAAAGATCGAAGTGCTTGGTCATCGCCGATGACTGAACCGTTCGACCTTTTTGGTGAATTTAAATGGAGAAAATACAATGTTGCCAAATTTCACGCCTCGCCACTGCGTGTTATATGGCGCATTCTGTCCGTTTAAATCTGCGAAAAAGATTGAGCTGTAGAGTGTGCTCTCTGGCTTTATCGTAGTGGCGGCTCGTGCAATTTGGCAACCATGCTTTTTTGCCATTTAAACCTTTGCAAAAGTATCGATATCTTGGAGGTGCAATTGCAACTCCTCAAGATCGATTGTTTCGCATAGGTTTAAATGGAGGGATTACGATGTTGCCACATTGCACGACCCGCCACTGCTTTATCGACTGAATTTCTTTGTTTATCTGTTAGCCCATTTCTCATTAAGAACGTAGTCTCTCCTTCATAAATGTTGCTTGCGCGAATGCTTTATTATTCCCTTTCTCATGCAAAGTCTTAATTTTACCATCTTTATTATCTATTTTCTTAATTTAATTTGACCATATATAATCACCGTGTTTATCATTAGAGCTTTTCTGCATTTTAGTGGCAAAACTGTTCCTTCATTTTTACTGTCAACATCCGCAGAATCATAATCAGCAGCGTCGCGTGCAATCTAGCAGTGTAGCGCAACGCTACGCTTCGTCCATTTAACCCTTTAAGGGCCAAGCCCGAGTGTACTCGTTTTGATCCTCTAGTTTATTTCACATTCTTTCAGTCTTTATTCCAGACATACGCGATTAGCGATGAAAACACTTACAAGATGAGGTTTTCTGCGGGCGCCTTCAATATATGGTGTAGGCAATTCCAACTCTTTCGAGTACGAACAGTTAACTACCTCCCCTAAATAGACGGAAGAGTGGCGTTGTTTTGAACTAAAGGGGTGTCTCCACCTGCGAATTTAAAAGCGCGAATAATCTGATTGAGCCAATGAGCTTCTTTGTTGTCGATACATCGGGCCGTCGGACTCGACCTATCGATTTCTAGGCAGCTCATTGGCTCAATCAGTTTATTCGCGCTTTTAAATTCGCAGGTGGAGACACCCCTTAACCTGGCCCTTAGAGGGTTAACCACTTGTAAAATATTGATTCGAGGGAGTGCACTGTGCACCCCCGATCAATCGACTTTTTTTCACGGGTTTAAATGGACGAAATACGATGTTTCCGAATATCACACGACGCCTCTGGCTATAAGCAATGAGCTATAACTTTAGAGTGGTACATCAAGGAACGTTCCGCTGGTTCATTGTTGTCACCTAGGACGCCGCCATCTTGCCGTAAAAATCGATTTTGAGGTTAAATTTTGTAGGTTGTTTTCTGTCGTTTCGTAAACAAACTCGGGCATCGCCGGAAACGACCTGCAAAAATTATCCTCAAACCTTGGAATCTGCCGTCCAAATTCCCGCCAAATTCCGAATGACCTACAAAATTTAACCTCAAACCTTGGAATCTGCCGTCCAAATTCCGCTTTTTCCCGGGATTCCTTCTACCCTGTGTGGCACAAGGTGAACCAGCCCGCTGCCACTCTAAAGTTATAGCTCATTGGCTATAAGTAATTTTCTTTTCTCGTCTCAAAGTAGTATGCCTATAGTATAGGCTTAGGAGATGTGGTATTGGAAAATTTTAAAACACCGTCGGTGTCTACGGTGTTTCATGATCCAAACTTATGCCATAAATCAATGGAATGTGTGAATATTTTTCTCATTTCTGCACAATCTGATTACCGTCAGTGGCGTAGCGTGCGATTTGGCAACGTTGCAGTTCGTTCATTTAAACCCACGAAAAAGATCGAGCTATATGGGGTGTTCGGTGAACACCTTCGCAATCGACCTTTTATATGTGTTTAAATGGACACATTACATCGTTGCCAAATTGCACGCTACGCCACTGATTACCGTGGTCTTAGTTTATTCTTCCTTCGCATTTCGCAAGCACCCATAGCTAGCTCTCGACGTTATTCGTGGTAGTTTCCATATTTTACCGCCAGAGCTGTTGCCATCAGAAATTTGTCTTTCTCTCTCTTTTCCCATTGAAAACCACGAGTTCGAAAAGGATAGAGAGAAGGGCTATCAAATGCCTTCAACTCAACGAGATATAGCAGTAGAGAGACGAATACATGTTGTAAGTCCTATATTAAAGTGTGACAGTATGGGCAGTGGCGTCGCGTGCAATTTGGCAACAATGTATTCTATCCATTTAAACTCATGTAAAAGATCGGATTCAGGGGGTGCACAGTGCACAAGGAAAATTCGATATATTTAATGAGTTTAAATGGAGCAGTTGCATTGTTGCCAGATGGCACGCGACGCCACTGAGTATGGGCGATCTGATTCTGGTTTGTTTGCCTCATTTTTTAACCTAACATCAACAATTTTAATGAATCCAGTGGAAATTGGTTTTAAATGAAAGTGCAAGTGTTTTAGAGTGACTATCTGGACCAGAGATTGCTAAGCCTAAGAGATATGGCACTTCCCATCTCCGCCGTGTTGAAAAACTGTTGGCCGGGCTCCGTGAAAAAAAAACGCCTGCAGAATGGCCGTGATGCAACGTGCAGTACGCTGGTGACCGTAAACATTTTTGTTACTTATTCATGTTGTTGGATATGAGGTTAGATTCTCTGCAGCACCTAAATGTTTGTAATTTAATGGCCGATGGGATGATTAAAGTGTCTTAGATTTTCAGACTCTCGTTCAAAATATATTCAGAGCTCATTAAACTTCCCAAACACTTTATTAATCTTATTAATTTAGTTAGTGGCGTTGTGTCAAACTTCATTTCAAGCAAGAACAGTAGTAACAATGTTTACGGTCACCAGCGCACGCCACATTGCATACTTCGTAGAAGTTGAACAACACTTTTGAATCATTATGCCATATCTCTTGGGCTTAGTAATCTCTGATCTGGACACAGAATTTTCACTCAACCATCCAGGTGAGAAAATTTGGATTGTTTCTGTCGTGTGTCAGTTTTTTGATCCTGTCCAATACTTCCAAAAGAAACAATTAAATTGATTTCTATGCCCAGACAGCCACTCTGAAACACTTGCATTTTCGTTTTCAACCATCAATTTCAAATGAATTTGTGACAGCTTACTTTTTAAGGTTAAACAATATGAGGCAAACGAACCAAGCCCGTTTGTAAAATGCTCATAAGAGATTTCCATCAGTGGCGTAGCGGGCAATTTGGCAACGTTGTATTGTGTCCATTTAACCCTGTGTAAAATGTCGAATGCGAAGGTGTTCACCGAACACCCTATCATTCGATCTTTTTCATGGGTTTAAAAGGACGAACTGCAACGTTGCCAAATAGCACGCTACGCCACTGATTTCCATCGTGGCTGCTTCCATAAAGTTTTAATGGCATGTCCCATAAATCCTCTTTATAGCTATAGCTCGCTGCTTCAACCCCCCCCCCCCCCCTCTCAGGCTTTTTCTAACTTAAATGTGATCAAATAGACAACGAGAGAGAGAGAGAAAGACTTGTTCCTGGCTAAAGCTATATGTTCACCTTTCCAAGCATTCTTTAATTCCTCGTACCCCCTCTGAATTGGTCGAACACCCCTGCCTTCACTTCTTACTATGATTATATTCGATCTTCTTTTTTATACTTTATAGAATCAAATTAATTTTTAATTTAAGCATGCCGATCCAATTTTATGACCTTTTCAAAACTGCACGAAGAAAAACTTCTCGGTGGAATTACGGAATCATAAAATATGGGCAGACAACACCCCCCCCCCCCCCAAGGTTTTTTATGCATGGTTTCATCGTGCGAGGAATCTGTTGCACTTTGCCCACCGCAGTTGACGATTCGATTGGTGATCGAATCGTAAACTATTTTATTGATTGCGCCTTAAAAAAAAGATCATGCAACTTTGCTTACACGGACCCATGCACCCCCTCGGCTATTCAATCAATCGCAAAAGGTTTGGCAGTTAAGAATGGAGCTCATGCAAACTTTTGATGTGAGCAAATGATTAGTTCAATGTGATGTAAAAACCAGCGAAAATCACTAAAATCACTCTAATGTAAGAAGGTCTAAAATTTACTAATAAACTCACACAACTGCTATAACTAGATCGTGATGGCGATTCAACACAGTTATCATGGGAAATTTCGGTCTAATTTGTCAGTTTCTCTACGGAAACACAGAGATATGTCTCAATTTCGATTGGAATCTCCCATGATACCTGCGCGTCTCTCCGCCACTAAGCTCGATTCTGAAAGTGAATGGGGCTGTTGCACAATTTTGCTTTAAGCGATTTAATAGTCGATTCTGGTGTAAAAACCTCCAAAAATAACGATGGCAGCACTAAACTTTTTCAAAATCCACTCCTAAACTCACTAAACGCTTTTATTTGTGCGAGCGTAATGGTGGCTGAGGACAGTAGTAATGGGAGATTCCCATCTAACAATACTGTAACTCCATCAAGAAGTGACCAATAAGAGACGACTTTCATTTGACACCAGTGTCACTAGGTGTCACAGTATCATTCATCGGATGTGGATCACTACTCCGATGACTAATTACTCTGTGAATCATCCTTGTCAGCATAGAGAGAGTGGCGAAATTAAGAGAGGAATCTCCCATTATTACTGCCCTCAGCCACCATTACGCTCGCGCAAATAAAAGCGTTTATTGAGTTAAGGAGTGGATTTCGAAAGGTTTTAGTGCTGCCATCGTTATGCATATATGTTGAGGTTTTTACACCAGAATCGACTATTAAATCGCTTATAGCAAAAGTGTGCAACAGCCCCATTTTGTGATTTTTTAGTTTACTCATCGTCAATTTTACAGGGACCAAATTATGTTACAGCTTGACGACGGTCCTCCGAAAGACGTTGTGGATGGTGAGTACCTTAAAGTATGGTTACGTGTGGTTTACAGTATACCCCCGTAAGTGCTCACCGAGCATCATGCGTGCGGGACCAAGAGTACGTAACATTATTTGGTCCCAGGTTTTTATGCAAGAATCAACTCTTCAATCCCCCGTAGCAAAAGTTTGCAAGAGCCCCATTCGAGGTCTTTAACGAATCGTCGTTCTATCAAAGCAACCCTCTCTGCTGCGCGTACTATACCTACTGTCCTACTATCAAATTCCGAACAAGGTCATCATTTATATTCTTGATGAGGCCACTTTAGGCTCCACGTTGTACGAAAGATAGTGCCCACAGGCAGTCTTTTTCACTAGGTTTGAAGACGGGGAGTTTTTTCCTCATACTGAAACATTAAGTCTGGCTCTAAGAAGCGCCTTCAAAGTGGCAGTTATGCTTCACTGCGATGCACTCGGTTCTCTCTTGAGAATCGCTGTGCTGCGTGTGGCAGCTAACAGGGCGTCTTCGACGTGCTTCGTCGCTCAGTGGATCGAACTATAGATTTTTCCGAATAGAATTTTATGAATTAAAATCAATATTATTTATCAAAAATGCCAAGGCAATTTCAAAATGAGATTGATGGTTGATTTTACTGCATACAGTGAGTTGGATTTCATGGCAACTGCCACCCATTACTTACCGACATTAGAACGATTCTACAGCAAAAAATTAAAACTTTTCTCTTCTTGAAAGTTCTACTACCGACGAATTAAAGATTGTCGCGAGATTTTCACAAACTAACAATAAGTTTCGCCTTGCAACTAGAAAAATTAGTTTGAGCAAATACCCCTCTAGGGTCCGTCGCGTCGGGGGCTTTTGAAAATATCAAAAATGAAAAATTCGAGATCAATAATTCCCCATCTGACTTTTTTTTTTTCAAATCATTTGGTTCAGTAGTTTTCGAAATAACTGCCCTTTTCGGGTGGTTTGGTACTCCCTGTACATTCCCTGTATTTCCATCAAGGGACTCTAAGCAACCACTGCCACAGTTATAAGTGATGGTTTGGGACTGCCGACTGATCTGCAACTGCTCTCCCACCCCACCTGCACCGGCCCCTCACCTGTAAGACGTGAGGAGTAACCAGGCGAAACTTAGCTCGTGAAAATCTCGCGACAATCTTTACTTCGTCGATAGTACAGTCAAAGAATTAAAAAAGGTCATTTGACTCCTTCAATTCTGGTTCAGGAAAATCATCTGCAATGCTTAAATTCATTGCGATTAGTATTGCAGGTTGCCTGCCTGAACTAAAATCTAAGGAGCCGTCTGACATTCTTTTATTCGCAGACTGTACTATGACTTTCAAAAGAAAGTATCCTGATAGAAATTTTCATTCTTTCATTTCTCGATCAATTTAAGAAATTTTACTGTTTTCGGGTATTTCAGAGTTTCACAGTATTGTCACTTGTGACATTATGCTTCAAAAAATTTAAAACGATGGAAAATAAAAGAAAAATTTAGCAAGAACAATTTTGATGAGAGGACTTTCTTTTGAAAGTCATAGTACCTTTTGATTTAGTGTTCTGCTTTATGAAAGTAATTGTATATTACTCTGCTACAAAGGAATTGAGGGACCCATTGCTGTAAAAAGTGTATCTCTGGGTAACTTTAGTGTATAACAACCCTCTCACTTCTCCTTGGAGCCCTCACAAATCGCCATTTCTAATGGTTTCTGTTGGTTTTTCTTGTTTTTCAGTGAGCTGAGCATCGCATCGGCACGGGCGTCAGTGATGCTCTACGATGACGTCAGTAAAAAATGGGTACCAAGTGGCTCTTCGTGCGGTCTCAGCAAGGTTCACATTTTTCAACACCAAGTCAACAACACTTTCCGAGTGGTTGGTCGGAAACTCGAAGATCACGAGGTAAATAATTGTGTCTCCTCTCTCTTTTTTTGCCAAGCTGCTTCTATTCTCAAATAAAAAGTGGAAGGCTTCATTTTAAAAACTACAACAAAATGAACAGATCATGATGCAAGACAAAAACAAACCGGATTCAAAAATTAATTTAGTTTAATTAATTAAGTATTAAAAAATTCTTACTCTTAATTTTTTTTAATTTTTTATAGGAATTCATTTACCCCCACTCAACCCACTTGCTAATTTAAGGTAGATGTCCCAATTACCGCCCCCCTTAAGAAAAAATTGCCGTAAAATGCCTGTAAAAATGTTAATTTTTATCAAATCTATGATCGGTTTTCACTAGGGCCTCTCAAATACTATCTAGTTTTATGAAAAAAATATAAAGTTGGCGTAATCAATCAGGAAAAAAAATTATTAATAAAACTCGAAAAAATGACCCATGTCCCAATTACCGCCACACCAAAAGTGGCTTTGTCCCAATTATTGTCATATCAGGTGCCCTAACATACATATAGGTTGTTCGGTGCATACATATTTGCGCTGGCTTTTCATTCAAATCATCATGTTTATTGTCAGGAAATAATGACATTATAATAATTTAAAAAGCAGAAAGTAAAGAGAACAGATTTTTAATAAGTAACTGCTGAGAGAAATCGGCAAAAACAGGTAATACGGGGGCAGGTGTCCTGTGTCAACTTCTATGATTTTTTAAGGGCACAACGCTGCTAAATATCAACTTCAAACTTTTTTCATCAGTTCAGCCAACCTATGAAAAACACTTATCCCATATACGCTTAAATTTGTCTGCTAAAGTAGGCTTATTTTAAAGAATAAATGAAGAGGGGGGCGGTAATTGTGACAGGGGCGGTAATTGGGACAGGGGCGGTAATTGGGACATCTACCTTAACTAAAAATTAATAGTTCAATATCACGAAATAATTGATTAATTTATTTTAAGAAAATAATAAATTAATTTATTTTAAGAAAAAAATAAATTAATTTATTTTAAGAAAAAAATTTGCCAAAAATAATCCTTACAGTTCTCTAAAAAAGCCAGTAATTTTTACATAGTCTCTGTTTGAAAGTCCACGAATGTCCTAATTTTTGCAAAGCGATCATTTTACCTATATTTCAAGACTTTTTAAGAAGAAATCGTGAAACGAAAGTAAAGGGTCTGTCGCAAAATTTTGCTACAGCGTTATGGAAGGTCGATTCCTATGTAAAATCATTTGAAAACAACGCTAAGATCGTCAGAAAGTTCCAAAATCCACAAACTCATGAATCACTTCTCAGAATAGAAAGCTGCAATTAGATGGGACCTCCCCCATTGTCTCATGCCGTCCTTGAATTTTGTTCAGCTCGTTTTTTGAGTGTGTGAGTGGATTTTGAAACTTTCTAATGCTATCAACATTATTTTCAAGTGATTTTACTCAGGAACTGACCCTCCGTAAGGCTGTAGCAAAAGTTTGAAACAGACCCATTGAGTTTGTAGACCCCATTCATCCAATTTGTTTATTCAACTGAAAATTAATATTGGTTTTACTACAGTGGAGTAGTGTGCAATGTGGCAACGTTGTATTGTGTCCATTTAAACCCGTGTAAAAGGTTGAATTGCGAAGGTGTTCTCTGAACACCCAACAGTTCGATCTTTTTCATGAGTGTCAATGGACGAACTGCAAAGTTGCCAAATTGCACGGGATGCCAGGGTTTTACTGCAAAGTTTTCAAAGTGCGCACAAGCGCATTCAGGCAAGGAAATTATTTTCAAAGTAAATTTTCAGCCGTATTTTCTGTTTTTTCTGAAAAGAAAAAATATCATCATGCTATTTAAGGATACAGTTGACTTCATTATCCTTAAAAGTAATTTTCATAGATTTTTACCAAGTATTTTGAGACGCACGAAAGCGTTGAGGCTAAAAGATAATCTGAATTGAAACATTGCAAAGAACAAGATGTACTGGATGAAAAGAAAAACTAGAAATAAAATAAAGCACAAAATTAATTTCGTTTTATTTCTCGTTTTTTCTTTAAAAAAATAATGGGCACAAGACTAGAGCTGCCGTTTTGGGTATAATTAACGACATTATTCAATTCACCGATGATTTCACTGGTTGAGAAAAAATTACTGAGTTCAGTTCAGTTTATGACTGTATACTGCATGAAAATACTCTGATCTGTAATCTTTTCTCAACCAGGGAGTCGTCGATGACTTTAAAAGACTTGCGGATATTTTAATCATTTAGCGTTGATTACACGGATTGGGAAAAGATTTCAGATCAGAGTATTTTCAGTTCTTGCAGTGCAGTCATACACTGAACTGAACTGTGTAATCTTTTCTCGACTGGTGGAATCATCGGTGATTATAAAAATGTCATTAATTTTACGCTAAATGGCAGCTCTGTACAAGATCAAATTGCCAAGCGTCTGGAATCACCCCTCTTCCTTTTTTTTTCAACTCTTTTTTTCTACGAAAGGAATCTAATGGACGCAACGACAATGTAGCTCTGCGACTCTAAGGTCTAATTATACTTATTTGTAAACGTTTGTTTGTTCTAGGTTGTTATCAATTGTGTTATTCTGAAGAGTTTGAAGTACAACCAAGCTACGCCTACATTCCATCAGTGGCGTGACAATAAACAGGTTTATGGGCTAAATTTTAGAAACAAAGAGGATGCGGATGCATTCGCTCATGCTATGATGTATGCCGTAGAAGTGAGTATTGAACTTATTTTTCCTTCAACTTAGCATAACAAACTAATTTTAATTGTATAGCTGAGTGTATTCACCAAGCCTTGTGAGTGGATAGCCATGTATTGGATAAGATAGGTAGTAAGTCAACCAGCCCATTATTCATTATGGACCCTAGAAATAAAATAAAAAAAAAAAATTGTAATCTTAACATAGTATAAAAACCTAAAGGACCTCGGGACAACGTTTTTCTAGGGACATTCTTGCAATTCTCTCCAGAATCTTCCAGATTCTTTAGTTTTCTGGCATTTCTGTTTGTGCCCGGAAGTACCGAGACTAATTGTCGACGTGGCAATGGGGGGTAAATGAGCCAGCCCGATCGACGCGGCAAACCCTTGAATCTACCCCCCATCCCGCTGTCTTTAAACTGGTCACTGACACCCTGCCCAGTGTGGCCAGATAGTGAGTGATAGTAAAATATATTCTGCTTTCTACTCCTTTTTATTTAGACTTACCAATAAATTATTCAAATGAACAATCGTATCTTTTCATTTATTTTACGGCACTGCGTGCCATAATGTAGGCGCAGAGCGTCGACCTGGGGATGGGCCGCTGAGCAGCCAGGGGACAAAGCTCCCTAGTAATCTCTAAATGAATTCAAAGAGGAAACGTCCATTGGCGGATACAGGGGGAAGGGCGAAGGCCAAAAGAGGGGGAGGAAGGACCAAAGACAGGAAGAAAAACTAAAAAAGGGGTCGCCTAAGGGCAAAAATCCCAAGTCCCCCCCCCCTGTTTGCGAGGGCTGGATCCGCTGATGGAAACGTCAAAAAGAGCTAGCCAGGCTTACAAATATAGGGCTTACAACCCCCCCCCCCCCCCATAAAAGTCCAAACTGGCTCCATTCTTCTTTAATTTTAGTTGTTACTCGACTGAAATTCAACAGTAAAGAAGCGAATGGAACATCAGACAACTTGAGAGAAAGTTGAACAAGTGTATTTTCTTAATTTTTCTGTTTCTATCAACTTGAAGTGACTACCCCGAAAGAATATAAATTTTTATCGCAGTACTTTTATTTGCCACTTTCAGGTTTTAGGAAGCGCCAGCAATAGGCCAGCTCGAGTTGATCTAGGACCTCCTCCCACTTATGAACAAGCAGTTAGTCAATATGATGAAGATATGGGATACAGGTAAGCATAATCTCACTCTATCCTCTCCATGTTGCTCTACTTACGTGACAACAATAATTTTTTAAATCTTGTCATCTGTGTTTAGGACAAAGACACCATAGAAGAAAACTGGCCTCTGCTATCTCATCGCATGAGGGAAAAGTTAAGCCGGTCATGGCATGGGCTATTCAGCTCACAACAGTAAGAAGTCGTATGTTTGTGATGTAATAACATTGTTAAAGTCAACAAGTAAAGACCAGCGTTTTGTGTGAACCTCTAGACTTTGTCATCTAACCCATAAATGCCCAGAAACGTATTTCAAATTTTGTGTGTTTTTTTTTACTCAAGAAAACCGTACTCAGAGCAGAAAAAATGAAGAATTGAAAAAAAATAAATAAAAACTACATTTTTGGGTCCAGCAAAATGATAGGTGCTAATAAATGGTTCCTGAGGAAAATTTCGCTCTTACTGACACAAATTTGGTCCTAAGCAAATGCAGCAAGTGGTTCTTTAATAATCCACTGGGGCTTCAAAAGTTATATAATTTGAGTGATGATATGAGAAAGGTCTTTCTACCAGTCAGAAAATTCAGCTGTAATTTAGCCAATCAACGCAGTGGTTTTCTTCTTTTTTTTTTAAATCTTAAACTTAAATTCAAGTCTTGTGTTCGCTGCCTCAATCAAATTGCTCTTATTTTTATTTCTATTTTTTTTTTCTGCTGATATTTTCAAGCATTGTCCAGGTTCTGCTTTTCAGTTTCCAAAATGTGTGTCAAAGAAAATAATATTGCTCTTTATTAAACATCCTCCCCTTTTGCAATCATTTATCTAAAGGGTTCAATGAGGGGTTTTTTTTTGTTTTTGAAGATAACACCATCTCTCATCTGTTTCCCATTTTCAGCCCTAATCATCCTGTGGTAGGTCAACGTATGTATCATCAAGTTTCACCTGGTGGCCCTCCTAGGATAGATGTTAGTCCTAGTTCAAGGTATAATACATAATCCGCGGTTATGATAAAAATAGTTGTGTGGTGGTGATTATCTTAATCTTCCCTCATGTTTCTTAATCAGAATCTCTCTCTTTTCTTGTAAACTATACTAACGTTGTTTCTTCTTGTTGAGGTTCAGAATTGCTGTTCAGTGTATATTTAATGACATTTTTCAATTCACCTGTTAATACTTAAGCACTAAACGTAACAATAACTAAACTATAATATAATGTTCATAAATAGGTTTATTAATTATAATTAATTTTTCTATAAATAGAGATGTAAAGGGCGTCTAAATAGAGTTATCAGCTCAACACGTTATGTTTACGTGATTCCAACCATAATGAACATAAGTCGTTTCCATGGAAACTAACACACCGATAATCCCACTGGTTGAGAAAAGATTACACAGTTCAGTTCAGTGTATGACTGTAATGCACAAAAATACTTGTATCTGTCATCTTTTCTCAACTGGTGGACTTGTCAATGATTTTAAAAAACTTGCGGTTATTTTAATAATCTAACAGCAATTGCAACGATTGAGAACCGATTACAGATGCGAGTATTTTCGTGCATTACAATCATGAACTGAACTGAGTTGTGGAATCTTTTCTCAACCTGTAGAATCATCGGTGATTTGAAAAAATTCCATTAAATGTACACGAATGACCATAATGTCAAAGTATAAAACTGTTTCATTAGCTATTTACCTGGGGCGGTTGATCATGAATTGGTTTCAGGACCGTTTTTCTAATTCTTTTAGTCCAAAATTTAAATGTTCAAAATATTGTCAACTTTTTGCAAATTTTGTTGGTTTAAATATTTCTCCTAGCGGGCTGATCATTTACCCCATTGTAAAACCGGTCGTTAAGATTGTCTTTGAGTGACGCTTTCGGTCAAAAATCGTAAAATTTTGCTGTTGCTTCTGTGACCATTGTTAAAGTGCCTGTTTATTAAAGTTATTCATGAAAAGCCTTCTAAATTCGGGCTTTTTAACTATGGTTACCTTAGCAACAGCCAAGTTTTACAATTGTCGAACAACTCTTAAGACAGTCTTTACGATCGGTTTAACAATAGAGTAAATGATTGGCCCAGAGAAGCTTTGAAGGGTTCAAAATCTATCATGTCCAAAAGAGAAGATTAGACTGAAAGAAAAATTTATTCTCAATATTTTTTGTGCTAAAAGTAATTTTTCTTGGATCATCTGATCGAAAGATGAAAAGTTGGATTTTTTCAACAAATATTGCTTCAAGCATCTTCAAGCATATAATATTCATTTCAGTGGTTCTTTTGGTTTGATTCTAATCTTGGACCTATTGATAAATTATGTTCAATATTAAGAAAAGTCCAATCCTAATGTTTAAACCCAGATAAAGTTATAGTTTTGAAAGGTTTATCCGATGGAAAACTTGACACGTTCAAATGCATGCTTGAAGATGCTTGAAGCAATATTTGTTGAAAAAATCCAACTTTTCATCTTTCGATCAGATGATCCAAGAAAAATTTATTCTCAATATTTTTTGTGCTAAAAGTAATTTTTCTTGGATCATCTGATCGAAAGATGAAAAGTTGGATTTTTTCAACAAATATTGCTTCAAGCATCTTCAAGCATGCATTTGAATGTGTCAAGTTTTCGATCGGATAAACCTTTCAAAACTATAACTTTATCTGGGTTTAAACATTAGGATTGGACTTTTCTTAATATTGAACATAATTTATCAATAGGTCCAAGATTAGAATCAAACCAAAAGAACCACTGTACAAAAATTTTTAAACAAACATTTCATGTTTTCTGATATCTGTTCAAAATCCCACTCTTTATTCTAAAGGAAACCCTCATCCTCATCATTTATATCATACAGATTTTTTTCTCCTTAAATTTCAGTTTCTGTTGGGTCTAAGTTGAAACCTCTTCCTTTTGTTTTATCTCTTTTCTTTTCTTCTACTTTTAACATCTGACTAAAAATGACTTCTCTTGTTAGATGAAAACCAACTGCTGCTTGATGCCTTTACCACCCAGTGTTGCCAGATCGAGGGTAAAGAGCCGTATCGTCCCCATTTAAATCAATGTAAAACGTACGGCTTTTTCACTCCAATCTGGCAACGCTGTTACCACCTCTTTTTCATAGTCTCTCTTACTTCAAGTCAGTTGCGGAGAGAGAATGAAAAAGAAAAGTGCTGCTTCCATTTGGTCCGCTTACTTTTCTTGAGGTTAGGAATGGTTCCTTGGAAACGTTCAGCTCCAGTTGATTTTGATCCAACTTACTTCTCACATTTTCCCTTTCACCTGTTGCAAGTATCATGGTTTTTATGTTTTTATATTAATAATTGGTTTCGGAATCTTTTACAATTATTATCTGTAAGCTTTTCGCCTTCTCCATTCATCTGAAAAGGAATGAATTTCATTTTCACTCACCGAAAAATTTCCGTCATTAAAGGTAGCCCTCCATCTTTTACACTGAAAAAACGGTACGGTCTTGGACACTGTAAATTACGGACTATATAGGTTTACTGAGGCACTCCGGTTGTGACACCCATAATTTTCGGCGGTGCAACCCGTAATTACAGACTATATCACAGAAAGTAGAGGGCTTCAAGACGGGGAGTGCCTTGGTGAACCTATGTAAACCGTAGTGTTTTTTTCAGTGTATAAAGGAGTAAATTCTAATTCTCCTTCCTTTATTCCTTAAGTTTGTTCTCTCTGTCTCTCTCAAAATTTAACTTTCTCTGCCAGAATATATTCCAAGCGATGGTGGCTCTGAGAACTCCCTCCCAGTTTCATCAACTCAAGCCAGTGAGATATAGGACAGGCCTTGAACCCAGCTTGGAGTCTTGTCTCCCAGAATGCACCATTCATATTTCTAATTGTCTTGAAGCACGCGTGAGCTCTTTACGTCGCGTTTCCTTTTACTTTCTTCCTTCGATATTTTTGAGCTAAATCTAAGATATCCTTTTGAAGACAGATGGATCAATGCTTTTATTGTACCTTTGTCTTTCTCTTAACTGGCGGTAGTAAATTTTGGTTGGTGTTCACCCTCTTCTAGATCTAAGTGTATTACCTAATCAGCTTTTGATCGATGGTCTCACTCTTCCTGTAACTCTGCAAATGGGTTTGCTGCAGGGAAATTGCGGCAACTTTATCAAACTCTTATCTAGAGTCTTGCAATTTGGACAGATCTTATTTTCCTCTGTTGGAGTTAAACATATATGACAAATAAGGTTTTAACTTTTAACGTTTATTTTTCCAGAACCATGACAAGAGAAGATGTTGCTATCATTCAAGAAAGGCGGGTGTCATCTCAGTCTCAAAGTAAGTTTTGATTAGGTTTTATTTTTTATGTACGTACTATGACTTTCATAAGAAAGTACCCTGTTCGAAATTTTTACCATTTTAAATCCCTGCAACCTTTAAACAACTCTCCGGTTTCCAGGTGTTTAAGAACTAAACAGAATGACTCTTTAAAGTATGTCATGAAAAATCGAAAATTCTATTGAAAACAACAGAACAATATAACCATAAGACTTTCCATCTGGGTACTTTTTTTTGAAAGTCATAGTACGAGGAGGCAATTGCGGATCCAGCAAGTACTTTTGAATGGAAAGAAACAAGATGAAAATCTAACCAGCAACGACTTGACGTGAAAGAAATAGGTGATTGGGAATTTACTGGAAATCATGCTATAAAGTTTGTTGAGGACTATTGCGCAGCCATTTTCAACTCAAAATTTTATGGAAAAACAGAAGTAAAAAAAATAAAAAAAAATATGTATAAAATAAGAAATAAAATTTAATTGTTTTTTTTTTTTGGTCAGAATAGGATACTGAAAATATGTCTGTCATACGCCACTTTCTTCTCTCTTTGAAACTTTTCCTTTCTGTTTGTTAATCTAATAATGAGTGTTTCTCTTTTGCAGTTAACAGTCCTAGCACAGCTTCCTCACCAGGCGGTCTAAACAATGTCGGCGTTGCCGGACCGCAAACCTCACAAACTCCTCCGGCCGTACCTGGTCACCATCGCACGTCATCGGCGCCCCCGGCTCCTCAGCCTCCTCCGATGTCACTAGCGACTCCTCCCGTTGCTCCCCCAGCCCCTCCTTGTCCCCCGCCCCCCTGCCCTCCCCCTCCGCCACAACCTGCCCTTTCCAGTCATGTTGAACCTGAATTGTCCATGTCGCGTTCAAATTCTAGTGATAATCAAGATCCTGGATCTCTTGCTGCTCAGTTGCAATCTGCCAGGCTTCGTAGAGCCAATAAGGTAAGGATCTGTCCTTAATTATCTGTTAATCGGAGTTGCAAGCTATAGCCATGGACGAAGATTTAACTAAGGACTACTTCCTATCTCCGCCCAGGTTAAAACGTGATAGCGGTCGTTGCTCCACAAACAGCGCGCTCAAGCAGCAGTGTCAGAAACTGTGGGTAATCCTCTCGCAAAAAATCTTCGCCTGGACCCGGACATGAACCTGACTTTTCGCCGTGGCAAGCAAGTACTTTGCCACTGTGCCACCGCGCCGTATGCCTGCCCTAGCGGAAATTGTGCTGTATAATTTATGCTGCTTTGAGACCGCTGTAGTTCCTCAAATTGCTGCTGGGGTGCTGAGGCCAGGGTTGGAAAGGACTAACAACAGTCGGCAGTCCTTAGTTATATTTTCGTCCATGTTATAACGATAGAGAGGATTTGTGGGACGTTACGTTGAGGCAGCACGGAGCCAAGATTCTGAACTGAGACGCCCGAGTGGAAATGTTCAAAATTTCTCCTGTCTCTATTAGCATCAGCCATCAACCTGCACTTTTTGTCCTATGATTTGTACAACCCTTCTCTTACTAAGACGAAGAAATTGGAGGGAATTGGATCAAAGCTAAAACTAATTATTAAATAAAATGGGACTTTTCAGAGCTAAATTGTTTCCATCATCAGCCATAAAACAAAGAAAGAAAATTGTGCTGCACACATGGTGAGCGACAAAATGACAAAGTAGAGGCTAGACAAACTGGGTCAACAACCACCGTAAGGGGTGACCCAAAAGTACGAATTACAGCGGCTAACCACCAGGTGGCTCCAAAGTTTGAAAAAACTGGTGGTACACAAAATTTAAACTGTCCATTGTTGTTCTAGCTTTGGTCCCATTCTCTTCTGTTCCTTCATATTAAATTTTTTGGGTTATTTTTTGTGTGTTTTACTGTTTTCTGGTGTTAAATCAATCTCCTCCTTTTTACAGCAATCTGCAGAAAACAGTGGCTCGTCAACAAGCAGTAATGGAAGCGCTGGTAACTATGGAACTTTACGAGGAACTACCGGAATGGCTTCTATGTTGGATGAAATGACAAGAACCTTAGCACGACGAAGAGCAGCAGCAGAAAAGACTGTTGTGGATGGCTCACAGGTAATATTAATTTTGCTTTATCTATCCGTAATCTTCACATTATTTTTTTACTTTCTCGCTATTAACGAAGTTAGAAGTAGAGTAAATATTGCAATGGCGCAGAGATTTTAAAGGTATTTTGTTTCAATACTCGGCCCACTAAGACTAAGTAAATCATGATAATTACAAAATAATTGGCTCTCATCTTGCCTAATAGCAGAGATGTTGCTTTTAACATTTCCCAGAGGGACTTTTTTTTGTTTTTTTGAAATTTCAATTTTTAGGTTAGTTATGGATGAAAAATGGTTTCAATTAAAATCAATGGAAAAGGGGTAAAAAAAAGGGACAATCTAAATATTTCAAAAATGGATCTTTGGATTTGAATAAGAGAGGTCTGGAGGTTTCCCCCCAGGATTTTCAAGGGGGGTCTGGAGGTCTCCCCCAGAATATGAAAGGGGGGTCTGGGGGTCCCCTTTAGATTGAATTTGATGTGAGAAAGTGTCCGTAGGGTATTCTCTACAGTTTATTTTAATTTTAATCGTAGTCCCAGATAGTCAGAGTGTAACGATTCACTAGGCTCAGAAGGTCTTGGAGTGAGTTTTCCCCCTTGGGTTTGAGAAAAAGATCTCAAAATTGAACGGTAACACAAAAGACAAAGAGACCGAATAACAGAGACTAGAACATTTTATTAACGTTTTAAACAACGATTGCTGACTAGAAAGTCAAAAATAAAATTGAACTTGTCGCTTTTTCAGGACTGTGATGGCGCAGCAGGAGACGGGAAAAAAGCTTGGAACAGTGCAAGTGGTAAAGGTGGTTGTGAAAGCCCGAAACCGGTTAGGAAACAGCTGGCCAATTCCTCTGAAGAACTTGTAGCTTGTGGGAAAGTGAATGGCAGTGTTTCTGAATTTGAATCTTTGAAACAAGAAATACTCAAAGAAATGAAGAAAGAAATTAGCCGTATGAAACAAGAGATTATTGATGGTAAGTAAGATGCAGTTCATTTGATTTATAGAAACTTAAAATAATGGATAAGATGTATGGGAAAGTGTCGTTTTGGAATTTCCCTGTGGGTCTGTTGCAAACTTTTGTTACAAGGATTAAGAGAGATTAATCTAATGTAAAATCGCCTGGAAAGTCCATTGGTGGCATCAGAAAGTCATAAAATGCAATAATAAACTCACAAGAGGCGTTTAATGAAATCCAAAATGGCAGAGAAATATCGAGCAATTTGTATGCATGGACCACGAACATCCAAGGATAGCCTACCTCACAATATCGATCACAACCAATCACAACGTCAACAAACACATAACCTCTACCTCCAGTGAGGTTTTCTAAGTTAGCTATCCTTGGATGTTCATGGTGCATGCATACAAATTGCTCGATATTTCTCAGCCATCTTGGATTTCATTAAACGTCTGTTGTGAGTTTATCATTGCATTTTATGAATCTGATACCATCAACGCGACTTTCCAGGCGATTTTACATTAGATTAAACACTCTTGATCATTGTAGCAAAAGTTTGCAACAGATCCATTTCATTCTGATTTTATCTAATCAGGGCTCAAAAAACTTTTGGGACGGATAAGCTTTGGGTCGTACCTAAAAATGGCGTTTCAAACCTCACATTTCTTTAATGGAACATCAGAATGTTGGGAGCGATCCCAATTCCACGTTCCTTTGGGCTGGTCCAGAGTGTAACGACTCACCTTAAGTGCTGCAATTTGTTGGTTTACGTTTTGTGATGTATATTTTGAGGTTAGTTTGTGGTGTTGCCGTTTTTAAGCGGTCCGATTCGTACTATTGAGTGGTGACTGAAGCTTGTTTAAGTACTTGTAGCGGACTTGGGTTCGAGGACTGTCCGTCCTTAACGTTTTTTGGGCCCTGAATTCTAACTTTTGGGATTGTGTAAAAGTGCAGACTAGTTTTCAGCTTGGTAAGAAAAAAATTTTGTTCCTGCCATTAAAATGACAGAACAGCAACATTATTGGGACCAAGATAGTTTTTGGGACTATCTATCATTAATAAAGTTCCCGGCTGAGAACCAAATTTCCGTATTTTTAACCAATGAAAGAGCAAAGGAGCAGTGCCAAAAAGGCCTGTTTTTGCTTAAAATTTAAATTTGACCATTAGTTTGTATAAAATGGCTCCAATTACTCCTAAATGCAAACATTTTGAGGTTTTGATGTAGTTCTTTGGTTAAATGATCCTCTATAGCATGATGTAACTACACAGGTCAGTCAATCCGGTGGACGAGTTTTGGTGCGATCTGCGCAACCTCCGCTCGTGACGTATAGCTGGCATAGCTGAAGAGCGAGCGTTCAAATCTACCTGCTTTCTTATGGGGAAAAGGCCCTTTTTCAAGTGCGAATTATAAACAATTTACGACAGTGAAACTTGGTTTTTATCAATAAGAAGTAACGAGGAAGGTTTCAAGCTTTGAGAAAACCAATGCAATCGTACGCAACTTTGCTTTTTCTATTTTCGGGCGCTTTTAGAAAATTGGGTAGAATGCATTGAATATTACATACCCACCCTCTCCGTAAGAGGGATTTTTTCTAACCGCCAGAAAATATAAGAATAAGAAATTGAAGTGTGATCAAACTGGTTTTCTTAAAGCTTGAAACCTTCCTAGTGGTCTATCATAAATAAAAACCAAGTTTCGCTGTCGTAAATTGTTTATAATTTGCACTTGAAAAATGGTCTTTTCCTCTTATGAAAGCATGTAGATTTGAACGCCCGCGCTTTAGCTGCGCCAGCTATATGCCATCCCCTTCCTCACTCTACCCAGTGATAGTGCCAGGCAGACGGAGAGGCAGTGGAGGGTGTGCGCATTGACTGACCTGTGTAGTTAGATCATGCTCAATAGTGTGTTTTATCACCTCAAAGTGGATAATTTATCTGTTTTTCACAGTAACACCCTTTTTTTCATTATATTTTTGAATTTTCTAATGAGAGCCAAACGTAGTTTGGTTTTCTCCTTTATGATATGTTATTAGGCTATAAAAAAGGAATAACATGCTAAATAAAAATGGATGGCCTGGTAAAACCTGGCCCAAAATACAGTTTAAATGAGAATTCTGCATTGTGTTGTCACAACACAGGCAATTTTTGGCAACTTTACTCGAGTGTATGTATGTATCTCTGAAACTCGAGCACCTAGGAAAAAACCAAAGGCACCTTTGTACTCAGTTCATCAAGTACAGTAAACTCTCGATTTACCGGATTTCAGGGGACCGGCCGAAAAATCCGGTAAATCGCGAAATCCGGTAATCCAAAAACTCGCGGCATTTTTCGCGGCGAAATCGCGGACCGAAAACTCGCATTTTTCGCGGCGAATTTGTGGACCGAAAACTCGCATTTTTCGTGGCAAAATCGCGGACTTTGTCGGTACTTTTTCTTCCCCCCCCCCCAATTTTCACTGTTTTCGACGAATCTGAGGGTTGTATTTACAAAAGCACAAAAAACGCTTGGGGGGATTAGAACACGATAAATTGACATTAACCGTTCGTTTGTCGAGTGTTTTCATTTCTCTTAGCTAAAAATCTCTTTGGAAAAAATCAGCTGACTTTTTCCAAAGAGGTTCAGCCGATCTCACTGTCAGCCAGCGTTGCCAATGTTGGCAAAATCTCAAAGTGCCAAAGCCATAAACTACATGCTTCACGCGTGAGCGCGTGGAGCCAACACACTACGGGCGGCAACGCTGCTCTGCGTCAACGCGGGAAAGCAGCGAAGCTTCCCTGCCGCTTGACGCGTATTTCAAAACACCGCGACTGATGAATTTTGAGAGTCACTCAGGGTGATTCTTTGAGATCGCAGCATCGCGTCACGGGAAAAAACTGCTGTATCTAAGCAAAGTCCGGTAAATTGAGAAGAAATTTCTTCTTAGGACCGAGAAAAAATCCGGTAAATCACGAAATCCGTTAAATCGCGATCCGGTAAATCGAATGAAATTTAACATTGTTCTTATGGGACTTTTGCCGGGACCGGAAAAATTTTCCGGTAAATCGCGAAATCCGGTAAATCGAGAGTTTACTGTACTTTCATTTTCGTCATAAAAAACCATGAAATTTTAGACCCTTGCAACTGTCCCATTGTATGACTTTTATGAGGAACATCTTGTTCACCTTTGTAATTATATCTATTTTTTCTCTTTATTTTTTAGCCATCAAAGTTGAACTTAATCGTAGGTAATCATCTTGATCACGCTGAATATAGTGCTCCTCGCCTGTGATGTTATCAAGAGGAAATGGTTTTTTCTTTTGTATCATGCATTCGATCATTCCTCCTCTTTCAAGACAAGTCTACTTCATCTCTCATTTTTCTTCTCACTCAAATGAAGAAATCGGAGTTTATAAATTCTATAAAATAAGTATTTATGTTTTTATTACTTAACGTTTCTGTAACTCGACAGCATTGCTTTTATCTCAGAATGACCCCGTTAATTTTTTCCCCCCACGAATTACTCATTTTCATTTCCTAATTCCCTATGAGAAACTACATGCTTGTTCAATTTCTCCTTTAACAATTTATCACTTTTATAAAAAAGAAAACAAAAAAAAAACTTTCTTTTCCAACTCAGAAATTTTTTTTAGACCCCTTTTTATGATTCCATGTACCTATTATAGTTAATCTCTGTAATAAACAAAGGCTGTTCAAAATTTTGTTCTACAATATTTAGGTAGTTAAATTGTCACTGATCAATTATTTTGCATTTTATTCCGTCAACCGTACTTGCCAATGATTGCCACCTCTTCACAATAATGTTTTCTTTGGAGAAGGTGTTTCTTGTTCTTATTAGGAACATTTCATTCGTAGCATTTCTGCAAACGATGGATTCATAATTTCAATTTTTACATTAATTGTATGCAATAACGTATCATTTATACTTAGATCACTGCAATATTTATACTTTATGAGTTTATCCTTTTTCTTTGTAAAAGAAGTAACATTATACAGTTCCATTCCTGGACCTCGTTGTTCAAATGAAATGTTTTCATTGCATTTACTTTGTTGATATTTTGTCCCAAATGTTCTCGTCTTCTTAAAGGGGTGTCATGACAATAACCTCTTTTAGAATTACATCGTCTTGATTGGAATGCGGGAGCTAAAGCAGGACCATTTTGAGTATCGGGTTCTTACAAGTAGCGGTGCCTGCTTCCAAACTACATCAAAGCGCATCGGTGAGCGGTTGATTAGCAACGAGTCGAAACTCTGCGCTAACCAACCGCTCACCGATGCGTGTTGATGCAGTTCGGGAGCCGCAGTAATCAATAGATCTTGAGTGCTCCTGGAATGAGCATTGCAGAATAATTAATATTAATGAGAAATAAATTAATTAGTAATTAATTAATTAATTAATTAATTAATTAGTTAATTTGTTAGTAATTAATTAGTAATGAGAAAGAAACTGGTTGTAAATCTTACCGCAAGCTTCTTCTTCTCAGAAGAATGAAAGAGATTTTTAGATTTTTCACTTCTTCTCCTTTGAGAAGGTTGTCTTAAACCTTAGAACCTCTCAGGCGCACTACTTCTCAGATAATAATGAACCGTACTTTTGAAATTGACATTTTTACTACTTAAAGTTTCCAATCATTTTGTCTCCTTTGTGACTAATGATAAATTTGAAAATTGTGGCGTTTTTGTGATATCCTATAATGCCTCCACTTTAGTTTATAATTTTTTCATATCATCATTTCTTATGATCCACTGCATAGCTGTGATGCTAGCTATCATTCTTACCTTATTTTAAGTCTCTCTTTATAAACTTTTTAAATAACTGATGTCAACCAGTGGCGTAGCCAAAGAAGGGGGGGGCAGAGGGTCTGGACCCCCCTTGACACCGAACTTTGCCCTAAAAAAAGTGATTTTTTTTGCAACTTGAGACATTTTACCAAATTTTGACCTTCAAACTTCGACCCCCCTCCTCAACCATTTTTGGACTACAAAACCCCCCTTCCCCCCCCCTCAAAAAATTTCCTGGCTAAGCCACTGATGTCAACTAATATTCCTATGACTTTTTGGAATGTTGAAATCTGCTGAACTTTCTTTTGATCATTGGTAGTAACTTCCAATTTACAAATTTATCACCAGGCTGGTTTTTCTGTATTAATTTAACTTTGACTTTAACCAATACTTTTCAATTTCTAGATTGCTTGATTTTCTTAAATGTCTTCTAAAAAATTAAACTATACAAATTATACTTAAATACATTTCTTGTTTTCCTTTCCAAGAAATGCTAATTTTACAATTAGGTCGTTACTTAACCTAAATCAAAAACAATTTCTTAATAATTGAACTAAGCTAGCAAATGATAGGTGATAAACTCTAATTAGTTAATTTTGTTGTATAGAAATTAAAAGAAAACAATTAAGACTGCATTTAAATTTTAGTACCCCATTGCAGTGGCGGGTTGTGCAATTTGGCAACAGTGTTTTACCTCCATTTGATTCTATGTTAAACAATAGATTTTATACTGAAGCGCTGCTTCACCAACAATCGATTGTTGTACATAGATTTAATTGAAGGGAAAACATTGTTGCCAGACTGAGCCGCCACTCCCTATTGATGATTTTTTTTTTTTTTTTTTTTTTTTTTTTTAATGTTGTTTGAACAACTAAAAATAAGAAAAAAGAATTGGCAAGGCAAACCTATGAGTGTAATAATATAGTAATCAATATAATTTAAATAGTAATTGAAATGTTTGCCAGAAGTAGGCAGTTCTTGCATTTTTTCCTCGCATTTTCCAAGTCTAGGTTCAAGTATTTAAGTGTCTCAAGTCCTGTCTTATCTCTAGCTATAAATTCTGTCTATAAAACATAGTTATTGAAGATATTCGCAGCAAGTTTCAATTTGTTTTCTCTTAAAACAAAAAAACTAATGGGTTTTTTACGCACAATTCTATCGAGTGTTGCCAGCAGGCGCTGCTCAAAACGTTTTTCTCTCTTCTAAAATAATCCGTCGGCCTTGAGTGAAATCCCTCTTTCCCAGTTTCAACTTGCAACAGACCTTGTCGAATGTTTGATTTTTCTTTCGGTCCTTTCATGAAGATGGAAGTTGAATTGTGACTAACGTTTGTCTTTCTTACTTGCCCGTCTTATTTTTAAACTCCAGTATGCTCAAGAATTCTGTCAAATTAGTTCTAACGCCTTCTCGCTGTTCTTGTGATTTCATACAAATTATGTGACTCAATCAATCAGTCAATCAATTTATGGTTCGTTGCTGGATTTTACCAAAGACATTATATAATGTAGACGGAGTGCATAACAAGATCCTTGAGGCAATTTTGCGGTACTTCGCATATTCACCAAAAATGCTCACCAGTCATCAGCCTGCTGAACGGTTGCATCAAAACTTAAATTGGTAATCTTTTTAAGGTTATCTTTGGTAAAACTGGTGACAAACAAACCAACGTTTTCTTGAGAGTGAATGAAAGTTGCAAAACTTAGTTATTTGAGGTTTTTTTTCTTCTTATATCGTTCTATTGTCAAAATAATGGCCATTAAATTGTGTTACCCATCTTGGATCTCGATTATAAGGTAGTAAGTTTGAATTAAGAGGTTATGTGCATTTGTTTGTCACCAGTTGAACTTTCCACCCCCGATTTCGTTCAATGGACTCGCCCGTCTCCCTACTGTGGTGTATGATAAGTTTGCCTCCCGCGGCTCAATGTTACGGTATAGAATGCACTCTTTGTCTTTGTATGTCTTTATGGTGTAATGTCTTTGGATTTTACTTATTAATTAAAAAAATTCGGATTGTCAGGACTTGTCCTGATTATTACATCGTCGATAAACCTATCGTTAATACTGTCTATGAGTGATGTTATTGGTCCAAAATTGTAAAACTTGGATGATGCTATGGTAACCATTGTTGAAGTATCCATTATTTAAAGGCTATTAAATAAATAGCTTTAAAAAACGGGCCCTACAACAGTGGTCACCATAGCAACAGCCAAATTTTACAATTTCGGACTAATAGTACAACTCATAGACAGTCTTAATGATTGATTTATGGATGAAGTAAATGATTGGCTCCCAGGTTTGAAAGGGTTAATAAGCTGTAAATCAATTGACTGGTTGATCAAGTCTTGTGATCTGCCTGAAATTAGATAAAAACGTTGGAGGAGTAATTGAAGTTTTTGGAAAATCCATAATTTCTAATCATAGTATAGCTTGTCCCAGAAAAGATTGGATTTGACGCTTCTTTGGTTTTTATGAAAACATCAGCTTCTTACTGCTCCTAACCAACCAGGTTGCCCTATATGAGGATGGAAGCTGATGTTTTCATTCAAACCTACTGTTGTCAAGTCCAATCATTCTTGGGACAGCCTATAATCAGGAAGCTCAAAGTAATGTTTGTGAAGGGAGAAATCCAAAGAAGGAGTCTCATCAGAGATTCTTGTCACTCTCATCATATGTATAAGTATTTATTTTTGTTTTTCAGTTAAAATCAAAATTGATTTATTTTATTTTCTTAAGCGTGAACAAGATTTAGGAACTAGGTATCAATTTCATTGTAAATAAATTATAATGTTGGTTATGCTTATAAAATTATCTATATCATGTTTGTAATGTTTTTTATATTGTAAATGCTTCTGTTTTTTGTTGGTCTTTTAGCAGCTTCCTATTGTGTAAAATTTATCATGTATAAAATATTGACTTTGCTATGAATTTATTTTGTGCTCTTTCATTACTTTCAATTCAAGTGTGTCGCATTTGGTTTTTGTATCCTTTGTATTTCCCTCCATATCAGCTGTTTTGAAAACATAACGCCAGAAATTAATAGACCTGTTTAGTGGTGACGTCACGATCAAAATTGGATCCAAACAAATGCTCTATCTTGCTCACTCTGGTGTATATACCCAAAGGAAACCAAATCCAAATTTTCGAATGCAAATTCATGCTGGTTAACAACCAGTTTTCTCAAATTTTACTGCACCATTAGATTCCACGTACCTTAAGGTGATTCTATGGCAAACTCCCGAAAATTTTAATCCGATAGATGGCGTTACTTGTCGCTGGCTCCGAAAATAGCCGTTTTTTGACGGTTTTTGGCTGTTTGCTCTGAACAGACAAATAATAGACAAAAAATCGGAATGTCAGCACCTGCTTAATTTTTTGCTTGAATTTTTGAGCCATAAAGGGGCTACATTGGTTCTAAAATAAAGGCGAAAGTATGCAAAGAAAAAATCATGTGTAATTTGGAGTTGTATCAGTAAAGATTACAGGCGAAACAGAAACCTGTAATCTTTACTGATACAACTCCAGATTACACATGATTTTTTCTTTGCATACTTTCGCCTTTATTTTAGAACCAATTTAGCCCGTTTATGGCTCAAGAAATCAAGCAAAAAATTAAGCAGGTGCTGACATTCCAATTTTTTGTCTATTATTTGTCTGTTCAGAGCAAACAGCCGAAAACCGTCAAAAAACGGCTATTTTCGAAGCCAGCGACAAGTAACGCCATCTATCGGATTAAAATTTTTGGGAGTTTGCCATAGAATCACCTTAAAGTATCTCTCCACTCCGTCATAATTCCTGAAAGATCACAAGTGATATTACAATCACAGTTATACCGGAATATGTTCTATGTTTTTCCTTGTCTTGTTCGTGGTCTCTTATGGGCGTATCACCGCCATGACACTTATCGGAACCTCTCTTCGAATCGAAGCTTGCTCGAACACGTGACGTGATGGTGCCGACAAGCCCACATACTAGAATTTTGTGTCCATGAGAAACTGTGAGTGAGACAAGGACAAAACACAGGACTTTCTTTAATATAACTGAGATTGTAAATTAATGCGTGATGTTTGGAAAATATTGTTGTAACATGATTATATTTTAAGGTACGTGGAATCCAATGGTGTAATCAAATCTGAGAGAACTTGTTGTTTACTAGCACGAATTTGAAAATTTGGATCCTGTTTCTTATGGGAAAACTCACAAGAGCAAGTGAGATGAAGCATTTGTTTGGATCCAATTTTTTTTATGACATCACACTAAACAGGTCTATTAATAATGACATTTATCACCAGAGAAAATTTTTTGTTTGTTGTACTATGACACCCCCCCCCACCCATTTTCCAAAGTTACCCTTCCTTTTCATAAGTTTCTCTATACCTCAAGGTAACCACCTTTTTGCATCCATTCTAGCCTTTGCATCAACTATTTCTGGTGTTTTTCATTGAAAGTATGAGGCTGTATGAACAGAAATGCCTCCTATTTTTTAATCACTCATCAAAGTGAGGTATCTTGCAGAGCTGCCATTGTGCGTATAATTAGTGACATTTTTCAATTCACCGATGATTCCACATGTTGAGAAAAGATTACACAGTTCAGTTCAGCGTATGACTGTAATGCACAAAAATACTCACGTCTGTAATCTTTTCTCAACCGGTGGAGTCGTCGATGACTTTAAAAAACTTGTGGATATTTTGATAAATTAATGGCTCACCCACCAATTGAGAAAAGATTACAGATCAGACACACAGTCATACACTGAAGTGAGTTGTGTAATCTTTTCTTATCCGGTGGAATCATCGGTGAGTTGAAAAAAGCCGAGTTGATCATACGCAAAACGGCAGCTCTGGTTTCTTATCAAACTTTTAAACCATTTAAAGATCTGTCAAGTGCACTTAATCAGAAGTTATCACTAAAAATAAGGTGAAATTGGTGGGCTTGCAGTTAAAGCAAAGAGAAGTGGTTAAATTATTAGTTGTGCCGAAAGCAAAATGAAGTGGTTTAATTCCTAGTCACAGTAAAAGCAAAGAGCTGTGGTTAAATGCCCAGTCGCGGAAGGTTGCAAACCTAACGGTTGGTTTCCGGATATATCTCGCCCTCATTTCAACCCGGAGGTTGCTCTCTTTGATGTCTGGTTCTTTCTAAAATTGAAACGTGACCTGAAAGGCAGTTGTCATACCTCAGATGACAAATTTTAGGCGTGGTTGAAGTGTCCAACCCTAAAAATTTTTCTTCAATGAACTTCTAAAATGGGTAAAATATTGGTGCAAGTGCATTGTATTTATTATCTGAGGCAATTACAATGAAAAATAGCAATAAATTATTCTTTGGTGAGCTTTTATCTCCTCTTTATTTATTTTAATAATAAATAATAATTACCTCATTTAATTACCTATTTAATTTGTGTTGGAGGCATTACTTTTCATTCAGGTTTCATAAAAGCCAGGGGTAAGAAAGTGTAAGTTTCTCCTATTATCTGACTTCTCGCAAGTACCTCTACTTTGTGTAATTTTTGGAAACTATTTGGAACGACCAACATCTAGCGGTATTGTGAACTGGTGGCTGAGGGTCTTTAACACGTTGACTGCCGCGTCGTCCTCATAGGCCTGACACTGAGGAGTTTCCGCGGCGCTGTGTCGGACTTATGAGGCGGACAAAACAAAAAAAAAAAAAAACAACCGGAAGAAACGGAAATAAAAAAAAAATATTAAAAAACATTATAAACCAACGGAAATAAAATTAAAAAAGTACTCTTGGCGCTGTGAGGCATTATACCAAAAAACCCGATGGCAGTCAACATGTTAACAATCATAATATGTCTGGGGGTTGTTCTCTAGATTCTGTTGCATTTTGGAGCCAATGAACATTTCTTAATCGCTAATTGTTGATTTCGTTTTTACACCTGTTTCTTATTCAGTTTTCAGTTCCTATGTTTTTAAACTGCAAGAACCTGAAGAATAAGAATGTTTATTTACTTACTTATTCATTTCTTATTATATGGAATGCTAAATTTTGTGCGCAGGTCATGAATGGGTCTGTACTATGCTTTTAGAAGAATGATATAATATTTTAATGAAGAAGGTAAACAAGTTTTTCTCTGAATATAAAAAAAAAAAAAAAAAAAAATTAATTAAATTAAATGTATGAAAAGCTAATAAACTAAAATGTCCCTCTCCTTTCACTCAAATTTTCTGTTTTACACATTTTGTCGCCCCCTCTTGTTCAGTCAATACATTAAAGCTCCCCAAGTTCTCCTGCTTGGAACATGATACTCGGAAGAAGGAATCAACTTTATTCAAATTTGTTTTTGGGAATGAATAGTTTGAACTGAAAGCTCTTTCTAATTTAATATAAAGAATCTCTGGCTAAAATTAATGTTTCTTTACAGTTCTTGATGGAAATTTTGACCACAGTAATGAAATTATGATCCGTAGAGGCTACTTCTGTGTGTAATAGGAATATTCATGTTTATCCACCACATTTAATCTGTATCAGAATTGCTTTGAAAGTCACAGTTTCATATATTCTTATGTATGCAAATAAAAATAAAGTAAAGCCATGAAGGAGGATCTGTTTAATTTGTTTAATTTCCATGGACATATTCACGTTTTTATGACAAAGGAATGAGCTTGGAGATGCCAGTTTGGAAAAATGATCCGTTTAGTCTTTTGGAAAATTTATCTTTGCAAACGTTTACGACTCTTTGTCTCTGTTGAATGTTCATCTTAGTAAGTGAACGGCTCACATAGTGAGGAATGTGCAAATCATACTGTCCTTTGCAAAGTCAAGGAGGCGGCGGAAGATTTTACATTATGGTCAGCATAACATTAAATTGTTTGGTACATAAACAGCCCTAAAGACTATTTTAGTAGATCAATATATCGTATTGATTGCCGTTTGAGGACCTCTGGTTCCAAACAAACTCTGATTGACCCTATAAGCGGATTTTTGGCCATTAAATCAAGAAATTATTGTGATCTTTTTACGATTATGAATTCTACGTCCTCGAAAATGCTTAATTATGCTTGGTTCCACGACTTCAACTGCGGAAGTCAATAAGATATTACCGATTAAACGATGCATTCGGAGGTTGAAATCACCCTCATGTTATTGTGGAATTGGCAGGATTTCGGGCGATTCTAACCTTCAAATGCATAGTTTAATCTGTAATATCTTATTGATTTTGGCAGTTTAAGTCGCGAAACCAGGCATACTTGAGCATTTTTGAGGATGTAGAATTCATAATCGCAAAAAGGTAGTTTTAATTTCTTGATTTAGTAGTCAAAATTCCTTTTCAAAAATCCGCTGATGGGGAAATTACATTGAACCAGAGGGCCCCAAACAGCAATCGATACAATATATAGCTCTACTAAAACAGTCTATACATGCACAAGTGTACGCAGTGACGATTTTTGGCCCCTCCATCTCCCGAGACAATTTATCCTGTTGCCAGTTCAATTTGGATCGGGTGGGAGACCCTATAGCAGTCACTTAAAAAAATGTCATTCCTTGAACGGTTTTGAATGGACCAATTAGATACTGGTACCAAGCAAAAACAAATCCAGTCACCCACCCTGATCAATTAGTACATAGAAGATTTGTTCAGAAAGTAAGGGTCCCTATTTTTTCTCTATTTCCAAATTGAAAGTTTAATTCATTAGAAAAACTAGGTTTTACTTGTCCTACTATCTGGCTTAATAAAAAATCTTGGTTTTCAAATTGGAGTAAATGTTTGCTGAGAACTAAGATTTTCTGGAACCAACAGATGGTAAAACTAGAAGAAGGCACGAGCGAGATAATCGGGAGAAAAAAGCTCTAATGATCTTTCCCACTGATTCATGGTGTTTCAAGACTTTCATCACAGTTTTTCCGATAAACGTGTAGTCTATTTTCTTGGAATAAAAGTCTTTATTAACAGTTACAATTTTTCTGCCTTTTACATAATAAGTACAACACCAAGTTTTTAAGTGAGGAGATGGAAGTAACAAAAAATCATCAGTTGGTTTTTTTCGGCTCTTTTTTTTCCGGCTTTTTTTCGGGCGTTTTACGGCTCACTTGAGAGTTCAATTCTAAGAAGAGTGATTTAAATGGGTGTCTCAGTAGAAATTGCTTGTTCCATTCCAATGTTTCAACATTTTGAAGGGGTTTTCTCTTCTTCACAAGAAAATGCAGATACTTTTTTTTCCGGAAATTTTTCAATTGATTATTTTCATTTTTACAATATCGTAATCTTTGATCAACCACTTCTTGAGGATTGTGCTTTTGCCTGCTCTAGGCCCAATTCATGTTTTTGTCCGGATTGGTTTACCAAGTAACTTAAAAAAGGCAAATGGATCATTCGACTATAAACATCCCACCCATAAAATTTGGGATTTGAGTATTTTTGAGATTTTATTTAATCTTTCGAAAGTAGACGATTTTCTGAGAACTTTTGATGGGTCACTCAACTTTTTGCAAAATGTTCCTTTAAATTCCATTAAGTCCCATGTCAAATTAAGTGGGACAACGTGTGTCTCACTTTCCTTGATAGGGTTCAAACTACATTTTCTGAACAAAAAAAAAATATTGAACTTTTTAAGGAGGGTTGAGGATTTGAATTTTTCTCATTAATCCTAGGACCATTAGGACTTTTCATTATTTGGGTCAAAATTGCCTGATATTGTTTCCCAGTTTTTTTAATCTTCCATTTGTTAAAAATTATCAAATTCTGCTCAGTTTATTAATTTTGTATTTTCCTTAAGGTTAAATAATATTCATGTAAATATAGAGTTTGTAATTTTATTTGTAAATGTTTCATTTCTGTATTGTGTACAGTGACGTTCAGTGATAATTTATTTTGTGCATTTAGCTATGCTTCTTTGAAAATTTTTAATCTTTCATTTTTTTAAAATCTTTTTGTGGTGAGTGTCTTGGAGGACCAGATCATTAGTTTATGTTTGATCAGTTTGAAAGGTCGATACCGTTAATTATGTCTTGCATTAGAACTGCATAAAAGTAACCCAATATTTTTGAAGGCTCTCTTTGGAGATAGGCTCACTTTGAAGAGCTACAAAGTCTAAGAGGCAGGCCTTTCGAGTTTTCATCTCTGTGTCAAGTGACTCTTGCGCAGGAATTGTCGTTTTAAACTGAGGAATTGCAACTTTACTTTCAGAAGTGGCAATCCTGTAGCAGGAACAAGAACATCAGCCACAGTGAGACAAGAGGGCTGACAAATCTAGAGTTCTTTGATGGAAATATTGCACAGGAAATACCAACACGACACTTCATTAGCTTCCGAGGGGTCAAAAAATTAACATTGGCAAGATAGCAAATCGACTTCACTGGTCTCCAGGAGTCGCCGCTAGATGGCGTCGTCTTATGGAGCTGCCTATGTTTATTCAACAGCCAATCAGCACTCGTTAAGCTCATATCGGTACTGTCTCTACAGTATTTTTATCAAGAAAATCTGGGCAGATCACCTCTTTGAATATTTGAATAAATTAAAATACAGGAAATATCTAACTCAAATTGAGGTGATAGCTGGAATAAAGGCCCATAGGCGTATGGGCCTCAAAGTCTTCAAAATTCTGTGAAAAAATGTCAAGTTTTGAGAGCAGGAGAGCTATTTAAAGATAGTGAGTATTGGATCATTTACCTTGGTTTTTTTTTTAGCAATGAAAACTTTAAAATTGTTTTTCTCAAAACTTGATTTTTGCCTATGGACCCTTAGTTCAGCTACCGCCTCAATTATATTTTAGTCACTTCAGACTTGAAAGTTTCTCTATTTCCATGAATTTTATTTGAGCTCTCAAACTGAAAAAATCTAGCCATATATGCCTGATACCTCTTTGTACTCCCATAAAATTTGGCTTTGTTACTCTCTTTTTCTAATCAATCTATTCTCTTTGACTATTTTTCACTTCAGTTGAATCTTCCATTGGAAAGAGAGGCCAACACGTGCTGTTTATGAATTGGTTTTTGCTGAAAGGACCTAAGTTAATTTTAATGTTAGCTCTGCATTAAATGCTTCCTAGTTTATTTCAGAGCTTTTGTTAAAGTAGACTTGAGGTGTATCATCAATGTTCAGTGCCGATTTCCAGCTTCAGAGTGCTCCTGAATGATTTATGTGAAATTACAGGCCAGAAGTAATTTATGTTTTCGAAAACGAAATGTCAGGTACTGGACAATTATCTGAAGAGCAGCCCTGCAAAATATCTTGTCTGTAACTTTAAAAATAAATTGTAGGGAATTCCCCACAAACACTCTCTCACATCCAGACCCCCTATATTTTCTGGGAAAACCCCCCAGAACCCCCTTTATTACGCTGGCGGAGACCCCCAGACCCCCCTTTAATATTCTGGAGGAGACTGTCAGACCTCCCGTTAAGAGGTTACTTTTACATTAGGCTGTTTACAGAATGTTTGTGCATATTTTCATCAAAATTCAAACAGCTTCATTTGAAATATTCCAATTTTTCCCCATGTTTACCCATTTTCAAATGGAAGCCTTTTATCCTCTCTAACTTGCTAGCAATTTAAAATTTTGAAAAAAACAAAAAAGCCCCGCTGGGGTTTGTTAAAAGCAACTTCTCTGCAAAATTTGGATGCATATGGACCATTGGTTCAAAAGTTATGCTGGGACAGTGGCGTCGCGTGCAATCTGGCAACACTGTATTCTACCCATTTAAACTCATGTAAAAGGTCGAATTCAGGGGGTGCACAGTGCACACCGTAAATTCGATTTATTGAAAGCTATTAAATGGAGGAGGCACATTGTTGCCAGATGGCACGCGACGCCACTGTGCTGGGATAAAATAGACAGACATCTTCGCCATCGCAATACTTTTTCAATTTCTAACTTTGTTAGTTGTGAGAAAGCAGTAAGGCTAAAACCACTAGAAAACGGAATGTCAAAAATCGATCCTTGTATTATTATGCGATATCCCGGTTTTTGGTAGTTTCAGCCTTATTTTTAACGTTAGGGACGAGGTGTGCTGCAGAAACCCCCTTCAGATAATTATCTAGTCTAATTGATAATGTAGATTAATTTATAATCAATTTTCTTAAAGATAAATTTATTTTGCCTCTAATCTTGTCTTAATTGAACAGGTAGCGCTATGATGGTAAAAATTGACACAAAAAGCTGAAGATTAACCTTGAGCCCTTTCAACGGAATACAATTCAAATGTATTTTCCTAACAATGGAAACTTTTTTTTTTAGTCCTTTGTAACAAAGAGCTAGTCTTTAATTTTACGTACTCTGAATTTTCTTTTTTTTTTCAATCGCTAATGTGTTGTACAGCTCATTCATAAAGCTTTTAAAAATGTTTTTTTTTTTTAATTTTTTTTTTTTTTTTTTTTTTTTTTTTTTTTTTTTTTTTTTTTTAGGTTAGGATTTCAATAGAAAATCAATACAAGAATAAATTTGTACTCTTTTCAGAGATAAAAAATTTCATGAAGATTTTAATTATTTAGTGTTTGGCTTTCTGCTCTATTGCTTCTTTTTCTAAATATGTTTCTCTTTTTCTTCCTAAGTCTTTCTCTTTCTGAATTTTTATCCAATTTTTATAAAAGGTTTCTGTCAGATAAAGTTGAGAATACTCTCAAATATTCTTATGGGCCTCTTTTTATACATTATTTCTGTTCTATTTTTTATCCTTGTATTTTGATTTTTTATAAACTTTTAAAGTTCTCTTTAAAGTTCATAGGCAAGGGATTTTTACACAAGTCTAACTTTATAGGTAGCCTTTTTCTAAAATTTTATCTTCGAAAAATCATGGTTAGCTTTTACACAAATATTCACACGGTTCCCTTTTATCGCCCATTATTAATTAGATTCTCTGAAAGTCAAGAAGAAAATATAAATGCTGCGACTGATTTTTTAGTTAATTATGATAATATAAATTCTGCAATACTTGATTTTCCCCTGAACTGTTAGTCAAGGAAAATCAATACTGAAAATATTAAAAACGCAAAAGATGATTGATGGACAAATTTAGATCTACTTATTCTTTGCAGATAATACATTAAACATGATCTCATCTCATTCCTGGAATAACTTTGTATCAATAATTTAAACTTAATTTAACAAAGTAATGAAATAAACTAATTATAATTGAACTTTCATTATATCTCTGATACTTTACTCATATGTGTTATACTTAAATTGATGTAACAATTATTAAATATTATCATCTTAAACTTACACTTCTTGTTATTTCCATTTTCATTTATTTTCGACCTTCAGTATAAGTAGTCTTAAGGTGATTTCATGGCAAACTCCCAAAAATTGTAATCCGATAGATGGCGTTTCTTGTCGCTGACTCCGAAAATAGCCGTTTTTTGACGCCAGCGACAAGTTACGCCATCTATCGGATTAAAGTTTTCGGGAGTTTGCCATGGAATCACCTTAACCATTTTGATTAGGTATAAGCTTTTTATGTATCTGTGAGACGTACTGTTAGGATATTTTTTGAGTTTTGAAGGTTACTCAATCAGATGTGAGAAAGATCGGTGGTAAGAACCTAATTGCGATGGAGAAATAACAAGAGAAAAAAAAGTTGTCAGTTTTGTTACAATTAACCCTTTGGTTCAGCCCCCTAATTTCGGTAGGGGGGGGGGGGGGCACTGAATTTCAAGAACAAGAACAAGATCAAAATATCAGAAAAATAATGAACAAAACTGTAGGTTTGGTTTCAGGTCAGTAGGTCTACAGTAAAATGGACTACGGACAAAATGTCTACTTTTTTTGGTCTACTGACAAAATGTCTGCAGAAGTATGTCTACAAAAAAAAATGACTTCTTTGAAAAATGACCACCTCCTAAAAACGTCTACATAATTTATGTCCACAAAATAAATGCTCCCAGTATAATAATGCCTCCTTTCAAAAAATATCCAATTTTTTTTCACAGAATCGTCTACTAGACAACAATGTCTACAATTTTGTAACAGAATTAGAAAATGTCATATTAATTAGTTTACACCCCTTATTTCTAGAAGATCCTAGTAAAGTTCCATACCTCAGAAAGGGAGTTTGGTAAATAGTAATTTGCGTAGAAGGGGGGGAGAGAGAGAAAAAACATCATTCCGCCATCATTCAAAAATCATCAAGCCCATCTTCTTCCTCTTCATCAGGGTACACTTTAAGCCTGTGGCTTATAGCTCTCAGGTATGTTCTTCTGTCACGTCGTTCTTTGCCCTGTATTCATCATATTGGCTCACCATGGTCTCAACTTGCTCCCGATTTATTCGATACGCTTTACTTACACGATGTCGAATCCACCAATGTCCAGCTGAAGCTTGAGTTAACAATGTATCATCATGTCTTTGCTCTTTCCTTACGGAATCCAAAAAGTTATTTAGTTTTTCTTATAATCAGCATGCTGATTTATTTTCCACATGCCCATTTCTGTTACAAAATTGTAGGCATTGTTGTTAAGTAGACAATCTTTAAAAAAAAAGTGGTCATTTTTTGAAAAGAGGCATTAGTATACTGGGGACATTTATTTTGTGGACATAAATTATGTGGACGTTTTTAGAATTTGGTACTTTTTCAAAGCAGACGTTTTTTTCGAAGACATACTTCCGCAGACATTTTGTCAGTAGACCAAAAAAAGTAGACATTTTGTCCGTAGTTCATATTACTTTAGACCTATTGACTGAAAACCGTAGGTTTGCTGTCATTTTTGAGGACAGGTACTCAAATAAAGAATCAGATTAGACTGATCGAATCTAAGCGTTAGTTAAGAGGAAATCATTTTAGATCAGAAACAGTAAATATAAACCAGAAACTATGAATCTGAAAATTTGTTTACCGAACAAGTAAACTCAAGACTTCAAGTCATAAGAAAAAAATAGTTAGGAAAAAAAAAAATAATAACCTGGACAAGCTTGCTGTTTTTTTTTTTTTGTTGAAGAACGCAGGTGAAACTTCTCGAGAGCGAAACGCCCATCTCCACAGCCTTATTATTTTATTTTGTAAGTCCGTGAATGAATTTAGTAATTTGTTAATGTGCTCATCATAATTTTTGCTAGATTTTACTCTAGAATTAAATATTTAAACCCTTACAGCAAAAGTTAGCGAGAGCCCCATTGATTTTTTTTGCTCCATCATTACAAAAAACCAGTGTACGCAGAAAAATACAGTATTTTTGTTTATTAGTTTGGTTGATTTTTATCTATTGCTAAATTCTAGGGCTGCTCGAACTTTGTTCAAGTTTGCATTTAGTTTGAGGCAGAATGCGAATTCTAAAGATTTTCTAACTTTTTGGAAAAAAGTAGTGAACTTCAATGAGTAAGAAAAAGACTGGTCAGAGGTCAGAGCTGAACTTTCAAGTATTTTTATCATTCAAGCACAATAGCAAAGAAATGAAGCAAGAAATACAATAGTAATTTATCACTTATGTTAGAACTAAACAGGGGCCCTGTGCGGCTCGGCTCAACATTTCAACGGAGCCTCACCTCAGGGGCAGTGCAGTATCGATGGCACCAAATCTGCCCCAGGTGGGGGGCAAACACTCCCGGGTACGGGGAAGTAAATTTGATTTAAAATTCATACATAAAAATATAACGCACCATCAGCAGCTCAAAATTGAATGCCGCTCCATTGATTGGTCCCGCCGTGTGGCTAACACCAACCTCACGCATGTGAGTGAAATAGACCTCAACATAAAATAATAATTATAAAGGGTACTTATTACAAAATATATACAAAACAGAGTAGAAGAATGGAAGAATGAGAAAAGGTAGAGGTGGTTTCACAAAAGAAGGCTGATGACAGATGGGTTTGTTTATTAGTTTGCTTTATAGCACACGCGCAAGAACGTGAACACTTCATTGCGCAGCGAGCCGCATGATCTATTATTGGCCTTTTCTTGTGAAACGAACTCTAAACTAAGAAAATGATATAAAATTTAAACAAAAAATTAAAAAATTTAATTTAATTTTCTTTATTTAAAAAATTTAAAAAATAATTTGATTTATTTATTTTTGAAGTCTCATGTTATCTTTCAAAGTTCATGCTTATTTTTGTTTAGATTTTAGATTCCTATACTTTGCCATGATATTCTCAAAGACTAAAGGAGTTGCAGCTGAGGTTAGAGGTTTTGATTTCGAAGCCGCTGGAGTGATGCTAACTTGCGGATCTACTTCGGAGGGGCTAATAGACTGTGGAGAAGCTATTGAACCGGAAATATCTTGTGGTTTTGATTGGATTAGCGTCTGGTCACGATCCGCTCCGGAATGGCTAATAGATGAAGATTCAGGGGGCGTAGCTCCAGTTTGAGGTCCTAGCGGTGAAGAGAATGATTTGCCCATCATGCTATCTTCTAAACTTTGATCTAAGAAGTCATCGTATTTTGTTCGCCATGGACTGCCAGGCGTTGATCGGCGCAAAGAATCAAATTTTGCAAGATATGTTTTAGAACATTCTGGACGATCTAAAGGGAAATAAAAAAAAACTTTAAATTTTCTTTCTCTGATGATTATCATTAGATTAGATTAGATTATTCTGTAGAGGCGTCCCTACAGAATGGAGCCGTATCACCACTCAGGCCTTTAAAATATTTTGAGTAATGCTCCTTTGACGGCTTAAGTCCAATTTTAAGTTTGCCCTATGATACAATATGACTGTTTAATAATTTTGTCCATCTTTTCCCCTTGACCAAAATGTTATTAAACGTGCATTTTATATTTTAGTCCAATTTATATGAGGACCATAGGTATTAGCACCTTTTACACTCTTTATTGCTAGTGCTTGTGGATGCTTAACCAATTTTTAATAGTTTTTTAATATATTTTTAATAGGTACAGTTTTTGATCTGAATTAATTTTATCAATGAAACTTACATTTTCATCAATATTTTTATTACTATTATTATCATCGTTATTATACCTATTCTTACGTAATGAATAGTTATCTAATTTATAGGTCAAACTAATTAGTTCTTAGAAGATGTTTGACGCATAACATAGCAATGAAAAATAGCTCATTTATGTACGAGTAAGAATAGTAATAATAATAAGGTACGGGGAAGTAATTTTAATTTTAAATTTGTATGTAAAAAGATAACGCACAGTCAGCGGCTCAAAATTGAATGCCGCTCCTAAAGCCTTGCGGCTCAGGACCATTGATTGTTCCCGCTGTGGGGCTAACACCAACCTCACGCATGTGAGAGATATAGACCCCATAATAATAATAACAATATATAAAAAAAAAAAAAAAAAAAAAAAACATAATGAAACTGGACGTAATATTTTGGACCAATCCTAATTTGGACAAAAGTCATTGGACGAATTGCCCTATAACCTTTAAAAAAGACCCACTGTGCTTCCTCTTAATTTAGAACAAACAGAGGAGCCCTGTTCACATAATAAAGCACAGAGTGCTCCTCATTATTAAGTTACAAACTTCCTCTTGATCCAATCCATCTGAGCCCCAGAATAAACACCTGTTAGACTTGGTATACAACTTCAGAGAATAAAAAAATTGTAAAAGTTTTCCAAGGAATGAAAAAGAGGATATTAAATCTAAAAATTAAATCAGATTGTGTTGCCATGTCATACAACCACACCATATGAATTCTCGCGGATTCTACAAAACAACAGTCAACACCCTTCTGATGTCCCAGGGTGTTGAATGGTGGGCACCCTCCTCTTCACATCCCAGTCCATCCCCCTTGTGTTTTCCGAAAGTCAACGTTCAACACCCTATAACATCAGAGGGGTGTGTTGACTGTTGTTTTGTTGAATCCGCGAGAATTCAGCGTGCCTCAAATCTGCCCTATGTATTTAAGAGTGGTGCTCCGTCTCTATTTGTCTCTGGAGGGATCAGAGGCAACATTTCTTAGAAAATAGATTCTGAATGAAGGTCAGATTCCTACAAAATAGCAAAGTTTCACAAAGGTTTAAAAACAAAAAGAAAACTAATGAATTACAGATTTTCTCCTAGGATTTATACTTGTACAAGCAGATCCATTAGTCCTGCGTCGATGATTCGACGCAACCCGCATTACATGTACAGTTAAAGCTCTTTTATCTTTCTTTTCTTTTGTTCTCTCAAGACCGAGCGAGGTTCGGGCCATGTGAAGTGCGGGTTGCGCCGAATCGTCGACGCAGGACTAACGGCTCTGCTTGTACATATGTGCGTAGATTTAACACTTGTTGAATCTATGTTTTAGGAGAAAAAAAAGGAATTACCAGAGGTAGACTTTGGCGTTTGATTACGACTCCCTTCTCCAGGCTTCTTGGTATTCATACTGGCTTTTAATCGTTCAATAATACTTCGAGCGTAGTCTAGAAATAAATAAAGTTTTGAACAAAGATTAACATTAGAGTTCAAAGTACTTAAGCACTAAAATACTAAAAATCCAATTAAAATAATTAATTTGAGCTTTAATTTAAGCAGAATTTAATTTTTTAAAGCTATTGGCCACAGGCTCTTTGAAATTCAATAAACGGTCAATTGTGACTCTTAAGTAGCGGAGTGACTCACTCATTATTAGGAGTAAATCCAAGACAAAATGAACGACTCTACGACATTTTTCTGCATTAATGAAAAGTCCCGTCACTTTGGAATTACCCTTATGGGTAGCTTGTAAGCCCTGTCGGCTATCTTCACCACGGAAATCAACCAAACTTTCGGTACACATATCAAAAGACCACTTGAACCTAGGGAGCTATTTTTTTTTAAAATTTGCATCTTGAAATTTTGAACAAAGTTAACTAACTGGATTTTTTTTTTTTAAATTAAAAGTTCAAACTTTAATTTTTTTTTAAAATAAATGTTGTGAAAAACACATTTTTTTTTTTTTTTGTTGGCTAATATCATCTTGAATTCAAATCAAATCTACTTCTTATTCATGCATTTCAAGTTAGTTTACTTTGCTCATCTCATCAAGATGAACATTTAAAAAAAATGCGCTTTCTAGGTACAGAAGAGCTTGAGTTACATGTACTGAAAATTGAAAAAACATGACGTGATTAAAGCAGTTTAAAATTGGATTTTTTTTTTAAAAAAAGGATATAACGGGACTTCCTATAATTTCCCTACCCATGAGTCTGTATACCTTATTGTTGTATATAAAATGATTTTTGAGGTATGCCAGACTTGGGCGAAAATTAGTTTAAATTTATTTGGTCAGTCTGGCAACGCCGATTTATCAAATCATTTGACAATTTATTAGGTCAACTGACCAATACCGGCCATGTTATTTTTTCAGGTAAAGAGACCTTCTCTCAGGCATCACAGCGTTGCCGGACTTATTTGATTATTCCAGATTAGTTGATCGCCCAAGTCTGAGGTATGCTGAGCAAAAAATAAAAAAAATCAAATCAAATAATAATAAAAAAAAATTGCTCACAACCTCCAAAAAATAAAAAAAATCAAATCAAATAATAATAAAAAAAAAATTGCTCACAACCTCCCCTTAGGTGTCCGGACATCCCCCCCCCCCCTAGGACATTCCCTCCGAGTGAAATTATTTGATAAAATAATTTAAAAAAATAAACTAGGACTTACCCTACGAACACTTTCTCACACCATTTTTTCCGGGGGATTCCCCCAGACCCCCTTTAAAATGCTGGAGGAGACCCCCGGACCCCCCTTTAGAATTCTAGGGGAGACTCCCAGATCCCCTCAAAGATCTTTATCCTCAGATCTTTTTCTTTAGAAGTCCACTTGAGATCCCTAATTTCAATTCTGATGTTGCTTTCAACAAGTTTTAAAGTGATTCCAGGATATATTGTGTTTTTTTTCTATGAGTTGCATTCATTCTATTTGATCTTTGTCCTGTATGTTGGCAATTATTTTTCCTCATAGTTTTTATAGGTATTAGAAATCCACATTGATTCCTCCAATACAATATTTGGTTTTCTCTTTCAGACTGTTGATCTTCAAAAGAATTTTTTAGTTTAGTAGATTATACCCCTTTTCAAAGAATGCTGATGAATGATGATACATTAACAATGAAAAAATCTTTTTAAAGAAAAAACAAAAACAAACAATGCAACTTTTTAAACACGTCCATCAAACGAATTTCAGCCAAATTTTCTGACTTTCCACTGAATTTATTAACGACCAGTCTCAAACCTGTGAAAAGTGCGAGGGTACACTAGACGCATTATTTGATTAGCTATATGTAACCATGGGGGAAGTAACTGGGGGGAGGGGGAAATGTCCTGGGGGGAGTGTTTGGGGGGAAAATTGCGGGGGGATATCCATAAACCCTCCATCGATTGATTGACTCGGGTTTTTGCAACACAAAGTAAACAGTGGGAGAGCAAAGAAAAATAAAAAGCTACAAACTGACTTTGAACATAGGGAGAGTCCATGGGTGATGCAAATACAGGCTCATCGCCGTCCAAATCATTCAGCGCATTCATATTTACTTGAGGAGAGTCAGCTAATAAAGCTGCAAAGCGAGGATTTGGTTCAACTGAAGGAAGAGGGGAGAAATAAATTAATATAAATTAATATTAATTATTAATATTAATAAAAATAAATCAAGCAGCAAACAACTCTCGAAAAGAAATAAAACTAGTTGTTTCATTTTGGTGGTCGAGTCATGATGTCAAGTTGTTTTGGAGCAAGTCAGAAACGTATTATTTTTGGCTACACAAATAGGTACATAACGCAACAAAAATTGGCAATAAGCATGTAATATCAGCAACAGTTTTATCTTCACGTACTATTAGAGAGGCAAAATTTTGACGTTTCACCAGCAGATCAATCCTTGAAATGGGGCTGTTGCACACCTTTGCTTTTTGCACCCTTGCGATTTAAGGATTGATTCAGAAGTAAAAACTTGCAAAAATAATGATGGTAGCACTTATTCACGAAATCCACTCCTGAACTTGTAGAATGCTTTTAAATGAGCAAGCAGAGTGGCGGCGTTGGGCACTAATAATGAGCGACTCCCATCTAGTAATACTGTAACTCCATCAAGAAGTGACCAATACAAGACAACTTTCCTATGACACTGGCGTCACGATACCATTAATCAGATGTAGATCACTACTCTGGTGCCTAATTACTTTGTAAATCTCTGTAAATATAGAGAGAAAGACAAAATTAAGAAAGGAATCTCCCAATGTTAGTGCTCAATGCCGCCATCACAGAATAATACAATCAGAAGGGAAACTCCCATAAGAGCCAATGGAAACAAGATTTGGAATTTACCAGCACAAACTGGCAACTGTGCCTACTCACTTCTCAAGATGGCGCACATGCTTTTTCAGGCTATACAACCAATCACAACTCGGCCAGTTGCCGAAGATCTGCCGAAGATTGCCGAAGATACTCACTTTCGAACATGGCGGCCCGAAGTAAAGAATGTTTCAAAATGAATTAGAGTTTCCCTTCTGATTGTATTATTCTGTGCCGCCATTATGATTGTATGTTAAAAAGCATTTTATGAGTTTAGGGGTAGATTTTGTGAGTTTTTCATACTACCATCGTTATTTTTGGAGGTTTCTACATCCAAGTTCATTTAAGTAAGGGATATATACTAATAATTAAACTTAATAAAAAAGCTGTTTCCAAATATTTTGAAGATCCAGTTACAAGGAAAAAGAAATCTAGTGAAATCAAAGTTGAGAATTTCTCATAACTAGGGTTTTTTATGCTCCTGATAGTACCTACTTACAATCTAACAGTATTGAATTGCTTTTCTCAATAGATGATTCAAGCTCAGCTAAATACTCTCTCTGCTCAGCTTCCAGTTCTAAAAATTGTTTCTTCATAGCATTGGTCTCCTCCAATGACCATTTATAGAGCTCTGCCATTTCTGCAAAGTTATGGTTTCGGTTTTGGCCAAACTTTTCCTGAGCTTCCGCTAACATATCTTTGCAGGAGTAAGCACAAAGTTTCATAAGCCCACCCATAGTTATTTGACCATTAACAAACATATTTGAGTCTGGTGTCTGAAAAAGAGAGAGAAAAAAACAGGAATTAGGGACTAGGGGGAAATTTAACATTTTTTCCCGTTACGGCTAGACCTGAGATTGTTCCGGCACCCTGGTACGTCAGGAATACTGACACACGCAAGAAATTTGGTATCGATTTTCAATGTTGCCGGATTTTTTTTACAAATTACCAAATTTTACCTTAAGCAAAATGGGATGAATTGGACAATTATCCGAAAAATGGCACGTTTTACTCTTTACGAAAAAAAATATCTGTGAACGACAGCTAAAATGTACAAAGAATCTTTTCAAAAAGTCAGACAACTGGACTTAGCTTATAATATGGTATGTTTTCCAAACAGCTTCAGAAAGGACTCACAATTAATCCTGAAATGACCATCTCTGCCATTTTTATGATAATATGCGTTTCTCCTCCGATTACTATAAAATCTGAATAGAAGAGAGATCTAAAAACCGATCTAAGCTTAAAAAGAGATACTCTTGACTCAAAAACTAATTAGAAACTGGGAATGATACAAACCTTATTCTACCCGATAAGTGTGGTTGTCACTTTATTTAATACTAATAAACAATAGCTATTTCAGCCATCATCAGGTTAATAAAATTAAATAAACTATCGGAAATACACCGCAAACACTTTCTCACATCAAAATTATACTGATAGACCCCCCATCAGACCTCCCTTTATTACTCTGGAGGAGACTTTCAGACCGGGGGGGGGGGGTCTTCCCCAGGGGGTTAAGGGGTTAATTTTACAGTAGGCTGGTTTCAGAATGTTTTGGCAAATTTTCATCAAAATTCAAACAGCTGTATTTGAAACATTCCAATTTTTCCCTACGTTTACCCATTTTCCTACTGATTTCAATGGAACGTTTCATCATTCATAACATACTTACAGTTTAAAATTTCAAAAAAACAAAAAAGGCCCTTCTGGGGAACGGTAAAAACAACTTCTCTGCAAAATTCGGATGCATACGGACAATTGGTTCAAAAGTTATGCTGGGATACAGACAGACAGATCTGCGCCATCGCAATACTTTCTCAATTTCTAACTTTGTTAATTGTGAGAAAGTAAAAATAATAAACAAAAATTAAATGGAAAAACTAGAACATTTGATACCGAGGATTCGGAATTTTGCCAGTGCTCGCAATGTGATGGAATAGCTGATAAACTGACATGGGTTGCTGAACTAGGTTTTTTCGTTCTTTTCTGACACATCATCTTGTTGCGGAGGGAGGAGGGTCATATCAGGTGTGCCACCTATTTTACACCTCTGTTTTGATGATGGCTAAAATAGCCGAAACAGCAATTGTTTATTATTATTAAATAAAGGGACAACCACACATCGGACATAATAAGGTGCGTTTTATTCTTAAAACATGTTACTTGATCAAGAAAAACCAAATCTGAATGAATTAAAAACTCAGCCATCAATTTACTAAATGTTGTGTTTGTAACGCTCATTTTTGAGACTTTTAATTTTATAATATCTTTGACTTTCCTTGGAAAGTTGAAAAACCATAAATGGTTAACTATCACAGCACAAGCATGGGAAAATATTCATAGAGTAACAGATTTATCGCCGAAAAACAGGCTGTTTCGGACATAACTCATTTTTCTCTTCGTCTTTCACTTTATTTTCCAACTGCGACAGACTTGTAAGTTTATTGTGTGCTTGAAATTTTGAGGAATTATGGAAGACTGTCCATAATTTTGGACTTTATATTTTTCCAATAATTCAGGTTTGATCTTAAATATTTTCTGCAAAAGTAATACAGAAAAGTGCCCTGTTTTGAGGTCCCGGCAAAAAATGAATCGCCCAATTTAGTCCTAAAAATGTCCAGGACGTCTTTAGAACCAAACTGGGCGATTCATTTTTTGCCGGGGTCTTCCATTTCAAATAGTGGCTGAACTGCCAAGCGTAAAAGTCTGCTAGAAAAAAAATGAAACTTACAAAGAGACCCTTGGAAGTTAATTGACTAATGTAGGCCGATAGAGCTGCTTCCGAGTACTTTGAGCCATCAAGTTTGACATCCTGAGTTTTAAAATAAACCATTTTATAGACAACTGTGGCGAGCTCATGAATTTTTTTTTCACATTCACTATCACGTTCAAATTTGAATCTTGCCACATTTTCTCTAATGTCCAGTTCTTTCAAGCGTTTGTCTACACAAATTTTGATTTCAGGATCAGCGAATGATTTCTTATCCATTTCCTTGATACAGTGTGTGTCATCCACTGTTTTTGCTAGACTACTTATTAAATGAACGTTTTTTTCCTTCAACGTTTGTAATTCTTCTTCATTTCCCTCGACCACGTTTTTTAAATCCTGTTCCTCTGCATCAAACACAAATTTATTTTGGTCTGCATCCTCTGTAAGTTTATTATACCTAGAATACTGTTTTTGTCTGTCTAAAGATGTAAATCCATCCAATACACTGTCATATCCTGGCACCAAAAAAAAATAATAATAATTAGAAAATAAATCTTAGAGAGAAAATGGAGATAGTTAAAAGAATATGAAAAAGAGAAACCAAATGAGGCAGTTGCAAGGGTCTGAATTGTTGTGTTTTTGATAAAGAAAATGAAGGTACTTGATGAGCTGCGAACAAAGATGCCTTTGGTTTCTAATTAAGTCCCATTGTTCCGGAGATCAGATTTCGGCCCAAAATACATTGTTTTAAATGGGAATTCCGCGTAGTGATGTCACTGCGCACACAATTTTTAACAACTTTACACGTGTGTATCTCCAAAGCCAGAACACTTAGAAAAAAAACCAAAGGCACCGTTGTTCTCAGCTTACCAAATAATATCAGTTTGTAAAAAACACAACATTTCAGACCCTTGCATTTGCCCCATTTTGAAGGATGATAAGGGAAATTTCACATTCAAAAACCACAGCTGTGGATTCATAACCAGTCCTGACCTTATTTTCTTCCTAGACCAAAATTATCTTCTCGTGTTATCCCGAACCTGGACCACTGAAGAATCCATCTCTGGAGCACTTCACAGAGGGTCTAGATAGAAAGCTGTTGCAACTAAAACGGTGACTGTGAAGAGTCACTCTTTCTACAAAATTCACGCAAATCTCTTTTGGAATTTTATTCTTTATTACTGGAGACACAAATATCCTGCTTGCAAATTTATCCCGTTAAGCCGTTAATGCAATTACAATAGGCGCCTTCCATTTAAAGTGTATGCAATCAACGCAGCAATCGAGAAATGAAATTGCATACTTCAAGAAATGAAGGAGTTTTCTGTTGAAGCACTTGTAGAGTTGTAGCAGAGAAAACTCTCTTGAAAACAAGAGATTTTCAATTCTCTATTCATTACAATCCGGTTGACATTTTTAGTAAAAGTTAGAACTATCAATGGGTCTGTTGCAAACTTTTGCTACAGCGATAGAGAGAGTTGAGTCTTCAGTAAAATCATGTGAAAAGTTCACTGGTGGTATCAGAAAGTCATAAAATGCAGTTTTAAACTCACAAGAGGCGTTTAACTGAAACCCAAGATGGCGGTAAAAAATAAAAATAGAGCAACCTGTGTGCACGCACTGTGAACATCCATGATGGCCAACGTTAACGTCACAGCATCGGAGGTTATGAGTTTTTTCGCGTTGTGATTGGTTGTGAGGTTGGCCATCTTGGATGTTCATGGTGCTTGCATACAGGTTGCTCAATATTTTACCGCCATCTTGGATTTCAGTTAAATGCCTCTTGTGAGTTTGTTATTTCATTTTATGACTTTCTGCTGCCACCAATGGACTTTTCACGCAGTTCTAAATGAGATTGATCACTCTATAGCAAAAGTTTGCGACAGACCCATTGAGGCATTTAATGTAAAAAGGGGCTTTTGGCAAAAAACCCCTTTTGGAATAAAACACTTCTACCAATTAGCTATATCAATGATAGTCTCTCACCAAACTCTCAGCTCAATATCTTGAAAACTAAGCAATTACAAGGCGTTTTCGTGAATCGAGATTGGCGCAGATAGGACAGTAAGGGCCGAAAATAGAAAATATTGCGAAAATACAGTGATGGCTCGTGAAATTTGACAACATTGGATGTTTTCTGTTTAAACCTATGTAAAATAACCAATTCTAGGTGAGATGATGTGCCTCAACCCGAATCCATAATTTTACATCCGTATTGACGGCAAAAAAGTACGGTAGCAAGATGCACGAGCCGCCACAGCAAAAATGACAACACTTCTTCAGTATTTGGTTCACCACCCAACGGTCTTTCATAACTCAGTAAATCATATTATTTATAACTTATTTGCCTCTAATTTACTCTAATACTATGCTAGGAATGACGCTGTAATGATTTTTCCATAAAACTCAACCATATTTTATCAAATGCCATTTATATGATAGATTGATTGGGCCGGCGAGACCCATTTTACGTAAAAAGAGGTTCCTTGGAGTCAACTTCAAACTATTGCATAAAACACAGTAATGCACGGATTTCAACAAACTGTAAGCCATTACATCTGTCATTGAACCAACTTTTAGTGAAATAAATTTACATCTGCCATTTAGATGGCCTGAAAGGTAGAAATCAAGTTACTTACAAAACTTTAAAAGGATTTTCCTTCCAATTTTAAAACTGCAAAGAGACCCTTTTTACATGAAACAACTCTATTTTTAATATTCTTCGATGAAATAGATCAAAAGCCTCGAAGCACAATGAAAAAATTTACAAACCATTTTTGTTGCGCTGACGGAGTGTTACTACTATAGCCGCAGTGGATAGATCAAGCATGAAGATGATAAATTTTGATCCGCCGGCCGTACTTAAGATGGAAGCTGCTATTTTTGGGAGTTTTATTAAGTTGTGCTTGGAGTTGTAATCCAGGAGAAATGCCAAAACCGCTCTTCGAAAGGAGGCCTCTTGTTCTTTGGTGTAAATAGGCCAAATGATATCTTGTTTGAAAACATTCGGTTTGAATATTTTCAAAAGAAAATTCAAAGTGTACAACATCCCATCTCTATTTGTCTGCAGGAACATATCCTGTGAGACAGCAAAACAAAGGATAACATGTTGTTGCTGTTTAAAAAACCAAGAAAAACCAATGAGTGCTTACCGCAGGGGTGTGCCGTGGTCTCCGGAGGGGGTGGGGCAAGAATGCAATCTTGCCGCCCTCGGCGAACAACATTATAAATTTTATAACTTTTTTTTTTTTGCTTGTTACACGCTGATTTTGCCGCCCTCTGTAATTCATTTGGAAATTTGATTACCTTTTTTTTTTTTTTTGTTTTGGTTGTTCACCCTGATTTTGCCACCAGAGGCAAGGACGAATTATTTTGTAAAGCAACTTACATAAACATCACCGAGATATACCACAGGTTAAATTAAGGAGAGGGGGACTTGAGAGTAGGGATGCGAACCGGAATCGGTACCGGAACCTAGAACCGGTAGAACCGAAATTATTCCAGGAACCGGAATCGGAACCTAGAACCGAAATTCATCCTGTCAAGGAATCGGAACCGGAACCTGGAACCGAAATTCATCTGATTAAAAAACCGGAACCGGAACCGGAACCCCAGGTAAGGTTCCAAGAACCGAAAGTGTACAGCGGTTCCATTTCGGTTCTTATAAGCTGAGATTTTTTTCTCTCCTTCTCTATTCCTAACTTTTGCTGTACTATTTTGGAGTGACGCTTCGTTTCCATAGACCCGCGAATAAACCGCAAACTTCTTTTGAAGCAAAATCTTCAGTTCTGGAAAATGGCGGGTCGAAGAAAAGAAAATAATATAAGAAAATTCTATGAATATGATGAATTGAACGATACATCAACGTGTATATTGTGCAAAGCAAAATTAAAAGGAAATCACGCGACAAATCTTTCAAAGCATGTAAAAACGAAGCACCCAAATCAATTCAAAGAATTTGAGAAAGAAAATAACCTCAAACGCAAAAAAGAACTGGATGAAGAAGCGACATCATCTAAAAAACAAAAAGGGCAAGTTCAAACAACTTTAAAAAAATCTATGTTCAGAGAACTCATCATTAAAATGGATTTAAAAAGTCTTCAAGATGCATGTGTAGATTTAATTATGAACGGCCGTACTTTAAATCTCATGGATGACCCCGCCTTTCATCGAATAATTGATCCTATATTACAAGGCCTGAATACGGATGCGCGCATCAACAGAGAGAACGTGAGGCAGCTAGTTCTTCAAAAAGCCAGAAAATTGCAAGCAAAAATAGCAGCTGAACGAAAAGGGAAACTGATTTCAATAAAGCTGGACGCATGCAGTAAGAGAGACAGAAGCGTTCTCGAATTAAACGCTCAATACATAGATGAAATTGGTAAAATTGTCATTCGTACGCTTTCGGTAACTGATTTGACGGAGCGTCATACCGGGGAATATCTAAATTCTGTAATTTCGAAGACTCTAGAAACGTATTCCATCAGGATTCTTCAAGTGTACTGCGCTACAACCGATAATGGCGCCAATATGGTAAGGACAATCAAAATATTAGAAGAGAGTATCAACGCAGAGACGGAGATAGCTGACGAAGAAGATTGGGATTTTAATTGTATTACCGATGATGAAAACGAAATTTTAAATGAAGATCCACACTCATTTTTATCTGGTCAGTTGCGTGGATTTAGGTGCGCCGCTCACACGCTGCAACTCACTTTACACGATGTTTGGAAAAATGAAGCCAACTATAATGAGGTCATAATGAAAAGCAGAATTGTCGTAAAGCAGCTGAAGAAGCAGAACACAATAATTTTGCTTAAAGTGAAACAATTAAATCTGGCAATTCTCGACTGTCCAACGAGATGGTTTTCAACCTATCTAATGGTCGAACGGCCACCGTGGCTTTATCGGCGCCGTCGACGCAAGTCAGTGTGGAAAGGTTCTTTTCCTCTCTTGCTTTTATCATGTCCCCGTTGCGCAGCCGTTTAACTCCTGAGCTACTTGAGAGCATACTTCTTGTAAGGTCTTATAGAAATTAATTAACCACCTCATTAACTTTTTCCATGACATTCTCGGAGAAAAAAGACTGGTACAATTTATCATCATGGTAGCTGATTTTGACCTCAACAAGAAATGATGGTAAATTTCACCAGAATCAACTATCATGATGGTAAATTGTACCTAATTTTATTTTCTGACAAATAAAAATGATCAAAAATACATATTTTTGTCAAGAGATTGAATTTCTTCTATTTTCCTATTTTTTTTTTCTTCACTATCATCCGTATCATTAAAAATATTAAAGAACCGATAAAGAACCGGTTCCAGAACCGAAACCGGAACCGGAACCTAAAATCATGGATGCCATGGAACCGGAACCGGAACCGGAACCGAAATTCATCCTGTCAAGGAACCGGAACCAGAACCTGGAACCGGAATTCGTGCTCTCAAGGAACCGGAACCGGAACAGGTTCTAAAATTAATTTCGGTTCTCATCCCTACTTGAGAGGCAGAAATCTCACCAGTATTCAAACTTTGCGAGGGCCGGACACGAAAATGCCCTTAAGGTGATTCTATGGCAAACTCCCGAAAATTTTAATCCGATAGATGGCGTCACTTGTCGCTGGCTCCGAAAAGAGCCGTTTTTTGACGGTTTCCGGCTGTTTTCTCTGAACACACGAATAAGAGACGAAAAATCGGAATGTCAGCACCTGCTTAATTTTTTGCTTAATTTTTTGAGCCATAAAAGGGCCAAATTGGTTCTAAAATAAAGGTGAAAGTATGCAAAGAAAAAAGCCTGTGTAATTTGGAGTTGTATCAGTAAAGATTACAGGTGAAACAGAAACCTGTAATCTTTACTGATACAACTCCAAATTACACGTGATTTTTTCTTTGCATACTTTTGCCTTCATTTTAGAACCAATTTGGCCCGTTTATGGCTCAAAAAATCAAGCAAAAAATTAAGCAGGTGCTGACATTCCGATTTTTCGTCTCTTATTCGTCTGTTCAGAGAAATCAGCCGAAAACCGTCAAAAAACGGCTATTTTCGGAGCCAGCGACAAGTAACGCCATCTATCGGATTAAAATTTTCGGGAGTTTGCCATAGAATCACCTTAAGGTGATTCTTCAGCGTTTAGTGCCGATTTCTGCCATCAGAGCACTACCATTCGATTAAAGTCAAATTACAGGCTAAAAGTAATTTATTTTTAAAGAAAACGGAGTGTCAGTTACTAGATAGTCTTCTGAAGAGTGTCTCTGAAAAAAAATCTCGTCAATAACTTCAAAAATAAGGGGAAAGTACCAAAACAAGAAATATCGTAAATCGATTCTTGTATCGAAATGCGATATTTTATTTTTCAGTACTTTCAGCCTTGTTTTTGAAGTTATTGACAAGATTTTTTGCAGAGACACTCTTCAGATGGTGATCTAGTAACTGACACTCCGTTTTCTTCAAAATAAATTACTTTCAGCCTGTAATTCGACTTTAATCAAACGGTAGCGCTCTGCTAGCAGAAATCGGCACTAAACGCTCAAGAATCACCTTAAAGTGTATTTCAAGCGAAACTTTAACAGATTACAATCCACTGGATAGTTACACTAGTCTTTCTACGGAGAAGTTGTTTTTTCGGCATTTTAAATTTGAATCATAGAAATAACGCAAAAAGAGCCCAAAACGAGCAAAATTGGTTGAGAACTAGAGTGCTTTTGCACTTACCTTTTTAAATACTTTTGAGAACTCTGGAGAACATTTGTGAAACTGCGTTAGGAGGGTCAAATTTTTGTGGAGTGAGCTTGATTTCTGTTCCATGGTTAACTGTCATGTATGGTTTCTTGTATTCTGAAATTAAAAATTTGTCAGGGTAAATTGCCAGCATTAACCCTTTGCGGTCGTGAGTCGGGTCAGGCCCAACATCGTTAACAAACCCATCACGACCACATCATTGCGACTCGCATGTTAAGGCATGTTAAGGCTGACCTTTTTTTTTTAAATTTTAAGAAGCCCTACAGCAGCTAATCCCATTCATTAAAATTTATCAACTAACGTACAATACGAGGGCACATACGGAGAGGATGGGTACACACCAAATGTATGTATGAAACCAAGGTAAGGGAGAAAGAAGTAAAAATTACAGATGCAATTATGAAACACAATAGAAAAATCAGACTAGGAACTCACCAAGAGAAGAAAACGTGATACAGACTAACGACTGATGAATACAATGATATAAAAATAAAGAAATAAAAGAAAGGCCAGGAAAGGCAAATTAATCGTTAGAAATGCTAATAATCCACTGTAAAGATCGGAGAAAAGGCCCCTCCTGAAAAAGACAAAAGAATACAAACTGATATTACTAATAAAAATAAACAAATTACCTAACCTAACCTAAAGATAAAAGTGCCGCCGAAACTGCTCCCGCAAGTTAAGCAACTGTAAACAAGAAAAAGTTACTAATGGAACAGAGAACTGATAAGATTCGAAGTTCGAATTATGTTTGAAACCTTCGAAGCATAGTTAGTACCAGCGGTACTTTAATAATAATAATAATGTATGATATAATATCTCAAGTGACAACGACTGTGGAGTAAGGAATCATAAATGAAAGCAACATAAAAAAAAAAAATTATTGGAGCTTATAAAAATTATGGTGATTTTTGGCTTCGAAGACTCGCGGTATGACTTTCCACTGGAGTAAAAAGTTTGATTTTTTACTACTCAAGTCAAATGAGTCGGCAAGTCTCCGAGATACGGATAATCATAAATTAACATACTTTTCAAACTTCTGGATTTTCGATTCGATAAATTAAAGACTTATGGCCAACCTCATTTGTTTCGATGTGATTTGTCTTCACGTAAAACGCCTGTATTTTGTAAGTTAGTGTCAGTTACAGGGTTTATTAGTGAAGTGCTTCATTGACTAGTTCAGTAGATAAAAATCTTTGGTGATTTCTAGCATAGAGCGGCCCCGCGAGAATTCAAAACCACGCACCGTACGCACTAAAAGCGAGGGTTATTGCCGTCGTCAAAAACTCAAAACGTCTCTCGTGCTCTTCTGGAGCACCGGTCTTGTTAAATGGCATGGGAAAATAGCCTCAAGAGCGCAGACCTGTTCATCTCGCAGACTGAAATTCGTCTGAACGGTAGAGGACTCCCAAGACGTCCCTGGTACTCTTCCGCGGCATCGCTTAGAATATATTATTTTATGGGGAAATAGACTTACGGGCAGATCTGTTCATCTCACGAACTTCTAAACGCCAACATCGTGAAGGGCTGACAAAATATCCCTTGTGCTCTTCTGGAGCATCGCTCTTGTCATGTAGGTAGTATGGGGGGAAATAGACTTACGAGCAGACCTGTTCATCTACGCTAACATTGTGGAGGGCAGTTAAAAAGTCCCTTGAGCTCTTCCGGGGTAATGCTTTTTGTTATATAGTATAGGAAAACAGACTTACGAGCAGACCTGTTCATCTCGCGGACCTCAATAGTCAATACGCCAATATTGCGTAGAGCTGTTAAAAACGCCCCTTGTGCTCTTCGCAGGGCCATCGCTCATGTGTTTCCCCCCCCCCCCCCCTCCTTTTTTGTAAATGGCAGCTTTCCGTCCTTTCCGTTTTCGTTCATTCCAGTGGCGTCGCGTGCCATCTGGCAACAATGCAACTGCTCCATTTGAACTCATTAAATACATCGAATTTTCCTTGTGCACTGTGCACCCCCTGAATTCGATGTTTTACATGAGTTTAAATGGAATCCATTGTTGCCAAATTGCACGCGACGCCGCTGGTTCATTCTCTTCATTTTCTCCTCCATTTCCCCTCTTCCCATATTTGTCTCTCTTTTCTTCGTCCTTCTTTCTCCTTTTTCTAGGTCGGGAAGGGAGTGCCCTCCCTCTCCTCAAATTAATGAATCAAAATTTATAGTTTGGTTGACAAGTTCTAAGATGAGCCCGTTGAAAGCCCTCTATCTTAAAAAGGATTGGGTATGGCGTGACGTGCCAAAAAAAGGGGGGGAGGTTACATTATATTTTTTTTTTTTTAACTAAAATACGACGAGAAAAATTGTGATGCAGGTAAACAAAAACCAATGCTGAGCAAAATGTATTCTGAGTTGATTTAATGCCGTTCAGGTTTGTTTTTTGTTTTTGTTTTTTTTTTTGTAAGAAAAAAAAAGGGGAGGTTTTTTGGAGTAATAATTAAGGTTTAAATCGAATCGGGAAGCGAGGTGACCGCTCATCAGTGAAAAAGCCATAATACTGATTCGTCGTCTTATCAGAGTAAGCAGTCTTATCAGTTATCAGTCTTTGGTCTTATCTCATCGCTCGCGCACCCCTCAGGAGAAATTGAGAACTAAAACTGTCACTGACATAGTGACCTACTTTTCTCGTATCAGCACAGCTGATTACAGTAGGTCCTTTGTTGTTGAAATTAGATTTTATGAACATAAGTCAGTTCCGTGAGTTTACTTTCAACGCGGGAGAGGGGCGTATATTTTCGTATTTCATCTACAGTTTTTTTACATTCTCTTTGTTTTCGTAATATTTTCGCAAACTTTTCTTAAAAACTCTCCCCGACAATTTTATCCAACCTCTTCCGCCATTGCCGTTTGGAGGTGTTTATGAGTTAACCTCTATCCCATTACCATTTTAAGTGAAATTTAATTTAAACTTCCATCGCTCTTTGTTCAAGTTTAGTGTTCTTACAAACAGTTTCCTCGTTTTCGAATTATTTCCTGTCCCACGTTGCATGCCTCTTCTCTAATGCTTTGTGTCTTTTGGACTCCCTCAAAATGAGCTCCTGCTTGGATTGGGATAGGCTCTAGGGGAAGTAACTCACCATGTCCAGGTAAATTTATTAAGCTTTCGTGATCTAATGAACAGTTGCACTGGTCACTGAGGTACTGTTGTGTTTTGAAGGCTATGGCTTGTCTTTCCTCAAGCTGTTTACTCTGCAGGAATGCATGTATTTGAGTAACTTTCAGATAAGATATACATGATCGGAGGACCTGTATGAAATGACTTGTCTACCTCACTATTGTTTAGCATCTCCGCTCTGAGTGTCCATTTTCCCTCTCAATTTAGTTAATCCGAGTCGCTAGGTAGAAGTGCATTCATCATCTAATCTGAAAGTGGCATTTTAACCACTGAAAGTGCGATAGCCAAAGTTCTCAGTCTAGTGTAGGAAGCCAAATCAAGGGAAGCGTCTCCGTTGTCAATAAAATGGATTGGTTATCAGTTCAGTGTGTATCTCTGTAAACTGATGGAAAATTTTCCTGGAATTGTTTGATTCTGATCGATAACTACAAACTTCTCCAATAGCACTACCTACCACTAGTGCCAGAATGATATTTATTTCTGTTTCTAGTGCTCTGTTTCTTGAGTGAGCTAATCTTAAATCACGTAATCTGCACAGGTGACTTCCTCCGCAAGGAACATTGTGGATGCCTAAAGTCCATACTAACCTGGTCAGTACGGTAGCTCTGTAATTTCACTGCTTAACGTAATTCCTACAAAGTGATTAAGCGCCTAACCCAAGTATTACTGAAGAGTAGAGATCAACTCCTATTTGATTTACATGGTATCTTGCTTTAAGTATGAATGCTACAACACTGGACTGTAGGCTTTCCCAAGAACTATTGAACTTGAAAACTGTGCAACATGGATGAAAATGACTACTGCTCCTGTTAATAATAATCAATTTTGCAATTATTTTTCAATTAATTTTTCATGAAAAACACCTAAATTCCAATGCATGCACAAGCCCCATCCTTTTCCAGTGCTTCAAATTCATTCTTTTGGTAAATCCCTGAAAAGCTTTTAATCTTCTTTAATTTCTACTGAATTTTGTGTTCACAGGATGGTGACTCATCACTCCACTTCATGGGCATCCTCAAAAAATGCCCCTATCCAAATCGAAACGCTGCCTGTCAACATTCAACCAATAAAATCTGAGCCTATAGATTTTGATTCTGACACAGCATCTGAATGGGTTAGTGCCTCCAGTTTCAAATAATTATAAGTCAATTTTTCTCTTCGTTACTTTGTGAGTAGCAATTGAAGAGCTCTTTAGAAAAACCATGTTTAAAACAGATAAGACCTGTTTTCTTTCCCATCCGCTGCCCATCGATCCAGCAGATGGAATCCAGCAAACCATTCCTCTCCATTCTGATGGAGCCCGATAGGGCGATGGATTCCATCCGCTGCCCATCGATCCAGCGGCCTCAGGAGACCGCTGAGAACAGATGGATAGATATACCTGTTTTGCTTACATCTGTGTTTACAAATGGGGAACTCTAACCTCTTCAAGCTAAATTGTACCAGAGGCAAATAGAGAAGGAGCACCATGCTAAAACACATAGGGCAGATTTGAGGCGCTCTGAATTCTCGCAGATTCAACGAAACAACAATCAACACCCCTCTGATGCCGCAGGGTGATGAACGGTGACATTCAGAAAACACGAGCAGATGGACTTGGAAGTGAAGAGGAGGGTGCTCACCATTCAACACCATGCGACATCAGAAGGGTGTTGATTGTTGTTTTGTTGATTCCGAGAGAATTCAGCGTGCCTCTACGGCAGCTATAGTCGGGCCAATATAAGTTGACACCTGAAGCAGAGAGAAAATGATCAATAAAAATGGAGAAATGCAACAAGGCACTAATTAATTGTGGCGCCCCCTGTCAAGATGGAGCACGCTGCTTGACGAGGGTCAGGTCCACGCTGCATTGCCGCTTAGTGCAAACCTGCCTGATTCTTCAGGTGTCAACTTATATTGGCCCGACTATAGTTAGTGCTCCATCTCTGTTTGTCTCTTAATTGTATGAATTGACAGAAACGCTTTGATGGACCAATGGGCAGATGGACTCAAGCGGTCCCAGCAAAATTCTCGATGGATCAATGCAGTGTATGGGGGAAAAAATGCATCTATAGTATGCTCCTCCTCAGAAGTTCACGTTTCAAAAAGGTAATGGTGTGTGAAGCTGCGTAACTCAATAGAAACACACACCATCACCTTTTTGAATAATGAACTTTAGAAGGCAAGCATACCCTCTGTTACCTGTAGTGCAACCAGGTTCTTTTCCTTCTCTCTCATTCCCCCTTTGAATGTATAAGTTAAAAAAAGATAGAAAGAGGGGGTTTTATCTCCTTGTACATCCTTGTCTAACACACGTGTTTTAATGGAGAATAGAGAGAGTTGGGGAATTTCTCGGTGTGCTACTGTCTGTTTCATACATGGTTTTTTAAAGAACTTCTTAATTACAGTTAAATGACCATGGCTTCTTCAGAAATCGAAAAGAGAAGTGCAAAAGAGTTCATAAAGGAGCGATCTAAGGTGAGTTTAGAGTGCCAAAGAATAGTTCAATGGGTCCATTGCATACTTTCGCTACAGCAATATAGAGGGTTGACTCTGGTGTAAAATAGCGTGGAACTCTCATTGAGAGTATGAAATAGTCTCAAAATCCTCTCATTATCCCATAAAAGGCGTTTTAAGGAGGGCCTAAGATGGCGGTTGAAAGGGCAAATCAACCCTGCAGGCTTGCACCTTGAGCACCAAAAGATGACCGATGACGGCATTTAATGTTGAACAAAAGACATTGTAACTAATCAACAATTTGATGTGTTTGACCTATTTTTAGAAAAATATATTCAGCATGAGACAAATGAACCTGGCTACGCTGGCTGGGCGACAGTCTGGAATCCGAGAGACGAGTGTAAAGGCTCAGAAAATAAGAAGTCGCTACATCATGAGTGCGAGCAAATCTTTGGATATTCTGAGGCAGAATTTGCAGACAGCCCTAAATGATGACATTGATCTTGTCATCAAATCATATCTGGAGGTAAATATGCAGTTATCTATCTACTGAATCGTCGATTTATACTAATTTCCAGTGATTTCTTTTTTCAAACTGAGTGTTTAACTGTCTCACGGGGTGACAGAAAAAAGGAAAGTGAGCTCTGTTGTTTGTATTAATAAATTTCTTGAGGTATTTACTTATAAATTCATTCAAATTCATGATTCATGAATTTTTTATGTATGGAAAAAAAATTGTTTAAAAAATTCTGTGTAAATTGAACAACGTTGTTTTTAAAAAAAACTGTGCTTTACTTACATAAATCAAAACCCTATGGGGTGCTCCCTATGTTAATTCCTGTTGAGTTTCGAAAATATGTCAGCCACTGCGCGTGGTCTCTATTATTTACTGTCTTTGAACCACTCCGACCAGTTCATCCACCGATCGCGGTTACTCTGAGATATAACCTCAAAACTGTCAATTTTTGCCTACATCTCGAGTTCCTTGACCTGCTGAATTTTTCATGGCACAAGATCCATTTCAAAAAAAAATCAAAAGAGCCTCTCTAAAAATAATGACCCAAAGAATAAAGAAAAAGCAACGTTCAAAAAAGTAAACAAACATGGAATACAGGATATTGGATAAAACTAGTGTTTTTTTTAATTGGAATGCTGAATGAATCGCACCCAACTGTTCCATCTTGTTTTACTGTGTTCCATGCTTTAAAAAATTAGCCTTAAAGAGTCAACAAAATATTAGTGCATCTATAATGAGAGCAGGACCATTTTGAGTATCAGGTTGCTTTTTTGTGGTTGGTATTTGCAATCACATGTTGTCCTTATCCTTTCTATTTTTTTTAGTCATAAATTTTACTATCCTTCCTTTTTCTGGAGATACTTATTTTGTTTTCTCTCTTTCTAGAAATATTTTGCTCCTGCTGTGACAAACATTCGTTTGAACATGGGCGATGCCAGTGTTAAAGAAGAACAGATTCGTGAAGTCTGTCGGACTATATTAGAAAATGCAAAGTTGATGTATGCGAATAGTCCCGTTTCAAAAAGCCGATGCACGCCGTCAGATGTCTCTCAGCTTATTGAATGCAGGTTTTCCAAGGTAAGGGTTTAATCCGCCCCATTAAGACGTTTTGGTTTTGTCTATTTAAACTCGTGTAAAAGGTCGAATGGGGCTCTTGCAACTTTTTGCTACAGGTGATTGAAGAGTTAATTCTTGCATGAAAACCTATAAAAATGTTGATGAGTGCACTAAAAAATCACGAAATTCACTCTCAGAATCAGGCTAAATGGCAGAACTACGCGGGTATCACGGGAGATTCCTCTCTTTGAGACATATCTCTGTGTTTCCGCAGAGAAAGTGACATTATAGACAGGAATCTTTCATGATACCTGCTAAGCTCTGCCAGAACGATCATGCCATTGCAGCTGTATTCTGAGTTTATTATGGAATTTTAGACTCTTTTAGTGTGATTTTTGTGGTTTTCGCTGGTTTTTACATCAACTTTAACTTTTCATTTGCGAGAGCCCCATTCAAGGGTATTCACCAAACATCCAAAAGTATAATATTTTTAATCGGTTCAAATAGAGAAAGTATAACATTACAACATTACTTGCAACACCACCAATCAAGACATGTCTCTCTGTGTTTTTGCATCATTGACTTGAGAGGAAACGGAGATGAATTATTAAATTTTGATGTACAATTCAAATCAAAAACTTGTTATTTTTGTAACTAAGGGGGGGGGTGGGGGTTGTTTTATTTTTTAATATTATGAAACTCAGAAGTCCAACTCCTAATGTCATGTAAGTAAGAAAGACCCTACTTTCAAGGATTTTGAAAAAAAAAGAAAAAAAAATTGGCCTCGCTTCAAAGGGTTGGTCATAAGCTATGGCCATTAAAGCAAAATGTAAAATGTGCATTTTTGGAATTTTGATGAATCTTTTCTATGAAAATTTACCAAGTTGTGGGCCCAAAGAGCAAACATGTTGTCTGTTTTGTTGTAGTTGTAATTGTTCACTCCTGAATAGACCATGTTTTAAAGTGCCGCGTCACAACTTTTGCGTCCACTTTTTGTTCAGCGTTCTAAAATGGCCCAATTAAGAGGGAACGTTGAGAATGATTTCATTTTTTTTTTTCAAGGGGTAAATATTCTTGTAGGTTGTTCTGAAGACCGGAAAACTAAAAAAAACCTGGGGAAATTTGGGAGCGATAAAAAATTTTCTCTGTTTTTCCTCTCCAAATCTTGTGGTCATCCTGCCTTGTTTTTTCAAAGCTTGTATCTTTGATACTCTTTTACAAATAATTTTATTTTTACAGAATTACTCGTCAGAAAAACGGGAGCGACATGAGAAGAAAGAAAGGCGCGAGGAGGCGGAGAGACGCGAATCCGATCTGAGTTTCAAATCAAACACATTGGTGTCAAATCTATCGAATAATCTTTACAACGGTGCTCCTACAAATTTGTCGAATAATTCCTTGGACAACTCAATCAAAAGCTCTCTGAACAATTCTGTCAATCATTCGCTCAGCTCTTTGAATAGCCCGTTGAGTCATCTTAATAGTACTTTAAACAATTCTCTGAGTGCAGATGTGGCGACGATGAGCAACTCATTAAGCAGTCCTTTGCATGAAACGCTGAATAACTCTCTAAATGACTCGCTAAGTAATACGCTGAATGAATCGTTAAATGAACCGTTGAACAATTCTTTGAAATTGAAATTGTACGAGCAGCCAGTTTCGAATAAGCCACTATTCTCGCTATCCAGCCCCCTTGATTCAGAATCCAAGTGGAGCCCGAATAGGATACGATCCAACACTTTATTCGTAATATCTCCGTGTAATGTGAAGGTATGTATTTAATATGGATCAGTTTGAATGCTAAAGTGAAGCTGTAATTATTATAATGGTCAATTATCAAATGTAAATTTATTATCATTGTTGTTTTTGAAGTTCATTCTTGTTCCACTTTTACTTTTGTGATTGAAGAGTTCTTTGGAAAAACCACGTATAAAACAGAGGGTCTGCTTGTCCTCAATAATTCATTCTTCAAAGGGTTATTGTATGTCTTTCCAGAGACAATATATAATAGAAACCACGCACCAGCTGTGCGTATGGTGGCTGACCTTTTTTTTTGGAGCTCAAAAGGATTTAACACAGGGAGCATCAGCACCATCATTCACAGCACCATCTAACATGGTCCTTATGTTGACTGATGAAATTTCGATGCTTCGGTCTCATTAAGCAAAAATCTCAACAACTCTTCTGATCAGCCAACGTATGGACCATGTTTGCGGTATTCTGTTGACTGTTGAGACCCCAAAAAAAAAAAAAAAAAAAATAGATAAAACAATTAATTAAAATAATAAATAATAATAATATACAGTAGTTGTTACTTACTTTAGTTTTGTCAGTCCTGATTTTTGTAGAATAATATTTTTCAAACGATGATCATTTCGAATCTGTATGTAGATTCATCTTCAGGTTAGAGTGGTAGAATCGCGACCGCGACTTGTCGAAAATAGAAAAGAATGTTACGAAAATGATTTTCGACAAGTCGCGGTTGCGATTCTACCACTCTAACCTGAAGATGAATCTACATACAGATTCGAAATGATCATCGTTTGAAAAATATTATTCTACAAAAATCAGGACCGACAAAACTAAAGTGAGTAACAACTACTGTATAAATATGCAACCTGATAAAGTTAATCAACAATCTAAATAATAATAATAAATAATAATAATAAATAATATGGAAGCCACGTAGCAGGCTGATTATGAACGATCGTAATGCTATCGAGCCGATGACTCCTGAGCTATCGGAGAATTTCCGTAGAGATGGGAGGGTTTCTATCAGAACGAAACCTTTCGGAATGGCACCACCCATAAGATAACACAGACTCGATCATCGACTCAATAGCATTACGATACGACTGTTCGTAATCAGCTTGAAGCTTAGGACCAAGGTTTGGTCCCGCCGTGTGGGCAACATCACACACCTCGCCAAGCGAGGGACCAGAAAATAAATAATATTAATAAATTTAAAAAAATTAAAATACAAATAAAAGAAAAATTAAAAAAAATTGGAGCATTAAAAAATTAAAAAAATGGTAAGGCAATGGGTTAATGTCTGATGAAGTTTTGCTGGAAAAACTAATTTGTATTCTGTGTTATGTTTCAGGATATTGGGGTGGATAGTGAAGTGTTGCTACAGCATCCGGAATTATTCCGATACACAGTTGATCAGGAGGATCTTGATTGGCTCGTCATTCAGAAGCAAATCATATTGCCTTTAGATAGTATTCTCAGCATAAACCTCCTTCTCTTGGATGATCTTATTGAACTGGCTTTGACTGAACAATATAGGTTTGTGTCTTTTTTTTTTATTTGTTTTATCTATTTATGTATTTCTTTTTTTATGCAGACCAGTCATGCGCTGTGAGATATCAGCATAACAAATCACGTGTTTGGGCGGCTGGATTTTACTTCTACTACTACTTTCTTACTTTTTTGGATTTTGTTGCTAGTGCTAGTTGGAGATTTTGAATGCTAACAATTTTAGTTAATTATTCATGGTTATCAAAAAATGATTTTTGCCCATCACTGATTTTAACCAGTCCAGTTGTTTGCTGTGAAATATTAGGACAACAAACCACTGTGTTAAGGCAGGGTGTCTACTGGTCCGTAAAGTCCGTAAAGTCTGTAAAAAGTCCGGATTTTTGAAAGGCGGTCTGTAAGTTCGGTAAAAGTACGGAATTTCGTCGTTGGGTCCGTATTTTTTTTTTTTTTTTTTTTTTTTTTTGAGAAAGGTTATTTTTGTTCCTGGAAATTTCAGGAATTTCGTTTTTGTAAATTTTTCATCCTCGAAATTATTGCGTACCAAGTGCTCTTTTGCAGCAGGAAGTTGTACAAGTGCAATCTCGTCATCGCATTGCGTGTTTTTTTTTTTTTTTTTATTCGAATGTGAATCGCGTTGTCCAAGTTCACGCCGCCACCGCACCGTGAAGACTAGACCTAGGGTCCCTAGATAAAATCTAGGGACCCTAACTAGACCGACTGCTCATCGAAAAATCGGTGCGCTTTGGCGCCAAAGGCACCTCTTTGTTTCGCGCGCGGCAAGAGTAAACATAACCTCAATTCATTCACACAGTTTCATCGATTTAATTTGCCAATTTTTTCAATTCCATGTCAATTATTACAGATTTTGATGCAGCCTTTAACTTCTATTGGCTTTAGAGTTGTACTTTTGCAGCAAGTTTATTAGCTATCGGGTTGGTTTATTTTAGCTACTGAGGCTGAGTTTGTTGCTGTTATTTTTCTACCCACTGCTGTATTACATTATTAAATGAGGGAATTCAGTGCATACGGATGTTGAGGGAATATTTTAAGAAAACTAGCTCATGCCAATAGTTGAGTTCATAGCACCACATTGTCAGATACCTAGAAAAACATTCCATTTTACATAACAGAAATTACAGTAAGTACATAGACCACTGTGAATATGACTCCTAAGTATTCATATAAATTTTGCTTGACTCCTATAGGTGTCCACAAAACTTGAACGGAAGAAAATTTAAATTATTGTACGTCAGCGTAAAAAGAAACCCAATGAACTTGGTGGAGCACTGTAATTTTTTTCGGTCGATAAAATTGCGTGCCACATTTCCTCATATTGAAGGAGTTTATTACGTTTTCTTTTGGTACAAAAGGACTCAGCGCCGGATTTAGGCACGGGCAACATGGGCCGTGGCCCAGAGCGGCAGATTTCTGGGGGCGGCAAATTTTTCACGGCAATTTTTTTTTTTTTTTTTTTTAATGGGTGCTGGCGCAAGTGCAGCTTTGAAAGTGGAACAGCTGACACAATGGTAGACTAGTAAAGAATATGCAAAGACTCAGAATTTTAAATTGCAGTGGCCACTTGAGGGCGCGGGGCGGGCGGCTCGGTGACGGTGCCAGCGGCCGGCGCATCATTTCGTAGCCTTGCATTTCATCTGAATTCAGGCTTGTTGCTGATTTTCTTGCCGAAAACAGCTGCATTGTTATCACCACTAAAATCCAAGTCATTTCGGGTAAAAATATTAGGAAATCTCTCTAAAAATCACGTAATTTTGCACCTTAATTAAGAAGGTAAAAATCACGAAAATTTCCAGTAGGCTGATTCTATCTGTCTATCTCCTACGAGAGGACACGAGATAGACGAGATAAACAACTCTATCTCATGCAAAGAGATAGGGCAAGACGACTCGGAGCAATACCATCTAAACATACCGTTGCTCGGGGGTTTGAGGTTATGTGATCAGGTTGCCAACTTTTACACAGGCTCTTATGGGGGAAAGAGGAATTTTTGCGTTTTTTTCTAGTTTTTCACAAAATTACGCGAAACACCAAAGGATCCTCCCTTTCACATCGACCCAAAGTAAGCAAGGTTCCCCCTTGGTGTTACATATTTTGGTGTGTAATTTTGCGGAGACGGTGGTTTTTCACAGAAACGCTCTAGAACATCTAAGGAAGTGCCCTGACCAAGTATATATGGTTTTTACAGCCGAAAAATTAGTTTAAACTAGAAAAAACCGCAAAAATTCCTCTTTCCCCCATAAGAACCTGTGTAAAAGTTGGCAACCTAATCACATAACCTCAAACCCCCGGGCTATGGTATGTTTAGATGGTATTGCTCGGAGTCATCTCGTCTCGTAAAATGAGCAGAATCAACCCTCAGACCCCCTCTTAGCTGGGAAGGGTAGCAAAATTTCCCGATTGAGCAATCTGTGGATCGCGTGATAATATAGGGAAATTTCTCTAAAAATCACGAAATTTTGCACCTTTAAGAGGTAAAAATCACAAAAATTTCCGGTGGTGAATCTCCAGACCCTCCCCAGCTGGGTAGGGTTGCAAAATGGAGCTGTTGCAAACTTTTGCTACAGGCTTATTAATAGTTGATCATGGGGTATTACCCAGTAAAAATAACAATTAGCGCACTAAAAAATCACGAAATCCATTCCTAAACTCACAAAATGCTATTAAACGCGAGACCGTAATGGCGGCCGGGGCCGCGGTTTTCATTGGGGTTCCCTATCTTCAATCAGCGCCATCTACACGAGGTGTTCTCGCAACACCACACAAGAAGAAGAAGAAGCATAAAATTGCCATAAGAAAACCGCGGCCTCGGCCGCCATTACGGTCTCACATTTAAAAGCATTTTGTGAATTTAGGAGTGGATTTCGTGATTTTTTAGTGCGATAATCGTTAGTTTTACAGGGTATTACCCCAAAATCAACTATTAATAAGCCTGTAGCAAAAGTGTGCAACAGCTCCATTGCTCGATCGAGCAATACGTGGATCGCGTGATAGTGAGGAAATTTGTCAATTTTTTTTTTTTTTTTTTTTTTTTTTACGGCTACCTACAAGTTTTTTTTTTTTACAGAAAATGTCTCAAATTTTCAAAAATATCGGTAAATTTGCGTACCCACAGTGTTTAAATGTTAGAATAAGAGAAAAAAAAAAAGTTATCACTTCCCAAATTTTTGTGAGGAAATTTTTCGAAAATCCTGTGAGGAAAAAGTCCCGAATCGCGTGAAACCCCCGGCGTTTTGGCAAATTTTGCCCCCCTGTAGCTTGGGGGCGACCCCGACCTTCTTTCGGGCGTGGGCTTGGATGGGGGCGGCAAGTGTGTAAATCTGGCGCTGCAAAAGGTCCTGCATTTTTCTTCTTGGTCAGGGAAAAGTCAGGAAAAAGTCAGGATTTTTTTTTTTTGGAAATCCAGTAAACACCCTGCCGTAAGCAGGGCATCGGACCGCTGAAAAAATCGGTTCGGGTTCGGTTCGCGGTTCACACTTCACGAAAAAAAAGGTTCGCGGTTCGGTTCGGGTTCACGCGACTTTCCGGACCGCTCCGAACCGGTTCAGACATTTGTGAACCGGTTCGGAGCTGTTCGGCTCGGAGAAAATTTGGTCGAGTTCGAATATTTTCTCACTTCAAACCAGAATATTTTCCCCTTCTTTCTTTTCTCAGAAAATTACTGTTACCGTGACTACCTTCGTTTTCTCAAAATGCATTAGCCGCAGTCTCACGTAGAAATCACCTGGTTTGTAGCAAGTGGGCGTTGACTGCAACCCGCGTATCACGTGACTCGGCATGCCACAGACTTTTGAGACCCTCATAACTTCAAACGAATCAGCAGACCAATCAACCTTCAGTTGCTTCAAACTAGGTTAGATGCGTGACTCTGTGTAATCTTTCTATGCGAAAAGTTTGCGATTTTGAGATCCATCGAGTACCTACTCAGTACTCACAGAGTAAATGCTCAAACTTTTTGCTTTTTTCCCTTTACAGGTTTTTTTTCAAGACCTCGTTTCTAAGCCGTTGAACCGGTTCGAACCGGGTTCAGCCAGTCGGTTTGGTTCGGGTTCGGGTTCTCCGCCTCAGTGGAAAAAAGGTTCGCGGTTCGGTTTGCGGTTTGTAAATTCAGCGGTTCGGAGCGGTTCGCGGTTCACGGTTCGGTTCGGTCCGATGCCCTGGCCGTAAGCGACCACGAGTGCGCGAGGGAAAGACTTCTATCGAGGGGAGGGTTTCTCACTCGCACTCATTACTTCTTATTCCGGTTCGTTCCGTTTTCCAAGTTGTTCCCGTAAGCGACCACGAGTGCGAGAGCGAGACATCTATCGAGGGAAGGGTTTCTCACTCGCACTCATTGCTTCATATGGTGGTTCGGTCCGTTTTCCAAGTTGTTCCCCTAAGCGACCACGAGTGCGAGAGAGAGACCATTATCGAAGGAAGGGTTTCTCACTCGCACTCATTGCTTCATATGCCGGTTCGGTCCGTTTTCCAAGTTGTTCCCGTAAGCGACCACGAGTGCGAGTGAGAGACCTCTATCGAGGGAAGGGTTTCTCACTCGCACTCATTGCTTCTTATGGCGGTTCGGTCCGTTTTCCAAGTTGTTCCCGTAGGCGACCACGAGTGCGAGAGAGAGACCTGTATCGAGGGAAGGGTTTCTCACTCGCACTCATTGCTTCTTATGGCGGTTCGGTCCGTTTTCCAAGTTGTTCCCGTAAGCGACCACGAGTGCGAGAGAGAGACCTGTATCGAGGGAAGGGTTTCACACTCGCACTCATTGCTTCTTATGGCGGTTCGGGCCGTTTTCCAAGTTGTTCCCGTAAGCGACCGCAAGTGCGAGAGAGAGACCTATATCGAGGGAAGGGTTTCTCACTCGCACTCATTGCTTCTTATGACGGTTCGGTCCGTTTTCCAAGTTGTTCCCGTAAGTGACCACGAGTGCGAGAGAGAGACCTCTATCAAGGGAAGGGTTTCTCACTCGCACTCATTGCTTCTTATGCCGGTTCGTTCCGTTTTCCAAGTTGTTCCCGTAAGTGACCACGAGTGCGAGAGCGAGACTTCTATCGAGGGGAGGGTTTCTCACTCGCACTCATTGCTTCTTATGGCGGTTCGGTCCGTTTTCCAAGCTGTTCCCGTAAGCGACCGAGAGTGCGAGTGAGAGACGATTATCCAGGGAAGGGTTTCTCACTCGCACTCATTGCTTCATATGGCGGTTCGGTCCGTTTTCCAAGTTGTTCCCGTAAGCGACCACGAGTGCGAGAGAGAGACCTGTATGGAGGGAAGGGTTTCTCACTCGCACTCATTACTTCTTATGGCGGTTCGGTCCGTTTTCCAAGTTGTTCCCGTAAGTGACCACGAGTGCGAGTGAGAGACGATTATCCAGGGAAGGGTTTCTCACTCGCACTCATTGCTTCATATGGCGGTTCGGTCCGTTTTCCAAGTGGTTCCCGTAAGTGACCACGAGTGCGAGAGAGAGACCATTATCGAAGGAAGCGTTTCTCACTCGCACTCATTGCTTCATATGGCGGGTCGGTCCGTTTTCCAAGTTGTTCCCGTAAGCGACCACGAGTGCGAGAGAGAGACCTGTATCGAGGGAAGGGTTTCTCACTCGCACTCATTGCTTCTTATGGCGGTTCGGTCCGTTTTCCAAGTTGTTCCCGTAGGCGACCACGAGTACGAGAGAGAGACTTGTATCGAGGGAAGGGTTTCTCACTCGCACTCATTGCTTCTTATGGCGGTTCGGTCCGTTTTCCAAGTTGTTCCCGTAAGCGACCGCGAGTGCGAGTGAGAGACCTCTATCGAGGGAAGGGTTTCTCACTCGCACTCATTGCTTCTTATGGCAGTTCGGTCCGCTTTCCAAGTTGTTCCCGTAAGCGACCACGAGTGCGAGAGAGAGACCTGTATCGAGGGAAGGGTTTCTCACTCGCACTCATTGCTTCTTAAGGCGGTTTGGTCCGTTTTCCAAGTTGTTCCCGTAGGCGACCACGAGTGCGAGAGAGAGACCTGTATCGAGGGAAGGGTTTCTCACTCGCACTCATTGCTTCTTATGGCGGTTCGGTCCGTTTTCCAAGTTGTTCCCGTAAACGACCGCAAGTGCGAGAGAGAGACCATTATCGAAGGAAGGGTTTCTCACTCGAACTCATTGCTTCATATGGCGGTTTGGTCCGTTTTCCAAGTTGGTCCCGTAAGCGACCACGAGTGCGAGAGAGAGACCTGTATCGAGGGAAGGGTTTCTCACTCGCACTCATTGCTTCTTATGGCGGTTCGGTCCGTTTTCCAAGTTGTTCCCGTAAGCGACCGCAAGTGCGAGAGAGAGACCTATATCGAGGGAAGGGTTTCTCACTCGCACTCATTGCTTCTTATGGCGGTTCGGTCCGTTTTCCAAGTTGTTCCCGTAAGTGACCACGAGTGCGAGAGAGAGACCTCTATCAAGGGAAGGGTTTCTCACTCGCACTCATTGCTTCTTAAGGCGGTTCGGTCCGTTTTCCAAGTTGTTCCCGTAGGCGACCACGAGTGCGAGAGAGAGACCTGTATCGAGGGAAGGGTTTCTCACTCGCACTCATTGCTTCTTATGGCGGTTCGGTCCGTTTTCCAAGTTGTTCCCGTAAGCGACCACGAGTGCGAGAGAGAGACCTGTATCGAGGGAAGGGTTTCTCACTCGCACTCATTGCTTCTTATGGCGGTTCGGTCCGTTTTCCAAGCTGTTCCCGTAAGCGACCACGAGTGCGAGAGAGAGACCTGTATCGAGGGAAGGGTTTCTCACTCGCACTCATTGCTTCTTATGGCGGTTCGGTCCGTTTTCCAAGTTGTTCCCGTAAGCGACCGCAAGTGCGAGAGAGAGACCATTATGGAAGGAAGGGTTTCTCACTCGAACTCATTGCTTCTTAAGGCGGTTCGGTCCGTTTTCCAAGTTGTTCCCGTAGGCGACCACGAGTGCGAGAGAGAGACCTGTATCGAGGGAAGGGTTTCTCACTCGCACTCATTGCTTCTTATGGCGGTTCGGTCCGTTTTCCAAGTATTTCCCGTAAGCGACCGCAAGTGCGAGAGAGAGACCTCTATCGAGGGAAGGGTTTCTCACTCGCACTCATTGCTTCTTATGGCGGTTCGGTCCGCTTTCCAAGTTGTTCCCGTAAGCGACCACGAGTGCGAGAGAGAGACCTGTATCGAGGGAAGGGTTTCTCACTCGCACTCATTGCTTCTTAAGGCGGTTCGGTCCGTTTTCCAAGCTGTTCCCGTAAGCGACCACGAGTGCGAGAGAGAGACCTGTATCGAGGGAAGGGTTTCTCACTCGCACTCATTGCTTCTTATGGCGGTTCGGTCCGTTTTCCAAGTTGTTCCCGTAAGCGACCGCAAGTGCGAGAGAGAGACCATTATGGAAGGAAGGGTTTCTCACTCGAACTCATTGCTTCTTAAGGCGGTTCGGTCCGTTTTCCAAGTTGTTCCCGTAGGCGACCACGAGTGCGAGAGAGAGACCTGTATCGAGGGAAGGGTTTCTCACTCGCACTCATTGCTTCATATGGCGGTTCGGTCCGTTTTCCAAGTTGTTCCCGTAAGCGACCACGAGTGCGAGTGAGAGACCTCTATCGAGGGAAGGGTTTCTCACTCGCACTCATTGCTTCTTATGGCGGTTCGGTCCGTTTTCCAAGTTGTTCCCGTAGGCGACCACGAGTGCGAGAGAGAGACCTGTATCGAGGGAAGGGTTTCTCACTCGCACTCATTGCTTCTTATGGCGGTTCGGTCCGTTTTCCAAGTTGTTCCCGTAAGCGACCACGAGTGCGAGAGAGAGACCTGTATCGAGGGAAGGGTTTCACACTCGCACTCATTGCTTCTTATGGCGGTTCGGGCCGTTTTCCAAGTTGTTCCCGTAAGCGACCGCAAGTGCGAGAGAGAGACCTATATCGAGGGAAGGGTTTCTCACTCGCACTCATTGCTTCTTATGACGGTTCGGTCCGTTTTCCAAGTTGTTCCCGTAAGTGACCACGAGTGCGAGAGAGAGACCTCTATCAAGGGAAGGGTTTCTCACTCGCACTCATTGCTTCTTATGCCGGTTCGTTCCGTTTTCCAAGTTGTTCCCGTAAGTGACCACGAGTGCGAGAGCGAGACTTCTATCGAGGGGAGGGTTTCTCACTCGCACTCATTGCTTCTTATGGCGGTTCGGTCCGTTTTCCAAGCTGTTCCCGTAAGCGACCGAGAGTGCGAGTGAGAGACGATTATCCAGGGAAGGGTTTCTCACTCGCACTCATTGCTTCATATGGCGGTTCGGTCCGTTTTCCAAGTTGTTCCCGTAAGCGACCACGAGTGCGAGAGAGAGACCTGTATCGAGGGAAGGGTTTCTCACTCGCACTCATTACTTCTTATGGCGGTTCGGTCCGTTTTCCAAGTTGTTCCCGTTAGTGACCACGAGTGCGAGTGGGAGACGATTATCCAGGGAAGGGTTTCTCACTCGCACTCATTGCTTCATATGGCGGTTCGGTCCGTTTTCCAAGTGGTTCCCGTAAGTGACCACGAGTGCGAGAGAGAGACCTGTATCGAGGGAAGGGTTTCTCACTCGCACTCATTGCTTCTTATGGCGGTTCGGTCCGTTTTCCAAGTTGTTCCCGTAGGCGACCACGAGTACGAGAGAGAGACTTGTATCGAGGGAAGGGTTTCTCACTCGCACTCATTGCTTCTTATGGCGGTTCGGTCCGTTTTCCAAGTTGTTCCCGTAAGCGACCGCGAGTGCGAGTGAGAGACCTGTATCGAGGGAAGGGTTTCTCACTCGCACTCATTGCTTCTTATGGCAGTTCGGTCCGCTTTCCAAGTTGTTCCCGTAAGCGACCACGAGTGCGAGAGAGAGACCTGTATCGAGGGAAGGGTTTCTCACTCGCACTCATTGCTTCTTATGGCGGTTCGGTCCGTTTTCCAAGTTGTTCCCTTAAACGACCGCAAGTGCGAGAGAGAGACCATTATCGAAGGAAGGGTTTCTCACTCGAACTCATTGCTTCATATGGCGGTTTGGTCCGTTTTCCAAGTTGTTCCCGTAAGCGACCACGAGTGCGAGAGAGAGACCTGTATCGAGGGAAGGGTTTCTCACTCGCACTCATTGCTTCTTATGGCGGTTCGGTCCGTTTTCCAAGTTGTTCCCGTAAGCGACCGCAAGTGCGAGAGAGAGACCTATATCGAGGGAAGGGTTTCTCACTCGCACTCATTGCTTCTTATGGCGGTTCGGTCCGTTTTCCAAGTTGTTCCCGTAAGTGACCACGAGTGCGAGAGAGAGACCTCTATCAAGGGAAGGGTTTCTCACTCGCACTCATTGCTTCTTAAGGCGGTTCGGTCCGTTTTCCAAGTTGTTCCCGTAGGCGACCACGAGTGCGAGAGAGAGACCTGTATCGAGGGAAGGGTTTCTCACTCGCACTCATTGCTTCTTATGGCGGTTCGGTCCGTTTTCCAAGTTGTTCCCGTAAGCGACCACGAGTGCGAGAGAGAGACCTGTATCGAGGGAAGGGTTTCTCACTCGCACTCATTGCTTCTTATGGCGGTTCGGTCCGTTTTCCAAGCTGTTCCCGTAAGCGACCACGAGTGCGAGAGAGAGACCTGTATCGAGGAAGGGTTTCTCACTCGCACTCATTGCTTCTTATGGCGGTTCGGTCCGTTTTCCAAGTTGTTCCCGTAAGTGACCGCAAGTGCGAGAGAGAGACCATTATGGAAGGAAGGGTTTCTCACTCGAACTCATTGCTTCTTAAGGCGGTTCGGTCCGTTTTCCAAGTTGTTCCCGTAGGCGACCACGAGTGCGAGAGAGAGACCTGTATCGAGGGAAGGGTTTCTCACTCGCACTCATTGCTTCTTATGGCGGTTCGGTCCGTTTTCCAAGTTGTTCCCGTAAGCGACCGCAAGTGCGAGAGAGAGACCTCTATCGAGGGAAGGGTTTCTCACTCGCACTCATTGCTTCTTATGGCGGTTCGGTCCGTTTTCAAAATTGTTCCCGTAAGCGACCACGAGTGCGAGAGAGAGACCTGTATCGAGGGAAGGGTTTCTCACTCGCACTCATTGCTTCTTATGGCGGTTCGGTCCGTTTTCCAAGCTGTTCCCGTAAGCGACCGAGAGTGCGAGTGAGAGACGATTATCCAGGGAAGGGTTTCTCACTCGCACTCATTGCTTCATATGGCGGTTCGGTCCGTTTTCCAAGTGGTTCCCGTAAGCGACCACGAGTGCGAGAGAGAGACCATTATCGAAGGAAGCGTTTCTCACTCGCACTCATTGCTTCATATGGCGGTTCGGTCCGTTTTCCAAGCTGTTCCCGTAAGCGACCACGAGTGCGAGAGAGAGACCTGTATCGAGGGAAGGGTTTCTCACTCGCACTCATTGCTTCTTACGGCGGTTCGGTCCGTTTTCCAAGTTGTTCCCGTAGGCGACCACGAGTACGAGAGAGAGACTTGTATCAAGGGAAGGGTTTCTCACTCGCACTCATTGCTTCTTATGGCGGTTCGGTCCGTTTTCCAAGTTGTTCCCGTAAGCGACCACGAGTGCGAGAGAGAGACCTGTATCGAGGGAAGGGTTTCTCACTCGCACTCATTGCTTCTTAAGGCGGTTTGGTCCGTTTTCCAAGTTGTTCCCGTAAGCGACCGCAAGTGCGAGAGAGAGACCATTATCGAAGGAAGGGTTTCTCACTCGAACTCATTGCTTCATATGGCGGTTTGGTCCGTTTTCCAAGTTGTTCTCGTAAGCGACCACGAGTGCGAGAGAGACACCTGTATCAAGGGAAGGGTTCTCACTCGCACTCATTGCTTCTTAAGGCGGTTCGATCCGTTTTCCAAGATGTTCCCGTAAGCGACCACGAGTGCGAGAGGGAGAGACTTCTATCGAGGGAAGGGTTTCTCACTCGCACTCATTGCTTCTTATGGCGGTTCGGTTCGTTTTCCAAGTTGTTCCCGTAAGCGACCACGAGTGCGAGAGGAAGAGACTTCTATCGAGGGAAGGGTTTCTCACCCGCACTCATTGCTTCTTATGGCGGTTCGGTCCGTTTTCCAAGTTGTTCCCGTAAGCGACCGCGAGTGCGAGAGAGAGACTTCTATCGTGGGAAGGGTTTCTCACTCGCACTCATTGCTTCTTATGGCGGTTCAGTCCGTTTTCAAAATTGTTCCCGTAAGCGACCACGAGTGCGAGATAGAGACATCTATCGATGGAAGTGTTTCTCACTCGCACTCATTGCTTCTTATGGCGGTTCGGTCCGTTTTCCAAGTTGTTCCCGTAAGCTACCGCAAGTGCGAGAGAGAGACCTCTATCGACGGAAGGGTTTCTCACTCGCACTCATTGCTTCATATGGTGGTTCGGTCCGTTTTCCAAGTTGTTCCCCCAAGCGACCACGAGTGAGAGAGAGGGACCTCTATCGAGGGAAGGGTTTCGCACTCACACTCATTGCTTCTTAAGGCGGTTCGATCCGTTTTCCAAGATGTTCCCGTAAGCGACCGTGAGTGCGAGAGAGAGAGACTTCTATCGAGGGAAGGGTTTCTCACTCGCACTCATTGCTTCTTAAGGCGGTTCGGTCCGTTTTCCAAGATGTTCCCGTAACTTAAGGCGACTGGACTTTACTACTACTTACTTTTTATTTATTTTTGGATTTTCAAAACTCATTTTATAGAAGAGACACACACATTTCGAATGTGAGGGGAACTTAACGAGTCTCCAATAAGCATATAGGAGTACTGATTGTAAACAACCAAGTTTTTCCAAGAGTTACCTTTTATAGGCCTTTGTACACGCTCGAAGTAGGATCGTCAAATTGGCATCGGTGAGCCTTAATCCACCACCAATCGGCAGGTGAGCCAATCATTGCATGTTTGATTGATGTTCCATTTGTGAAATAACTGTGCAATTCTGTGGCCCATCAAACTGCAAAGTTATTTGACGATAGATGGTGTGTTATCTGATCACCAACGCACAGACAAAAAATTCAATAAACCTGAATTGGATTGTAGAAATGTCAGATTGGCAATTCTACTGTTTGCGGTGGATTTCAGCTCACCGATGCCAATTTGACGATTCTACTCTGAGCGTGTACGAAGGCCTTAAGGTTGAGCTCTAGCAGTGTTGTCACATTGTGTTGTCACATTTTTAGTCTCTGGCTGAGGGACTCCTCTTCTTTAGAACTTGATTTTTGACAATCATCGTAATTATTATCATCATGAATTTGTATGCTTGGTAGCTTGGTATCTCCTTTAATCTTTTGTTTGAATTTTAATCAAATGTCTACTGTTTTATGTTTCACAGAAGCAATCCATTCTGCTCACTGAGTGAACTGAAAGGCTTTGAGCTACCAGAATTCATGTTGAATAAAGTTCGCACTTGTTTAAGTTACAGCAATCCAATCAGCATCGAAGATAATGAAAATCCTCTAGAGGTAATAGATACATCATAAATTGGTTGTTACTCTAATTTCTGTTTAAAGCTGCAGAGCTCTATCATCACGCCTTAAACTTTGAAGTCATTTTGTGAGTCTTTGAGTAACTTATATGATTTTTACTTTCTTCCTACTAACAAAGTTAGAAATAGAGAAAGTATTGCAATGGTGCAGAGATTTTGAAGGTATTTTGTTTCGATACTTGACCCACTACGACTAAGTAAATCATGATAATTACAAAATAATTGGCTCTCGTCATGCCTAATACTATCCTGAAGAATATTAATCCATGAAGTTTCAGTATCATTTAACCATATTTGGCTTGGAGGTGTAAATGCACAAACTTTCTGTGGCGTCCATCCATCCATCTGTCTGTCCGTAGCCATAAAACGTGAAACCCAGCATAGCTTTGTAACTATTGATCTATTGGCATCCAAAATTTGCAGAGATGTTGCTTTTAACATTCCCCAGAGGTTTTTTCTTTGTTTCTTTGAAATTTTAATATTTATGTTAGTTATGGATGAAAAACGGTTTCCATTAGAATCAATGGAAAAATGGACCAAAAAAAGGAAACGTTTAAAAATTTATAAAATGGATCTTTGGATCTGGATAAAAATATCAAAGGGGGGTCTGGGGGTCTTCCCCAGAATGTCAGAGGGGGGTCTGGGGGTCTCCCCCAGATTAACTTTGATGTGAGAAAGTGTTCGTAGGGTATTCCCTATAGTTTATTTAGTACACTCATCGTCTTTTGCTGGTTTTTACGCAAGAATTGATTATTCAACCGCTTACACCAAAAGTTGGCAAGAGCCTCATTGACCCTTTTTACTGCTGTTGCTAAAGTTTGCAACAGACCATTGAGGGACTTAGGGTTGGACAGGCTGCTAGGCTGTGACACCGCAGCTTATCGTGGCCTAAGTCTCGCACATTTGGGCTCCCAAGGGGCTTTCAAAACCATAAAAAATAGAAACATAAACGAATGAAAAAGTAAAAACATATCAATGATAAAATAAATAATTTATCAATGAAAGCAGTAAAAATCTCAGAGAATTCAGCGCGCCTCTGCTGCAGCCAGTTAGTGCTCTGTCTCTATTTGTCTCTGAAAAATCCACTCTAGCCCAACACAGAACTTTTTAATCCGTGTGTTAATCTTGTTTGTTCTCTTTTTCTTCCAGATCAACGCAACTTTGAACCTAGCGATTGATTACATCACATCAGCCATGACGCCACCCTTTTCATCCCTTGATTCAGGTAATCATTTTCCTCCCATTTTCAATGCTTCCCAGTTTTATTTTTAAACTTCTTTTCAATTTCAATTTCTCCTGTTTTTAATGATGATTCCAAATCTACTTGAGTGATAAGACTTGTAAGAGAAACTATTAAAATGATGTTTAACTTCAAACTTTTAAGGATACGTGTTCCAGAAGGAAAAAAGAATGCGTTGTCATTGTCAAAGTCTACGTTTATAAATCATGCAGGGCTCATAACTCTTTGAGCTCTTACAGGTTTGAGCCTTTAATGTATCTCCTGTAAAACATAGAGAGAAAAGTTGAACAGTTCTAAAGTGAGTTGAAGAAGAAGAATGGAGACAAGAGTTGCACAGCTGAAAAGAGAGTTGAGAGAAGAGAGGAGATGGAAAGGAAAAGATTCTTCCGCAGTTTTTGTGGTTATACTTAGCAGAGTAGCCAGAGTTATACCTTTTTTTTTAAAAAAAAAAAAAAAAAAAATGACACAAGAAATGAAGCTAAATAGAGAGAAATAGAGAGTTGAGAAATATTTCGTTTGAGAGAAAAAAAAAAAAAAAAAAACTAAATATATTTAGAGCACTTTACCTCCTTGAGTGCTCTAGGTATTTCCTTCCCAAACTTGAGAGTCCCTGGCAGGGTTACTCTCCTCTTTCCTATCCTTTGTTTTGAGAATACTTTGATTGTCTTTCCTACCCCTTCTTTTTTCATGCAGTCCAGTTGTTCGCTGTGAAATATCAGCATAACGAACCACGTGTTTGGGCGGCTGGACTTTACTACTACTACCACTACCATAGGCGGCGCGTATAAGGGGCTATTGGGGACTATAGCCCCCCCCACTTTTTTGGGAACGAGGGGCTAAAAAAATTTTTGAACGAGAAAAAAAGGGAAAAGGGGAAAAAGGAAAAAGAAAGAAAAAGAGAAAAAGAAGGAAAAAGGTTATTTGTCCCCCCCCCCCCCCCCCCCCCCGCCAGCGTCAAACGTTTATTGTGAAAAAGGTGAAGAAGAAAAAAAAGAAAGAAAAAAAAAGCTGTTGAATTTTAGCCCCCCCACTTTTTGACCCCTTGCGCCGCCCATGACCACTACTTTATATTTTATTAAACAGGTTGTTAAAACAAAAGTTTCCACTGGGGTGTTTTGCCTCAACAGCTGCAGATATTGAAAAACTGCCAAACAAATGTGTGGTATTATTCAGGGGGACCCATTTTCTGGGCATCATTTTATCTTTCAGCCCTCCAGAGGTGCACAGTAGAGGGTTATCCAGTATCCATTCCGGACAATTAAAACTTTCTTATGGGCAGTCCTGTTTTCTTAACCTTGCATCTAAAAGCTCTGCCAAAAATTAATTTTTAAGTGGAAACTGGTAGTCAGTATTCCTCTTCGATTTTGATCTATTAAAGCTCTAAGTTCGATGTCGAGCCATTTTCGAAAATTCCAAGCACCCCTTCTAATGGTCCAAATTCAAATAAGTCTTAGTCAACATTTTTCTCCTAAACCAGCACTTTTTGGAAGTAAATACATTGATCCACAAAAAGTAACCTAAAAATGAATTTTGATGGCTCTAAAAATTTAAATTTGTTGAAAATTTTGACGACAATGATTTTCACAGGATTCCATCTAACCATAAAAATATGTCTTTACCTGTATTAAAAGGAGTGATATTCTTCAAAGACAAGTCGTTGCGAAACTGTGCGGTGGGGTGTAATAAATGGCCCTTGATAGGGCAGGTCCTTTCTAAAATTTACTTTTTTATTTATTTTTATTTATTTTTTTTTTTATTTTTTTATTTATTTTTTTTTATTTTTAATTAATTTTTATTTTACCTAATTTGTCTAAGGAGCCCCAGTTGTCCGGGACTGAGTTATGGACATGTCTTGTTACAATTTCAAATACAACCATTTAAGAACAAGAATTGACTTTACTTATCGTTAGATAGAATAGATTTGTCACCAACTTAATTACTTCTATCGTCCCTCCAGTGGCGTAGCCAGGGGGGGGGGGGTCCAGGGGGTCTGGACCCCCCCTTGACACCAAAATCTGTCCTTAAACAAGGTAATTTTTTGCGTTTTCAGACAAAGTTGACCAAATTAGTATCTTTGGACCCCCCTGACAATTTTCGGACCTCGGACCCCCCCCCCCCCCCCCAGAAAAATTCTTGGCTACGCCACTGCCTCCCTCTGACTTCCATCTGAATACATAATCTCTCTCATAGAGTAATAAGCTCTGCTATTTGAAAAGAACTTTCTATGTAACTATCATTTATGTATTTTCACATATATGTGTTTTCAATTGATTCTAGAAATGTCAACGACGCCTGTCGAATCATTCGACTTACTAGATCCTCTTCCTCAGACATCTTGGGACTCCGCCTTTACTACGTCACCTCTTGCTGATTCTCATTCAACTTTGTCCGCACTCTTGTCGGGACAAATCATCCCGCCCCTTAATAACTGACCTATTTTTGTGTTCTCTGTGATTCTCAATCTAATTCTTTATATTTATTTTTATTCTATTAATTATTTTTATTGGCAAACTTTCAAGTCTTGTCATTCGTTTATTCGAGTGTACTAGTCTTGTAGGGTTTATTGTTTAGGTGATGAGTTTTAATGGATTTTGCTTGGTGTCTCCTTAACTTCGCCTCTAATGTTACATGATGATGTCAACAATGGATTGATTGGTGGATTTCGAAACAAGTCCAGTATTTTTCTTGTTCATGTGATCAAATAGAAGTATTGATTAATGCACATCCTCATTGTCCGATGCCTTTCATCAAATGAAGCTCATTCATTGTCAACACTTTCAGTTCGCAATTTTTTCTAAAATTTGCAAAAATTTTACCTATTGTGGAATACATAATATATCTATGTAAACAAAAGCAGGCGTGTTGTAACATATGCAGGCTCTTACTTTTAGGTTAAAACCTAAGGTAACCTTCATCTTCTGACGATGCTGACGATCTCTTTCAAAATCACGATGTGGTAATAGGGTTGCAGGCAGATTGCTCTTTTGCAAAAGCAAAGGTCTCATTTTATTGGTTGAAAATTTGTCTCATGAAACTTTCAGAAGTGTTGGAAAATGCTCTTTTTTACTGGACTTGTAAATATAGTCAAAAATGAGAAACACTGTAAAACTGTAAGCAATGTGTCCAATTCCGTTTTAAAAATTTACAAACTGAAATTTTTCACACAAAAATTTGGAAAAACTTTTTTGGCAATTTTTTTTTTAAGGTTCACGCAATAGCATGGTTACGCATGCTATGAAGCATTTTCTGCGCCCCTCTGTTCTACTCGAGTTGCCAAACTCTTTGTGATGAGCTGAACAAATTGATGTTGTTACACCGGTGAATATAGGGACATTATTGTGATGAATTTGTGTGATACCAGAAGATCTTGGTGCAAATTGAATCAGCTCATATGAAAAAATCCGTAGTCCAACAGATTTTTTATTGAGAAGACAAATATAAAAAAATGAAAAAACAAAAGACGAAGCTAACAGAAAAGACAAAGGAAACAGGAGCAAAAAGCTGCGGAACAAGTCTGATCAGTACTTACACCGAAGCAGCTTCTTCTTGAGAGTGATGCTTTATGCTTTTCAAAAGAAAGTATCCTGACAAAAAAAAAAAAAAAAATATCTTTTATTTCTTGCCCGATTTTGAAGTTTTTTAAGTTTTAAGGGGTTCCAGAGCTAAACAGAATTACCACAGGAAAGAATGCTTTGAAAAATCGATAACTCTATGGAAAGTAATAGAAAAATTGTTTAAGAACAATTTGACGAAAGGGCTTTCTTTTGAAGGTCATAGTACGCTCACAAAGTCAAATATAAAAGAACTGGACTACGGATTTTTTCGTATGAACCAATTTAGTTTAAGAAAACGTCCATTTTCTGTCAGTGGCAGAAAGTAATAATGCAGCTTACTCTTGAAAGATTTTGCAATGGAGCTGTTGCACAATTCGGCTGTAAGCAATTTACTAGTCGATGCTGGCGGAAAAAACTCAAAAAATAACAATGATTGCAGTAAAAACTCCTGAAATCCACTTTTAAACTCAAGCGCTTTTATTTTTGCGAGCGCAATGGTAGCTTAGGGCAGTAATAATGGGGGATTCCCATGTAACAATACTGTAAACTCCATCAAGAAGTGACCAATAAGAGATGATTTCCATTTGACACCAGTGTCACTAGATGTCAAGGTGCCATTCATCGGATGCGGATCCATACTCTGATGTCTAATTATTCTGTGAATCTCCCTTGTCATTATAGAGAGAGTGACAAAATTAAGATAGGAATCTCCTATTATTACTGCCCTATGCCACCAATACGCTGGCGCAAATAAAATTGTTTATTGAGGTTAGGAGTGGATTTCGGAAGTTTGTGGTGCTGCCATCATTATTTTTGGAGGTTTGTTCACCAGAATCAGTTAATAAATCGCTTACAGCCAAAGTGTGCAACAGCCACATTGTAAGACTTTTTAAGTAAATCTACTCTAATGCTCTAAACGCTCTTTTCTTATTAGAATGTTGTTGATCCAACCTGACCTAATGCTCTACCTTGCACGTTTGATATGCTGCCTTTTACCGTTGTTTAAACTACGCTTTTCACGTGATTTGTATTTTGATTCAGAGCTCTTCAAGTTTGTTCCGTTTTACCCATTTAAACCCAAAACTGTTTTGATTGATTTTACTGAAAACCAGGTTAAAATAAGTTCATTAGAGGCCCATAACTACCAGAAAAAAATTTAAAAAAAAATTTGTCAAATCCATAGTCAATCCAAAATTTTCAAATTGTTTTCAATCCATAGTTGGTCCACTTAATGATAGAGCGGGCTCACAACAGTCAAATATGAGAGTAAGTTGAAAACAAACCATTGGGATCGAATGGGTTAATGCGGATCCGAATCCAATGTAGCAAAATAAAAAGCTCAGTCCAATGTTGCCAGACGTTCCTATAAATTAGTGAATTACAAACTTTTACGTTAAGTCAATCGGGAAAAATTGGATAATCATCCGTAAAAGGGCAACACTGGTTCAGCCAAACTATGATAATTTGATGAAAAAATAAGCTAAACATTGAATAAGCAAGTATTGATCAAACTTTTTAAGTGTTGAGAATGGTGACGATTTATGTAAGTGTTGGCATTTTTTTTATTTTAAATACCGTGAGATTCCTATCTAATTTGTTACTTTCTCTACAGAAACACAGAGACATGTCTCAATTTAGATAGGAATCTCCCATCTTACCTGAGTCTCTCCGCCATTAAGCTCGATTCCAAGAGTAAAAGTTGTGATTTTATAGTGTCCTCATCGTCATTTTCACAGGTTTATATGCAAGATTCAACTCTTCAATCCTCTGAATCAAAAGTTTGCGAGAGCCCCATTTGACAAAAATAATTTCGGTAAAAATCTACCTCAAAGAGCCACAAGCCTTCGCGTTAGTGGACAATAGTTGTGATAAATTGCTTGCTGTGGCTCTCATCATTCGCGAAACTCCATAAGATTCTGTGTGAACGACTGCAAACATGAAAAAAGACAGCTTTTATCTAAAATTCCCATTCTAGAATGCCAACACTGAAATATTTCTATCATTAACCTCTAGCACAAACACACATTGACGGAATGTCTGCAAATGAAACAGGGCTTTTCTTTCTTCGTGCTATCTGTGTGGTATTTTGAGAGTATAATTTCTGCTGTGCCATCCACAAAACCTCTAGACAATGTTACTTTATTTTTAGCATGTGTAAAACTTAAATCTTTAAAGCTGGGTGGTTTTCCCTTTTTTTTTTTGATTTTGCTAACGGGTACTACTTTAGACAATCATTTCTTTCCAAGGTGCTCAAAACAGTAAGGAAGAAAGTTTGAAAAAAAAAGAGAAAAAAAAAAGTATAATCTTTTTTTTTTCAGTATTTGCTCAAAGTGAGACGGTTGTTCTTAAGCTCTTTTCTTTACCTTTTGCTGATAGAAAGAGTAATAGAACTCATTAATTAAAGAGTTTTCTAGAATTAGTGCCCTTAATACACTTGGTGTGCTCTTCATTAAATATCATCATTTGGATAGAATTTGGGTTTTTAGTCTTCAGCACACTGAGGTGAACAGAGTTTGACACTAAAATGCTCAACTATCGATATCAACATCAATGGGTCTGTTGTTGTTTTTAAATTAAGTTTTTGAATAGTACTAATTAAACTTAAATAAATCAAAGGAATTTTGGTCGATTTTTTTAAACTCTAGATTATGAAAGTTGTAAAAATTTCGGGCTGTTAAAAGTAGCTATTGCAGTACATCAAAAAGTTGTCAAACTTGTTTTGTCATAGATGCAGCAGTCGATGTAAATTGTTAATTTCACCTCTCTGTTTCTCTTAGCTTTTTCTCACTTGTGGAATTTACTCAGCTTTTTGATGCTGTAAATAAAAATATCCAATTCTATGATCTTGAAGTGTGCAGCGAGGACCTATCGCATTTTTAATGACCCTTTTATGAAATTTTAACTCCTGTGTAACTTGGAGGTAGATCAAAGTTCAGCTCGATAAGTGATAAATGAGTGAAAGTGGGGTCACTATACAAGGAGAGTCAAGTCAGATCAGTGGCGTTGCGTGCAATTTGGCAACAATGTATTCTATCCATTTAAACTCATGTAAAAGACCGAATTCAGGGGGTGCACAGTGCACAAGAAAAATTCGATATTTTTAATGAGTTTAAATGGAGCAGTTGCGTTGTTGCCAGATGGCACGCAACGCCACTGAGTCAGATTCAACCCTTTCTGGTCGGAATTTTTTTCACTATTGTGGCCCCGTCAGGACGGAGCGCTACCGATGCAAGAACTAGTTCCTCGGAACTCCGTCAGAGGGTTCCATATGATAGGGAAGTTGGATCAGGCCTGATAAAGTAACTCCGGAGCAAGAATTAAAATGTTGAGTGGGACTGGAAAACGTAAAACGGGAAAATCGTATGTTGGGTGACAAGGGACATACAACCGGAAAGGGTTAAGTTGAGCATATTCTTACTCTGTTCGCCAATTGGTGTATCAAGGGTCCTATTTCCAGATACAGACTCAATTAAGAAACTCCTCTCAGAAGTAGATTTATGTTTTTCTCGTAAATTAGGGAAGCAATAAAAAAAAAAAAATTGACTAAAAATTTAGGAGAAAGTAGATCGCTCGATTTGTTATTTCCTCTGTTTGAGTAGAGGAGTCTTCCTTCTATCTTTAACTATGACGAATCTTATTATTACTATTATTATTATTATAATTTACATATTTTCATCTGTCTATTTTAGAATACTGTTTATCGCTTCTATTTTATCATGTATTATTATTACCATTATTCCGTTTTTCTCAATGTTTTAGTTTCTGTTTGATATGTTTATTGTTTTATGTTTGACCTAGTCCATCTTCTAGTGACCTCTTCAACGAAACTGTCTCAATTTTCGGTCAAACCCTTCAGGTCAACATCCTTGGGGTAGCTCAATGTTTGGTACTGACAGTTCTTGTTCTCGACCTCAAGTTTATAATCATTAGCTCTTGTTGGGTTGAGATTCCACCAAATTTTATAGAGCAAGGACTGTTTTTGGGGCTTCAATATTTTATTAAAGCCGGCAAAATGAGAGACGCTGCAACTACTACGCAGCTGGCATATTACAAGAGGTGAGGAACCGAAAGATGTGGCCCTCAGTTATATATTTGTCCATGATTTGGACACATTGAGGCTCTTGCAAACTTTTGCTATAAGCAAATGAATAGGTAAATCTGATGTAAAAACCAGCAAAAATCACAAGAAGAACACTGAAAAAGTTGGAAAGTCAGTAATAAACTCAGAAAACAGCTGTTACAGCAAGATCGTTATGGCGGAACTACGCAGGTACCATGGAAAATTCCTGTCTAATTTGTTACTTTCTATACGGAAACTCAGAGATGTGTCTCAAATTAGATAGGAATCTCCCACGATACCTGCGTAGCTCTGCCATTGAGCCTGATTGTGAGAGTGAGTTTTGTCATTTTTTAGTGTACTCATGGTCATTTTTACAGGTTTTCATGCGAAAATCAATTCTTCAATCACCTGTAGCATAAGTTTACATGAGCCCCATCTGTCTACATTTTAGTCTTGTTTTTGGCCTTTAGCAACATTCGGAAGTCATCCCGATAACTTGAATAGAGCACATGCAAAATATCATCCAACGCAGTAAGGTCATTCAAAGTCAGACATGATCTCTCTCATCTTGTAGGCTACTGCCCATTAAAGGACTTCACTCTACCTAGCTAATATCAATCCTTTTTCTATCCTTTCCGTCATAGAGTATCGTATTTTCATGTGGCATCTGATTAGAGTAAGAAACAGTGATGAATGCATCAATCTGATTCCTTGATCGCGCACGGTAGTCGAAGTTGTATGAAAAATGTTGGCAAATTTTGTATCAAGAGGCTTTGCAGTAGCGCATCTACCCAGATGCTGTTGGTTTTTCAAAAGTCATCATTGCCGTTGCGTTTCTTGTATATGAAAAGTTTTGAGCGATTAAAATGGAGTCTATGAAATTATCCTACTGGGACAGTTTCGAGGAAGAATAGCTTGCACTCGACTGAAACTTCGAAAGCTCAAAAATCTTTTTGAAAATTGTTTACCTGTCCTTTGGAAATGAAAAAGGTATGGGAGGGAAGTACATACATTCAGATTACGTGGCAAAATAATTATTGTACTTATTTTAAGAAAAGAGAATCTTGTCGTGGTTAATTCAGCAACTAGCGTATAATCTCAAGATTTGAGCTACCAAGCTCTACGGAAGGTCCAAAAATAGTGATGATTGCAGGACTTGATTCAACACAGAACTTACCTTGCAGTTTCAGCAAATTTTCTGGATCCAGTTGCAAAATGAAACAGAGTTTACGTTTGTGCAAATTAATTATGCAGCATTTGTTTTGTGTAAATATCGTCCCCCATCTGATGTTTAGGCGTAAGTAAAATCAAACATTTCAAAATGTCCAAACTCAGTTTTATTTTTCAACCGAGCTCAATCATTCTGTTTCTTCCTATTTATTATATCCTCTTATCTTCAAGATTTATTTCAAATTATTATTTTCAATTGATCTCTCAATTGATTTTTAAATTTAGAGGGAAGAGATGCAGTTACTTTTTAATTGAATGTTAGTCTAAAGAATAAAAGTTGACAACTATTTACTCCCTGAAAATTGAGCACATTTTCTGCTCCGGGAATTTCCCAATTGAGTAAATTCCTGGGAGTAAACTAACACTATGCAAGGTTCTTAGAAGTGTGATTCAAAATCTCCACCAATCAAAGTAATTAATTAAATTCATCCCATGTAAACAATTTTCAATCTATTGCAGGAACGTCTTCACGGGCTGAAACTGTTATTTTATATAGAAGTCTTTTATTACTTTAAAAAAAAGTGTCTTGTGTTTTTACTGTTTCGTTTCTAAATTCAACCCTAGTCTGTTTTTCTGTTTTTGTTTTAATCTCTGGTCAGTTTTATATTTTAGTCCCTTACCCTGTCCAGGATTTGTACCCCATTCTGTAGTCAATGTGATATTTATGTTACTAATTTTCTCTTGTGCCAAAAGTCTATGCTTAAATGAAAATGTTCAGTTAGGTTCTAAACAGTATTCAAATCTTATTGTTGAGATTAAGTTTTAACTTATTTGTTACTTTATGTATTTTTAGAAAATTTGTCTTGTTACCATCGACTATCATCATTTTGCATGAAGCAACTCCTTTATTTATCTGTGTTTCTCAGTGCAGAGTGTAGCCTCACGATTTCAGTCTACTTTGTCACTAAGACGAGCGGCGGTGAACACGTCTGTTTCCTGTAAGGACTAAAAATTATTTGGCTTCAAATTCTATGCTCCTTTGTAGCGATCAATTGTGTTTCAAGAATCTTCCTTGTAAAATAGCTGCGATGAATTTGGAAATGCTGAATAATCCAAGATTTTTTTAGCCATGTATGTACATAGTACCTACTTAAAATCTTTAAACCTGTTGTAAACACGTTCTAGCAATTCTATGTTTTTCTGTAAACAATTTTTTTGTCTTAATATGAGATGGTGGATTTATCTTCCTTGTCTCAAAGTTTGCATTTATTCTCAGACAATCTGATCTTATGTTTAATAATTCTGAATTTTCCTAAGGCTGGGCCATATTTGCTGAGTCTTAGCCTTCGCGTTGATATTTATCCATTAGTACTTATTAGTCAGTGTACCCAACATTTTTTCTTTCACTCTATATTTTTGAGTTTTCATGCCCTTTCATATTTTCTCTCTTTACAGCAGACAAGAGAAATCATGTTAGTCTCATGATGAATTCACGGCTTAACTACAGCGAAAACCCCATCCCTCTCCTTCAAAGAATGGTGTCAGTGGTGCGTCTTCATTGTTAGCCAGAGCTACCATTTTGCTTAGAATTAATTACGTTTTTCAATTCACTGATGATTCCATCGGTTGAAAAAAGATTACACAGTTCAGTGTATGACTGTAATGCACAAAAATACTCTGATCTATTATCTTTTCCAATTGGTGAAAACTCCGTTAATTAATTAAAATATCCGCAAGTTTTTCAAAGTTATCGAGGACTCCACTGGTTGAGAAAAGATTACAGATTAGAGTATTTTCGTGCGTTACAGTCATGCACTGAACTGACTTGTGTAGTCTTCTTCCAACCGGTGGAATCATCGGTGGATTGAAAAATGTCATTAATTATACGCAAAATGGCAGCTCAGTTGTCAGCTGTATTTAAAGATTTGTTCAGTGGCAATACTGTTTCTAACAACAATAACAAAAATAATAGTTAAGATAATAAATTTGCTTTATTAAAAAAAAAAAAAAAAAAAAAAAATATCAATGATCTTCAGATTATCTAAATGTACACTTCTTTTGAACACATTGCCATTAGTTTGGCTAAAATAAATGACCTGGAAAAAAATGAAGACTTTTTAAACGTAGATACTCCAAGACTGCAGAAATTCATACAATTTATTCAATCCTTAACACCCTACGCCTTCTTTTCTTAGAACTGTTTGTTTGACTCTTCTTAAGCGTAGTGTCCTTTATCCTTGAAATGTTTTTTTTTTTTTCTCTCTCTCTTTTTTAAGCAATTTAATTGAAATTTTCTTGGTCTTTCAACAAAAGTTGATTAAGAATGAATCAGTCACACTTTATTTAACAAATGATTTATAAAATTATTACCTAATCTTTTTTCTCAAAGAAAATTGTCAGCCTCATTTTTAAAAATTGATTGAGTGATGACTTTAATGTCTCGTTAATTTCATTGTTATTTATTTTATTTTTCTCCTCCCATCCTTTTTTTCCTCGCTTAATAGTCAAGAGTGCCAAAGGAAGTAATTAATGATTAAGATTTGATTTAATGAAAATTTTCGTTTAATGTTAGTTTCATTAAGGGTATGAGAATTAAGGTGGATCGGGAGGACTGAATTTTTAATTTGGCTGATGTATTAGTGAAGAAAAGTTGTCTTGATTCTTTATGAACAAAATAATTTGTCAAGGTTTTTTCTGCGATTCCTTTTTATTGTACATAGGTGTGAAGAACATAGACAATTAATCAATGATTGTATCTCAAAAAAATAGTCTGGATGGGTTCAATATGTTTCAGTCTAATTTTTGATGGAGGATTGGCTCTTGAGACAAAAGTTTTCCACTTTTATGTGGCCACAAATAAAAATACCGTTTGATTCGTACTTTCTTGTTGCAGTGGCAACTCCTGCAATTTGGTAACATTGTTTTTCTCTCATTTGAATATGTGTACAATAATTGAATGCTGGTAAAGCGCTGCTTCACTATCAAATCACTATTGCAAAAACTGGCTTTATAACCTTAGGTCTTTATTAAAGTCCCTATGTTTTATAGTAGAGATTTCACCACAGTTTGCTAACAGTGGCGTAGCGTGCGACTTGGCAGCATTGTACTGAGTCCGTTTAAATCCATGTAAAAGGTCGAATGCAAAGGTGTTCACCGAACACCCAATTGTTCGATATTTTTCATGGCTTTAAATGTACACAGTACAATGTTGCCAAATTGCACGCCACGCCACTGTTTGCTACCTTCTTAATTTTTTTTTTTTTTTTTTATTTTATTTTATTTTTTTTAAATTTTAAAAGCAATGGTGCCACCAGAGAAGGCCTTGAAGAAAAGATCAGCAAATTCGTTTTTATTCATTCAAATGTGCTAAATCATCCTTTCTTTTCACTTTTGCATTTGTGATTTTGAAAGAAAAAAATTCAGTTTTTTGCTTTGTCCATTTGTGTGAACACACCAGCAAGTTTTTAGGCCTATCTTTGTACATATTTTGTATGGTTTAGAAAATAGTCGCTTATAGGATTGTTAAATGTGATTTTATGTGTTTTTGTCACCCAACTCTTCTATATGTTTTTTTTTTTTTTTTATATATGCCTCCAAGCATATACCTCTGTCTGGGTACACACACGCATATTTATGTGTGTGCGCAGTAAATGAATGTAAGGTAAATGTGAATTTATGTATGCATATGTTTATGGACAAAATGTAATAAAAGCAATCAGTACTATAAGTACTCTATTAATTTTTAGCTGAAAAAAAGGATCTTTTGATGATGTATTACTCTATTTACACTTTAGATTTTTCGGAAATTTTCTTTGAATACTTAGCTCTTCTAGTTTTAAGAATTTGCGGTTAGCCTTGCTCAACTTTAAATTAAGTTTATAACGATTCTCAATTGTAAATACTCAAAAAAGTATCATAAATCAAAAACTTTTGTCTAAAAATTTTTAGAAGATAATAGACTATGAACTGTATTTACTCTCAGTCATTGGAATAGAAAATATGCTCTCGAAAAATTAGGTATGGTATTTTCTGAAAAATTTGAATCATAATTAAGTACCTAAGTAAATGCATTTGAATTTTGAGACCTCAAACTGAATTTTCTAAACCAAGATATTCCACTCATGTGGCCAAATTGTTAAACTGCAGAAGAATTGAAGAAGAATTGAAAATTACAGCCAAGTCTCTGTGATCCAAACTTCTCAAAACCCCTTCAATCCGACGATAGCGGTCAAGAATAATTAATCTAAAAATTGAATTAGGGTTTGAAAAAAAAAATAATGGCAGAGAAAAGATTTGAGTGTTTGTATTAATTTCTCCTTTATATAACCATAGCTCACTAAGAGTCTTAGTAATATTTATATGTAATACTGGGCTGTGATCATGAAGGATAGTAACGTAAATCTTATCAAGTTGATGATTGAGTAGGTTTAACGCTTATGGTTGGTGTTTATCTTCCAAACTGGCATTCCAATAGCAACCCTTCAATTTCTATGATGTGCGCTCAACAACTCAGGAGTCATTGGTGAATTCCCGCAGAGATGTAAGGGTTTGTATTGGAATGACAACTCAGAAGATTAACAACCTATAAGAATAACTTGCGCTCGATAGCGACTCGATAAGATTATGATGCGATCCTTATAATTGACCTGCAGGTTACTTTGGTGCAATTTTTTAGTTCAGTATAGGCAAAGAAACCAAAGTCTTTGGTTTTTTGAAACAAAAAAAAGGAGAAAAGAATAATAGATAGTTAAATGGAGGTGAGAATCTTGGCAAGTACTTATTAAATATTTATTTATTTATTAATCTATTTATCTATTTATTTTTAGATAAATAACTACACCTTAGAACTCCATTCCATAAACAAAACTATAACTTTTTGTTATTTTCTGTACTTATTATGAAATAATCATCCTGCACTTCTTGCCGACAGTGGCCCCTTGGAGTTATGGTTTTTCGAAGATTGGATCACCGGAACAGCGCTATTTGTAAAAAATTGTGAATGAGGTTTGGAAATGAATGTATGATTCCTTGTACACATGACTCCTGCTTAAATAGATCATTGAGAAAAATATTTATGTAATTTAACAGTCTATTTGTTAAAAATGGTGAGTACAAACACATTTGTTGATTTAACTAACCATTATTTTGTTTGTACTCACCTTTTTTAACGATTGACTGTTAAATTACCTAAATTTTTTTATCAGTGGATGACTTGTGTAGTGGAATGCTCTATCAACGACTGAAAGATTTTGGTGGTGATTTTGGTGTTTGATTTTGGTGTTTTTTTAAAGGCATTCAAATAAGTCAATCATGAAAAACCATGAGGCATTTTGGGAATGAACCTGGCACCAGTTAAATTTTTTAGTTTTGCTACCAGAGTTGTCAATAAAAAAAAAGAAAAAAAAAATTCAGCATAGAATCATAACAGAAATTTAAAATTTTTGTCAAATCTGATAGAACTGTCTTCTAGACATGTGACAATCTTCCTGTCGTCTTTAGTACTTCCTCAATCAAATTTCTCAATTGGTTCCAGTTTGAAGCTAAGTTTTGAATGGAGATTAACTTGAAAAAATAAAAATAACATCTCTTATCCTTGAAGTTCGATGTACTTTTTCACAATTTTTTTTTCATCTGAGCTGTGCCGGTTTAACGACTAATTGTAGAGGATAAAATCATCTCCTTATCTCTCTCGTCTTGTGTTCTTCCTCAATCTCTTCTTTATTATGCAATGTGGTGGTTTCAGAAATTTCTTGATTACTCTTAAAGCGCACAAATTTTGTGTATTTGCTACCCAGCTTTTAAAACGTTTCTTACCTACCTTTAAACTCTCCAAAGGTTATTTCTCTTCCTCCTGTTTGTGCTCAATGTCTTTTTGAAATTTTTTTTGGTTCTTGATCCAGAATTTTGTGACCACTTTGGTAAATGTAATTCTGCGACAATCTTTTATTTTATTAATCATATCGGTCGATTTATGGCTCCAGCCTGCTTGTGTATTAATTTGCTCCAAAATAAGGAGAAAACAGCCTTTGAAGTCTAGTTGAGCCTCTTACACCTCTTTAATTGAGTGAAAATGGTCAGAAATGCTTCAAAGAGGTTGGATTTTTCAATCTACCCTTACAGAAAAATCATGCTTTAATATTTCATTGCTAAATTCCTTATGAACTGTGAAGTCCCAAATTTGGAATATCTTTTAGTAGGACAAGAGAAGGTCCTTTTGAACAAAACGGAACACTAATCACTTTAACGAGTCTGTCTGAGGACCGCGGGTACTTGTGTTCCAATGAAATATAAGCTTGCTTAAGACTTTTTCCGTCTGTATTCTTTCCATCTAACGCAACTAGTATACTCACTGAAAGCTGTCAAGACATGGAATTAAAAATTATAATTTGAACTGGTTTTATGAATTCTATTTGTAAGCCAGGATACACAACAACTGTTACGTTTACTGATCCTAGCCATAAATCGAAATGATTTCAAGCAAGAGCCGCTTCAAACCCATGTTGAGTTGCTTGTTCTTTTTGAACGTCTAGTGTGTGAATGAGACTTTTCCGTCCACGTAGAAAGAACACTCTTAATAATTTCTAATCAATGGAAGCATTTTATTAAGGGTTTTTAGAGAGCAGCGTTGCCAGTTAAGACAAATAAATAATTATAAAATAAATCAAATTAACATGAGGGTCAAGGTCAGAATTATGGACCAAGCCCTTGGTTTGCAATCATGTATATGTCACAGGCAAATCGCAAACGGCTTGCGATTTGCTGAGGCAAAGAGCAAGCCGCTTATACATGATCAGAAAAAATTCAGATCAAGTGTAATGGTGACTTACAAAATAATAATATCAAGATTTGATTTAGCTCATCTAAAGCGAATAAGCAAACGATCATATTGATATCCACCGATTAAGTTTTTCTCAACTAGTCCTCTTTTTATGAACTTTTAAAGCGATCATATACTCGTGATCAAACACACTTCATCTAAAACACTGTAGGTAAAAAACTAATCGAAATAAACCTAATGTGATAAAACCAACATTTTTGTCAGCTTACTAGCTTTCAAATGAGCTAATGTAAATCTCCGTACAATTATTCTGTAAGTATACATTACGTTTGATCTGAATTTTTTCGGATCATAAATAAACCTAAGATTGCGATAAGATTGCCTAAGATCTGCGTAAGATTGCGATTTGCCTGCAACATATTCAAGCCTTAGCAAAAATCTAGGATTCTGAAAAAAACTCTGTTCTGTAACAGTGTGACGTTCTTGTCCTTTTTTGATATCTTATGTTGTTAATTATATCGTAACAACTTCTACTAAAGAAACTGTCAACGCTCCATTCAGGATTGATAGAATCGCTTTGATCAGACGATTTCTCAAAGCACGCTTCGGGCAGAGTCCCTTGGTTTTTATCTGAACTGTTGACAAATCTGTTGATTTCTCTCTATCTCTGGCAATGCTGTATCAGAGCCCATTTAATGTTTAGATAACTAGTTTTTTAAATGATAATTTGTATCTTCAAGGGATGAAACAAACTTTTAATCCTTCTTACAATTAGCAATCGTTTGTTTTTATTTCAATTTCTGTTTTTATGTTATCCAATTTTGAACAAAGGTTACAAAAATTTGAGGCTCTAGAAATATCTCAACACTCTTGATCCAACTTTTTGTGTTTTATTCATCTCATTCAGACTTGATTAAGGCTCAGAAATATTGTATACTTCACTATAGAAAACAAAAAAAATTGTTTGAGAGTGTATTAATTGATTTACTAATGAGATTTTCATTTATTTTTTAGAAAGGTCTGCATGCCTGTGTCTTTGTATTGGAAGCTAAGCACTTTCTACCGTTTTACTTGTAGTCAATGGAAGATCCTAACGGTAATCTTTACGCTTGCAGAACTTGTAACCAAAAAGCTGAGTCAACCTGTAATCTTTGGCTTTTCTTTTGTAAAGCATAGACAAAATTTGGATTTATAAGACTCTCTGTAACAGGTGTCTTTAAAACCTCTGTGAGATGAAATTTTCTAGTCAATTTTATTTTTATCAATGTGTTTTAAATAATTTTGCCAAGAATTTCAGGTCGATTCTGCCTTTTTTTACAGGTTAAGTTTTTCATTCGTGAATAACAATGGAACAGGATGGAACGGGTCGTCCCTCGTGGTTACTCGCGCTTGGTCTAAAGTAACTACGATCAGAGGACCAATTTATTTAGACAAGTTGGGTTGTTCCATTCCGTTTCGATGGAAAGCTCGAACTGCGTCGGCTAATTGCAGTTAAAAAAAAATATAGCGGTCCACTTAGTTCCATTGTGTTCCATCTTATTCCTGCGTTGAAAAAATTAGCCGTATAACAAGCTCTAATCACTCAAAGGTTGTTCTCTTTTTATTTTATTTTTCTCTTTTTTTCAAGATTTTTCTTGATACCTGTCTCTAATTTTCCCTCTAAATCCTGGTAAAATTATTTGCTCACACCAACTTCTGTTCACTATTACGTTTCTTAATTAGCAAACTTTGACTTTTTCAGCCATCTCAAGCTTATTAGATAAAACAATTTATTGTATAAAAAAATCTAAATCTATTGCCGGGAAATTGCAATCGTGAAAAAGTAAATTATTGATTTACACTTTAAGTTAACTTTGTTACTGATCTAGGAACTTCCTTTATTATATAGAGCAAGCTCAGGCTCATCTCTATCAGTGTTGCCAGTTTTTCCAATAATTTACCAACTTTCACATCGATTAAAATGGGAAAAATCAGATAATTATCTGAAAATTGGCAACACTGATCTCTACCTTTGTTTTATACAAGTATTTTTCTTGGTTTGAATTGAAACCATTTTCCTCAGTTTTTTTCAAATTTTGGAACGGTAGTAAATTTTGGAAACCGCGAGCATTCTCTGATTTCAAGCAACAACTTGAGTGAATTGAGTGTTAATTCACTCATTTGCAAACTCTTTTGGACCGCTCTGTTCCCTATTTCAGGGAAAAAATTAGCAGTTTTCTCATTTGAGGTGAATTCGCAGCTACAAGTTTCCAATCTAACCATCTCCCTGGGCTTCAAAAAAAATTTAACTAATTTTGCCACTATCTAGTCACTTATTTATGTGAGTGATTTTATTTATGTATTTATGTAGGTACTTTCTGTGCGTAAGGCCTCAGCAGACCATAGTACAAGTTACGGAAATTGAAGATAGTTTAATTGTCAGTTCTAGTTGGTGAAATGAAAGTCTCACAATAATAGCATTCATGAAATGTTTTTAACGTAAAATAACTTTGGCAATATAAGAAGTTGCATGTTAGTCAAGACTGTAATTTGTACTATCTTACGCTAAAGTTTTGGCTGTCAAGAATTTTCTTTGAGCGCAAGAAGTAGGCACATAAGGTCACAAACAATTGCAGATAGTCAAATTATTGCGACAAGGGACTTCTGTATACTTTTCCCATGATACAAGTCAAACCATCGGGACTAATTTACAACCGCACGGCAACCCCTGTTGAAAGTTGTAATAAACATTAGCTCATATTTTTAACAAGTGTGAAAAAGAGGATGGTTGTTATCTATTGAGCATAACTGAAACAGGTGTATGGGAAAATGCTGGAAAACTTGCGTAAAAAAATTTTGGGACGTTTCGGCTCTAATCACAGCCATTTTCAACTAAAAAATTTAAAAAAATCAAAGTCCTGTTCAAAGAGCGGAGGACTCATCATTTGTGATACTTTCAGCTGTAAGGTCTGTTATTCAGAGGTTCAATAAAATTATGAGCTTTAAATTTCCAGTAACTGACCCTCTGGAAATGAATTTAACTTTAATATGTACCGAGATTTCAGCAAATATTTCTGAGGTTCTTGAGCAGACATCGGTCTGGTGGCTGGTTTTGACACCATAAGCTGCGGATTTGCTTCAAATCTGTTATAAGTCAAGACGTATTTACGCTAGGATTAGATAGGCGTAATCAATTATCGGCAGAGATGCGCTCGGTTTCCACTTAATCTTATTTGCTATTGGACACAAACTCTGGTCATACGCTAAGACTTCTCTTCCTTCAATTAACTGTTGCTTGATTTTAGTTAAACTAAATTTTCCACTTAGGTGATAGTAGAGTTTAGCCACGAGTAGTTTAGGTGATAGACTGTTAGACTATTTATCGAAATTATCGGATTGTTGTTCGGTGTTACTGTTAATAAGTCCTGTTCATCAGAAAGTTATTGTTTCTTGACCTATTTTTCTTGTGTATTAGGTATGAAATAAACATATCTAGTCTTTTAACATTCATTTATTTGTGTCAATTTCATGTTATTTGTTTATTTATTTATTTTCTTTTAAATAAAAATTCTTATGTTCTTTTGAAGTTTGGTTTTCTTTTTTCTGAAAGAACTGAAGTCCTGCTTTTGGAACCTGTTTCCTGTAAGCTTTTTAGTACTACCTATTTTATTGAAATTCTGAATTTGCTAATGGATGTGCTTTTAAGATGATTCCAGGGTTGATTAGTTCAAACTGTGGACACCTGTCGCACTGCTCAAAAAGTCAACATTGTTTGGCTGAAATTGATGAAGTCACGTTAAAAGCACAAATCTAAGGAACGTTTGCACTTGCAAGCATACTTCAGGAAGATACCCTGAAAGTTTCAAGCTAAAACACTCTAAAATCAGCCGAAAATTATGAAATATGAAAATTTCCATAAGCCTCAATGAGTGCGGGTGAGGCAGATGGACTTATTACTTGCTCTCACTCTCTCTCACTAAGCTTACAGCAAAATAAATTTCATAATTTACAACTTTTATACTGAAACAATTTTGCTCGTTTTGAACTGAAAAATCCATAAAAAAATTTAGCAGGGGCTGACTCTTGGATTTTGCGTTTTTTCTTTGTTTTCAATGTAAAATGCCAAAAACACGAATTTTCCCAAAAGCGACTAGTGGCGCCATCCATCGCATTGAAATTTGGAAAAGTTTCGCCTGGAATTACCTTAAGTCCTACTTTAAGAACCTGTTCCTGTAAACTTTTTATTTCTACCTATTTCATTGAAATTCGAAATTTGCCAAAGGATGTGCTTTTAATTATATTGCTGCAAAAGTACTCCAAGTTCAAAACACTCGTTCAGGCAAGATCTGTTGATTCAGGTGATATGAGAAAATGTTGAGAGAAGGATAAATCAAAGGAACAGTAAAAAAATTAAAGACAACCAATTTTAACAGATGAAACAAGTTACTTTATTTTATTTGAAGAGGAAACAGCATAGCTTGGAGGCATTCGCTTATTATAAACGTTTGTGTTTCTCATTTACAATAAACGCTAAGTTATTATTTTCGATTCTCAGACATTGTTAAAATCAGACTAAATGTCAAGTATTAGAATATAAGCCGATTGAGGCAACAAACTAACTATGACTTCAAATCCAGTAGCTGATGAAACATCACTTGAAGAAATAATAATCATGATGCCTCCGCAACATTTGAACCTGGAATTTTTATGCCTTGGCAAGATGATGACTAATCAATATTAATTTTGAATTTTTCATAAGGAAAGACGCGAGACATTGATGAAGAATTGGAAGAACAGTATCGTCTAATATTAACATCTTGAATTTGTTTCTTAATATATGGCGGGAGAGTAGTGGCGAAGCGTGCAGTTTGACAGCGGCAATGTTCCTACATTTAAGTTTACGTAAAATAATCAACACTTGTGAAAGCAATTGCATCCAGAAAAATTTGTTATTTTACGATGATGAAAATGAGGTACAACCACTGTTGCCAAACTGCACACTTCGCCACTGTGGGAGAGGTAGTTTGAAATAGCAGTAGCAGATACTTGACAACACATTCGTGGGATGTGTAGTATAAATTGCATGAAATATGCTCAAAAAATAAAAAGAGACATTTACGTCCCGTGGAAGACAAATGGAAGACAGCGTTACTGAGATTGTTACAAGTTTGATCCTACAGAAAGATAATAGTAGATTTTAAAGTATACATAAAATAAAACCCTATTGTATGGGGTTAAAAAAAAAAAAAAAAAAAAAAAAAGCGAACAGATAAAACAAACAAAAAGTGTGAAAAGTTTGAGAAATGAATTACTTGAAAATTAATAAACTTACAGTTGATCCCACTTTCAATCAAAATGGTTACAGGATATGATGTATTCTAAGTTTTCGTCTTTTCTTTTTTTTTCTTAATACAACTTCTTTCCAGCCACAAATTGGCTAAAGGTGGGAGAGCAAGCTATCTTACCGGGAGGATTAGTAGCTGCGGAAAAACAAACTTCATGGGAAATTCCCTTCATCTAACATGAAAATTGAAATTCAAAGGTCAAATAAAGTCATGTACAGCCACTCATAGAGGACAGTGGCAGCCCGTGGGTTCAAAAGTGGGGGGCTTGAAAAATGTGATTTTTTTTTGTGTGCTTTTCTTCGGCTCCATTGGGGGAGCTTAAAGTGTTATGACATTTATTTTCCTATTCTTTTGAGCCTTTTTCCAAAAAAATGGGGGGGGGGGCTTGAGCCCCCAAGAGCCCCCCCCCCCCCCCCCCCCCCCATTGAATGCCACAGATAGAGGATGTGACAGGTGCCGAAAATTCAATGCAAAACAATCATTGGTACAAATAAAACATAAAAATGAGCTTTTTAAACAATGAAAAACAAATAATAATGACTAAAAGGCGGAAAACATAAACAAAGCAATTTTTTCAGAGTCGATTGGGCAATGACAGTCAACAAAATACAAATCTCAAAGGTAAACTTAACCCCTGAACAGTTGATAAAGCACAAAGAAATTAAAAGGAAATCAACCATTTAACTTGTGAAGAACCTGCTCAAGAATACCGAGGAAAATATTTGCATGATGCGGTTGAAAAACGAGAGCGGGTCGTAAGCGAACGGAAATCTCTCCACAACCTCCGGACTGGACACCTGAAACATTTGTTTAATTGATTACTTGATTTTTTGTTTTGTTTCCATATAAATTAATTACTGGTTAGACATAACAGGCAAGGGTTCAAGGAAAATGCAATAAATCTAACAAAATAACAAAAAAACGTCAACGAGATGCCATAGCTAACGCCCAGAGATTTTAATTCGCTAGGAAGAGCTCATGTATTTTGAGTATCGGATTGACGGATTCTGACAAGAAGCAGTGCTTGCTTCGGAAATGCGTCGGTGAGTGGTTGACACCCACTCATCCATCCATTTTAACGAATTTGGGAAACAGGCACCGCTACTTGTCAGAGCCCGTCAACCCGACACTCAAAATACGTGAGCTCTAGCGCCGTTAGTCAATTTTTTGAAACTCAAAGTTTTTGGGAATAATTGCAATAAGTGTTGTCAATAATTGTAGATTAATCAGTCCACGTTACCAGAGTGTAGACTAATTAAACAGACCATAAAAATGGAGTGATTTCCTTACAACCCAAAACTTTTCAATGGTTGCAATTGCACGCAAATAGACTACTTCCGGATACCAGAAACCGGATGTATTATACTATTACGCAATCGTCGCATTTTTGAAATTTTGAAATCGTAATAATTTAAGATCCCGTGGTCAAAACAAATTAAAAAAAGTACTGTAAGTTTCTTTCATATAGCACTTTAAGAAAATGAAATAAAAACAAGGTGCACAAAAGACCCATTGTACTTAGGGAATAAACCAAGCAAAATTATTACCTTTCAATTTAAGGTTTGTGACAATGTCATCTCGGAGCTTGGTGGAGGATGCGTTGAAGGCTAGGAATGTGCCTCTCCCTCGAGTGGAATTAATTAACTGCGGAAACTTTTCTTCTAACCTCAAAAGCCCAGATTTGAGAACCGCTCCTGTTTCTTTGACATTTTCCAGTAAAGAATCACGTTTAATAACATTCAACACTTCTTCCAAAATGAGCAGCTTGGATGGATCTCCCATCCAAGTGTTGAAAACTCGATACGGCTGCTGTGGACTGAAAATCAAAGAGTGAATGTTGAAGTCATGACACTTTTATTGGGAATGAAAAATGATGCAGACTTTAAAGCTTTGCGTTAAGATGATTCCAGGGTTGATTAGTTCGAACTGTGGACACCACGTCGCGCTGCTCAAAAAGTCAACAGGTTTTGGTTAAAATTGACGAATTTACGCTAAAAGTATAAATTTGAGGAACGTCAGCACCTGCGAGCATACTTCAGGAAGATACCTTGAAAGTTTCAAGCTGAAACACTCAAAAATAAACCCGGAAATTATGAAATATGAAAAGTCCCATAAGCCTTAATAAGTGCCAGTAAGGCAGATAGACATATTATCACTCGCACTCACTATCACTCACTAAGCTTATGGCGAAATGAATTTCATCATTTACGGCTTTAATTGTAAACCAGTTTTGCTTATTTTGAGCTGAAAAAATGAAGCGACTAGTGACGCTATCCATCAGATTGAAATTTGGAAAAGTTTCGGCTGGAATCACCTTATCACAACAAAGATTGTAAAATAGTTTATTTTCATCCAATAATTAGGTTTGGTTGCAAATTGGAGATTCAATAACAATTCTGATGGATCAATGATCTATACCGTTTCTTCCCCTCACCTTGCAAGACAGGTACAAAAAGAGTTCTCAAGGATGAGACCGAAAATTCACCAATGAATTCTAATTGGTCAGGTAGTTCCGCCATTTATGAGCAAAGATGGCGGAGCCATGCAGGTATCATAGGAGACTCCTATCTAATTTGTCTCTATCTCTCTCTCTATAGAAACACACAGAGGAGGTTTCAAATTAGATAGCAATTTCTTACCTACAGGTTTAAATAACAAAAGAGGATATTTGCGGGATTTATTATAACATATTTTCAAGTTTTAAATTTGTAATTTTACTTTTCTTTTAATCCTTTTATATAAAATTTACTTTTGATTTAAAAATTATCTTTTAACTTATTCAGTCCTACATGTTATAATTTATGAAAAGTTTAATTTGGGTTTTGGGTCTCTTAATTAAATTAATTTCTTTAAATAATCTATTCAATTAACTATTTGCAGCCATTAATATTTAAGAGAACTTTAAAATTAGAAATTGATTTCTTTCCAAAAATAAGGGTTCTGCAGTTGAAGCACTGCAATGCAATAACATTTTATTTGTTCTGAACATTAATGACTTTTACGATTATGTCTGACAACTTTCTAATGTACTTATTTAGAGTTTGAGCAATAGGTAATAAATCGGTAGTACTTACACAAATTCTGACTTCAAATAATAGCCTCCCGTTAACATTTTCTTGCTGAATGTTACAATGTCAGGAGCCTCCGGTAAATTGAAATGCTCATGTGCCCAGAATTTTCCAGTGGGTCCACCACCTGTTTGTACTTCATCAATAATTAAAGCAGCTCCGTTCTGAAACAGTCAGTCAATTTGTCCGAATAAAATAAAAGCAAATTGTCCGCGGAGTACAAATAAGTTTTCCTGAACTGCTAATAGGAACTTTTTACATTTTTATCACGAGTCCTGCGCTGCCGCTCTTGCCACTACGTATCCACTGGAATCCATCAATTCTTTTACCTCGTCGCCACATTCGATTATTCAAGCAATAAATTCAGAAGAAGACAATTGAGTCACTCTTTGGAGAAACCATGTTTACGCATAAACGTGGTTTTACCAGAGAGCCCAAATTGTGATTCCTCACGCTCCAAGCTTTCCAGACATAGATAGTATGTAAGGGCTCATGCGTAAAATGTACCATTCACGATTTGTTTTTATTACAACTACAATGGTGTGCTGGACAGTTAATATGACAAGAAAGCATGAATTCTCAAAAGTAGAAGCTGCCACTACCAGAATACTATAATGGTAAAGTTGATCTCTGAAGAAACCACTCGTAACTTATTGAGTTATTATTATTCTCCTATGCTGTTCTCAATGGAGTATAATTTTACCCGTTTTTATGATGATTTACAAGAGTATGCCTTTTCCAATGACATTTAGTTTTTACAAATCAGAAGGTTAGAATTAATACGAACAATCAAACTTTACACTGCATTTTTCTCAAAATAGCGTGGTTTCTCCAAAGAATGACTCAATTAGTTCAATAAGTAAAAACACTTTTAATTACTTGAAAACATGACTAATTATTCTAAAACGCAAGTGCAGCTCCAGGTACTTGGAGCAAGCTTTGATTAGTTTGAAGAGACAGTACCTTTTTCACAACGGCTTGCAATTTTTGAAAAAATTCAGGAGAAGCTTCGTTGTCACCTCCTTCCGCCTGAATAGGTTCAACGATGACTCCAGCAATAGGAGTTCCTTTCTTCTGTTGACTTACAAACAGTTCCTCTACCTGGAAGAAAAATAATAAAAAGCGATTGGAACAAAATACTTTTGGAAAAGATGATGTGCAGTGGCATAACCCGGAATTTTTCAAAGGTGGGAGGGGATTCAGGGTTCGAAAGTTGTCAAGGGTGAGTCCAAGGGTCAAAATTTGGTTAAATTACTCCAAACACAAAAAATGATGTTATAAAGGGCAAAGTTTGGTGTCACGGGGGGGGGGGGGGGGGGGTCCAGACCTCATAGACAAACACTACTTTCCCCAAAAGTGACTAGCATCCATCGGATTGAAATTTGGAAACGTTTTGCCTGGAATCACTTTAAGCTTCGTTAACCCATAAATGCCCAGTGGATCTTTGAAAACCTACTTGTTGTGTTATTTTTGGACCAAAAATCAATCAATTTGGATCAACATTACTGAATTACCAATTTTCTGGAGTTTTTAGCTTGTATTTCGCGGCACCAAAAAATGTCTGTTTTTTCATTTTTGACAGTTTAATTCTCAGATTGTGTTTTTTAAGAAAAACTTCGACACATTTCAAATAGTTCTAGGCATAAATGGGTTAACACACTCTCTGCTCTCTTAGCAAGAACAAAAATGTATTAGACAAGTAAGAAAAATACAGTGTGTCATTGACAGATCATCCTGCATCTGAGCCATCTAGTTTCAAACGAGCCAAACTCTGTTGCAAATATTTCTTCTCATCTTTTATTTTTTTAAAAGAGAACTGAAAAAAAAAACGTTTTGTGAAATTTTTAACAATACTTCTTTGTAAAGTAAAGATTTACACTTGACATTTTTACAAAATTGTTTTCATTGATTCTTAGTTAAAAATTAAAATGCGAAAAGAAATTTTAAAACGTCACAATGGAATTAGGTCTGTGCAAAACAAGAAGGCTCGGCTCAATTTACCATCTTGAAACAAACTGTTTCTCACTTTTTTTTCAGACACCAACTAAATTAACGACTTACCGCAGCCAAACTTTTTTCATCTTCTTTCTTATTTTCAGCTTGGAACTTATCCAAAGGATACTTGTACTTTGGGAAAGGAGCTACCGGCCAGTCAAATGAAGGAGCATCGATTTTATGTATATACTTTGATCTGGTCGTAGATAATACTCCTAATGTGCGACCATGAAAAGCACCTGAAAAAATAAACAGCCACAGGAGTAAAAAAAAAATGACAAAAATAAGATTGAGATAAAAAAACAGAGCAATAGATTTGTTGCAAACTTGAACTAGAATGACCTTAAGGTGATTCCAGGCGAAACTTTTCCTTTCAATCCGATGGATAGCGCCACTAGTAGCTTTAGAGAAAAATAATGTTTTCGGCATTTTAAATAGAAACGAAAGAAAAACTGCAGAATCCAAAAACTTCAGCAACCGCAAAACTTTAATGGATTTTTTGAGCCCCAAAACGAGCACAATTGCTTTGAAATGAAAGCCGTAAATTATGAAAGTCATTTCCTTATAAGCTTAATGAGTGAGAGTGAGTGCAAGTGTTAATATGTCTATCTGCCTCACTCTTACTCATTCAGGCTTATGGGAATTTTCGTTTTTAATGATTTCTGGCTTTATTTTTGAGAATTTCAGCTTGAAACTTTCAGGGTATCTTCCTGAAGTATACTCGCAGGTGCTGACATTCCTCGACTTTGTGCTTTCACCGTAAATTTGTAGATTTCAGCCAAAAAGTGTTGACTTTTTGAGCAGCGCTAGTGGCGCTATCCATCGGATAGAAATCTGGACAAGCTTTGCCTGGAATTACCTTAAAGTGCGTGTCAATTTAAAAGGGGGAAATGGAAAGAGGCAAAAAGTATGTGACTATCCGGTATGCCGTGAAAAATTAGCGTCTCTTTAATCGAAAGAGTTACAAGACAAAAAGCAACGTGCCGCAAAGAGATTATACTATCAAAATAGTAAGATGGAGGTGAGACAATGTATAAATGAAAAAGATAAAACAACAGTTTTGGTATACCTATATCAGAGTTGGGCAAATTTATTCAAAGGATTGATTATCTGTCTGTATCATGTGTACTTAACTCTTTCTAGTGCGAATACAAGGCCTTGTTTACGACATATTATTATCAGAAACTCATTCCGAGAAATTCCCCCAGAAATTCATTTCTGCCAAAAAATTTCACGAAACATGCCTCTATATACGATTTTTGAAATGAGAGTGAGATAGTAGTACATGGGGGTTATGTGAGAGCAAGAGAGACAGTTTGTCTTTGTTTGGAACGCTCATCACCGGATGATGTCATCACCACTAGATCCGTCTTTACCTATTAAATATTTTAAATTTAATATTGGTGACAAGAGATGCATTCACTCGTTTACCTTATTCTAAACAGCGGGAAAAACTAAAAATTCAATGATAAGCTAACCAAAACTTTGAGGATACAAAAAAATCAGAGCAAGACTATTTTGTCTACTTACCAACCTTCAAATGAAAGGAAACACAAGTCCGGCGAGCCAGGAGCTTGATTCTTCATGCAGGAACTAATTTCTTCTTCCGAGAACCCAGTGGCACCCTTCCTTTCTTTATTTCTGTACCAGAAAAATATATTTTTAAAAGCGTTTTCATTTGAACAGGACCCGCACATCATAGTTGTTACATGCGAGGAAAGTCCTGGAGGTGCGACCTGCATGGACACAAAGCGAACGTAGAAACAACGATTTGCAAACATAAAGACAGTCAATTAGGCTTGCTGAGAACTCAACATGGTCAGATCTTATGATTTCAGGTCGGACATGGCAACATCGCCCAATCTTATGCTTCAACCAAACTTAAGAAAAAATATACAGTAAAAGTCAAATTGTACAAATTGTTAAGGTGGGGCAAACCTTTTGTAAACCCAAATTTTGCAGAACCAGATTCGGCATCTATATAAAAAGAGATAAGAAAATTACTGATAAAGATGGAATAAAAATATACCGATTTTTGAAAAGTTTTTTTTTTTTTTTTTTATTATCATTTATTAATGTCAAATTAATTCCCATAAGATTCTATGTTATTCAGATGTACATTGAAACGTACATCAGGTCTGAAAAGGTTAGCTACTGACTGTATATGATTAGTACACTCACATTCAGCAAGACATTTTTCAACTTTCTTGGCCAATCTCCATCAGGAAATACTCCCAAAGCAGGTCGATTCAGCATAGCTTTCTGAAAAAAAATAAAAAAAACAAAATACCGATTTTACGCGATTTTTTGGGTGAGAGGGGGGGGGGCATATTGCTCAAATCTTGAATATTAAATAAGCTTTACCTAAGAGTTGTGGGTTTCCCTTTCTATATCTTTCTTTTCTTCTCATTTGCTGCCCCAGTTTTACTTTGTTGGCAATATTCTAGGAATGGTTAGATAGACACATCTTACACCCCCCCCCCCCCCGTTATGATGCCACCCTTCCCCTTACGCTACAGACTGGCATGATAAAAACATAGGCGGATACAGGATTTTGTCTTTCTCTCTCTCTCCAGCTATTTGAAGACAAACGTTAGAAAAGGATAGAAGAGGAGGGGCCATTTGTGACTTTAGCCCCTATCTCTCTCCTTTTCTAACACATGATTTTAAATGGGAGGAGAGAAAGGCGGACAAATTCCTACAACCGCAACTGGAAAGAAATGGGAAGGGTTGATTGAATTCAGAAGGAGCAATCCTCAAGGATCATAAATCAAAAAAAAAGTTCCAGAGTTCTGGTAAAATTTTTTGAGAGTGAAATCAGAGAAGTAACAAACGTTTTTATTCCATTTTTTTACTTACAACATTGTCACTGTTGTCGAATACTTTGAGGAGATCAGGGTGATTATATCCTAATGGAATGGAGGAGATTTGTGTGTAACAGTCCAATAGCACATTCCGGTCCATATCCAAAAGATAATTTCCCACGCTGGAACCATAGTTGGCAAATAACTGCACAGAGTTTGATTGCTGCAAAGGAAAAGAAAAAAATATCAGAACTAATGAAAAATAGTTAGATACAAATACTTGCGAGGTGGAGATAGCTTAAAATCACGTCCAAGGGCGGCTGAATTGGCAAAATTTTCCGGGGGCGGACCCCTCCAGACTGGAAAGTGTTCCCCCAGACCCCCTTCCCCCGGTGCGGTTTCCTAACTCCCCCCCCCAGAAAAATTGTCTAGCTACGCCCATGGAGTCACGTCATTTGGGTCATCAAATTAAAAATCACCAGTGTAAAAGAGCACAAAAGACCTCCAGGATTATATACTGTTGAGATAAGTAAGTAAAGGAAAACTGGGCTTTTAAGAATGAACAATTCTCAATTCTCAATTTTTTTTTTTTTTTTTTTTTGATTGAGTTGGACTATTGCAATTCAACTATAACGTAAGGGGAAAAAGATGGCCAAGAACTGGAACCAATCCAAAATTTCAAAACAAAAGGATGATTTTGACAGATTGAATACACACAGCTTTACAGAGTGCCGTGGCTGGCATACATGAGTAGATAGGTAATGATAAGATGACTCATTTCTTCTGGCTAACTTGAGTGAATGGACGATTAATATGATGTAGATTGAAGGCACTCCAACCTGCAAGCTGATTTTGCTCTTTTGGACGAGACGAGGCGAGATAGCAGGAATTCAGTGGCGCCATTGGATGGGGGGGGGGGGCAGTCCCCCCTACGGATTTTCAATGTGGCCGAAAAATCAAGTCAAAGAGATTTTTTGGAAGATGCACGGCAAAAAAAAAAAAAAAAAAAAAAAAAAAAATCATCATTTTTGGAGGGCCTCCCCCCCCCCCCCAATAGAAAATCTGAAATGGCGCCCCTGCAGGAATTGATCAATTCCATAGGTTCAAACAGCGTCATGTGACTTTGAAGTCATTCAAGTCGTTCATTTCAGAAGAATGATCCCATTGTTTGAGCACGACTCAATGAACATTGAACAGCCTTACATCTTTAACGACAACAGTTAAACCAATGCAATGGAATTAATCGATTTTCACGATCTCGTCTCGTCCAAAAAAGCGGAATCAGCCCATAGGTACTAAAGAATTAAAGATTGTCGCGAGATTTTCACGAACTAAGTTCCGCCTTCAAGGTTCCGGTTCGGCCACTCTTCATATTCCTCACACTTTGCTGGCGAGAGGTCAGTGCCATTGAAGCGGAAAATCCATTACAGATCAGTCCCACACACCCACCCATAATTGAAAATGTGTGAAAATCTCGCGACAATTTTTAATTCGTCGATAGTACAAGTTTTCAAACATTTCCGATATAAATAAACGTAATACATTCACAAACCTGAATACTATTTAATTCTTGAAGAAGTTTCAATGAGTTTGGTCCAGGAATACTGTCAGTGACAACGGAGGGTCCGGCTGGCTCGTTCGGGACGAGTGGTTTCACTGCCGCAGCAGTCGCAAAATTCGCTCTATGAAATCGAGAACCTGCGAAAAAAAGAGAAAAAAATAAGATGAACTGAAATAATTAAAAATCTTTCATTGAAACTAAAAAGTAGATAAATTCATGAAAAGTGTCCACATAAAACACACACTCACAAAAACATAGCCGCACTCCGCAGCCTAGTAGTTGTCTTCTTATTCCCTCTTTGCCCCTTTGAAGACATGTGTTAGAAAAGAACACAGATACGGACTGAAGCCACCTGATTGCCCAATGCCCTTCTATCCATCTTTATCAAACACATGTGTTTGAATGGGCAAAGAGAGAGAAAGACGAATAACACAGTGGGCTAAGAATGCTAAGATCCCGTTTGAAGACATGAGTTAGAAAAGGACACAGAAAAGGACTGAAGTCATCTGATTTCCCCTCCCTCCATCTTTTAACACATGTGTTTGAATGGGCAAAGAGAGAGAAATACGAATTACACAGTGGGGAGTGGGCAGAGACATAGGCGTGGCTGGTAATTTGTGTTTCCCTCTCTTCGCTCTTAAACACATGTGTTTGAATGGGGAAAAAAGAAAGAAAGACGAAAATTCCATAAATAAATAACACATTCTAATAAAAGCCTGATAGGAAGAAGGGAGGGGGTGAGATGGTTGATAACACCCCCCCCCCCTCCCGAATAGTAGAGCCCTTACTGTGTTTTGGAAGGAGGCTAAGGAGCGGAACCGGAAAGATAGGTAGAATCGCGCGTGAGGAACAGCGAATACGGAACGTGACGAATGACGCGCCTTCAATTCACGGGATAGACCAAACCAATACCGTCGAGTAGGAATAGTTACCTAACCGACCGTTGCCCACATTATTATCTGAACTAGCCGTTCCAAGCAACCTACGAGCGCAGTGATATGAAAACCCTTGAGGCGATCAACTCAATTTTCCAAGCTGAATCGATAGAGGGGTCGCAAGCTGGGTTTTGGCGACATCACCTTTTTGCCCATGTTGCATAGCCATGAGAGTAGCCAGTGAAGCGGCCCCAGTTTCAAAAGATATGAAAACCCTTGAGGGCGATCGACTCAATTTTCCAAGCTGAATCCATAGAGGGGCCACAAGCCGGGTTTTGGAGACATCACCTTTCTGCCCATGTTGCATAGCCATGAGAGTAGCCAGTGAAGCGGCCCCAGTTTCAAAAGATATGAAAACCCTTGAGGGCGATCGACTCAATTTGCCAAGCTGAATCGATAGAGGGGTCGCAAGCTGGGTTTTGGCGACATCACCTTTTTGCCCATGTTGCATAGCCATGAGAGTAGCCAGTGAAGCGGCCCCAGTTTTAAAAGATATGAAAACCCTTGAGGGCGATCGACTCAATTTTCCAAGCTGAATCCATAGAGGGGCCACAAGCCGGGTTTTGGAGACATCACCTTTTTGCCCATGTTGCATAGCCATGAGAGTAGCCAGTGAAGCGGCCCCAGTTTCAAAAGATATGAAAACCCTTGAGGGCGATCGACTCAATTTGCCAAGCTGAATCGATAGAGGGGTCGCAAGCTGGGTTTTGGCGACATCACCTTTTTGCCCATGTTGCATAGCCATGAGAGTAGCCAGTGAAGCGGCCCCAGTTTCAAAAGATATGAAAACCCTTGAGGGCGATCGACTCAATTTTCCAAGCTGAATCCATAGAGGGGCCACAAGCCGGGTTTTGGAGACATCACCTTTCTGCCCATGTTGCATAGCCATGAGAGTAGCCAGTGAAGCGGCCCCAGTTTCAAAAGATATGAAAACCCTTGAGGGCGATCGACTCAATTTGCCAAGCTGAATCGATAGAGGGGTCGCAAGCTGGGTTTTGGCGACATCACCTTTTTGCCCATGTTGCATAGCCATGAGAGTAGCCAGTGAAGCGGCCCCAGTTTTAAAAGATATGAAAACCCTTGAGGGCGATCGACTCAATTTTCCAAGCTGAATCCATAGAGGGGCCACAAGCCGGGTTTTGGAGACATCACCTTTTTGCCCATGTTGCATAGCCATGAGAGTAGCCAGTGAAGCGGCCCCAGTTTCAAAAGATATGAAAACCCTTGAGGGCGATCGACTCAATTTGCCAAGCTGAATCGATAGAGGGGTCGCAAGCTGGGTTTTGGCGACATCACCTTTTTGCCCATGTTGCATAGCCATGAGAGTAGCCAGTGAAGCGGCCCCAGTTTCAAAAGATATGAAAACCCTTGAGGGCGATCGACTCAATTTGCCAAGCTTAATTGATAGAGGGGTCACAAGCTGGGTTTTGGCGACATCACCTTTTTGCCCATGTTGCATAGCCATGAGAGTAGCCAGTGAAGCGGCCCCAGTTTCAAAAGATATGAAAACCCTTGAGGGCGATCGACTCAATTTGCCAAGCTGAATTGATAGAGGGGTCACAAGCTGGGTTTTGGCGACATCACCTTTTTGCCCATGTTGCATAGCCATGAGAGTAGCCAGAGAAGCGGCCCCAGTTTCAAAAGATACGAAAACCCTTTAGGGCGATCGACTCAATTTTCCAAGCTGAATCGATAGAGGGGTCACAAGCCGCGGGTTTTGGAGACATCACCTTTTTGCACATGTTACATGCGCGTCCGGCTTGTGAATGGGCTTGTTCTAGACTTTAGGTAGAAACAAACGAACCAGTGATTCCATAGAATTTCGCAAGAAAAAACGAAGGGGATATTCAAAAGTTTCAAAATCCACACCTTGACTTAGGATACACCATTAAAAAGAAAATTATAGCAGAAAATTGAGAACACACCAACTGTTTATTGAGGTATCATCCTACACCAACTGTTTATTGAGGTATCATCCTTATGAACAAATAGAGAGGAACAGATACAGAAAAAAAATTTTGGCTGGTGATCACTAATTTTTCGCCGACATGCATACAGGGTGACTATAAGAAAATGCGACACATCCAGAATTTCTCAAAATCAAAAATACGCAATTTTTGTGGTAAAACAGTGGGGGATAAACTAAGACTAATTTTTTTTCTTTTAAACTAGGTACAATTTGGTATTTTCAGGCGGGGGGGGAGGCCATAAGATTAAAAACTTCTGAATTTATGATAATGGGGGTCCACTCATCCTCAGGCGGGTCTTTTTTTAAAAGTCACCCTGTATATGCGTGGCGAAGCGAGCATTTTGGCTTACGTGAAAATATCGATTTTTCTAGTAGCCAACTCCTTTCACAAATTTTTTTTTTTTTTTTTTTTTTTTTTTTTAAATGTTCGTTTCTTAGCTTTTATGTTTGTTTACGCACTCCTTTTCCTTGTATATTAATTGTTGCATTTATCGCACGAAAAAGGGTGGTAATTACGATTGCGCAACATGCAATAATCACTACGGGCTATCAGCTTTTGAAATCAGCGATCAGCTTGCAACTTTGCGAGACCTAGTAAAGGTTCTGTATTTTTACTCGACTGAACATAAGATAGTTAAAACACGAGATACACGCAAACTAGCCATTTGCGCTTCAACATTTTTTTAAACACATAAGCCGATTTAACTATTTACTCGAAAAATTAGGTGCAAATTGTTTTACGAGACATCTCACTCTCGACTTTTGATTATCTATTTTTGTTTCAACTTGGAACTTACTATATGCAGCCGATAAAAAATGACAAAGTTCAATTTATTTGAGTCATATTTTAATCTTTTGTCTGCTCACTTTCTTTTCAGACTCGCGTGATCTTGCGGTCGAATTTTGAGACCTAGCTCCATCCAGACCGTCACCTTTTTCGCGGGACATTGCAAATCCGAGCGAAATAAAAAATGATAGTACCAAAGTAACTAAACCTAGAATTAAGATTATTAGCGCACATCATTCGACGGAGACCTTCCAATCCAGCCCAGAGGCGAAGCGTGCTGTCTGGCAACGATGCATTTTCTCCATTTGAACGCATACAAAAGATCGAATTCGCTGGTCATCGCCGATTCCTTTTAGTTCGATAGTTTTTGTGGGATTAAATGGTCCAAGTGCAACGATGCCGGATTGCACGCTTATAGCACTAAAAACTCACAAAATCCACACCTACACAAGAGCATAGCGTGTATGGGGCTGGGGGGGGGGGGCCTCTCACTTCTTTTTCAAGTCCGACCCCCCCCCCCCCAACCGTCAAAGTTTTTCCAAGCCTCAAAAGCCCCTCCAATTTTTTTTTTTTGCGTGAAAAACGGGTGTGGCAATAGTGGCTTTAATTAATGTGGCCTCATACGTGGTCGATACCAACCAAAAAATGTGTCGTTTCTTGCCACAATAAACTACGGAAAGCAACAGAGGAAATTCAACTCAAAGTGGCTTTTCTTGGTTGAATTTTAAATACGAACACGCAAAAAAGAAAAAAAAGGTCGCAGGACTTTCCAAAAGCTCCCCCGCTTTTGACACCCTGGCTATATGCTTAAGCATTCCTAAACTCATCAAATGCTTTTAAATGCGCGAGCGTAATGACAGCGTTGGGTATCTACTTATGGGAGAGTCCTATTCTAATTTCATCACTCCTTCTATGCTAACAAGGAAGATTCACAGGGTAATTATACACCAAAGTATAGTGATCCACATCCGATTAATGGTACCGTGACAACTAGTGACACCGGTGTTACAGGAAAGTACTTCGCCTCTTATTGGTCACTACCTGATGAAGTTACAGTATTAATAGATGGTAAACTCCCATTATTAGTGGCATTAGTGCCCAACACCGCCTTAACGCTCACTCAAATAAAGACATTTTATGACTAGAATAAATGATATAATATAAATGAATCACTGAAGATGGGCGAATACCCGAAGTGATCATCTGATATAATCATTTGTAAGCACCTTTGGCTTTAATATATAACTTATTCTAGTCTGAAAATTTCTGGTGCGAAAAACTCTCAGGCATTTTATGCCCTGGTAAAAGTTTTTCATTGGTGACCAATAAAACGGTTCCAATTCTCCAGTGACCAATGTAATTTCATTGGTCACCAATGAAAAATTCATTGGTCACTGGAGAATGGGTCTGTTGCAAACTTTTGCCACAGCGATAAAAAGTGTTTACTCCAATGTAAAATCGCCTGAAAAGTCCATTGATGGCATCAATAAAGTCAATAAATACAATATTAAACTCACAAGAGGCGTTTATCGAAATCCAAGATGGCGGCAAAATATCAAGGAATCTGAATGTATGCACCGTGATCATCCAAGGATTACCAACTTTGACAACCTCACTGCAGGTAGAGGTTATGTGTTTATTTACGTTGTGATTGGTTGTGATGGATATTGTGAGGTTGGCTATCCTTGGATGTTCGTGGTGCATGCATACAGATTGCTCGATATTTTGCCGCCGTCTTGGATTTCATTAAACGCATTTTGTGAGTTTATTGTTGCATTTCATCGCTTTCTGATGCCATCATTGGACTTTTCAGGCGATTTTACATTAGATTGCACACTCTATAGCGCTGTAGCAAAAGTTTGCAACAGACCCATTGGAACCGTTTTATTGGTCACCAATGAAAAACTTTTACCAGGGTGAGTTTAGGAGTGGACTTGATTTATTTTTACAGTGCTACCATCGTTATTTGTGCAGGTTTTTACCTCTGAATCGACCCTTTAAAATCCAGTGGCGGCTCGTGCATTTTGGCAACAATGTTTTCCCTCCATTTGAATACATGTAAAACAATCGATTGCAAGTGAGGCGCTGCTTCACTATCGAATCGATTATTTTGCATTGAATCAAATGGAGGGAAAACATTGTTGCCAAAATGCACGAGCCACCACTGTTAAAATCACTTACAGGAAAAGTGTGCAACAGCCCCCATTCAGGTCGTCAGGCGTACCCCACACGTATCGATATCTCTTCCATACTTAAACTTATTTTGCGGAATCGATTTCCCAAATAATCGATACTTTTGAATAGATTCAAATGGCAGAAAGACAACGACCGATCGTTCACAAACTACCGCTGCAAGACAAGAGAGAGAGCCCCCCCGCCATGCATCGCGTCGTTGCTTGAAATTCTTGTCCAAAGGATACGTATCAATACAGCGCGCTCATGGGTTTTCCTTAATAATAATTATAATAATAATAATAATTATTGTTTACAGTATTGCCTCTCGTAGTATATACCTTTGGGGCATGCATAAATTAATACATACCTAGCTGCACAGGGGCGCGCATTGGTAATGTTTTTTTAAGAATGCACGTGCACGAGAAAGAAAGAGATAACAAGTCATAAGAATATGAGTGCAAGAGAGATAACGGAGCCCAGAAATGTGGGTGCGGTGTCATAGCAGGATTATGAGAGCGGCGCAAGTATAATTACTTATTGAAGAAATGGCGACAGAAATTACGTTGGATAAACACGCGCTCAACGTAAAGAGTTTTAGAGGCAACTATTATTATTTTGAAATTTAATTAAATATTTAATTGGTAATCTAAATGAGTGCAGTTAAAACAAAAAACAAAAATAAGGCAATAAATCAAGAATTTATTATGATGGGGCTCTTGCAAAGTTTTGCTACAGGGGATTGAAGATTTGATTCTTTCATAAAAACCTGTAAAAATGACGATGAGTAGGTACACTAAAAAATCACGAAATTCACTCTCAGAATCGGGCTTAATGGCGGAAAAACGCAGGTATCATGGGAGATTCCTATATAAATTGAGACATATCTCTGTGTTTCCTTAGAGAAAGTGACTTACATGGGTACCCTCTTACGGCACCAAATCTAGTACGGCGTTCTAGCAAATGACCTGAAACCCACCATCGCGATTGAAATCTTCAAAAATCAAGCCTAACTCGAAGTTAATAAAGATCCATGCAGCTCATTAAGTGCTGCAAACGATTGTTTGCAGTCCCCCCCCCCCATTCGACCTTTCAAAAATACGTCCTATCTCTTCGTCCAGTAAAGCGAAACCTTTTAAACTAAAGAGCAAAGCTTTCATTAATTTATACGAAATCAGAGAGAAACTATAGATAATAAATGATTTTTCGGGTCCGTTTAGCATTGTCAACGCTTTCTTACACATTGCCTATCAAATGCACACTCGATTCGAGAGACAACTTGAATAATTAACTGTCGATAGTTTCAATTTTCTCCCAGAGTCATCAACACGCAGAACGCACGTGCGGCCACATAAGCTGGGGCCTTGACAAAACTTAGTTTGATGTTAATTTTAATGATCACAGCTATACATACATATCCAGACTGATGCTATACCTAAAAAGGCCAGTTCTTAAAATCTTTTCCAACTTTCCCTGGCAATCTTTCTTCGATGCTTTTCTCTGAATTTTCGAGTGACACGCCCGTGCCGTTTCGAAGAGTCTGTTGTAAAATAAAATAAATACGGTAGTTGGTAATTCTTGTGAAAAAGTATACCTAAGTTGAAAAACGATGAGTTTTTAAAAGTTGCAAAATTCGCTTTGTAACTAGAGCTCGTTTCAGAAGCGTAGGCGCACCTAAACCATGATCTTTGGCGAATTTTCAACTTTAATTCCTTTAAATCAATACCGAATTTGCCCCTGACTTTATTCTTTTGTGTTGAAAGTTTTCTTCACTGAAAAATGAACCTCAATATGATTTTTATTTATTTTCATCTGGTAATATATCAGAAATAATGTTGACAAATTCCAAAGCTTATCGGTCTAGGTCCGCCTTCACTTATGAAACGAGCTCTAACTTAAACCTTCTTTTTGAAATAACACAGCGGATACAGGAATTTGTCTTTCTTTCTCTCCTTCCATTTAGACAAAAGTGGTAGAAAAAAGATAGCAGGCCATCGCGTGACTTTACTCCTTTATGGGCCAAGCCCGAGCTTATTCGTTTTTCTCCTCGATTCTATTTCACATTGTTTCAGTCTTCATTCAGGATACTCGCGCGGGCGCCTTCAATTCGTCGAATAGGCAATTTCAACTCCACCGAGTACGAACAGTTAGCTACCTTCCCTCTAGAAACGGAGGAGTGGCGTTCTCTTGAACTAACCTAGCCCTTAAAGGGTTAAGCACCTATCTCTATCCTTTCCTAACACATGCTTTCAAATGGGAGAAGAGAGAAAAATACTAATTCCTGTAACCGTCAATCCGCCCATGTGTTTGAAAAGTGGAGTCAAAAGCGCGGTCCGATCGAGTGTTCCATCGAAATGGAATATAACAAGCAAATCACTGGATCATCCGAGAATAACCCGTTCCATCGCCTGTTCCATAATTTTCCAAGAATAGATAAATTAGCGAACAGAAACACCTATTACTTACCTACTTCAACGCTTTTTTCTGCAGAAATCTTGCGTTTGACTACGAAAACCTTGTCTTAACCCTTTAAGGACCAGGTTATTTTAAGAGAACGCTACTCCGCTGTTTGTACAGGGAAGGTAGTTAACTGTTCGTGCTCGGTAGTGTTGGAATTGCCTATCCCACAAATTGAAGGCTACCGACGAGACTTTATCTGGTAGTTTTTATATCTATATTTGCGTTTATTCGGAATGAGGACTGAAACAATGTATATAAAAGACTAGATAGGAAAAACACAAGTATACTCGGGCTTGGTCCATAAGGGGTTAAACGCGGGTTTGATTAGAAAACCCCATAAACCTATAGGCATACCTACGCTTGATCAAACTTCAAAAATTATGAAGATTCAAAAAAAGTGAGTAAATTCCATCATTTTAGTATTTTCAGCCCGTTTTCAATTGCAAACTTTTTGGGGCCAAAGTGTGACTAATAATATGACTTAGTGTGGCATTGACACACCTCTCTTTTTCAAAAGTGACAGTGAAACCTTTACTTAACCCTTTCAATACTACGCCCGAGTGTATCCGTTTCTGTGACTAGATCTGTCTCACACGCACAATTTCATTTATTTATTCTCAATGCTTGCTACCCCAAATTGTTAATATTTGAAAAGAAAAAAAAAATGTTTTTACGCCTCTACAGGCGCCTTCAATCAACGGAGTATGCAAAATCAACACAGCTACGTAGGAGCATTTAAGTTAAGTACCCACTCAATTTGAGCGGGCGCGAACAGTTATATTTATTCTTCCTTGTAACACGGCAGTAAAAGGGTTTTCAACGCGTTTCTTCCACGAAAACCTTGAATAGAAACGCACAAACGCAAACGCGAGCATTTATTTTCATATATTTGTTTATCTTCTTGTTAAAAAAATTTAAAAAAATATGTAAGTCTCATAATGCGTCCATTGTGGTGTCCGTAACATCTACATTTCAATCGACAAAATGTCTGTATTTCATCGACCAAATTTCTGTATTTTAACAACCAACCAAATTTCTTCATTTTATCGACCAAATTGAAAAAAAAAAAAAAAACAAAAAAAAAAAACGGAATTCAAGACGCTAACCTGTTGAAACCGAGGCGAGCGCACTATATAACTGCGAATGGCACAATTTCATTGCTGAATGCTTCTTTAATAACATCATGACTATTTCGATGACCACACAGGAATTAACAACAAATCAATACAAATATTTAACAACAACAAAACTTGATATAGATCACACACTCGGGCGTTGCTTAGCGGATATTCACCCGCACACAATCACAAAACAAAGCACGAGATCGTTGATTTTTACTTGGGCGCGTTCAAGAGGCTGCGATTAAAAACGCCCGACGGAGGGAGAGGAGAGGGGAGTATCCATTTTGGACTCGATGCGGCGCACTTGAACGACAAAGACAAAACTGACTAAGGGGTGATAATAGTCGAGAATCCGAACTACTTGGTTTCCCGAGCCCCTGAAAAAAAAAAAAAAAAGGAAAAATGAACGGGGTACTCGTTGACACTGTTCGACTGAGGAGGCTTGATGAGCCGATTGGCGAGTGCAGATACGTTTACAACGAGATAGAGATGAGTCGTTCGTCAGAATGATACAGGAGAAATAGAGAAGAGGTGAATCGGTTCTTTCGTTCATTAAACGGAACTGCACAGCGGACTTTTTCGGTTGTACCTACTTCGAATTCTTCCTAAAGTTTCAAGTTTAGCTTTTCAAGTTTTTTTCTTTTGACAATAAGTTGACTACTTGGGGGGGGGAAAAACCCTTTAGCGAAGAGATACGTTTTAAAGAGCTTTAAACCAAAAATTTTAGGTTAATTTTAGGTGAGAAATCAAAGAAGCATAGGCTAACGATCTAAGAATTTTGGAAGTTATCGAATATCGATGCTATACCATCGCGTTTTCCAGGCAGTTCTACCCAGTGGCGGATTCACGGGGGGGGGGGGGGCACGGGACACGTGCCTTTCCCAGAAGCCTCAAATTTTGCCTTATTTTTTCAATAAAAAATAGCCCGAAATTGCTTCCACCGACGCTTCACTTTTCAAAATTTTACAGGTGTGCCCCCCCTCCCTACCCCAAAAAAATTGTCTAGGTCCGCCACTGTACATTTAAGAATAAAAAGTTTGCAACAGCTCATTCTTACCAGCCGCGAGCCTTTCTACTTTCTTGCCGATCCAAAGATACCTCCATTTTTTTGAAGATTGTTCAACTGGCATATATTATAGCCATATATTATCTATAATAGAGGGTAGTTTTCATTTTTCGGGGGTATTTAAATTAGGGGGTATTATAGATTGACAATTAGATGTTTTAGAATAAATGTCATTTGGCATCAACCTTTTCTAGGCATTTTAGAATCGCAATTTTTTTCTTCTTTTTTTTTTCAAGGTTCAAAGGTTACATTATTAAGGGTTGATGAAAAATAGTTTAAGAAAAATTAAACAATTCAATGTGTTGTGGGTTAGTCCCGAAACGGACCTACAGTCAGCCATCGTAGACATTGCACTTTTTATTATAATACTTAAGTCAGAAGAAATTAAAGAGAGGCAAAGAAGGGTAGATAAAAGAGGAACGTTGATGTCTATCCAAAGTGTCACGATCTAAGAGCGTCAAATCTTGTCGCCACAGCAGGGATTCAAACCCAGGATTTCTGGGTTAGCCCGCAAAGAGACTTCAATGAGCGAAAAGCTTAAAAAAGTGAATAAAACGGACCGAACAAAAGAGTCGTTCCATGACAACAGGATCGAGTGAATCGAAGCTCGCTCTGAGAACCAATCCAATCGCAAGCTCCACTGTGAAAAGAAGCGATATTAACTCCCAAAAGCGGGGAGTGGGGGGGGGGATGATGCTGAGAAATGGATGTTGGGGGTCAGGATCAATAAAGCTCTCCTCTCTCGCGCCGCGCGTCAAACTACGAGCAACAAGCTAACAAAGGGCCCGTAGCAGCTTTTTCGAACAGCCCCCTTTCGAGACTCTGGTGTCCCCCGCTCCCGCCCCCTTTTTGCGCGCGCTCCAGGCGTTCAAAAAGCTCCGAGCTTTCGATGCGCGCGTGTACATTGCGGCGGCGCGCGTGAGATGGTATTGCGCGCTTGCTCGCGTTGCGCGGTTTGTAAGATAACGCGCAACGAGATGCTCGACACTCGACGCGCAGCGAAGGATGGGGGGGGGGGGGAGCGCGGGCCTAGTTTCATTGAGCTAATTTTGAATTGATAAATAACAAACCCACTTTATACCAATTGACAATACCCGACGTGACATGACGGCGCGAGAATTGCCATGTACAGCGGTGACACAGGACTGTGGATGCGCAGCGCAAATGAGAATTGTCGAGATGAAAAAAGCTCCATTTTGAGGACACGGCAACAAAAGTGGCCGGAATGCGGCTGTTGCACACTTATGCTACAGGAAATTTAACGGTCGATTCAAATGTGAAAACCTGAAAAAATGACGATGATAGCACTCCAACCAAACGAAATCCACTCCTGGCCAAAAAAAAAAAAAAAAAAAAAAAAATGTGATTTGGACGTAATAATTTTTTTTTTTCACTGATCATACCTTATTAAGGTCAGAAGGAGGCGTTTCAGGTCAATTCTAGTATTTTTCAAAATTTCCTCCGAATATCTTCCAAGCGTTAAAATGTTTATTTTTATTTTTTTGCCGGGCCCTTACACTCGTAAAATGTTTTTAAAAGTAAATAATGACGGTGTCGGGCACTAATAATGATTCCCATCAAATGATACTGCACGTCTCAATTATCAATTAAGAAGTGACCAAAAAGAGACGACTTTCTTTTGACACCGGTGTCCAACAAGTATCACGGTATCATAAATCGGACGTGGATCACTGCTCTGGTGTGTAATCACTTTGTGAATCTTCCTTGTCAGCATAGAGAAAGTGACGAAGTTATGATCTGAACCTCTCATTATTATTGCTCAACGCCACCATTGCGCTCGCGCATTTAAAAGCATTTTATGGCGGAGAATATTTTCCTGGAAAAAAGCTCAGAGATTCTCCCGGTGCACCAGTTTAGAGGTGAAGAGAGGGGCTCGTGGATGAGCACCAGGTCACCCACATAACGCATATCTGCTTGATAGCATCACCTCTGTCGCTTTTCAAAACTGCGCCTCTTTATCCTGCCATTTGAATAGGATGGCAAATACAGGGGCGTGCCGTGGGGGGGGGGGGGGCATGTGGGTTCCCTTGCCCGGGGCGGCACTCTCGGGGGGCGGCAAGATTGCATTCTTGCCCCCCCCCCCCCTCTGGAAACCACGGCACGCCCCTGGGCAAATAACTAGGCTTTTTCTATGATCACGCACAGATGTGCTCTCATTTATTCCGTGATTTTTTTAGCCATTGAATTTCGTCAGCAAAGTCCTGGGTTCAATTCTCACCCAGTTTTAGAGGTTGGTGGCTCTAAAAATCAGTTAATAAATAAAGAACAGCTGGACGATTGTAGAAAAAGTTTAGTTATCTGTTATCCCATTCAAATTACAGAGTCAAATGAAACTACCGATTATTCTTCTGGTGAGATGGTTGATAACCCCCCCCCCCCCCCCCCCCCTCCCGACTAGTAGAGCCCTTACTGTGATTTGGAAGGAGGCTAAGGAGCGGAACCGGAAAGATAGGCAGAATCGCGCGTGAGGAACAGCGAATAGGGAACGTGACGCATGACGCGCCTTCAATTCACGGGATAGACCAAACCAATACCGTCGAGTAGGAATAGTTACCTAACCGACCGTTGCCCACATTATTATCTGAACTAGCCGTTCCAAGCAAACCACGAGCGCAGTGATATGAAAACCCTTGAGAGCAATCGACTCCATTTGCCAAGCTGAATCGATAGAGGGGTCGCAAGCTTGGTTTTGGCGACATCGCCTTTTTGCCCATGTTATACTTATAGCCATGAGTTGTCAGCTAAGCGGCCCCAATTGCAAAAGATATGAAAACCCTTGAGGGCGATCGACTCCGTTTGCCAAGCTGAATCGATAGAGGGGTCGCAAGCTTGGTTTTGGCGACATCGCCTTTTCGCCCATGTTATACATATAGCCATGAGTTGTCAGCTAAGCGGCCCCAATTGCAAAAGATATGAAAACCCTTGAGGGCGATCGACTCCGTTTGCCAAGCTGAATCGATAGAGGGGTCGCAAGCTTGGTTTTGGCGACATCGCCTTTTCGCCCATGTTATACATATAGCCATGAGTTGTCAGCTAAGCGGCCCCAATTGCAAAAGATATGAAAACCCTTGAGGGCGATCGACTCCGTTTGCCAAGCTGAATCGATAGAGGGGTCGCAAGCTTGGTTTTGGCGACATCGCCTTTTCGCCCATGTTATACATATAGCCATGAGTTGTCAGCTAAGCGGCCCCAATTGCAAAATATATGAAAAACCCTTGAGGGCGATCTAATCCATTCAAGCTGAATCGATAGAGGGGTCGTAAGTTTGGTTTTGGCGACATCGCCTTTTTGCCCATGTTGCATAGCCATGAGTTGCTAGTAAAGCGACCACAGTTTCAAAAGATACGAAAACCCTTGAGACATCGCTTTTTTGCCCATGTTTAGATAGCCACGAGTTGCCAGTTAAGCGGCCCCAATAGCAAAAGACAGGGGCGGATTGGCCATTACGCAAAATATGCAACTGCGTAGGGCCTCAGGCCTAAGAGGGTCTCACTTCACAAAAGGAGGAAGAATAGAAGGAAAAAATAAAAGAAGTAAAGAAAAAAGTCAAGAGGATAATGAAATAACAACCTGGCTGAAAAAAACAGTTGAATTTTAAGTTTTTAATGTCTTGAAAAAAAAAAAAATCAATTAGGGGGAGGACGCCAAGCTGAGCCCCCTTCTTTTTGGGGATGCTCCCCCAGCCCCCATCCCCTGTCATTCATACCCTTCTTCTAGGGTCCTTAAATTCAATATTGCGTTGGGCCTCAAGAGATATAATCCGCTTCTGAGTGTAGGCGGAGCTCACTGATAATCTTCGGCGAATTATCAATTTCCATTCCTTCAAATCAAACCAGGCCCTGCCTCCAACTTTAACCTTTTGATTTTAAAGCGCCATTCGATGAAAAGCCAAGACTGTTCATCTAACATGTAAAATGAGAAATAACTATATAGAAAAATTCCAAAGATTATTGGTCGGGGTTCGCCTACGATTTTAAAACGAACCCTAGAGGTAGTTTCAGAAGTGTAGGCGGATCTAGACCGATAATCTTTGGAATTCGTCAACATTATTTCCGATATTACTCGATGAAAATGAATAAAAATGAAATTGAGTGTTCACATTTCAATGAGGAAAACTTTAAACACAAAAGAATAAAGTCAGGAGCAAATTCGGTATTGATTTGAAGGAATGAAAGTTGAAAATTCGCCAAAGATTATGGTTTTGGTCCGCCTACACTTCTGAAACTACCTCTACATCTCTAAGATAGTTCACCGATGGCTCTCCAGTCTTCAGCTACCGAGCATACATCGTAGAGAATAAAGGGTTTCTACATATAGGAATGTCTGCTCGAAATGATCAACACCACCCATAAGAATAAGACGCACTCGACAGGGACTCGACACGATTACGATACGATTAATTCATAATCACCCTCCTGATATACTTATAGTCTAAGAAATAAATATTTAGTGACTGACACAAAGAAACTAATATTTATACAGCGAATAAAACAGTAGGTACTTAAGTATGAGTACTTGCTTATACACTCGGTTTGAAAGCTCGACTTCCGATAAAAATACACGGGTTCGGTTCGATACATATTAATTATCAAATCCATAATGAGTCATTATAAAAGTTAAAATTTTAGCTCTCAGGGATCGATTCTTGGCTCTGCGTACAGCTGATCTACATGATCAAACTGGTTCAATCTAGCTTATCTATATAGAAAGATAAGATGAGGTGCCCTACATGAACTCGACAAATTCTGATTAAGCGTACAGCAAGATATAAATTTTGTAAAAACGTCAGATTTGATTCACGCGACATCTTTTATCTATAATTCCTAAAAAAAAAAGAGAGAGAGAAAAAAAAAAAAAAAAAAAAAGTAATTTTCTTGAAATGTTACGATGAATAGCGATAATTTGCATTGCAATAAATAGAGAGGTAGCGCGAGCCAGACTAGCATCTGTCTATGGCGATGTTTGGCGATTCGCTAAATGCAGTCGCAGACGCCGGCAATAAATGGCTGAGGCGTCATCGCTAAAAATCAGTGTTTAGATTGAGATTTATTAGACTCTTTAAAATGAATTCCAACGGATACATCGATGCATCGAAATTGCTGAGCCACCACTGATTCACACACAAACTTCTTTTCTCTTGCTCGGACCAATCAGTGTACTATTCAAAGGGGTTTATGCAAAATGGCCAGTTTTGCAGCCTTTTGCAGCATTTTCTGAAGGGAGGGGGGGGGGGCTTCAGAATGCTTTTGAACTCTATGCGCAATTGATAAGGTATAGGTATATCATTATGCATATTTCTGCAAAATTTCAGGCCTCAAAAATAATTAGGAGGGCGCGCCGCGCCAGCGGAGGTCCAAGTTCAAAATTCAGGAATCCTTAATTTTCTACTAACTTTGGAACGAGTAAAGATTCTTGGACGCGGTCCAGTCTAACTGCTAGCTTGCAGCTTTGCACTGTGCTTTGCTTTGCAACTATGCATCTCATATTTTTACTCCTTTTTTTTTTTTTTTTTTTTTTTTTTTTTTTTTTTTTTTTTTTTATTTATTTTAAACTGAATTCAATCAGCAGTCGCGTCAGAGAAACATTGACAAGCGCGCATTTTTAATCAAGGGAAGAAACTTTGAATCGATATATCTCGAAAACGAAAAATCTCATGGTACGCGACACGCCGCACGCCGGCCGCAGCCGTTTCATACAGGGTTGTACGGGTTATTCTTTGGTAGTTTTTGAACGAGATTTGAGTGGGCGTTTTTGGGAATTAAAGAAAAACCAACAATTTTGAAGAGCCGAAAAAAAGAAAATCGATATATTAGCATTTCAGTCTGTCATTAAAAGAACAGGTTTTTTGAAATTCTTTCGAGCAAACCGCGTCCAAAATTCTTTAATCGTTCAAAAGTTACAAGAAAATTAAGTATTCCTGCGAACTATGAACTTTGGCTCCCGCCCTCCTAATTATTTTTGAGGCCTGAAATTTCACAGGAGTACGCACATTGATAATAATATACCATACACATTGCGTATAGTCCAAAAACATTCTGAACGGTTCAAAAATTCGTCATTTTGCATAAACCTCTTATGTAACTTCCTCACTAAAGCAGTATTCAATTTGGCCGAGGGGCTATAATTCGAATGAATTTATCACACACCCTTGTTTTGATCAAATATGCAGAGTATAAAGAGATGAATAAAAAAAACTTAATGGCTGAATGAGAACCGGGCAGTGACCTCTCATATTTATGTAATGGCACTAACATAATTTCACTCGACAACAATTATATTGGTTACGCATATGGTACTTCAGTTTGTATACTAAAACGTTTGGCAAACTTTCGATAAAAAGACCCACACGGATATTAGTTAATTGTTTAAGAGCTGCGATAAGAAGCCGCGAGTAAAGTAGGTTTTCTTTATTTACATTACACGGATTGTGGCTTGATTAAGATGCACATAGAGAGTTTAGAAGTTATGAAGAGGGTATAAGATCGTCTATCACGCGAAATTGAAGACGGGGCAGAGAATTTTTTTCTTCTTCGTCTTCTGAGAAACTCACGCTAGCGATAGTAAGTCTTAAACACAATGTTTACATTCGATGTAAAAAAAAAAAAAAAAAAAAAAAAAAAAAAAAAAAAAAAAAAAAAAAAAAAAATATCTTAAATTAAACTTGTCTGAAACGTGTTTAATTGCTGACCGATCAATCAATCACGTGACAACGAATTTGCCGCCACGATTCATTACAGACAATAGAATTTTGATATGTTTTCGTCATCTGCACTCTGCAGTCACAGAAGTTGCGGTCAGTCGGTCAGCCATGGGTCCATTGAGTTCGTTCGCGAAACCAAAAAAATGTCGAGTGTCTTCCTCACATTATAGGGAAAAGCTTGTTGCCCCCCCCAAAAAAAAACCCCTGCCTATGCTGCCGTGAACAATAGAAGTAACGCGTCTTTATAGAGGGATCATAAATTAGCAGGAGTGCGGTTCCAAATCCCAACTAGCCCCACAGGATTTACCATTTACGCAAAATACGCAACTGCGTAGCGCCTCAGACATTTTTACGAGCAAACCTGTCCTTTTGCTAGGCTTTTAATCGCTGACAAGGCGCAGGACTCTCAAAGCGATCCCTCTGCTCTTTCGACGAACCGCCGATGTAATTTTAAATGGGGAAAACAGATTTACGAGCAGACCTGTCATTTTGGTGGGCTTTTAATCGCTGACAAGGCGCAAGGCTCTCAAAACGTCCCCTCTGCTCTTTCGCGGAACCACCCATATAATTTTAAAAGGGTAAACAGATTAACAAGCAGACCTGTCATTTTGGTGGGCTTTTAATCGCTGACCAGGCGTAGGGCTCACAAAACGTCCCCTCTGCTCTTTCGGGGACCCGCCCATGTAATTTTAAAAGGGTAAACAGATTTACGAGCAGACTTATCATTTTGGTGGGCTTTTAATCGCTGACAAGGCGCAGGGCTCTCAAAACGTCCCCTCTGCTCTTTCGCGGAACCACCCATGTAATTTTAAAAGGGTAAACAGATTAACGAGCAGACCTGTCATTTTGGTGGGCTTTTAATCGCTGACAAGGCATAGGGCTCACAAAACGCCCCCTCTGCTCTTTCGGGGTGCCATCAATGCTATTTGAAATGGGAAAACAGACTTACGAGCAGACCTGTCAGTTTTATGGTCTTTTAATCGCTGACAAGGCGCAGGGCTCTCAAAACGTCCTCTTTGCTCTTTCGGGGAACCACCCATGTAATTTTAAATGGGAAAACAGATTTACGAGCAGACCGCGGATCATTTTGGTGGGCTCAAAACGTCCCCTCTGCTTTTTTGGGGAACTACCAATGTAAATTTAAACAGGAAAACATACAAACGAGAAGCTAGACCTGTCATTTTTATGGGCTTTTAATCTCTGACAAGGCGCAGGGCTCTCAAAACGCCCCCTCTGCTCTTTCGGGGACCCGCGCTTGTAATTTTAAATAGGAAAACAGATTTACAAGCAGACCTATCATTTTGATGGGCTATTAATCGCTAACAAGGCGCAGGGCTCTCAAAACGTCCCCTTTGCTCTTTCGGGGGACTGCCCAAGTAATTTTAAGTGGGAAAACAGACTAATGACCATACCTGTCATTTTGATGGCCTTTGAACCGCTGACAAGGCCTGCGGCTCTCAAAACGCCCCCTCTGCTCGACTTCCGGGGAAACGCCAATGTAATTTTAAATGGGACAACATATTTACGAGCAGACCTGCTATTTTGTCGGGCTTTTGATCGCTGACAAGGCGCAGGGCTCCTCATATTATCCTAACTAGGGGGAAAATCTTCCAGGCTCCGGGCTCCCCACCCTGCCGCTAGGGTGTCTCATATTCAAGGTTGCGTAGGACCTCAAGAGATATAAAGCCGCCCCTGACTAGCCCGCAAGAATAATTTCTTAGAAACAGCGCAGATGCTACTTAATATGTCTGCCGTGAACAATTCAACTAATGCGTAAGTAACGGGGGATCATAAAAGAGGGACCACATATAATGTTCGAACTTTTCGGCAAGCGGTTATCAGTAGATGACTACTGTTGTTCGCTTATGAGGGCTTTAAACTCCTCGGGAGTACGTACCATATACCAATGAGGAGAATTGTGAAGTCCAAACATTATTTGGTCCCAGAGCAGTGCGCACCTAAGAAAGGGAGCGCAGCTGCTATACAGGGTGTCCCAAAATTCATAGTAAAGATTTTTACCACGCATTTTTGGGACCAAAGTAAGACTTTTTGTTCCTATGAACACGAATCCGAAAATGCCCCCCTCGTCGGAGCTACAGCCCCCCAAAGTTTTTAAAAAAAAAAAAAAAAAAAAAAAAAAAAAAAAAAAAAAAATCGGTTTTTCTTCGATTCTAGCGACGGATCTAGGTAAAAATGGATGAAAATTGGTTTAACGGGTAACTTTAGTCGTTCTTTCCGATTCCGGTGTTGAAAATTCCCTAAAGGGTCAAAAAAGGGGGGTTTGAGGGGGGTTCAAATTTTAAATTGAATAATTTTTTAATGCTCCGTAAGAAAATGAGAAAAGTAACAAAAGAATCTGATGGAACAAAACAAAAGGAACATTTTTGATCACTTGTGTTTTTTCACAAGACACACGGAAAACTAGTAAAATCGATTTTTCGCCGACAGCGCACAGCCCGATAGTGCTGCTCTGTGCACTCAACTGACTCAACGATCGACTAGAAGCAACAGCGCTATATCGAGCTGTGCGCTCCCGGCGAAAAATCGATTTTACTCGCTTTCCGTGTGTCTCATGAAAAAAACACAAGTGATAAAAAATGTTCCTTTCGTTTTGTTCCATCAGATTTTTTTGTTACTTTTCGCATTTTCTTACGGAGCACTAAAAAATTATTCAATTTAAAATTTGAACCCCCTTTTTATGACCCTTTCGGGAATTTTCAACCCCGGAATCGGAAAGAACGTCTAACGTTACCCTGCCAACCAATTTTCATCCATTTTTACGTATAGATCCGTTGCTAGAATCGAAGAAAAACCGTTTTTTTTTTAAAAAAAACTTTGGGGGCTGTAGTTCCGAGGGGGGGGGGGCATTTTCGGACACTTGTTCATACGGGGAAAAAAGTCTTATTTTGGCCCCAAAAATACGTGGTAAAAATCTTTACTATGAATTTCGGGACACCTTGTATTTCCTGCCAAAAACAACTGAATTAAAATGCGTCATTGAAGATCGAATCAACGCCGGATTTAGGCATGGGCCACATAGGCCGTGGCCAACGGCGGCAGATTTCTGGGAGCGGCGAATTTTCCTAGGTTTTTTTGTTTTGTTTTTTGTTTTTTGTTTTTTTTTTTTTTTTTTTTTGCATGAAAGCTGTCGAAAGATAACATCCTTCGTGACGATGTCACCAAATCCCACATTCAGCTTGGCGAATGGAGTCGATCGCCCTCAAGGGTTTTCATATCTTTTGCACCTGAGGCTCTTACAATCATGCATGTCAACTCATGAATCTTAAACATGGGCAAAAAGGTGATGTCACCAAAACCCCGCTTGTTACCCCTCTATCGCTTCAGCTTGGCGAATGTAGAGTCCCTATATACAATGAGAGTTGCGACAAGACTCTCAAAATGAAGAAGAAGAAGCGGATCGATGGAGCCCCCAAGAAGCAAGTTGCAAATGGCGGATGGCAGTAGTGAGAGAATAGGAGGATGAGGTCACCTTTTGAAACCATCATAAGGTTTGATATAGAGTACCATCATAAGGTTTGATGTAGAGTATAATCATACGGTTTGATATGCAAATTTCAGTTGGTCATTACGACCGCAATGGAATGTTAACCGCAAATATAGGTACTCACCAACGCTGGATGAAAGAAATCGGTTTAAAGTGAAGAAAAGGTACTCGAACGAAGCGTGGGGGGGGGGAGGGGCAGACCCGCGTCTGACCGAAAATCTAACGAAGCGGGGGGGGGGGCGGAGGAGGCAGATGCAACCAACGGTAGGAGCGTTGCATTCCAAGCCGGGGGTGCCCGGGAGGTGTCAGAGCGAGCCGCCGCAACACAGCAGCATCCTTTACTCTATAGACCCACGCTTTTTTACTCTCAATAATAGGCATCGGTATTACAAAAATGACTAACATACGCTTTTTATTTTCGGGGGTCCATTTATCACAATGACATTCTAAGGAAACGCCCCCCCCCCCTCCTCGTTCAGCTCCAGAAAAAATAAATACAAGTTTTTACATGTATCTTTCTCGAAGCGGCGGCGGCAGCCATTAAAATCCTTTCTCCCTCCGAGAACGAACATCCATTAATCATAAAGACATTCGAGGATTTCCCTCCTCGTTCAGCTCCGGAAAAAAATAAATACAAGTTTTAACAGGTATCTTTCCTGAAGCGGCGGCGGCCATTAAAATCCTTTCTCACACAGCTGCACCTGCAACACGACCTCGAAGCCTACGAATTCCTCCACGTGGAGCAGAGCTGACCTAAAAGATTCGGTATATAAGGAACCGTCTCGCTGCGCAGAGCTTCTTTCCTCACTGAGCTAAGCATTTCAAACATATTCTTCAGTGAATAAGGTAAGACATTTTTTATTACATTTTCTCAGGTTTTTATTTAATTAAAATTGAACATAAAAAGTTAAAAAATAAAAAACAAGAAGTGAAAAAGAATAAAAAAATAAAAAAAAAATAAAAAAAAACAAGTAGATAAAAAATAAAACAAGAGTAGTTTGAAAAACAAAAAAGGGGGAAAAAAGCAAACCAATCCGGCTGATTAGAAGGGACGTCTAGGTACCGCCTCCCTATCAACCGATAATTTAATCCGTGTTATTGTATGGTTACCAGGATATAACACGGATAAATTATGGAAGACTCTCGGCAGGTAAACGATACCTGTCGTTCCGTTTCTAACCAGCCGGATGGGTTTTTCCTCCGCCGGTTCTGGAATTTGAATAAAATCAGGAAATGTTGCCAGCTTTTTTTCGATTAAATCTTTTGAGAGGGCAAGTCGAACCCCCTCTTTTCTAATTGCAGTTATCTCTTCTTCCATATTTTTAAGAGTTTCATTATTTTTCGTTTTCATTCCACACACGGATGAGTGAAGAGTGAGGAGGTCCTCCTTGCTCCTCTCATTCAGATTTCGGAGGCATGTCGCCTCCCAGTCCTCGCGGGTGACTAGGTGGGAGAGGAGGACATCACTTTCTACTTTTCGTTGTTCTTAAAATTTTCTCCCACCTACCCTTATTGAGGAGGAGCTGGGAGTTGATGAGTTGAAGACGGGCCCTCTCCTCGCGTATGTCCTTGAATTTTTTATCATTTTATTTCTTAAGTTTTTCATTTTCCTTTTTAAGAGTTTCTAATGTTTCTATCTCTTTTTTCAGTGCATCAGACCTGAAAAAAAAGGAAACAATTACTACATACGTCATACATATCAGATTGGAGAACAAATCAAGTGATCCTTTAAATCTTTTCATTCGATACATCAATTACAAGTAAGAATGGTTCAAGTTGAATTAATATACTGTGACATCTGCAAAGAATCCTATGGGAAAGGCAGTAAACATTATCAAACCGAGAAACATATTAGAAATGTGTTGGTCATCAATGAACCATTCGTCCTGGTCGAGTCAGCGCTGAAAAATCGTCTTAAAACATACTTTATAAAAAATTTTGATGAAAAACAATTAGATGTATCCCTTTACCTAATCACCAACAGAAACATAATAGGAGATAAAATTAACGAGTCTTTAAACAGTTGTGGAGCAATTAAAGTAAATTTATTAGTTCACGCGGAGTATGTGAAACCTGATGAAGAAGTGGAGAAGCAAGCAGTTTCATTTAAAACCGTGAACGTATCATTCTTTCAATACTCTGATATGGATGAAAAAATAAATCAATTGTTTGACGGTATCATACAGGAAAGTGAAGATTTTGCATTGAAAGGATCCGGATGGACTTTAGAGATTGATCGGGATAGAAATGCGTATAAACAAACATTATGCTCTTGCAAAAAGAAGGAGTTATATTCCTCTACTGTTTCGTTCAAATTCAGTTATCAACGTAAAAAACAAAGATACAAAATGTTTCATGTAAGTCATGCTGGGTAAATTTTCACCGAAAGATGACATTCATAAAAACCGCCCTTCAGTTTACATGAAATTTTTAAACAAATATAAATTCATTGATGATGATTTCCCCGTAGCTATAGAGGATATTCATAAATTCGAAAAATTAAATAACGTCTCTGTATCAGTGTTCGGATTGAGAGAGGAGGAGAAAGGTAGGAAACGGAGAGTAAAAATTATCCCGCTTGAAGTAGCCGATCTCGAACTCGAGGATCATACAGACCTCTTGTACTTAGCGGATGATGACCAATCTGATTTTTCGACTCTATCTGATGAGAAAGGAAAAACTATAAATAAGATGAAAACCTTTCACTAATGTTGGATCAACAACTTTGAAAAATTGGTACACCGTCAAAAAAACATCAAGTAATGGTAGACTTTACATTTGTAAGAAATGTTTCACTCACAAAAATTCATTCGAGGCTTTGAAGGAACATAAAAAACTTTGCACGGCTTTGAGTAAAGACGCGTTCTTGGTAAGTTTCCCCGACGACTTATACCTTCAGTTTAAGAATACAAAGAATATGATACGGCATGAGTATATAGTTTATACAGATTTTGAACGTTATTTGAAACCCCTCAAACATGATTCCAACAACCCCTCTTACAAGTACCATGTCTGTCGGATATTTACTCGTTTCACAAGACCCTCGCTTAGTTACAAATCAGTTTATAATTTACCGTGGTCCCGAGGCAAATGTACATTTCATCCCGAAAATGATTGAATTAGGACAGGCCATCTCTGAATGTTTGAACGATAGGAAATCACCAATTTTAAAGTCAGCAGAAGATGAGATAGAGTTTCAAAGAGCTACCCATTGCAATCATTGCTGTGCCGCCTTTACCCCGGATAATGTAGTTAAAGTGAGAGATCATACCCATCAATACGTCTTACCAGGACAAAATAATTATCGCATGGCCTTGTAAAGCAGCTGTAACCTCAAATACTCACACCCAAAGAATTTGATTGTCTTTTTACATAATTTCAGTGAATACGATTTGAAACTAATTGCCCAAGCTCTGGAAAATTTTGCAAATAAAGTCTCCATAATTACAACCACTGAAGAAAACTACGTTTCCCACACGCTTTTCCTAAACAATAGCTTCAGTATAAAGTTTGTCGATAGTTACAGGTTCTTGAGTGCCTCTCTTAACGATCTCGTTCAAACCATACCCGTAGAGTCTTTTATTCGCACAAAAAGTCTATGCGGTGAAAATGAAAACAAATTACGAATCGCTCGTCGTAAAGCAGTATTTTGCTACGACTTTGTTGATAGCCCTTCAACATTAGACATAACTTCCCCACCTCCTCGCAAAGATTTTTACAACAGACTGACTGACACTCACATTTCTGACAAAGATTACGATAGGTTCTGCGAAGCTTGGCAGGTCTTCGAATGTCGCAACTTGGGTGACTGCATAGATTTCTATTTGAAACTTGACGTCTGTCACCTCGCTGATGTTTTCGAAGAATATCGTTTGTTTTGTATGGAGAAATACGGTTTAGATTCAGCCAATTATCTAACCTCACCTAGTTTTGCTTTAGACGCAGCTCTTAAAATAACAAAAGCGCGGATCAAATTATTCCACGATATAGAGATGGTACATAATATACTCAGCTCGATTCGCGTTGGAATCACCCAGTGCATAAAACGATACGCGCAAGCAAATATTCCTTACAACCGCGACACTTACGATTGCTCTAAACCAACCAGTTACATCCAGTATTTAGACGTTACAGCTCTTTATGCTTTTACCATGTGTAAACCCTTACCAAATGACGAGTACAAATGGGTAAAAGAAGAAGAGCTGAAAGATTTGGATGTATCTAAAATCCCTGACGATGCAGCGCATGGATATATTTTAGATGTAGATTTGAAGTACCCAGAATATTTACACGATCAGCACAGAGACCTTCCTTTCTTATGCTCCAACGAAATATCACCGGTGGAAACATCGAAACAGCGTAAGCTGATAACTTGTTTGAGAGGTAGGAAGAGATAAGTTATTAATTACGTTGAATTGAAGCAGGGTTTGGAGCATGGTATAGTTTTGGAAAGGATTAATAGAGCTATACGTTTCAAGCAAGGACCCATCTTGAAACCCTTCATCGAACTTGACGCAAAATTGCGAAAAGAAGCAACAAACCGTTTCCACCGAACCCATTTAAAACTATACAGTAATGCCATTTATGGACATTTTTTAGAGAATCCCCTTAAACGAAAAAACATAAAGCTGGGCACAAACAGTAAGCAGATTTTACGCTACATCACTCTTAATGCGAGAAGAGTCGGACCGGCTAGGCTCCAACTGGCTCCAACGCGCCAACTCCCAGCTCCTCCTCAATAAGGGGAGGTGGGAGAAGATGTTGGAGGAATAGCGGGAGGTCGAAAGCGCAGTCATCCTGTTGCACATAACGTCTCGCTTGGAAAGGGAGGAGACATGTTTGCGTAATGTAAACGAGAGGACTAGGGAGGACCTCCTCTCTTTTCATTCTATACCCTTTGCGGATTGAAAAAGAAAAATTCTGAAACTGTAAAAAATATGGAGGAGGGGCTGAGTGTAAAGAGGAAAGAGGGGGTACGTCTTGCCCTCTCAAAAAACTTAGTGGAGGAAAAATTGAAATCTTTCCCCGATTTCGTGGAAATACCTGAACCAGCTGAAGAAAAACCAATTCGGTTAGTCAGAAATGGTGCGACAGGTATCGTTTACCAGCCGAGAATGTTCCATAATTTGTCGGTTTTATATCCGGCAAATCATCGGATAACCCGTATAAAATTGTCGGTATAGACATAAAGGCGATACCAGGACGTCCCATCTGATCACCCGGATTGGTTTCCTCTTTTTCTCACATTTTTTTATTTTGTTTTCTTGAATTTTAAGCGTGCCTGCAAACATCTGTTATTGCAACTACTTGTTTTTTTTTATTTTTTTATTTTTTTATTCATTTTAACTTTAACACCTGAGAAAATGCATTAAAAAAATGTCTTACCTTATTCACTGAAGAATTTGCGTGAAATGCTTACAATTTGGGGAAGATTTGATTTGAGAGAGGACGGATCACAGAACACGAGGAGAGCTAGGAGAGAATTGTAACTGTGCGCAGCGAGACGGTCCCTTATATGCCGAATCTTTTAGGCCAGCACTACTCCACGAGTCCACGTGGAGGACAACGTAGGCTTCGAGGTCGTGTTTCGTGGGTATAACAAATTGTGTCAGATATGAATGGAGTTTATTAGAACATGATAACAATCGATGATGATCATTTTTAGGTTATGAAAAATCTCCGGGAGGAAAACACCTTACTGGAAGGGTTCGCGCCCGAGACCCCCCCAGAAAGCGTGGACTTAGAGGGAGCGGCAAATAGTCATATGGCACATGGGTGGCAAAAGTGTAAATCCAGCGCTGGATCGAATGGATCATAAAACAGCAGTGCGCAGTTCCCAGGAAACAATGATCATTAAGGTGATTTCATGGGACGTGACCAAGGCGATCGATTAGTCGATCAATTAATGGTCATTTCCCGGACTATGTGGAGTTTTTTTTTGTAAAACCAGGATTGTCAGCACCTGGAGGTAGATCTAACAAATATAAATGTTGAGTTTGGATGCTCGAATCCAGAAAATAAGGACGTAACTATGGGAATTTGCTCAATCGCTGTTCGATTTATTGTATCGCACAACGGATTCTGAATTCCTATAGTTACGTCCTCATAATCTGGATTCGAGCATCCAAACTCAACATATATATTTGTTAGATCTATCTCCAGGTGCTGACAATCCTGGTTTTACAAAAAAAAAAAATCCACAGAGTCCGGGAAATGACCATTAATCGATCGACTAATCGATCGCCTAGGTCACGTGCCATGTAATCACCTTAATCGGCTCGCAAGAATGGTTTAGGGTAACTATTCCTGCATGAATGCATTAGTTTGGCCTAATCCAATAATTGAAGGCGCATCATGCAACTTAGTTTCCTTCTTTCACGTTCTACCTACATTTACTACCTCTTTTTCTCTCGCTCACTTTCTTTTACATCGTTTGTTCTTTTATCCCCAATTCCAATTGCCGGATCCAGCCCTTGCGAACGGGAGCGGGCGTGCCGGGGAATCCCCCCCCCCCCATTTCCTTCCTCTCTCATTATTCCCCCTGCCTTCCCCCTATTTTCCTACTGTTTTGGCCGAACGGGGGAGGGACGATTGCTCACCCAACCCCCCTCCCCCCACCTGTCAAAGTCACTTCCTGTTTACTTCCTTTCCTTTTAACTTTCTTTTTCTTTTCTTTCTCATTACGATTCCATCTATTTCCTATTTTTTTTTCTTTAAAACCTTTTTTTTTCTTTTTTCCCTTCATTTATTTCACTTTTTTGAAGTCCTCCTACTATACGAGAGGGGGTCCTGAGCCCCATGGACCGCCGCCACTGCTGATAATTTAATTATTAAAGCGCATTATGCATCTATTTTAAAAAGGATGAAAGAGAAAAGACCAAGATGCAGACAAAACATTGGTAAAAAAATGTGGGAAAAAATGCTGGTAATTTAGGAATCTTTAAGTAGAAAACATAGGAAAGAAGAGTTTTCAAAAAGTCTGGAAAACTATGAGGCCTCCTTCCTTCAATTGATCGCAAGATGAATTGGAGAGAAAGAAACTTGCTGAACCTCTGGGTGAAATATCTTTGGGGTCAGCTATTAAATATGAGCATATTCTGGCACTAGAAAATGAACTAGATACATTGTTGATAAAAAGATTAACTTTAACTTCATGATTTGACTCGAATCGAAATTAGACTCTTGGAAATAAGTTGCACACATTGCACTGCTAATGGTAACGGTTCGTAACAGGGGCGTGCCTAGGTTTCCAGAAAGGGGGGGGGCAAGATTCCAATTTTGATGCCCTCCGCAAATCGCCACTCATCAAAATTATGAATTGGATGACCTTTCCTTTTTTTTTTAAAATTGCTTGTAGGTTGTAGGTACACACTGATTTTGTTGCTTTTGGAGTGATATTGAATAAACCTTTTTTTTTGGCTTCTCAATCCTGATTATGTAGCACTGTGGCCCCCGGAAAGGGCTACCCGGGACAAGGGTGTGCCCACACGCCTCGCTCCCTCGGCACACCCCTGGTTCGTAACCTTCTCTACCACATTAAGAGACCCACTTGGAAAACTGTTCTGGAGATCTCTTTCTGCTTGGGAAGCCATGAACGTGGATTTGTATCAAATCAGAATTGTTACCACAGCATTTGACATTTGATTTGCGACAGTGTGAGACATACTAGAAATACTAGACATACGCCATGATGCCGCTGTAGCGCGCCGTGATAAAACCATGAGTGTGCCTATAAGTTCGAATTACATTCAGACCTTGTAAAAGGTTAAAAGGTTAAAAAGTTAAAGGGGTAAGGAGGGGGGGTTACGCAAATCATACTCAGAAATGTTCCTGGAATTGGCATCTAAATTATTACCTCGCGTTCAACTCTTAATGGTGTGATTTTTTACTGCTTGATTTTAAAACAGGCAACAAAATAGCCAAAAAATAAAAATTAAAAAATCTGATGACACAAGGTATGGGAATATGAAAAAAAAAAAAAAAGATTTTTGTCTTTACGATATTTTTGGAGCAACACAGCGTTTCCAAAATATACGCATATTATAGGCTATCCTAAGAATGATTGGACTTGACAACTGTAGGTTTGAATGAGAACATCAGCTTTTTATTGCTCCTAACCAATTCAGCCACCCTATCTGAAGATGGAAGCTGATGTTTTTTTGAAAGCCGTAGAAGTGTCAAATTCAATAATTCCTGGGACAAGCTGTACCTATTTCATTTTAGGTAACAACCCTAGCTTAAGAGCGGTATGGGTTCCGTGAGTAAACCCGTCCAAGGCAGCGGACCCATGTTACCTTTGTCGGCGCTAGGTGTCAAGCAGCCGCATAGTGCAATGAGCAAGTCCACCAGTCCCTCTCCTTTCCCGTGTGTCGCGTAACTGACAATTCCCTTCTTCCTAGTCAATATTTTTCAAAACTTTGTGAAAAAAAAAAAAAATCTCAGGACTCACAATTTTTCAACTGACATCTTTAGCGACAAAGGTAATGTGGACGGCATGCCACTGCGTGATGGGTGATAAAATCATGCTCTTTCAACACAAAAACCTGCTGGAAGATCAGCGTATAGTAATGGGATGGCGTCCGCCATACCCAATATATTACTATATTAGGATATTAGGAGTTGACATCTGGCAACACTATCGGTTAGTGTTGTGTTTAGACGGCCGCGAGTCGCCGTAAACATCGCGCGCTGCGTTGATATGAATTCGCGGTTTCACGGGATCTAGAGTAGACTCAATACGTCTATGGCTGTCATTGACCGCATGATTTCCGACTTTGTGTATGATTCTCGAATCATCCCAAAGGCCGATTGACTGGGCTCTCAGGGCCGTGCTATGACATAGGGAACCTACTCTAGGTTTTGAGAACTATGTAAGATGCACTGACAGTAGCTTGTGGGTCGCATTCTTCACAGATACGTCCGGTGAGATTATGGATCTTGGTGATGTCTCATCTATTTTGAGTTGGGATTTTGGATCTTGGTGATCTCCCATTGGTTGGCTGTTGCGAGGGCTCAGCGTGCGTATTTGTGAGGTTAGGTTTTGAAGTTGCTGTCAGGGCGTCTTAGGGACATCCCTGTCAGCCGTTGGAGTTGACGAGGTTGTGTTTATAGATTTAGTTTCTGAGAATATACCATTTTCGTTTCGAATCTCTTGTCTACGTCTCTTCAGCCACGAGCTATATAAAAGACCCCTACCCATTACAGTATCAGTTGACAGTACAATTTCGAGTAATTTCGGCAAGCTCAGAGTTGAGGTTAACGCTCTACTTCTAAATTTATAACGAAAGCTATCCATCGAAAGGAAATTTGTTCTGCTTCACAGGCATGTACTGGATGAAATCAGCAGATAATTGACAACTGAATACTTGCGTTTCTGAGAGGAATGAACGAGAAAATCTTGCGTGCTGTGACATAACAAAGGAATCAAATGACCGAGTAGCAGAGTAGCTTCAGCTTAGGCTTAGATGAGGCTGAGGCTTCTAAAGGAATAAATTTTATAATAAGTAGTTCATAATTACCAAGTCAGCGTGTTAGAACTATGTTTACGTGACGCTTCTTTCTGCTGGCTTTCGATTCACCCTCGAGATTTTTGAAACGCGGCTACACCAACTCACGACTTGAAGAAGACGAAAAAAGCAGAGAAACCGATGAATTCTCGGAAACGCACTGTAGGTTTTCTGTGAGGTCTTTGGAAACACGATGATTTTTTCTTCATCTCGCACTGAGCCATTGAGGAACTTTCAAACTTTTGAGGTTTGGAGTTTTGTTTGTAAACAAATAATAAAAGGCGGGAGATGAATGGACGAAAGCGGAGGAGAGGGGGAGTTTGATAATCATGAAATGCATAATGTATATGCAACTCGTTATACGTCAATGCACTCCTGTTGCTTTGGCCCCAGGCACTTTCTGGTTTGTTTACTTATTTCTGCTGCAAGCATGACTAGCACGTTTTAAGGTTATATTGTTGTTTTTGATTCGTCACAATCAGGATAGTATATTTTCACATAAGTGTTGATTTAGAGTAGTGTCTTCGCTGGAAAGTGCAATCAATTATTATTGAAAGTCTGAAATTAATGTAAGTATTCGAATATCACTTTGTTAAATTTAGACGTATCGTAAGACTGAGAAAATGATGACTGAAATTACGCGGCTGTAAATAGCCAAAGCTGCATGTCTATGTTTGATTTCTGAATAAGGAGGAGTTATAGCACATTAATGAGTTTTTGAAAGGCTTGAAAATTTATTCGTGAAAAGACCAGAGTATCAGAAGCGGAACTTGGTATAGCCAGAAGTAACTGCTCGGGTGTGGATTTTAACTGGCTCAGAGTAGAACCATTTTGAGAATTATGTTCTGACAAGTAGCGGTGCCTGCTTTCAAAATGCACCTATGCGCATCGGTGAGCGGTTGATTAGTGCAGGGTATCAATTCGTCGCAAATCAACCCCTGACCCATGCGCTTAAATAAAGTTTGTAAGCAGGCACTGCTATTTGTGAGGACCCGATACTCAAATTGGAACTGCCCTACCTACTAACTTCAGTTGATGCAATTCCGTGGTATTAGAGCAGAAGCATTTTGAGTTCTGACAAGCAGCGGAGTTTGCTTCCAAAATGCATCAAGACGCATTGGTGAGCGATTGATTAGCGTAGAGTTACAACTCGTTATTCAGCATCCGCTCACTGACGCGTTTTGATACATTTCGGAAGCAGGCACTGCTTCTTGTCAGAACGTGATATCCAAAATGCTTCTGCTCTAGTTGTTGAACAATCTATCAGTCCTTAAGGACTGTGGAACCAGCAGGTGATTAATGACTTAAGTTCGTATGTTTCCTTTCCCTTAGCAATCAAACAATATATCAGTAAGACCGCTGACTTACTGTCAGGCAATCACCAGATAAGAAGACCAATGGTATGTGAGTAAATTAGCAGAATGGATGGGAATTTTCGCTAGCAAAGCAGAAGCATTTTGAGTATTGAGTTTTATTTCATATTTTTGTTATCTTCATCTCATTATTATTTCTTTGCTGTTACTTTATATTTTAGTGAACCTGCCACTCGAGCTAGCTCGCGGCAGGGGAAACTTTTCTTACTTTACTTTTATTATGTTAAATTTGTATTAAATAAATAAAAACTTAAAAAAAAAAAAATTGGAGTGGTCTACCTGCGCTTGTTTACATCAAGTACGGCTGATATTATAAACGCATCCGAAACAAACAACCATCTACCCACAAACTGCCTAACTTATTGATTCTGCAAAATATCTAGGCAACTTCAAAAATAAGGACGAAAGTCCTGGGAGATCGATTTGAAATTAGAATGGATTTGGGACATCGTTTTTGGTACTTTCCGCTCTACTTTTGAAGTGTTTGATGAGATCTTTTGCAGAGACATTTTTCAGATGATTATCTAGTACCTGAATCTCCGGTTTCCTTAATATAAATTACTTTTGGTCTTTAATATGACGTTTATCGAACTGTAGCACTCAGGTGGCAGAAATCAGCTCTGAATGCTGAAAAGTCACCCTAAGCCAAAAAATTGCAAACATTCCGATGTGATCAATCCATATTTTTTAAAATTCCAGATCATCAAGACAGTACCGGTTTTAGGAATTGATTTCAGCTTTCAGGAGAAAATTACTCTAATCTATTAGCATAAAAACTAGAGAGACAATTTTTTCTCTTTCTCCACCCTCAAAAAATTTAAGGCAGCGACTGTCATCTCACCTGACAAGTCTGCTGGAACAACATATTCTATCCACCTAATAATGATGAAATACTAACTTTGTTGCAGGATTCAACTGGCTGAAAATTGATCTCAAAGAACAGTCCTTCTCATATTGTTTCTTGAAACCCGTGTATTCTCAACGTTATCCAGCAACAGAAGTTGGAACTTTAAAAGTTCAGTTTTTCTTGTAAGTTTCAGTCTCAGTCTCATTTTCACATTTATAGTCCGTTTCAAATCAGCTATCACTCGCAAACCTGCAACTTAAATCCTTAAATCTTTGCCCTATTTTCTGAACTCTGTTAAGTAGATTACATGATGAGTGTTTAAAGTTCCGAGATGTTTTTTTTTTTGTTTAAGTTGAGCAATTTCGTTTTAGACTTACTTTTTAAAATTTTAGAGGGAATCTTGAAAAGTGATGTTTGAAAAACAGGAGAAAAAAAATCATCTAGGTATTGTTAAGGGGTTTTGCGATCATCAAAAGGTTGATAACCGCTGATTTACTCATTCAAGTTTGACTTTAGCACGGTAATTATTATAATTTAGCCAAAATTCATTTATGTGCTTGTTCAGACATAATTACATAACATGCTCTAATTTGTCACAGATCTCAATTTCCTTGTTAATGTCTTTTGGACTCACTAATGACTTAACATGGAATTACAGCGTTTTCTGCTGAAGAGGCCTTCGCTCATTCTAACATAAATGGTTTCTAATTTATTTCAGGGCTCTTTTTGAAATGGACATGGGCCCTTTTAATACAGCAGTAGTGTAGAGGAAACATGGTATTTTGTCCCTTTGAACCCGTAGAAAAGGTTAAATTCGATGGTCATCCGCAATCTCTCTAGGTGATTCCAGGGCAAACTTTTCCAGATTTCAATCCGACGGATAGCGCCACTAGTCCCTTTTCGGAAAAGTTGTGTTTTTGGCGTTTTAAACTGAAACCGTGCATTAAACGCAAAATCCATTAAAGTCAGCATCTGTAAAATTTTTTTATGGATTTTTTGAGCCCAAATTGAAAAAAATTGGTTTAGAATTAAAGCCGCAAATTATGAAATTCATTCCGCCATAAGCTTAGTGAGTGAGAGTAAGTGCGAGTGATAATACATCTATCTGCCTCACTCGAACTCATTGAGGCTTATGGGAATTTTTGTATTTTATAATTTCCGGCTTTATTTTTTAGTGTTTCAGCTTGAAACTTTCGGAGTGTCTTCCTGAAGTATTTTTGCGGGTGCTGACATTCCTTAAATTTGTGTTTTTAGCGTAAATTCATCAATTTAAGCCAAAAACTGTTGACTTTTTGAGCAGCGCTTCGGTTGGAAGTCGGAACTAATCGACCCTGGAATCATCTCAATGGTTCGATATTTTTCATGGGTTTTAATGAGGCAAATGCAACATTGCCACATTGCATACTTTGCCACTTTGGTGTTGACTCTGCTTCAGAATGGATTGACGTTAACTAATTTTTATTTTTTTCTTCATTTTTGTTCTTTTCAGAATGATAGTAACCGCCAGTATTTGATCCATTGAAAGATGTTGGAGAAGGATCTGCAACTGAATCAAACTATCGAAAATTTCACTCTAATTCTTCCATCGATTTCCGTCGGAAATGCTGGACAGTTAGCTGTTGACTACCTAATTCATTACTTGAAAGCTACCAAAAGTCATCAATTATGGCACGATGGAGTTCTGCCTGTCGTTGGTAAAAATCCCTTCGATGAAAATTCCGCTGCGTTAGGTCTACCAGTAGAAGTTTTCGTCTCAGCGGCTCACAAACTAGTTCTGGTACAGATAAGATCACCGATCCTTAAAAAATTGGAGTCCAATTTTCTCTCCGAACTGATAGATTTTTTCCAAGTCAGAAAAATAAAGCAAACCATTATTTTATCTAGTTTGTTTGCACAAAACAGAACTGATGCTCAGCTAGTCGATAAACTCGAACGATATATAGCGTGTCCGGTTACTTTAAAAAATTCCAAATCAGATTTTGACCGGTTACATTGGAAATGCTTAGAGCAATTCTCCTCTGCAGATGGTACGCTCAATTTAAGTGGTGCAGGATTTTCCAAAAAAGCATTTAAGCTTTGTCAGACTAAAAATATGCCTTGTCTAATTTTATTCAAGTTTTGTGCTGATGGTGATAATATCCCAGATGCCATAGATTTGGTGAGTTTTTTGGATTCTTGGCTACATTTAACGTCCTTCAAAGACAAAAACAGTTACGGCTGCAAAACCCCTCCGTCATGGAAATTTCTATTTGGCATCCCAGGCCCCAAAGAAATATGGTGATAACTTTTCATGGGAACCTCCCGTAAGTCTCTAATTTACTGTCTGAATCCAATTTTCAGAATGACCGGCTCATTCAACTTTTTCTCCTTGAGACAGAGTTGTTCTATTTTTTACTCCTTAAATTTATATTTTTTTACAGTGCACTTTTTACTTTTTAAATTTTTTTTCCAAATATGCCCTTTGCAAACTTTTGATACAACTTCGTGGAGGGTGGTTAATTCATATGAAAAGTCACTTGAAAATAACGTTGAGAGCACCAGAAAGTTCCAAAATCCACTCACAAACTCTATAAATGCATTTAAAAAAAATACAAGATGACAGTGAAATTAGCGGGTGGCAATGAGGGAATCCCATCTCATTGCAGCTCTCTCTATGATGGATCAATTTTCTCAGCATAGAAAGTTGCGGTTTGACGGGACTCCCCCATTGTGACATGCTCATTCGACCGCCATCTTGAAATTTTGTTAAATGTATCAATTGAGTTTGTGAGTAGACTTTGAGACTTTCGGATGCTTTCAATGTGATTTTCATGGCATTTTCAATACGAATCGTCTCTCCGTAATGAAGCAAAAGCTTACAGTAGACCCATTGTTTGTTTCTTGTTGTGATGGGGAAGCCAGGGGGGTGATCACGGAGGATCGTTTCGTTTCGGTATCGTTATCGTTATCGTTTGCATTAAATCAAATGGGCTTGCTTCTGCGCAACTCGATCGCGCAGGTGATCCCCTCCTCACCTCTTCCTACTTCAAACGATCGAGTAAACGACAGCCTCCAACTCATCGCTTCCTTTCGACCGTTTCAATCGTTACGAGAGGCTCAAAACGATTCGATCAGTTGAGCCACCCATAAGGTTACACGTAAACGATAACGATAACGAAAACGAAACGAAACGATCCTCCGTGATCACCCCCCAGTAAAGTATTCATTGATGCGTCTTGTGCACTCTTTTGCAATAGCAGTATGCACTGTAATATGCTACATGTACTGCCATGGATTTTAGCCTGTAAAAACCGACAAACACTCTCAGAACCTTCAAAATCACTTTAAAAGTTGTTTGGGACTTTTTCAAATCGGCCAATTTCAACAGGGTGCTCTCAATTTCCATTCCGTCAAACAATGCAACTGCTATATTTATCACCAAGTTCAGTCATTAATAAGCACTGCTTATACACGATTGAACACTTCTTCAAATTAGTGTATAAATTGCAAATATTTACTGTAAATGACACATCAAAAGTGATCAGTTCAAATTAACGTGCTCTTAATTGAAGATTAATTCGATCAGGTGATTAGCGCTTGAGGCGACTGGACTGAAAGATGATTATGGTAGTTGCTTTGTTTGATGGTACAAAAACTGTGAGCGTGCTGTTTGAATTTACAAATTTTAACAGGAAATTCACAACTTGTGGAGTAAATTATGAAGGTTCTTTGTATGTTCATCATTGTTTTTAAGCTAAAATCCATCGGAAGTCTTGCGCCACATAGCTGCAGCAATAGTGTGCAAAAGACCCAATATTTAAATTTGTTTCATTCAACTCTTAAAGGGAAGCAATCATTTCCAAGAAATTAAGAAAAACTTTGTACGTGATAGAATAACCTTTAGTCCTAACCAATCTGCAAAGGTTTTTATTCTAGTTTTTAACGCACAAGTATGAGTCTTTTTTTTTTTTTCTTCTGGAAAGTGTCGTTTTGACAGAGGCATTGTTTCAGTTTCCCAAATTATATTCAAAGTAACATTTGTGGTTTTTCATATTTGCTCTGGTTTTTCTTCTTTTTTTTTTTTTTTTTTTTTTTTTTTTTGGAAAGTACTTGGCTTTCTAGTTTTTTATACTTTTCCAGTTTACTGATGAAGGTTCCTAATTTTGTTCTAAAATTATTTTTCTACTAACTATGTAAAAAAAAAAAAAAAAACATGGTTCATTAAGCCTCCAAGTTTGCATCCTTCACCAAAATGAATCATCGAGTGGTAAAATCAATCTGACTAAATTTTTTATCAAGCGTTGAGAATCCATTTTTTTTCAAGAGCCTGCTTTAGCTGTATTTTGCATTGCCATTGCGATGACGATTTTAATTATTTATTTCCGTTATTATGTTTTGTCGTAATATAATAGAAAAATTGCTGTTTCTACTCATTATGCGCTCGATTTGATACTTTTTCTTGACCATACCAATCTTTCAAGTTGTTTAAGTAGCAATCTCCGAATTACTCTGATGGGAAGTTTTGGCGTTGGATGGTCATCACGGTTTGGGACTTCAATATATGATCAACCGCGATGACCATCCAACATCAAAACTTCCCAACGGAGTAATTTAGATGCCGTTTAAACAACCTAAAAGCTCATGATGGTCCAGAAATCTTATCAAGGTGAGCGTATAATGAGTTTAAACGGTTTTTAAACAAAACTTTGGAAATTACTGTTAAAGGATTCAAAAGCTCGCAGTGGTCAAAATCAAAGTGAGCACATTATGAGGGTGCAAACAAAAGTAAAAAAACAACAACATATTTATGGTCATAAAATAATCAAAATTGTCATCATGATGGCAAATCAAATTACGGCTATTGCCTTAATACTATCAAAATCCCCCCTTTCAATTGGGCATCACAGTGAACACACCTATGCAGGTTATAAACCTTGGTTAATAACACTTTCATATGTTTTATAAATAAATTATTCATTAAAACGCTTTAAGAAAAACAGTATTTTTTATTTTTTTTTACATCAACGATTAAAACCGTATATTAACATAATTGCTGATTCGCTCATACCATTCCTTCAGATTTGATGGTAAACTTTGTTTTACATTCCTAGATATGATCGACCACAGTGCTAAATCTACAAGCGTAAAATTGTTCGATGACGATGATTGTTTTTTATTGATGTAGGCTCCCAAAATATTTAATAGTTCGGCACGTTCCTTTGTTGATCTTGAATGTGAGAATTGGTGGCAAGTATCTAAAATTGAGTCTAAAACCATTTCTTGCAGCAGATCCTCGGTAATTTCTAACGTCTGATTGACTATGCGGTTGAAGAATTTTAGAAAGTTAACTTCCCCTCTTATTGCAGTTTGCTTCAAAGGTGACAGGATTAATTCACAATCAATGTCCACTGAAAAAAATTGAGAAAAATTACAAATTAAATGTAGGAGGATACCTAAATGAATCTGTAGCAACAACAGACACTCACAAATCCATAGAGTGACATTTTTTTATTTGTTCATTCATTTTCACGAATACATATCCTCTCTGAAAAAATTAGAAGATTTGAGGTGATTCAGGTCAATTAGTTTGAACTGAAAACACACCGCATTGCACTGCTCAAAAAGTTAACGGTTTTGGCTAAAATTGATCAATTTAAGCAAACCGTACAAATTTGAAAAATGTCTGCACCTGCAAGCATATTTCAGGAACATACCCTGAAAGTTTCTAGCTGAAACACTTAAAAATAAAGCTGGGATATTGGAAATACAAAAACTCCCATAAGCCTCAATGAGTGCGAGTGAGGCAGATGAACATGGTTTCACTCGCTCTCACTAAGCTAATGGAAAAATGAATATCGAGTATTGCGGCTTCAATGCTCAACCAATTAAGCTCGTTTCGGGCTCAAAAAATACATAAAAAAATTACGCATTGCGTTTTTTCTTTGTTTTCAATTTAAAATGCCGACATTATTTTCAAAAAGTGATTAGGGGCGCGCTATTCATTTGATTGAAATTTGAAAAAATTTGGCCTGGAATCATCTTAAAAATTCAAACGTTCAATGCCACACAGTCCCAAAATTTGTCTTTAACGATCAGGTATATTGATACTAACAAACGCTGTCAATTCACCTGATGAATTACCATTAGAGCATGAGCAAAACATTTGATACTTGAGAAAATCAGAAGAGAGTGTCTATTATTTTGAATCTGTCAATGATTTTTAAATAACATTCATTCACAGTCATGGCTAGCGGGTAAAAAAATTCCTGCAAAGTGATTGGCTCACTTTTCAGTCAAAATTGTTTAACAAGTAGATAAATCAGGCATAAATCTTGATTTTTCTCACAAGACGTCATTGCTGTACAAATTGATTAATTCAAGCCTTTGAATCTAGACTCAATTTAGAATATGAAGATATTATGAAATGACTCAGGTTCGACTAAATTCAGTCTGACTAAGGAATCTGAAGAAAAGTTTCATGCACAATCGCATGGCACAGATTAAAATCTGATTTTATAGTCATCTAGAAAAAAATATAAGGTAGTGCTAAATCAAAAATTCCTGTGAAAGAAGTCACCAAAATCAAGATGAAAAAAAAACTATTCTGGAATTGAGCCTGAGGTTGAAGGTGAGACAATATAGAATAGAGACCACCCTTTAGCCGTGCGCGCAGTGGCTGACTTATTTTTCAGAACTCAACAGGAATTAATCTAGGGAGCATGAAGGAGTACCATCCAACATGGCCCATAGGTTGACTGATGCAATTTTAGTGCTTCAGTTTCACTAGGCAAAAATCACAACAACTTTGATCATCAGTCAACATATGGACCATGTTTGCGGTGTTCTGTTCTGTTGAGACCCGGAAAAAAAAAATTGCCATTGCGCGTAAACATGGGCAAGATAGATAGTGCGTGGTCTCTAGTATACATATATTGTCTCTAGGTTGAAGGAGGGTCGTCAGCTTTTATCCTTTCCTTGTAAAACATAGTCGCTAGAGTGGGTACACTTTTCTCAATAACCAGTAGGGATAATTCATAAAATTCTCTCCTGTTAGATTTGTCTATTTAATGGAACCTGTTAGACAAGAGGAACTTTAAAATTCTGCCCCAAAAAAAAAATTAGTCTTTAAAGTCTTGTCATAAACTTTCTTACCGATAAATTTTTTGATCAAAGATTCAAACAAAATTTTTTGCAGACTTACAAAATAGACCAATCCAACAAAACTAAGTTTTAAAAACCATCTTTACTGTGTCCTGAGAAAAATGTACCTGAACTTGACCATATCATACAAGGGAAAATAGGGACAGAGGACTTCCCTGAACTAAATCTGGGGGCTGATCATTTACTTCATCCATAAACTGATTGTTAAGACCGTCTATGAGTGATACTATTGGTCAAACGTCAAAAACTGTGAAACTTAGCTGCTGCTAGGTTTATCATCATTAAAGTGCCCGTTATCTAACGGCTATTCATTGAATGGCTTAAAAAAAACAGGCACTTTCACAATGGTTAACATAGCAACAGCAAGGTTTTAAAATTTTGGACCCACAGTATCACTCATAGACAGTCTCAATAATCCGTTTATAAATTAAGTAAATAATCGGCCCCCAGGACTCAAATGTTTGCATGAATGGGGCTCTTGCAAACTTTTGCTGCAGGGAATTGAAGAGTTGATTCTTGCACAAAAACCTGTAAAAATGACGATACACTAAAAAATCACAAAATTCAATCTCAAAATTGGTCTTAGTGGAGAATAGACGTAGATATCATGGGAGATTCCTATCTAAATTGCGACATATCTCAGCGTTTCCATAGAGGAAGTGACATAATAGACAGGAATCTCCCATGATATCTGCGTTGAGCCGCCATTACGATCTTGCCGTTACTGCAGTTATGTGAGTTTATTACTGAATTTTAGACTTTCTTATAGTGCTTTTCGAGATTTTCACATCAGATTGGACTATCCATTTTCTCATAGCAAAAGTTTGCAAGAGCCGTATTAAGTGAATAGAAATGAGCTTCAAGAGTTTCATAGATACCTTTCTTCCAGATTAGCATGATATTAACGACAATTTTTGACCCTGACTGAGATTCTGTCTTCTTGAATGCATTCAAATGTTCTGGTAGATGTTTCACTGATGAATGAACATAGGGAGTGATTTTAGTGCTAATCATTCCATTCCACCACTTATCAATGGCCAAAAGAGAGTAAGGTGGGTATTCTGGACTGGCATTAATTACAATATCGTACGTGGAGACTGGAGTCTGGAAATAAAGAAAATCATTAGGTACTTCGTTCCGTGCCCAGGTAAAGAGGAAGGCTATCGGAGCAATAACTCCCAGCAAATAAATTTGAAAGGAGGGAGAGACGAAAAAAGTAACACAAAGAAAATGCAGAAAATAGGCAAATTTTTATTTCATTTCCATGGCAGAAAAAATAATTTAATGCAGACGGGCTGCAAGAAAAAAATATGTATTTAGCCCTGGGGATTAGATGGAGACCTTAAGAGCAGCAAACGGCAAAATTTAGCCCTAACCTTCAGGTGATTTCAGGGTCAATTAGTTCGAACCATAGACACCACGTCAAGTTGCTCAAAAACGAGACAGTTTTTGGCTAAAGTTAATGAATTTACGCAAAAAGTACAATTTTGAGGAACGTTGGCACCTGCAAGCATACTTCAGGAAGATACCCTGAAAGTTTCAAGCTGATTGTGAGACACAAAAATAAAGCCGGGATATTGGAAATACAAAAATTCCCAAAAGCCTCAATGAGTGTGAGTGAGGCAGATAGACATAGTATCACTCACACTCACTTAACTTATGACTAAATGAATTTCTAATCTTATGGTTTGAATTCTGAACCAATTTTGCTGTTTATGGGCTCAAAAATCCATGGAAAAGTTACGCTGGTGCCAGCGTGCTTGGATTCTGAGTTCATTCCTTGTTTTCAATTTAATATAGATAAGATAGATGGATCGACGGTCTACCGCCCTAGCTGTTGGTATAGCTCTTATGCGGGTGTTTGACTGCGAACGATAGACCTGTTTTAGGGAGAGGAGGGTAAAAGGATAGGAGAGAGCGCATGGGCCTAGCCATATGCCAAATACCCTGCGTAAGGAAAGACTACCTGCAACCGGCATGGATAGTGGCAACAGTTGCAGTGAATTAATTTTTTTTTTTTTACTTTTCCCAAAAATTGACTGGTGGAACTATCCATCAGATTGAAACCTGGAAAATTTTCACCTGAAATCACCTTGAAGAAGGAGAGGTCATGCAAGATAATATCTAAAATTGCAATAAGCCAGCAGTAAAATATAAGGAGCTGTAAAGTTTAAAAATTAGCCTTTTTAAGTTTCCGACTCTTGAAATTTCTTTCCTTTTCTGCCAAGACAGAGATTATCCCTGAACTTAACAAATCTAAAAAGAGTTAACTTCCCTGCAGGGGAAAAAAAAAATCTAGGCCCCCTTCATCTCTAAATGTGACACATTTTAAGAGATGGAGGAGTGTATCCTAAAAGAGAAATTTTTTTTGGAAACACAATATTTAGCGAGTTGAGCGTTCTTGGAGCGTTTGATGGAAAATGAGCTCTGGAAAGTACGTAGTCCAAGGAACCAATTACAAACGGATGAAGTTCATTTTCTTCACCATAGATGGCGAGGTAATAATCTTTTCTCAAACAGCGTAGCCATCATTTTTAAAAAACTGAAAACTAAACAGCTTTTCCTCAGATTTAATTTATTTTCACTCTTAACTTCAGAACATCAAGGCTCCCAGAGTTTTTGAGATATCTGGAGGGTTTTCCTCCCAAAATGGCTGTAATGGGGCAGTTGCAAGGGTCTGAAATGTTGGGTTTTCTATAAAGAAAATGAAAGTATTTGATGAGCTGAGAACAAAGATGCCTTTAGTTTCTAATTAAGTCCCATTGTTCCTGAGATGAGATTATTGCCCAAAACATATTGTTTTAAATGGGAATTCTGCGTAGTGGCGCCACTACGCACACGATTTTTTACAACTTTACATCTTTGTTTCTCCAAAACCGGAACTCTTAGGAGAAAACCAAAGGCACCATTGTTCTCAGCTCATCAAGTACTATCATTTTCTTTATACAAAACACAACATTCCAGACCCTTGCAACTGCCCCATTTACTTGTCGAAGCTGTGGTGCCAAAAACTCAATTTAGAATCTCTGGAAGAGAAGATTCTTTCGTCCAGAGCACATCGCAAATAAAGTAATTTGAGATGACAACTTGGAGATATGATGAAGTTACTAGCAGTGAACTTGATGCCCCCTCACCTATAATAAATGAGAGCTATAAATACAAGGTCGAGTGCGGAGGGGAGGGAGGAGGATTATGAGCCATTAGACATGCAACATGCGTTTGTTCTGAGCATGCCACACAAAAAATATAATTTTTACTCTTTTTAATATTCTTTTGTTTTAACATGAGAATGACATGCTCAACTCATTCTTTGAAGTCTTGAAGTTCTTTAGTAAAGTTTTTAAACTGTGGTGCTAAAAAGATTGAAAGGAGAGTTATAATTTGAAATGAGAGGTGTAAACTAGATGAAAACGATTCACAAAATTACCGGAGAAGAACTTAAGATAAAAACACGAATTTTTTAGAAAGGAACGAGAGTGATGTGGAGAAAGAGATAGAAAAGCAAGAGAAAGCTAAACAGCAAAGCCCGTTGAAACTCACAAAAAGAGAAAATAAATTTGATAAAATTTAGACAAAATCTACAAGGATCAATTGGACTCATTTACACTAAAGGGACCTACTCGATTTTAGATGTTGCCACTTTCACTTGACTTTAAAATTATTATAAAATTAGACCTAATGCAAATGATTTCTTGAAACTTTTAGGAACTTTCCTTCAAAACTTTAAGTCTTGGTCCTGAAAATATCAAGCAATTTTATACATCAGATTGTTTTTAAGGGAATTGAAAAGTCAAGATTAAATGGCAATATCGGAATACTAGTAAGTCTGTTTGGTGTAAATGTTTCCAAATAAGAGCAACATAACAACGTACAGAGCAAATTTAATTTTTTTTACGACTGAGGCAAATAAATAAATTAAAAAAAATAAATAAATGAATAGATAAATAAATGAGAGGTATGATTGAAGAATGAAACTCACATCGTTAAAAGGAGTCGTAAAAACAGACTGACTATAATCAGACTCGGTAACTTCATTTAATATTTCAGGATCAGATCCTTTATTGCTGAGCTCAAATCGTAATGAGGATAACTGCTCTTTAAGCCCTCTTAGCTGCATCAAAATTTCATCTTGGAGCGAGTAAAGGTTAGTCAATTTTACAACTTTAGTATCAGAATCAGCCTATGCAGAAAATGACCAGGATCAACTCAAAATAGAGGTGAAAGAGAGAAAGAGAGAGAAAAAGTAAGAGTGGGAGAGCGAAAGAGAAGTGCAGACAATTAAGATTGAAATCGACAGTTTTTAGTGTTGACATCAAAGAGATCTCTCCACCAATCAGAGGCTTGATCAATTTTATAAAATTCTGTATTAGTATCCTGGCAAGACTATGCTAACCTGATCTAGAGTCATGATTTAGAGTCTGAAATACTCAGCATTGTGTAATTTTCTATTTTTATTCAAAAAATATTAGTTTAGAACGATCTATTTACCACGGAATTTTTTTATTTTTTTGTGTCAAAGATATCTTTCGATCGATCAGAAGCTTGATAAAATAATCTGTCTATCAAAGTTAGTAGTAGTATTCCAGCAAGACTATGAGGCTCTCCATGGTTCATGGTCCAAACTATTTCGCAATGTACAGGTCCCGTTTTTTTTAAAATTATTAGTTCTTCAGAACGATAAACACATCTATTCAGGAAATTTTTAGAGTCTTAGTTTTTCAAAATTTTTATGTAATGAGTAACTAGTAGCAACAATTTGAGAATATTAGGAGGATCATCTGATCCTAAAGTAGCGATACAGGAACCATTGTGATACAGGGTGCTCAGCAATTCTTAACTTTCAAAATTCCTGATTTTCTACAATACTTCTCCGTTTTTCTTTAGGATCATCTGATCCTAAAGTAGCGATACAGGAACCATTGTGATACAGGGTGCTCAGCAATTCTTAACTTTCAAAATTCCTGATTTTCTACAATACTTCTCCGTTTTTCTCTCGATGAAAGAAATCATCTCACTGCAATTTGAACGAATTCAATACATAACTCTGACTTCATCAAGTTGGACGTTGCAGAGAAAATTAGTTCAATTACATACCCTACACTTGAGACGTAACCTGACACAGTACATACTGAAGAACACGCAATATCTATCTCACCCATGATAATCATGTGGCAACTTCTTATTTTGGGATCTCAACAAAACTAACAAAACAATGTTTAACTGGACCATTCATTGGCTGATGAGCAAAGAATCAGAGGTCAGCAGCCAATGAGAGCGAAGCAGTATAGTATTTGTCATTGGTCATCAGTCAATGTATGGTCCAGTTGGATATTGCTTCCGCTGTTATCCTGTTGAGTCCTCAAAAAAAAAAGAGCTAGCCACCGCTTGATCGGCTGGTGAATGATCTCTAGTATTGTAGTATTGTAGTATTGTAGTACAATGTATTGTCCCTTATAGTAATTCCTTATAGTAAAACTATATTTCATTAATTTGCTGCCATGGGAGGTTTAGAGGTTTTAAACACATGTCACAAATACTTGTTAGAACATGAGAAAGGCAAAGACTTTAGGAAGAGAAGAGGAAACGCTTAAGTCTTGAAGAAAAAACAGTAAAACAGAAGAAGAAGAAACGGTTAGAGACAAGGAGACAACGGTAATTAATACTCCCAAAAAGCAGTACTCACACCAATCTATAGGGATTCACAAACTGATAAGAGCCAAACTGAGATTAAACTAAGACCAAAAGTTCATTTAAGTGCTGTCAGTTCTCACAGCTCTACTCTTCTATTGAGTAGAAGCTTAATCAACCCGTACTGTGACAGGGCCGCACACAGGGGGCGCAGTACTGACTCACATCAGGGGGCTGAATAATGGGGACAGGATTATTTAACCCTCCACTAATCGCGCGAGACCAAAGCGGTGCGGTCTCAGAGATCAGAAAAATTTTATTTTTTACATGAAAGCTTTGAGACTGACATTGGACCATCTCAGAACCTTCCATTTAAGGTTTGGACTACTTGCTCTCGTAAGACTACTCGCTCGTCCTTCATTTAGTCTTTGGTTGCAACACATGGGTGTTTTGAAGTTGCTGACTCAATTCATTATTTTACACAAAAAAACAAAAGAAAAACCTATTATGATCCCAAAGTTTTTCTTCCATGAGTCAATCAATGATCAAATTTCTCTGGGCTGTGATCGTCTCATTGATGAGAAAAGCATTAATGGATCGTTGACAAAAAATTAGCTTGTTTTTGCTTTAGTTAACTATCCTGAAAGTATCATCTGAAAATTAAAGGGCGCAAACACAGATACATAAGTACCAAATTTTAACATGATGAATTAGTCAAAGGGGACTGTTGTATGCTTCAGTTACAGATGAGTTGAGTGTCTGCTTTTGGGTAAAAACTATTTCAAAGACATCTATGTTAACCCAAAAAACTTCCAAAATTTACTCATAAAATCGAAAAATGCTCTAAAACCTGCAACTGTGATAACATCATTGCAGAACAGGTACCATGGGCGATTCCCATCTCAAATTGTAACTTCCGCAATACTTGACAAGCAAATGTATACTGTAACTAACCGCTAGAGTACTGGTTCAAGCGACAATGAGGCAACTCACGATATAATAATGATGTCATTTTGCGACAAGTTAGCGGCCGTTTCGGATAGCTTCGGTTCTGGCAGTTCTTTGTTTACATGGGTGGACGGACAACAGTACATTTTCCGCACAGGTTCACTTCAGTGTTATCATACACAAGAAAACTTAAACTCTGCTCACTACGCGAATAACTAGAGCTTTGTGCCGCAGAGTAGATTTGATCAATCAACGTAAATATTAAATCTTTTATTATGCATTATAGGCTATCCAAAGAATGATTGGACTTGACAACTTTAGGTTTGAATGAAAACATCAGCTTCCATCCTCAGATAGGGTAACCTGATTGGTTAAGAGCAGTAAGAAGCTGATGTTTTCATGAAAACCATAGAAGTGTCAAATCCAACCTTTTCTGGGACAAACTATAATTACAACAGTTGACCGTACTATCATGCGGCAAAAATAATTTGCGCAGTGAGCGGGGTCGATGTACACACGCAGATGGTGACACTGGATTCCGCGCATGTAAACAAAGAGCTGTCAGAACCAAAACTATCTGAAACGGCCTCTAGATTAAACCAGGTACCTGCAATTCATGATAATTACAGCAAGGGTTACCTAGAGCAGTAAAGGGCTTCGACATAGGCTGGTCAATTTCAGTATCAGTAACTGGTGATTCCTCGCTATTCTTCCTGGCGGCAAAACGAAACATACCAAGTCTTTCTCTACCTTAGTTACACAGGTACCAAGGAGCAGTCCTTTCTAATTTGTCCCTTCCTCCATGGACATCCCTTTGCCAGTAATGAACACAAGTCATACAATTTATGCAGGAATCCCTCATGCTAGAGCTGTTTCAGATAGCTTCAGTTCTGACAGTTAGATGTTTGCTGGGTTCGCTCCAGTGTGACAATCCGCATGAAAACATCAACCCCACTCACTGAACATATTACTAGAGTTTTGTACCCTTTAATAGACAATCATAAGTAGTGACTCTTTTATTATTTGCAAATTTCGATAGTTAACCGAGTCTTTTACGCATCTCAAAGCTCTAGTGATTGGTGTAGTGAACGAAGTCAATATTTTCACGCTGATGGCCAGACTGGAGCGAGCCAGGGCAGAAGACTTTATACTGTCCTTCTGCACGTGTGAACAAAGAACTATCAAAACAGAAGCTATCAGAAAGGCCTCTACCTGCAAAATGATGCAATAACTGCGCATAGGTATTGCAGCTTTCATTAAGTTAACTAGTAGAATTGGAAGTTTTGATGTCTCCATCATTAATGTTGCTAGTTCTTTTGATATAGACGGCACTTCATTCATCTAAAACAAAGGCTCCCGCCAGCCCCATTGTTGAACATACGGTATTCGGTAACAGCAATTGTTACATTACGTTCAGTCATCAAGTGGCGCTGCACAAAATTTCAACCACTTTGGTTGAAAGATCAAATGGTGAGGGAGTGTAAAAATGACGGAATGTACCTGCTTATCATTGCAATGCTTGGAAGGAAGATTATTTGTGACAGGAGACGTTGAGCTTGCAGTGGCAGTCGCTGTGCTACTTTTTTCTTGTAGATTCTTCATTGGGTACATCGGACTATTGATGGTGAAATCAGCGTGGTTTTGCAACGTGCGTAAGCTATACATGTTATAAGAGGAGCTGAAACGATGCACTAAAATAAATTTTAATATAAAATATGCCCGAGTGAAAGGATCGGGAGGACAAAAGTCACATTGTAGGAAAATGAACTCGTTTGAACTAACCTAAAAGATGAAACGTAAACAAAAAAAAAATGAGACATGCAACGTTGCCATGTTTACTTGCCTTTGACTTTTTAACTTGAATAATGAAAAAAATAATTATTTTGTGAAGTGCCTTCAATATCCGAATTAGATAAAAACATGCATGGTTGAGATGGGTATTAGAAAATTGAAAATTTAATGTCTTTTTCATAAATTAGAAAACTATGTAGTTTTAATGTACCTATGCAATTTTGACTAAAATTGCATGGCTGTGTGTCAATGTCAAATATTTGCATGTACTATAACTTTATCGAATACTTTCTCATGCTTTGCATACCTCATGAAAACTAAATATTCTAAGGAAAGACAAATGCATAAGCTGCATTCTCTAATCTTTGTAACATACCTATCACCTATATTTGATTTATAAAAAAAACTAGGTCAGCAAGTTTAGAATAGTTCTCTTAATAAGTCTAGGAATCCAAAGCATATACGAATCATTGAAGAAACAGTTCCAATTTTATTTCAAGCCTTCAAGATCAATAAACTCAATGAACTCAGGTAAGATTGCCAATTTTGAGAAAAGTATCAATACGGATGTAGTCTATGGAATCGGAACGAAACCATCGATTTTAGCATCTAGGTATGATTACTGGCGTTGAGGTATTGATGCTTATATGCTTCTGTCCTTTGCATCAGTACATCTATTATCATCACACTCCATTGACACTTCCCAAATTAATGGGTAAAATCAAAGCGCGCAAACCCAATTGAAGCATTGTTCCGCACTCGAGAACTAATATTTTCTTTCATAAGACTTCAAATTACCTAAAAAAAACATGTTAAATACTATTGTATTTAAAGTTTAAAATTGCTTGTTGTAGTTAAGACATTTAAAAAAATAAAATAAAAAAAAAAAAAAATAAAAAAAAAAAAAAAAAAACCAATAAAAAACACCATAAAATTCTCATTTTCCCTAGGTACTTTAAAAAAAAGAAGGAAAAGAAACTGAAAATTTACATCAGAAATTTTCTGATCTCACCTAAGATAAAATATAAAAAATTATGTTTTAAGTAGGTAAGTAAGTGCTATAAATTTTAATGCAAGAGTTATTTTTTTTACCAATAATCTTCAAAAGTTTTCCTTTTTTATAGGAAATGCAATAAAAACTGATACTTGTTACCTACCATGCATATGTTTTGAGACCAATACCTATTGTTTGTCGGTAAGTCTCAAAGATTGACTAATGATATATATATATATACTTTAAGATGGAGGTATCGATACTTTAAGGTCGAGTCAAGGTATCAATACTTTAAGATGGAGGTATCGATGCTTTAAGATCGAGTCAAGATATCAGTTTAAGATGGAGGTATCGATACGATAAGATGGAGGTATCGATACTTGAAGATGCAGGTATCGATACTTTAAGGTCAGTGTATTGATACTTGAAGATGGAAGTATCAATACTCCAAGATGGAGGTATCGATACTTCAAGATGGAGGTATCGATACTTCAAGATGGAGGTATCGATACTTGACGATGGAGGAATTGATACTTTAAGATGGAGGTATCGATACTTGAAGATGGAGGTATCGATACTTGAAGATAGAGGTATCGATACTTTAAGGTCAGTGTATTGATACTTGAAGATGGAGGAATTGATACTTTAAGATGGAGGTATCGATACTTTAAGATGAGGGTATCGATACTTTAAGATGGAGGTATCGATACTTTAAAGTCAAGGTATCGATACTTTAAGATGGAGGTATCGATACTTTAAAGTCAAGGTATCGATACTTTAAGATGGGGGTAATGATCCTCCAAGATCGAGAAATCAACACATAAAATAACGTATAGTTATTCGCATTTTCACCGGAATTTTATAATTTCCTTACCCTGTGACCCTCTCCTCAGTAGTTCACTGACCTCAGAACCCCCCCCCCCCCCCCTCCGACCTAAAAAATATCTGGCTGCGTCAATGCCTTCCACGTAGGAAAAGGAAAATATAAGACCCAATGAATCCAAATGTTGCCCTTTCCTTTTCTACCGATTGTGTGATAAACTTTTCACTTTCCCTCTTCAGCCGCAAGATCCTCGCTAAAAGTCGCTCGCAAGGAAAACCTAATATGGTAGCAGCGTTGCCATTTTTGAGGAGTTTACCTTTAGGTACATTACCACGCAAGAAGAGGAATTTCACATTTTTAGAAGAGCATCGAAACCGTAAAAAGAAAGTTTTCCTTAAAATCCAGGACTATTCATATGACTCTGTTACTGCTCGCTCCGGTCTCCACATAAGAATCTACCTACGATAATATTTTCTCCCAGCACATAATTGCATGCATTCAAGCCTTTTATCATTCGATGAATAGGCGAATAGCGCAGATGAAATATTATTACATGCTCAGCGTAAACATCTCTGGCAACGATGTATGGCTGGCTGGATGGTTGGACCCCGTATGCAAGCAGCACACTCAGAGGAAAAAAGCACAATTTCCTGGACATAAAATATTTCAATTCCACAGTACAAATTGTTGAATTCTTTCCATATTGCTAGATATTCATAGCTATTTATAAGAAATCAACGCTACATTTTGCTCGCTGATCGCATTACTGTGAATGATTCTCGAAATTTCAATTATTTTTTGATAAGAATGTTTCACCCCATTTCAGTGGTTGAAGATTTTGCCGTACGTCTTCCACTGTGCGTAGGTATGGGTACTTTAGACAGTGGCAAGTAAAACTTCGTTTTGTCGACATTGTGAATAAAGTTGTGAAAAATCAGCTTTATGTTTCATGTTAGACGTTATGGTGGTAGGTGCTTTATGTATCATTATGAGCCTCGTATGACATGACGTTAGACGCTTTGAATGCTCTTCCTTCGTCCTCCTCCCCCCTGCTCTGCAGCGCCATCTCAGCTCAGGCGGCGCCTGAAGCCGAAGCTGCCTTTTGCAACGCTACCAACATAATTTTATTCCTCTGACATTTTATCTGCTTTTGCCCCACTCGAAGTTGTAAAGAAAATACAATATAAGACCATTCTACGCTTGTTCAAGCAGAGAAAATGAATCGAAAAAAATTATTCTCTACCAATTATGCACTTCAGTGCTAAATTTCAGTCAATAGCACTTAATTTTACTCTGCGCATTTTCAGGAACGATCGGTTGGAATTTTAGGTTTCATTCTCAACATAAGTAATGGCGAAGCGTGCATGATGTAAGCATAGAAGTCATTGGTAGAATTATTGGAAAGCGTCTCGAAAAGATTAATTTGTGACCAATTTTACATTATTTTGTGTCAGTTTTGTGCCCGTAACGTCGTAAAATTAAAATTTAGTGTGTGTGTGACAAATTTTATTGTTATAGTTATAATATAATCTCAAATGCTTATATGTAAAAGTGTTGTCTGTCATATTGACATGGCGGCGTTTATTTCGACCAATCAGAAGCCCGCTTTGTGCGTTCAGTAAAAGTGTACTATTCCATTTACTTTTCGCGTCGGTTTGCCATCAAATTGCTGTAATAATTGCAAGTTAATCGGATTTTTTCATTGTGTCCGGTGATACTCGATATCTGAACTTTCTTTTAACGTCAACTTTTCTGTGTTTAACGGGAATGAAGTTACTTTGGTGTTTAAATATGCTTGGAGGTCACGTGACCCCTTGTAATGGCGCAAATTAAACGTTATACGTTTGTACTCGGTGGTGATAAGCTGTGTAATGTAGTTTTGTTTACAATCGTTTGTTTTCGTCACCCACGTGTTTACTGTGTTAAAAACCTCTAAAGTTCAAGATGATGTCTGCTAGAGGGGCCAAGAGGAGGGGAAGGCCTCCCAAAAACCAGGGGCCTGACAAGCCTAGAAAATTTCAGTACCATTTATTAAAGAAACCCAAGTACTTGTTGAATCAAGCAGGGAAAGAGTTTGATGTTCCAAATTCTAGGACTAGTACTCCAACAGCATCTAGAGGCTCATCGCCTCACGGTAGCGAAGGTAGTAGGCGCAGCGTCACAAGAGGCAGCCTCAGAGGCGGTAGGACGAAAACTAAATCGAAAGGCGGAGGTAATTCCCGACGGAGTTACTTGACGGAAGTCGATGATAAGAATTCTGACTACCATTACGGATCTGATTTTGGTGAAGAGCTTAGCGACAAAAGTGATGATGCCAGAAGTGATAGTGATATGGAAAGTAGCCAATTAGAATTGGAAAAGGAAAGTGATAGTGATTTCTCTATTTCAAGTTATTCTACGGTCGGTACGTATCGCAGGAAACCGGCAAGTCCAGAGCCCATTTGGCTCCAAGATAGAGACATCCCGCCCTTAACCTTACCAAAATCGTCTGACGATCTCATGATACCTAAGGAATATGTGATGCAAGCCCTCTCAATCTATGAAGTTCTGCGTCACTTTAGAACTTTGGCGAGGCTGTCTCCGTTCAGATTCGAAGACTTTTGTGCTGCTTTAATGCACGCAGATCAAAGTTATTTGCTTGCTGAAATACATATTATGTTGCTCAAAGCAGTCCTTCGTGAAGAAGAAATTCAACAAACTCACTTTGGACCATTGGACCAGAAAGACAGCGTGAACGCTTGTCTATATTTTATCGACGCAATGACTTGGCCAGAAATTCTTCGGTCTTACATTGAAAGTGACAAATCTTTCCACAACGGTCTTCTGCAGATCATGCACTCGGCAGAATATCCTTTTACTGATGTGGAGAATGTTTTAAAAGTTCTACAGTTCCTAACGGACGAGTTTTTGGTTACCAATCCTGTTAGAGAAGACTTAATCCATGAAGGTAAGGATAATTTTTCAGATATTTGTACCTACCTGAAGTGTGATTCCATGCCCATTGATCGTAGGATGTTCAGTGTCCAAAACTATTTTAGAACTTTGACTCATCAGTTGAAAATGCGCACTGTAGTCCAAAATCTGGGCCCGAATTATGATTTTCTCCTCAGATTTTACCGCTTCATTCTGTTATTGTAATTTTTTTATTTTAATCGTCACGTTGTAAAGAAGAGCTAGCAATTGGGCGCGCTGAATTATTTATGCGATTACAAGCTGGCGATGCTGTGAATTGTCGTTTATCTCTCCATAGTGAGCTTAAACACATATATTTATGGTGTTCATTAAAGTATTGTAGAAGACCAGAGGAATCCATCAGAGTAAGCACTGTCGCAAGGTTCGGTTAGATTGAGTTTCGGGGCCGGAGCTTTAAAAAAAGTGTTGACTTATACTGCAATTGTCTTTTAAAGGTTGACCATAGAGGAAGGACGTAATTCACTTCCCCCGGACCCCTCCCGCTTCCCTTACCATCAAGTTTTCTGCATCCGGTTAATGAATGATAGACCTGTAGAGGTTGAGATTGGCGTGTATCACTATAATAACTAAAAGAAAACAGAATCACAGCTCTACTGTGAACCAGTATTTACTCCCTCTTCTAAAGATGATGCTGGTGTAAAAATTCAATCTCTGTGCGTTCATGTGTGCGTTACACCAGAGTGTCATAAAACTATGCACTCTGGTGTGATCATCTGGATTTATCGTGATGGTATTGAGTGACAATGGGGCTCTTGCAAACTTTTTCTACAAGCAAATAAATGGCCCAATCTGTTGTAAAGACCAGCGAAAAGCACAAATATCACACCGAAAAAGTCTAAAATTCAGTAATAAACTCACAAAACTGCTTTAACGGCAAGATCGTAATGGCGCTTCAACGCAGGTATCATGGGAGATTCCTGTCTTATTTGTCACTTGCTCTTCGGAAACACAGAGATATGTCTCATTTTAGGTAGGAATCTCCCATGATACCTGCGTCTTTCCACCATTATGCCTGATTCTAAGAGTGAATTTCGTGATTTTTCAGTTTACTCATCGTCATTTTTACCCGTTTTTATGCAAGAATCAACTTTTCAATCTCCCGTACCAAAAGTTTGCTGGAGCCCCATAGTGCTTATTCCAGGGAATGAAACAATGTGCCAGAGATGCCGTTTTGCGTTTAATCAATAGTATTTTTCAATTCACCGATTATTGCACTGGTTGCAAAAAGATTACACAGTGCACTTTAGTGTATGTATTGCTTGAAAATACTTGCATCTGTAATCTTTTCTCACCTGGTGGAGCCGTCGATGACTTTAAAAAACTGCAGAGATTTCAATATAATTTACCGGTGTTTCCACTGATCGAGGAAAGATTACAGATTAGAGTATTTTCTTGCAGTACAGTCATACACAGAACTGAACTGTGTAATCTATTATCAACTGGCGAAATCATCGGTGATATGAAAAATTTCATTAATCATATGCAAAACGGCAGCTCTGCAATGTGCCCCTTGCTTGAACTCTGCTTGTTAGGAATCAGGAAAAAATCAGATTAAATCCGGAAATCCCCCATTGACCCTTTGCTTAACACACTGTTTTTTATGGCTATACTGGTCAGGATCAAGTTGCCGTGGCTGTGGCTCATCAGCTATAGTTAATGATAGATGGGATAATAGTGTGATGTCACATCTCATAAATATGTCCTTTGAATCATTCTTGAGTGGAAACGGAAGCCTTAATGAGTGCGAGTGAGGCAGGTGGACATACTATCACTCGCACTCACTCTCACTCACTAAGCGTATGGCAAAATGAATTTCATAATTTGCGGCTTTAATTCTAAATCAATTTTGCTCCTTCTGGGATTAAAAAATCCATACAATGCTAGTGCTGACGTCTTTGGGTTTCGCGTTTTTTCTTTGGTTTCAAAATAAAATGCCAAAAACACGACTTTTCCCAGAGGCGACTAGTGGCGCTATCTATAGGATTGAAATCTAGAAAAGTTTTGCCTACAATCATCTTAAGGATAATGCCCAAGAGCTGTGAATAAAAAAAAAAAAAGTCAGTGTTAATTCAGCCAATGCAGCATTTGAAATTTGTGGTTGAATTGTTGAGTGGATCTCTGTACTGAAACATTGTGTATGTAGTGAGTTCTAATTTCCTCTTACTGGTACTTCATGTGGGTGTATTCCATAAACACATTTTGATCAAAAGAAGATATCAATCAATCAGTGAAGCCTGTCAGTTTAAAAAGTTGGGAGTTTTAAGCGGTTTATTATTTTGAGTTGTTTTAAGAAACTTGAAGAAAATTACACCATCTTTTTGGTCGATTAAGATCTTATGGTGTTTCATTAGATAAATGACACAAATTCCAACCCTTTTTTTTTTTTTTTTTTAGCTATCACTTGTTTGTATATTAACCATTTTTCTCTACATTCTTTTGATTCTGCTCCACTCATTGATGTTGTAAGTCTGTTTTTTAGTCATCTGAGAGGCTGCAATGATGCTGTTTTAATGTAAAGTAAATGAAACTATGCTAAAAAATGAGTGGTGGGGGGGGGGGGCACCAATTTATTGTTTAGAGATCTGAAGAAGAGACTGGTGATGCACTGGAGCTACTCCTAGAGGATGAGTCAGCACCAATTTTGGCAAAAACAAAAAAAAAACCGATCTTCCCTGAAATCAAGATTTATACCCTTATTTCCTCTGAAATATTGAAAAACTCTTGGCTGAACGTAGTGAAGGTGATCTGGAAAGCAGTTTAATGTGCATTCCAGGTTGGCCAAATGATTGTAGAGGGTCAGTCAGCCTCTCAATCAGAAATATTTGGTGTTAAATGTCGCTTCCCGAAAAGTTCGGAATCTCGGATTTGCACTCAAATTTGAAATTAATGTCTCATTTCTTATCTTACTTCCATTTGCCTTACAATGGAGAGGTCCAAATGCTCCTCCACTAAATTAAAAAAACACCATTATCAACTTGTTTTTGATAAATCATTAAATGTCCGTTGCATTAAAATAAGCAATAATGTGGTTGTTGTAAACTTCTGCTATGTACAGGCAATTTATGGGTCGATTCAAATGTTAAAGCGTCCAAAAATAACAATGGCAGTGTTTCTGCTCAAACAATGGGAGATCCCCATCTAATTATACTGTCACTTTATCAAGGAGTCGCTAATATGAGATGAATTTTCTTTGAATATGTGTTAAGGCACCATTAATCGGCTGTTAATCATTACTCTATGAATCTTCCTTTCAGCATAGAAAGAGTAAGGAAATTAACTTGGGAATCTCCCATTATTATGCTCAGCACCGCCATTCCAATCACGCGATTACAAGCATTTTGAGTTTAATAGTGAATTTCTTAAGTTTTTAGTGATACCATGGATATCTGTGGAGGTTTTCATGTCCAAATCAACCCATAAATAGTTTTTAGCAAAAGTTTCCAACAGCCCCATTGAGGAGAAGAGAACAAATGAACCCTGCCAGCCCCCCACGATCTCTGTGTTTCTGTTATGAAGAATGCTCTTCTCACAAAGTAGCTGAAATCCTTTCCTTGTTTGTATAAAAATGTTAAGTGCTTTGTCAACTAATGCTTCTAAAACCTCAATTCCAGTCTTGTAATTTTTTTAAAGTTGAATGCTTTTCTAAGTGCAAATGATCTTGATTAGAAGACCAAATTGTGGGGCTTAAACAGTGTGACTTAGTTGAATGTTGACTCAGTTTTTTTTTCATATGTATTCATTCCATGTTTTGTACATTCTAGCTTCTTATAAAGGGACCTTACTAGTCAATTTAGGATTATAATTTAAACAGCAAAATGTAAACTTACTTAATCTCAAACTAAAAATCAGTAAGGGAAGTCTCTTAAAAATTCGTTCATTGAATCGACTAATGAGGATTTTTCAGAAAGTGATTTTAATTACTTGTCATATGTCAGAAACAGGTCGGTTTTTGAAGGTAAATTCAGAAACTGCGTTATTTTGTTTAAAAGTTTCGCCCCCTAAATTTTAGGTTTGGTATACTTTAGTTCTATTTTATTTACTGTTTTAACACTCTTTAACATAACACAAACCTGGTATTATTGGTAATGGAATCACATTTTGTTGGCTCATATTCTGTAGTTTTGATTTAATATTATTTTTGACATGCAATACAACATAAGGAGAATATTTAGACATCATACCTGATTAATAAGTTTCTACAAGAAAAACGCTGGTTTTTCCTGTCAATTATCCTAAGAACTTTCTTCTGGCTTCAAAGAGAAGATTAAAGTTTGGGGCATAATCCCACACCTCTAGGCCGTAAGCCGTGGCGGATCCACGGGGGGCATGGGGGCACATGCCCCCCCAGAAGCCTCAAATTTAGCCTTTTTTCAATCGAAAATAGCCCGTAATTACTTCCACAGACGCTTCAAATTTCAAAATTTCATAGGCGTGCCCCTCCAGAAAATTTTTCTGGGTCCGCCACTGGCTGTATGATAGTGGAATATAGCCAATTCTCATGTAATCAAAGCTTTCTTGACTGACAAAACTTTAGCATGTGCTAGTTCTCCACCGAAATCACTGGACTCACATTTTTGCGTAGGCTTCTCAAGGCATAGGTACTTTTGAGTGCCTATAAGCTCAACGTATATATCCCATTTGTTATTTTCACCTATTAAGAATCCTAAAAAGTTGCTGTGATGGGCTCTATGAACCTCCGTTCTTAAGGTGTTTTGAGAGGCTTGGCAATTTCAATGTGATTATCATTCAACGGAAGCTTGTATCTGACTGTGTTTTGAATATTGCGGAATAGTTGGAATGGTACTTTTCAAAGAAACACAGTCCCGAGATTTGTCCAAAAAAGCTTTAGGCTGCACTAGGCATTAATGGTAAAACTGTGGTCGAAAGGTATAATGGCAGAAGGATTCATCAAATCCATCTGCTGTAGCAAATCGACCTGCGATCGATGTCTTTTGACATTAGTGTGCAGTTGATATGGGATCCAACCAGATGATTTTTGAGCAAATTCTCTTGGAGTGTGCTTCTTTTTCAGTCATATTCCATTTTTTCTAAAATATTAAAAATATAGGCAAATGTAAGCAAAACATGGAACGATAACCACATCAAAATTCCTGAGCCTCTCGCTTCACCCTAAGATTTCAGCATTTTTGAGGGGTACATTGTCTGGTGTGGAATTCAAAATTATTGTTTTTCGGCGATTGATGGAGTCAGGAAACTCTAAATGTTTCTTCACTTGGAATTCTAACTTTAGAGATGTGTTGCTGCTTAATTTCTGATATCTATTTCTTGCAAAAAGTAATTTTGTTGGTTATTAATTTTCTAAATTTTGGTTTTTGATGCAGGTGGCTTTATTTATGATGACCACTGTCGTGTTTGTCACCGAGTCGGTGATCTATTGTGCTGTGAAACTTGTCCGGCAGTTTTTCATCTCGAATGCGTAGAACCGCCTCTGGTTGATGTTCCGCAAGAAGATTGGCAGTGTAGCCTATGTAAAGCTCACAAGGTAAATTCTTTGCACCCTCACTTTTATATTTTGATGTTTATCTTTTAATGTCAAGTTATCTCCACCAGCGGCTTTTCAGGGGAGCAAAAAATAAACAACTGCCATGAATCACTAATCACTGTCAAAGTCATTGATAAAAGACGGTTTCAAAGTGACATCTTAGAAGTCAACGTTTAGAGCTTGTCTCAGAAAAGGAAGTAGAGCTTACCGATAATCCTTGCTGATTTTTCTACCTTTATTCCTTCAAAACAAAACTTGGTCGCGACTTTGATTTTTTTATTTAAAAGCGTTCTTTGCAATTTCATTGGCGAAAACTTTCATCTATCTATCTATCTATCTACCTATCTTTCTATCTAAAAACTCTCAAAATAAAAATAAAAGATTCAAAAGCAAAATACCCAGATGGCCAAAGAGAACAGAAAAGAAAGACAGTTAAAGATTTCACTCAAAACGACCAACTAACATAAACGAACTTATTAGATGGTAAAAAAAATATAAGTTGATCAAGGTCTTAATTTATAAGTTAGAATATAAGAAGCTATATGTATCATGTGATAGCGATATTTACGTATTATTTGTATATTTTCTTCAGGTTGTTGGTGTAATGGACTGCGTACCTGACGTGGAGAAGTCTGGGCTTCTTTCCCGCCAAGAACATCTTGGGTTTGATCGTCATGGTCGCAAGTATTGGTTTTTGTCAAGGAGGATATTTGTGTAAGTTAAATACTCGGAAATTTCATTTTTTACTTCCTCGTTTTTTCTTGTATGTAGTTCTAGGAATGTGCTGTTAAACTATCGTTGAAATTTGTTTTTTTGTTAGAAATAATGTGATACACGTAAAAAAGTTTTGTGTCGCGTATTGCACAGTGTGTTAGGTTTTTGTTGGAATTTACCGTTTGAGAAGTTCATTCCTGTTTCTGTGCCCAGATATATTTTAACGATTCGCTGAAGGCCGGCGTAGATTATTGTAGCTTATTCTGCTAATTCCTTCACAATATCTATATACACGATAAGTTAAGAACGAATACTCGATGATTTTAGAACGAATACTCCACGAAGTTAGGAAGAATACTGAATGAGTTTAGAGAGAATACTCAATGAGTTCAGAGCAAATATTTGATGAGTTAAGAACGAATACTCGATGAGTTAAGAACAAATACTCGATGAGTTTAAAACAAAGTTGTCTTTGGTTTATTTTCCAAGTGTCCTTGTTTCAGAGAAACACTGCAGTTAAGTTGTAAAAAATTGTGTGATTTGTGTGATGTCTCATTGTAAATTTCCCATCCAAAACAACATATTTTGGGCAAAAAGTGCTTCTCTGGAACTATGAAACCTTGAAACAAACCAAAGGTATCATCGTTTTCAGCTCATCAACGACTTTCTTTAGCTTACTGTAAACGACCGAAATTCAGACCCTTGCACAAGACTCTTTGCATGTTTAGTTTTCAGGTTTAAAGTGTTTTGTTTTTACTTATTTAAACTATTCAGTTCTTAAGTGATGGATGTCCTATTTATTTTTCATTTGATAAATTTCAGTGAAAGCGAAGAAGGCGAAGCATGGTACTATTCTACGGTCACCCAATTGGATGAGTTGATGGAATCTTTGGACATTAAAGAATATGAAGCAACCCTTTGTCGAGAAATTCAAGACTTCCGAGAAGAAATTGAAAGACAAATGGAAATAACCGAAAAATTGACGGAACAACACAAAGGCAGTAAAAAGTCTTATCTAGAAGTTGAAAATGGTAAGGACTCTCGCTTTTTGTTCTGAAACGTCTCTCAAGTTGGTCAAATTATTTGTTTTGCAGTTGCCAAGCACAAAATGGGTCTCAGGATGTTTTGCTATAGTCTCAAACCTTAAACCCATAAAATTTTGGGTTTTTGACCTGTTGTCTTGTTTATGGCTCAGCCTTCATTTTGGAAAGCAAATTTAAAGAACTTCTCTTCAAAAGTTGGCAAAGAAAATAAATAAATAGCGCAGTTCAAATAGGTACACAGTGAGGAAACGCAAGAATTTTTATACTTTCAGCATTTTTAAATCTTAACGCTTGAATAACCACACTCATCCAACTGTACCCCATTCGGTTGTGTTCCATCGTGCTTCATGCATACAAAAATTAGCTATTTTTTAATTTATTGAGTAAATCGCACAATATGAGGTATCCTGCAATTAAAATGTGTCAAACTCATGTTTCTTATTATTGTTAATTTGACAATTATTAATATTTTGATTCCTCCAAGACTACATATGCAATACTACATCCTGTTATCACAATTAACGTGGCTCGGAAAAGCCTTGTTAAGTTTTTTTTTCTAAATCATAATTTGAATTTGTTTTTATTATTCCCAGCAACCATCATTAAAAATCGCAAAGAAGCGGAAGAAAGGCGCATAAAAGAAGAGGAAGAGCGCAAAGAAAAAGAGCAGAAACAAGCGGAAGAGATGATGCGGAGAATGCATGAAGGAGATCCTGATGACATCTCTGGTTTGTCTGTGGTAAGATCTTTTGTGTTTTCATTTATATTTTGTCTGTTTTCAACTTCCGGCTAAAATACTCTATGTAGAGTATTTGCCTATTATGAGGTGTTGTTGAAATAGTCCAAGTCAAAACTCCTGTTGTGGCAGTGCTAGAGGAGGATTGTTTTTTTTGATATTCAAAAGAGAAATGAGACTAAGGACACAGAATACTCTAATCAGAACGGAAACTCCCATAAGAGCCAATGGAAACAAGATTTGGAATTTACTGGCACAAACTGGCAACTGTGCCTACTCACTTCTCAAGATGGCGGACATGCTTTTTCAGGCTATACATCCAATCACAACTCGGCCAGTTGCCGAAGGTGCTCACTTTCGAACATGGCGGCCCGAAGTATAGAATGTTTCAAAATGAATTAGAGTTTCCGTTCTGATTAGAGTATTCTGTGCTAAGGAGATTTCTGGAAAAACCAGACATTATAGAAGAAAACTGGACTAGCTGCTATCTCTCTGCACGGGGAAAAAGTGAAGCCGCTCTTGAGCAGGGAACTTCCCCGCGCGGGGGTATAGACCAATTTAACATTAGCCCTTACGGAGCCTCGCTCTTTAAACCTATTTTAGTCAATTATTTTTGCGAATAACAGTGTCGAGTCTCACACATGTTGTGCAGTATAGTATAATATACTTTTAAACCGAAAATTTGGATCAATTTAAGGCGTCCGTTCATTAATAATTGAAGTTAACTATCGGTCGGTCATTGTTTACTTTAGCACCCATAACCACCTCTCAGTCGTACTTTCTATCGTAAATATCTAGTGGATAAATTGACCGAAACTTTCGTTTAAGTTCGTCAAACTTAAACAATGTACAATCTATTCTACAATCAAAAAGACAGTATATTTTTTTCTTATCAAAGATTGTATAACTGGAAAGCGCTTTTGCTGCTGGTATTTTATTTTATTTCTTTATTTTTTTTCTCTAGGAAAACACTGAAACTATTGAATGCACAACTGTTTCCTCAGAAGGAATGGATGTAACTGAAACAACCACCACTGTGACGTCATCCGTGACCACAACAACAACTGTGTCAAGTAGGTTCCTCAATCTATTCTGAAAAATTAAGATTTGACATCTCTATTTCATTGTTATTCCGGCCTTTTTTTTTTGTCATCATATTTATAGTTGTTTAGATTGTTTTTCTTCAGGCAATGAATTTATTAATTGGCTTAATAAATGCACCTTGTTATGAATGTAGTATTTCAGCCAAATACTGAACCATAGAGTTTTCTTTTTCTAGTTGTCTTTAAGGTGATTTCAGGGTTGATTCGTTCCAACCGTAGGTACCACGACGTACTGTTCAAAAGTCAACAATTTTTAGCTGAAATTGATAAATGTAGGCAATGAGCACCATTTTTCGAACATCAGCACCTGTGAGCATATTTGAGGAAGGTATCCTGAAAGTTTCAAGCTGATACACTCAAAAAATGAAGCTGGAATATCGGATTTATACAAAGTCCCATAAGTCTTAATTTTTTGCAAGTGAGGCAGATACACATAGTATCACTTGCTTTATCACAATGTTTCAGCTCTAATACTCAACCATTCTTGCTCATTTTGGTCTCAAAAGACCCCAAAAAAATTACGCCGGTGCTGGCATTCTTGGATTCTTTGTTTTCAATTCAAAATGCCGAAAGCATGACTTTTCCCAAAAGTGATTAGTGGCGCTATCTATCAGATTGAAATCTGGAGAAGTTTCTCCTAGAATCATATTAAATATCTGGATTTTTGATTCCTCGCTCAGCATTCATGCAAAGTAATTCTTGGTTTGTTGCCTTTCTTTTTTCTATATTTCATTTGCAAGTTTGAACACTCCATTAAAATTTAACTGAGTTGAAATGTTTGTACCGTATTTACCCACGGATAGTGCGCACCTAAAAATCAATTTTTTGCCGAAAAATCGGGGTGCGCACTATACGCGGGGTCTTCGCGAAATCAGCCCCGTAAACAGTCGGTGAAGCATGAATACAAACACCAATGCTTTCCTCTGTTCAATTCAACTATAGCGGAGCACGCCCATTATCGCGACGAAAAACTAGTTTCTTATCGGGAACTAGATCGCGAGATCGCGTTTCAAAATTCAAATGCGCGCATGCGCGTATACAACTTGTTTTGTTTATTTCCGCTCCCCGTAGGCCCGTACGAAATCAGAATGTCTTCCCCTCGCCCGAGACGGGTGGAGCGTCGTTAGGGTGTAGGCGTGGCTACAACAGAGATAACAGGGTGCCGTGCATTATGTTGCGTGCTCTGCCAGCAAGCGCTTGCACGCGCCACACGTCACGGGTTGCGGAAGTCGAGGTCAACCGGTTTCTTATCAGAGAGGGGAGGGTTACCTATCTTATCTGCCATCTATTCGTATTGTTACGCAAATTAGGGTTATGTTTTGATTGACAGGTGTTTGATTTATTGCTCTGGTGGGCTGTATTAGTGCGCACTATACGTGGGTTATGGTTTTTTTTTTTTTTTTAGCTCCAAAATTTAGGGTGCGCACTATACGCGGGGGCGCACTATCCGTGGGTAAATACGGTATTTACCAAGAAATTTTTGAAAATAATGACTCCAATTTTTGATTGTTATTTCAGGTACATCTGGGAACTCCGGTGATAAAACAGAAGATGAAAACATGGATGTAGATTATGAATCTGAAGATGGTAAGCTTTTTTTTCTTTATTATTTTTTTTATCTTATTTTTTGTTTTATTCAAGGAGAATGAGAGGTGTAAAAAATATAGGAACTAAAGCTTGACTTGTGAGTGTTGCCAAAAAAATCGTTGGCTTTGAAACGTCAGCATAGTTAGGGACAGTATATATTAGAGACCATGCACTAGCCGATTGTGTGGTGGCTGACTTCTTCTTCGGAACTCAATAGAAATTAACATAGGGATCATGAAGGAGCACCATCCAACATGGTCCGTTCGTTGACTGATGCAATTTCGGGGCTTAGGTCTCAATAGGCAAAAATCCTTAACAACTTTTCTCATCAGTCAATGTATGGACCATGTTTGCGGTGTTCTGTTGAGACCCCGAAAAAGAAAAGTTGCCACTGCGCGCAAATATGGGCAAGATGGATAGCGCGTGGTCTCTTTTATATATTGTTTCTGGGGGTAATTACATGCTACACTTGATAGTAAATTTGGACAAAGTTAATGTGTAGCGTTATAATGGATGATTTTAAACTTTAAATTATTTTCAGGCAAGAAACGTGGTATAACCACCAGATCGAAAACCGGCTCCCTACAACCTAGAACTTTCAATATGGAGGATTTGAAGAGACGATCTACAACAGTAGCTACAAAAAGCGAACTAGACAAGAAGAAAGACGATTATTCAACTGACAAAGTTCTTGGGGACACAAGGGTTACTAGACTTAAAGCTCAACAAATCGCCTCAGGTGAGTCATCCGTGAAAATTAAGAAACTAACTTTATCATCATATGTGAGCTGGCTTACAATATGTCGAAAGGGAGATGCTTGATTTTGCTGGTTAAAAGCGAACTCAGCCCTAATAATACCATAAGATGATCTTGTATTGTGGTAAAATTGTTTAGGCTGAGTATTCTAATGGTAAAGGTTGTATCTAATTAGTTGGTGTCAGCTCTCAATGTTTACTCACAGTAGCGTGTAAAATCCGCTTGAAATTTGTGAAGCTTAACTGGACTAGTGGACCTATATGCTATCCATCTAAAAATGGGTCATCTTTTGGTACTCTTTTCTCAGGATTGGTTTGAACTTCAGCAATGAGATTTTGCTTTTATACTCTTTATTACACCCAGAAGCTGTGGAACTAGGACTTTTATTATTGCACAACTTTAAGTACAATTTTATGAAAGTTCAAAAAGTTGTATTTTTTTCTGTGTTTTTCTGTTTTTTTCTGATTTTTAAACTTTTTCTAAACAAAATCTAACTGCACAATGACAATAAACTTTTTTTTAATAAAATCTAACTGTACAATGACAAATTATCCTAGGTCCATAGCTAGAAGTTGAATTCATGAACATTAAAAAAAAAAAAAAAAAAATCTGATCATAGCTTTATTAGTTTCTGAAAAAAGTGTACCGAAAGGTGAAAAAATGCAAGTTTCGGGAAATTGAAGAAAACAAAAAAAGTACTTACATTTTCTCGAGCACTATCAATTTTCAATCACGTTTATATATGTAAAGAAAAATTTGAAGCATAACATATTATATATAATTTTATTTAGGAAAAGATGCTCTTCAAGAAACAATTAAAAAAAAAGTTTTTTAAAAAAATAGGTCCACTAGTCCCCTTAAAGTATTTCCGACGCAATTTAGTACATATTTGATCTCTGTGAATTTGTCCTCTTTTGTATCTTTCTTTAAACTCATTTTATTTTTGCAGGCACTTTATTGTTCAAGCTGGGGATGGAAAATCAGTTTAAAACTTATGTAAATCAATATAGTACAAATTCAATTGCTTTGAATAAAATACAGAAAAATGAGGAACGTGACAAGAAAAGACACATGTCGCATAAATTTTCTCTCACTCAAGCTGCCGAATTCAAATGGATTGGCAACGTTTATGGTAAGTGCTCTAATTTTATTAATGAAACAAATTCTGTCTCAGCAGTTATGCTCTGAGTCTATGTATCAGGATTCTAGTGACTCTAAAAACTTAAATACCATGCCAATTCCAAAAATTTCAGAGAAATAAACTTTGTTAAAAGTATTTTTTTGCTCGTCCTCTCTCGTTGCTGAGAGATACCTTTGTTTCACAACTTGATTCGTTGTGAATAGAGGTAAGAGAGACCACAAGCTAGCTATTTTGCCTTTGTTTAGATCTCTAGGCTATTTTTATTTTTTGGGTGGCAACATAACAACGACCAACTGATTGTTAAGACTGTCCATGAGTGATACTATTGGTCCTAAGTTGTAAAACTTGGCTGTTGCCATGGTAACCATTGTTAAATTGCCCGGTTTTAAAGGCTATTCATTTAGTGACATTGGACCAATAGCATCACGCGTCTTAGTGATTGATTTATCGAATAATTGAATGATTGGCCCCCATGTGGTGTTAAAAGCACTTTCAATAAAGCTTGAGATTTAGCCGATTCTGGTCATGAATGGAGCTCTTTTTTAAGTACCATCTTGGTATGTACATGTTATAGAAGCTAAAATCTACTGAAATTGAAGAATGAATAAGAATTTAGGCACGTATCAATCGTTATGCCTTTGATTTTAATGGATTTATCTTAACCGCTGTTAGTTCTTTATTCTTTTGATTTATAGTATTTTAATATTGTTTTTTCATTCCTGATGTATCATAGGTAGTAGATCTCAGTTGGTGAGCACGTTGCGGCATACTCTACTGCAGCTGGAAGGCAACATTCCCTCTGCATTCATGCATATCAATTGGTCACAGTTAAGGAAACCGTGGACGGCAGCTGTGACAGCATGCAACAACGCTAGAGATTTTGCTCGGGCCATGATTGTTTTTCAAGCTTGCGTGAAACCTGTCGTTTATGCTGCAGTATGGCATGAGCAACTCGGTTAGCATTTTCTCTATATTTGTCTGCGAAACGTACCTAAGTTCTAGTGAAAAGCTTGTGCAAACTTTAGCAAGAATTTATTGGTACAATATATTTAATTTCTTATACAGTGAAAGTTTGTCGTGTAGAAACTTGGTCCTGCCCCGAAAAAAAAATCCACTTAGAAAATCGCGATCAGAGTATAGGAGGTTTCATGGTGCTGAAAAAAAATTCCACTTGGCGAGATTCACCACTTAGAGAAAAATTTTCGATTGGAAATTGATCTCTAAACGTCAAAAAACCGTTAAAATTTATCTTTGTCGATTAAAAATTCTACGTCATAACTAGGTTTTTGCCAACCCAAAAACGTCACATCTCTTTTTTTTTTACATTAGTTTTATGGGGAGTTGGACGGGACCAACGGAAATCAAAGTTATATTGAGAAAAACGTTATATCAAGGTTTTACTGTTTTATGGATTTAAATTGACATGATCGTTTTAGTGCAGCACACTTGTTGTGGATTTTACGAACCATTAAATGGTAGTTGATGGTTCTACAATACCATGACACCATTATGAAGGGGAACTTTAGAATTTTTGCTCTATGTGTTTGGATTGTTAAATCTTGCGTAGAAACCAGCAAGTGTGACGATCAATATCTGCTCTTAAAGGAAAAAAAAAAACGAAACTCACTCCTAGACTCACAAAATTATTTTAAATTTAAAGGCATTATGGCAAAGCTATGAAGCTAGAGCTCGTTTCAGAAGTGTAGGTGGACAAAAATCATAATCTTTGGCGAATTTTCAACTTTTATTCCTTCAAATCAATACGGAATTCGCCCCTGACTTTATTTTTTTGTGTTTAAAGTTTTCCTCATTGAAAAGTGAACACTCAATTTCATTTTTATTCATTTTCATCGAGTAACATCAGAAAGAATGTTGACAAATTCCAAAGATTATCGGTCTAGGTCCGCCTATACTTCTGAAACGAGCTTATAAGAGATATCTGATGATGATCCTGTGATTGGTCGAAATGTTTCGGGTTTTTATTTCCCTTTTTGGCTTAGTTTCTATTTCTATCCCGTTATCATAGTTATTTGGCCAATTTAGTTTTAATATTCTCGTATCATAAGAGATTCCTATCTAATTTGTCTCTCTCTGTTTACATACACTGAGGAAAGTCTTGAATTAGATAAGAATCTCCCGTGATACCTGCGTTGCAACGCCATCATGCTTTAAACTTTTAAGTCGTTTTGTTAGTCTGTGGGTGAATTTTGTAATTTTTCTGTGTGCTCATTGTAATTTTTGCTGGATTTCCCTCTAGAATGATTTATTTAATGGTTTATTGCAAAAATTGGCAAGTACCTTATTATATTTAATGGAATTTTTATTTTTTTGGAGCACAGCATAATGTCCTATGTGTTCCTAAAAGATGTTAAAAAGTATGAGTGTTGATGTTGGTGTTCAAAGCGTTAATTGTCAGGTGGTGTCCGATAAAAAATAGTCAAAAATAATGTCCCTTGCAAAATCTAATTTCAGGTAGAGTTCTAGAACTCTCCGGGGAAATTCATTGGGGGATACAGATTATGGTTTGCAGAATTTTCAATGTAGATTTCGATGTAAAATCTAGGCGCCTCTAAATCATAATCTTAGGCAAATTTTTCAGTTTTCATTCCTTCAAATCAAAATGAAACTTGCCTCCAACTTTGAACTTTTGATTTTGAAGCGTTGTTTTATAAAAGGCCAACTCTCAAATTCATTTTTATAAATTTTTATTTTGTAACATGCGAAATAATGTTGAAAAATTCAACAAATTAGAGGTCTAGGTGCGCTTACACTTTTGAAGTGACCTCTAGATGTAAACTGCAAGGCACAACTATGTAATCTTTTCTCCCTAGATGATCCCCCTGGTGAATTCTAGAATTCTACTCAATGAAGGAAACACTCCCCTCCTTTCAACATGCAGTGGAGAAAACTTTTTATTACTTGAGCTAATCAATTCAGAAGTTGTTAATAATATTGTCATGTATTCCGCAGGCCACGTCAAATTACAACGGTTAACAGCCATTGAGCGGGAGGAGAGGAAACGCATCGAGAAGAAGGAAAAGAAAGAAAAAGACGACGAAGAAGAACGGAACCGTTTGTTTAATTTTGTAAAGTACACGCTTGGTTTGAAGCATCAAGTGTGGAAACAAAAAGGAGAAGAGTACAGGATTCATGGTCAGTGGGGCTGGCTCTGGCTATCGACAACAAGGATTCTGAAGAAACTGGACGCTCGACAGTGCGGTCTCAGGGCGGGTCCCAAAATGATGAACGTTCAGATTAAAAATTCTCAGGGTCTCAAAATTATCTCCATTGAACCCAATGTGTACAAAGCGCTTGTAAAAATTAGCACCAAAAAAGAAGAAACTGAAATGGTCACGGATTCAACGGATGACAAAGAAAGTGACCCGCTTGAAAAATTAGCTCTTCGAGCAGTTTTATCCGAAGCTGAAATTCAAGAAGGTATGATTAAATTTCAATTTATTTATTCCGAAATCATAGAACACATTCACAATTCTATTCACTAAGGCTTGAGGTAGGTAGTAATTGGCTAGGAACAAAATTTAATATTAACTAGAGACTGCAATATCTACAGAAGGTTACCCTGTGCAGGGTGAGGAGAGAAAGTTATAAGGTAGAGACACTGAGAATGAGAATGATTTACTGTGGGAAAATAAGAAGAAGATTAGATAGTGTATCAGCTAGATATGAAGTGTTTTTCACTCTGAAGACATTTTTTTTTTTTCATTATTAAAACATTTTTTTTCACCATCAAATTATTTTTGCAAAGGAAGATGGTGTTTGGAGGTGGGAAATCAACCCATTCCCATCATAATTTATTTGATCGAAGTTGCTTGGCATCACGGCTCATGTGCTCATTCTGTGCGAGTAGCGCTCCTAGTGGCAAAACTGTGGAAGCTGAGTGAAGCGAGTAACGCTATCAATTGGAAAATGACGCTAGCTCTTGAGCATCGTCGCTATCACGGTCATCCCGTTCCTGAGTTCGGGAAGATCGGTATTCTGGATGAGTCAGACTTTTCCGATGATATCAATGGGTTAATCTTCATTAAAATGATGCTCTTACAACAATGCTAGGAGAAAGAACTCTTGCCAGAATTGTGGAACTTAAAAAATTTAGACTAATTAAAAATTGTAAATGTACACAGAACTTTCTGGGACTAATCTAGGGTGAACAAGAGAGAGTTTGTCGTTGCAAATACATAATTACTTTTGAGACCTTTTCCTCTGCCCTATCACAGTATGCATTTTTGCTCAATTCCTTTATCGCACCGGAATCCTCTGAATTTGTTGTGATGAAATTTTATTTTCCGTCTCATAGTTTTTACTGATGACAACTTTTCTGAGCAAATTTTGATCACTCCATAGGTTATTCCTTAATTAATATTATTAGGTCCATATAGCTGATATAGACTTTGCCGTGACATTAGTTTATTTTCCGTCTCATACTTTTCTTTGATGACAACTTCTCTGAGCAAGTGTTGATCGCTGCATAAGTTTTTCCTTTAGTAAAATTCCTTGGGTGTTTACAACCGGTGAGCACTTTGCCCTGATGAAAGTTTATTTTCCGTCTCATACTTTGCTTTGATGACAACTTCTCTGAGCAAGTTCTGATTGCTGCATAGGCTATGTGTAGGTTATTCGTTTCTTAAATTTCCTTGGGTATTTGAAGCTAGTGAGGACTTTGCCCTGATGAAAGTTTATTTTCCGTCTCATACTTTTCATTGATGACAACTTCTCTGAGCAAGTTCTGATCGCTGCATAAGTTTTCCGTTTAGTAAAGTTCCTCGGGTGTTTACAACTGGTGAGGACTTTGCCCTGATGAAAGTTTATTTTCCGTCTCATACTTTTCATTGATGACAATTTCTCTGAGCAAGTTCTGATCGCTGCATAAGTTTTCCGTTTAGTAAAGTTCCTCGGGTGTTTACAACTGGTGAGGACTTTGCCCTGATGAAAGTTTATTTTCCGTCTCATACTTTTCATTGATGACAACTTCTCTGAGCAAGTTTTGATTGCCATATAGGCTATCTGTCTGTAAAATTTTACGGTCAAGAAAAAATTTAAACGATTTCTTTTCGTTTGGTTTTAAGTCTCGCCACTAGTTCAAATTTTGACTGGAATTAGAAAAATTCTTAACTGTCTCTTGAATGTCTCAAAAGAAGCTCTGTGAGAAATTACGCCCAAATTTAATAAAAATTGAAGTTAGAATATGGAAGAAAAAGAGACTCATCAATTTAATCTGTTAATATAAATTGAAGTTAGAATATGGAAGTTAATCTATTGATTTGCGATACACCATTTTTCAATGCTTTTCATAGTTATTTTTGTTGAGGTTACTGTGGAATAATCTTAAATGAATCTTAAATGAACATGTCTACAGAATAGTTAAATTTGTTCTCCCTCAACTCCTATTGAAAACATCCGGAAGCATCATTTGCATCCGCTTACAATCACGTTTCTTCTGTCATCATATTGTATCATGCTCCCAATTAATAAAGCGTTCTCTTATTTAAGGATCTCGGAATTTCACGGTTTATCCACCAGTCTCTGAATTTGAAGAAATCGACATTTCTAAAGCTTTAATGACAGCAGGTCGTCTTTCGTATCCAAAAGTTGCCCATAAATCAAAATTAGATGATTTGCTCATCAGGAGAACTCAGTTGAAATTGATGGAAGAAAAAGCAATCGCTCAGAGAAATGTAAGTTATTCTATTCACTTTTGTTTTTTACTTTACTGTGTTATTCAAGTTATTTATTTTCTGGGTTACTTTTTTCCTGTTTTTATGGTTATCCAGAAAAAAATGGGCCGTCGAAAAGTAAAATAAAGTTGTAGTATTCGACATTTTAAGTGTGATGATCTGGGTGCTTCAATGTAAATATCACAAATCTACTAGAAGTGAAACTAGAGGTTGAACAGAAGGAAAAGAGAAAGAGAGAATGAAAGAAGGGGAATCAAAAAGAAAATGAATATTTTGAGTTATTTGAACGCAATTTTTAGAAGAAAACGTTGTGAAACAAGGCCCCTCACCCAAATTTGACTCTCGAAAGAGATAGCTATGAGGGTCATGGGAGAGTGAGAGATAGTTAGGAATACTACTTGAGTTTTGACAAAGCTGATTGTGATGGATGAGTTCATTGTTGGCTATTCGTTGACTTCTGTAACGCCGCATCAAAACCGTCTATTCCTACATGTCGATCAGGAGTGTTTTAGTTTCTATGTATTCGTAAGATTGATAGATGATTGATTAACAATGAAAAAATATAAATTTACTGACAAGAATGTTGATGGAATACTGTCAGAAATGTTATTTTATGTGATTATTCAAGAATAATATTTGCCGAACACTGGACTCCTCTTTAACCTGTTCGCTCACAATGTCCAACCCATTGGACATTAAATTCAAACGTTGTTTTACGGCAGTGTTTGCAGCTGAACCACTTTATTTCATGATGTCTGTCTCATTGGACGTCACTGCATTTAGAGTTAGAGTCACTGCATAGTAATGGTCCTATCCAAAAAAAATTGGTTTTGAAAAATTTAGAAAAATCAGCTTATTTTGAATCTGTTTGTTATCAGATATTTTTTATCTCTTAAAGCCAAAATTCGTGAGCGAACGGGTTAAGTGCTCCAGTGAGCACAGGGAAGCTAGAAATGGTTCTATTGAAGTTGACAAACTTTTTGTTCGATCATTCAAGCTTAAATTACCATGTTGCTCCTTTGTAACCCTCTTTGCAGATGATAACAAGCAAACCTGAAGGAACTGGACCAAAAGTAATGAGGGCCATCGCTGGAAAATCCGAACCTGGGGGTATCATTAAAAATGAGCGAATTATGTATGTTGCAAAAAGAATCAAAATACTGAAAGCAGAATATGAATCATTGAAGAAGACTTCTCTATTTGTGAGGTGTTATTCGGCTAGTTGTACGCCGAATACCCTCGGAAGCTGCTACTCGCCCATTTGTCTTCACACCTACCGCGTTCAACACGAGCTCATCTCTTTACTGAAGGAAATTACCGCTGCCAAAAATAATGTTGTTGCTTCTGGCAACAAGACAACGTCCATAGTAATTAGACCAAAAACAGAACCAGAAACTAAAACAAGTAAGTAGTTTTGTTTTTGTTTTTTTTGTTTTTTATTTTTTTATTTTTTTTTTAATCAGAGGCAATTCCTTACCCCCCCTCCCAAAGAGCTGATCGGAAGTAAAAATATCCATTTATTCAATATGATGCTGAATAAATCTGCAGTACAAAATGGTTGTTAAGGGGAGGGGGATTATAATATACCAACACAAAAAAAAAGAAGGGGGGGATCACTTCCTGAAGACCACCGCGATTTTTATGATTTAATAAAAATCGTTGACCTGTTGGTAAAAAGCAATGTTGCTTCTGTTTGATTTAATGCAAAATGTTCCATTCTACCCCTAAATGTTAACACTGGAAGTGCAACAATTCTACTTTACCGGACCTCCATTCCCTCTTATTCCCCTTTCCTTATTCCTCTTATTCCCTTCTCCTTTTCCTCTTTTTCCCTTTTCCTTATTCCTCTTATTCCCTTTTCCTTATGCCTCTTATTCTCAGTCCAGTCATTTGCTTTACTACTACTGCTATTTTCTTGTTTGCTCTTTATGACTCTTTATGCAAAATCCTTCATATAATTTTTTCTTCTCCTCAGGTACACCTTCCGGTTCTTCAGATGCTACATCAACGACATCGAGCTCTGTTAAAAGCAATTCAAAGTTCATTCCTCTAACCCAGATGCATCCAAGCGGGGCGGTTTTGAAAAAAGAAACCAAAGAGGAAGCAAAAGTGGAAGTTCCAGAGGTGCCAGCCGTCCCTGTAGTTCCTGTAGCGCCAGAATCAAACACTGCAGTTACATCCTCTGAGAAACCAGAAAGTGGAGCCGAGCCACCAGTCAAGTCTGCGATTATAGATTCAGTCTCAGAAGTTCCGGCTGCTGAAAAACCTGATTCACTCGCTGAACCAGTATCTTCTGAAGTGCCGAAGGATACATCCAGTACTGTCACATCAGAAGAACCTCAAACTCCAGCGGTAACTCTGGACTCGGCAAAACCAGAAGCATCAAAGATTGAGGTTGACACCCAGAAACCTGAGTCTACAGAGGCCGAGGCTGAATCCCTAAAACCTGAGTCTACTGGGGTTGTGGCGGAAGTCAAAGAACCAGAGTCTACACAGGTTGAGGCTGAATCCAAAGAACCAGAGTCTACACAGGTTGAGGCTGAATCCAAAATACCAGAGCCTATGCAGGTTGAGGCTGAATCCACTAAACCTGAGTCTGCTGAGGTTGTGGTTGAATCTTCAAAACCTGAGTCTGCTGAGGCTGTGGTTGAATCCACAAAACCTGAGTCTGCCGAGGTTGTAGTTGAATCAACAAAGCCAGAGTCTGCAGAGATTGTGGTTGAATCCACAAAACCAGAGTCTGCAGAGGTTGTGGTTGAATCCTCAAAACCAGAGTCTGCAGAGGTTGTGGTTGAATCCTCAAAACCAGAGTCGATGGAGGTTGAGACTGCTGATGAAAAGCCTGAGTCATCTGAGGTCGAGACCATCACTGAGAAACCTTCTGAGTCTGTTGAAAGTAAATCCGAAACTGTTGTCAAAGTCGAAAACGGAGAAGAAGCAGAATCTTCAACCGTTGGTATCAAAACTGAAGATGAAAAAGAAATTAAAACTGAACCTGTTGACAGCAGCTTGATTGAAAGTTCAGTCGTTGGAAACGAAGTCACAATTGACGAAAGCCCGTCGGTCGACGTTACCACAACCGAGAGCGTTAATGAAGTTAGCACGAGCAATGTATCTCTACCCAACGATTCTACAATCCTGAACGACTCAGATGTGAAGAATGTCGAAGCGGTCGATGATTCTAAGAAAATGGAAACTTTCAACCACAGTTTGAACGAATCGATCACCGATTTGGCCGCAGCAGAACCACCTAGTTCTACGCCTTTTAAAACGCCAATGGCTGTTAGCAAGTTTGTGAAAATGGACAAATCAGAAATGGAAACTGACGAGCCGATTGATGTAATGAATGTAACAAGTGAATGCAGCGTTGTCACAACAACTACTACAAGCACGGTTACATCGGTTACCTCAGTAGTTGAGAAAAAAATCAAAACTTTGGAACCTCAAGCTCCCAGTGTCTCCAGCTCCACTAATGAAATTAGTTCAAGCAAAGCAACTCCTCATGCCACGCCTTCATCAAGGTTTGTTTGCCTTTTATAATTCTGTGATTTCAGTTTTCTATCTTTTAACTTCTTAGAGGTCCTTTCAGAAGTGTAGGCCCATCTAGATTGATAATCTTTGGAATATTCTAACCTTAACTCTCATATTACATGGTGGAAAGGCACGCAAATATATTTTGAGCGTTGACTTTTAATTGAGGAACGCTTTTTAATCAAAAGTTGAAGTTGCAGACAAGTTTCGTTTTGATTTGAAGGAATGCAAATTGAAAATTCGACAAAGATTATCAGTCTAGTTGTGCCTACTTTTGTGAAACGAACTATATTTTTTATGAAAAAAAGTGAACAGTCAGCTGATGACTGCAGATACCATTGATGCATCTTGAAGCACTTTTTGAGGTTGATATGTTTTTAGTTTTTTACTTAACTCATTCAGTCATGGACTTTTCAGTTGTATTTTGTCAATTTTTGGTTCAGTCGCATGGATTTCAAGTGATTAATTTTGATCCAAATTCTTTTGCATGCTAATTTTTTTCTCTCATTAGAGCCAATGTTGAGTAATGTGTGCTTAGTAGTGTGCGCTGGCAAGATTCCCAGCAGATATCCGGGGATTTACTGGGTTTTTTCATACTTTTTAAGGTTTTTTTTGTTAAATTACTAATTTTCATTTATTTTTCAACCGATTTTCAAATTCCACGCCAAGTTGCGGCTGCGCCTATAGTCCCTGTATATCAAAGAGTCTCGCCAAATGGGGTATAGATTCTGATTGGGGCTGCTGGATTTTAGGCTGTCACGGAGCTCAAGGAGGCGTTCTGTGTTGTTCTTCATAAGAAAACCGTTGGGAAACCCCTACGAGGAGACGTACACGCCTCCTCTGTGAACCGAACCAATCGGGCCAGACGCCTCCTTCGACTTCTTCTTCACGTGTCGAGACTCATTGATGTACAGGGACTCTAGCTGGGCCAACCATGGGAACGCACTATACTGTATTGTAATATCTATCTGTTGAAAAAAATGCAAATGATGTTGGCATTGCTCTTTCTGTATGGTCTATCGGGATAAACTTTTACTGAAATTAGTTAGAAACACCAATCGAAAATCAGTGAGTTACGGAATGAAACTTATTTTAATGGGCAACAATGTAATCACACTAAATCTGACACTTATGCACTTTGCACCAATTGCTGAGCCATAAAACAGGCTTTTCATGAAAAAATGAGAGGGGAGGGATGCAGTTACATTGTAATTAAACGTTAGTTTGAAGAATAAAAGTTGAAAACAATTTATTCCCTAAAAATTGAGTAAATTCCTTGGAAGAAATCAACACTATATGATCGTACAAATGGGATCGTTCAGTTTTGTTTTTTTTTTTTAATTCATTCTAGTCATTTGTGAAATTTCAGCGTAACGAACCATTGGATAGCTTAACTCGATTATTGGTTCCATCTCTAGTCTCTGATTTAATTACTTTGCTGGTTCTAATCTGTATTTTTACCAATCAAGCCATATTTTGAACTTTTCATCACTCAATGTTTATTATTTTTCTGCAGTATTCTTGCCAGAAAAATGGCCGCGGCCAAAGGGGAGCCGTTGAAACTGGATGGAAAGAAAACTGTTTCAACAACCGTTTCAACTACCACGTCAACAACAGTTTCAACCTCTGTAAAATCTGAGAGTGGGCGTGTTACAACAAGCAAAACAACCACTGTCTCCACGACAGTCAAATCAGAAGACGGTCGAGTCTATTCAGTTGTTGATACTAGGCAAAAAGTAAGTGGGTTTTTTTTTTTCTTTCTCGTGAAATTTTCTGGTGTCATTTCTCTGTGTTGTTGTTCTTTTTGAAGAACATGATTTTTTTCAATTTATAAAAAGAATTGTAACGAGTGGATTCCACACTCATACTTACCGCCATTTCAAACCTTGGAGTAGGGGGATGACACCTCCGACGCCCGCCCTGGTGGCGGTTGCCGGAGGTCTCATCCTCCTACACACACACACTGTCATCATAGTTTACTTTGTTCTCTTAAGCCGTAGGCATATTCTCTTTTTCTTCCGCTATTAATGTGAGTATAGTTTAGGGTTCCATCCTCTTCTGGGGTGGAATTGTTATTTAAATGTCTTCGGAGTTATAGCTGAAGTGGCCGGTGGCCACATATTAATACTTAACTTGTGTCGTTTATGTTTTCAATCATAATCTCTACGGGACACGTACCGATCTTGTCTCGTTAGGCAGGGTCGGTGTCTGTCCAGTAACCCTTCGAATAGCAAACCGCTATAGAATATATAAACTGTGAGGGGTGATTTATGAGATCGGATTGGAACTTTATCGAGTCTCTATCTAGTGCGTGTTATTCTTATGGGCGGTTTACCTTTTAAGTTGTCATTTCGATAGAAGCCCTTACTTCTCTACAAAATATTGCTATTGAGCAGTGTCGTAGCTTGCTAATCAGAAACGTTGCCATTCAAACTGTCCATTTAAACTGTTGGAAAAGATCGAAGTATTGGGTGTTAGGTGAAAACCCCCAAATTTGACTAAATGGTAAAAATACAATGTTACCGAATTGCACGCTACGCTACTGCTATTGAGCGCTCTTTGTAGAGATTTATGAGTTTGTATCAGAACGTCTAATCAAAAGATGACTATTACCCATAAGGATAACAGACTCTTGATAGTGACTCACTATGATGGTTAATAATCACCCTCCAGACTTCTATTGCTCTTCCCATATTATTTGAGCCATTGCGATAACATAAAAAAAAAAAAAAGAACGTTGAGCTACAATTTTATTTTCAAAAATTGAAATGATTGTTTTGATGAATCTTGAGTGTGTATTTTCCTTCAGTCTGGGAGAGTTCGCTGACTTCTTGGAAGTCATTCAACGGCTAGAATGCAATCCTAAACTATCAATGCAGCTCATTGTCTAGTTTCTATCAATATCGGAAAAAATTTAAGTTCAAATAATTTATCTTATGAAAAAATTAAAGAATTATCTGAACGTGTTGCGATTTGCTTATTTTTCAGCATTGCATCGCATTCTCTGACGACTGATTCAAGTCCTCTTTATTTTGCTTCTGTAACTCATGTATATATTTTAGAGTCTCTCCGTTATTCGTTTTTCATAAGTTTGTGTTCGGTTTAATTTCATTCTTTACGTGGGTAGTCTTGAGTTTCAATTCCTCTTCTTACTTTTTTTTTCAGATTTATTTGAAGAAACTAAGCACGTCAGCTGTTAGTGGTGATAAACGGAAGAAACGCCAAGCAGTGAAATATCCACTATGTTCAACATTTCATACGAAAAGTAAAAAGAAAAGTTTGCTTGTGCTACCTCAACACGAGCTTCGCAAAGTCGCTCGAAATGCTGGTCGAATTCCGGTTACTGGTTACAGTCATCCTGCAAAGGTAAATGTAGGTTTCAACAATTTTTTTTTTTTTTTAAATGTTAAGAAAATTACAATGATGACAATTGCTTTTTGATCGGTCCAGTATCAACTGAAATATAGCCTCTATTTGATAATGTTGTTTTATGATGTCAATCCTTGTTAAAACTTTGGATCTTTTTGCATTCTTGAGTAAGAGGCATCACAGCAAACAATTTTATTTTCAGTCGAATTTTTCATTCAATGCTTTAATTTATATTTATCTATTTTTCAGCCAAATCAAAGTGTGTGGCCTTACCCTTGCTCTAGACCTCTGTTCAAAACGTGTTGGTTGTTCCGCACAATCAACTTTAAAACAATTGCTGCGGCTGCCCTTCAGTTGCGTCTCCTTTGGGCGTGTGTCAGGTGGGATGACTTGCAGGTGAAACCGCCAGCAAATCATGATGGTAAACATCAAACAACAACCGAAACGGAAATAATCACCACCGAAATACTCAAGCATCGACATCTGGGAGAGTTCAATGATCGTACGCAGTATCTTATACGTAAAGTTGTGATTCCACTCGAGTTACCGAAGACCATTCGGGAAGTTACGAGTTTCCGAAGCGGCCTCCGTAAAAGGAAACGAGAAGAAGCTCCGCAGAGCACTGAACCTCAGGTGACAGAAGAATGGATTGAAGAAAACAAGTTAGAACTTTGGGAAATCAAGCAGTATGTTGAAAAGTAAGTGAATTTCTATGCTATCCAAATGATTTCTGAGAATTAATACATCTAATATTCTATGAGCCTGTATTCCTGTTATGACCTCAATTTATTTAATTATTTATCATTAACATGAAAAGCTGTGAACACAAGATCCTAAACACAAAACACAACAGTAGAAACAAAACTAGATCAAGAACGGAATATGACATTTAGCATTAAACATTGAGTGTCTTCTTTTATCTACCAGTGGTTTTTTCTCAGGTTCTATTAGTGATATCATAACCAAGAAACCGCCCTCGGATACAAGAACATTTTTTCTTTGTTTGTTCTGTTTTGTTTAATACTTAGCACGCAAAATAACAAATCATTATCAATTAAAATTGTTGTACTGTATGAAAAACACACGTTATGATCACTGTTAAGACTTGAGATACACAACTCGAACAATAACAACTAATCACACAGTTCATTTGCATAATTTTGCTGGAATTCAGACTGAAAATGAGGAATCACCGCTGACTTTGGTGGTGATTCTCGGTTGTCACTTGGTTGATAAAAGCATGCGTTGTTTGACAACCACCAGTGGATAAAAGAATGAGTTGGTTGTTTTAAAAGAAACTGGTGAAACCTAGATTCTCTATATACTACAAGAGTTGTGCCATGTCATCTTTTTCTTCAAAATGAAGAAGAAGAAGCGGATCAATGGACCCCCCAAGAGTCAACTTGCCAATAGCGGATGGCCATTTGCCTCTGCGCTGTTGCTGCTATTTTGCTATTTCTAACAGGGTAGGTTCCAATTCGGGACTATAGCAGTCGTTCTTCAAAGAAATAATCTGCTTTGTTTTGTTCTCCTGAATAACACATACCAGAGCAAAAATTGACAATAATTTCTGCGGTCACTGGTTCTGTAAATGTGTGATAGAAGTGATAACGTGAAAAGTAAACAAACCTTCCACTATTTGCATTTGCCTGCTTTGGTGACAGCCTAAATCTGAGAGCCAATCAGAAATGGATTTCGACCAGAGATTACTAAGCCTAAGAGATATGGCACTTCCTATCTCCGCCGTGTTAAAAGACCGTTGGCCGGGCTCCGTAAAAAACGCCTGCAGAATGGCCGTGATACAATGTGCAGTACGCTGGTGACCGTAAACATTGTTGTTATTCATGTTGTTGGAAATGAGGTTAGATTCTCTGCAGCATCTAAATGTTTGTCATTTAATGGCCGATGGGATGATTAAAGTGACTTGGATTTTCAGATTCATGTACAAAATATACTCAGAGCTCATTAAACTTCCCAAACACTTTATTAATCTTATTAATTTAGTTAGTGGCGTTGCTGTCAAATCTCATTCAAACAACAACAGTAGTAACAATGTTTACGGTCACCAGCGCAGGGGTGCAAAATGTGCCCGATCTAGCGATCCGCGGATCGCGTGAAAGTGAGGAAATTTCTAGGAAAGTGAGGAAATTTGTCCATTTTTTTTTTTTTTAAATAATGGCAATAAGGATTTCCCAGGAAAATAGTGTAGAAATGGGAAAATATCGGTCATTTTTCGAACGTACGGTGTTGACTGTTGAAATGTTAAAATAACCAAAAAGAAGTCATCACTTTCAAATTTTTGTGAGGAAATTTTTTAAAATCCTGTGAGGAAATAAATCATGGATCGCGTGAAACTTTCAAAGTTTTGGAACATTTTGCAGCCCTGCACCAGCGTACGCCACATTGCATACTTCGTAGGAGTCGAATAACACTTTTGAATCGTTATGCCATATCTCTTAGGCTTAGTAATCTCTGATTCCGACATGCCGCAACTCTCATAGTATATAGGGAATCTAAGACATTCCATGCTTTTATCAACCTAATCAACATAGAGGAAATTGAAGTTTAGAGTGCGAGGCCTAGATGATGAAAGAAGGAATATCTATAATGAAAACAGAAATCTCCCTAGATTGGAATTACTGTAAAATATCAGTTATCCTGCTTTGTTTTAAACCTATTCTTGTGTTTTTTACAGAATGGAGAAAGCAGCCCAGACAGCTGCCATTCAAAATCGAACGAGATCTGCTATCACTGCTCCGAAACCAGAAACCCCTCAGTCTGTAATCAAAGTCAATCCTGAGGAAATGAAAGAAAAGTTAGAATCTCAGCTAAAATTGCAGAGAGCACAGCATGTTCAAAAGAGGGTATCTCTGGAACCGACTGCTGTCAAAACTGTCAACAATGTGTCGACTCCTCAGCAAGTCATCAAAATTATGCCAAAAACTCCTCGAGGTAATTAT